>JAFIDM010009631.1:70273516-70286693 GCA_023159025.1 Thereuonema tuberculata | reverse complement strand
AAAAATAAAAAATGGAAATAAAATTAAAAAGTTTTATTTTATGTAAAGTTAAGCAGTATTCTTCTGCTCAAAGGATGTACTGTAATTTCTGTATTTCCTTGAAATTGTTGACATTTTATTTCAACTATGAAAAGTAATACAAGATAAAATATAAAATAAAATCTTATTAAATCAAATCTTTGTATTTATTTCTCATAAGAAAAATGCCTTTAAATGTGTGTGTTTGGATCATCATCTCCACGTTTGTCCGCATTTCAAAGTCTCCTACATTCACATGAAGCCAGCGAGCACAGGGACGTTGAACTAATTAAGTTAAAAAAGCTTCCGGCTGTTTCCGGTGGGAATTCCACCTTTTTCAGTGATGTCAGATCCTGTGGCCATTAGAAATGAATGAAGCCATTTATTTCACTTTTTCGTAAGATTCTTTTTAAGAATGCAATTTAGTAATAATAAAAATAGCAAGAGCATATATTTAAATAAAAGTTCTTTAATTAAAAAGAATTATTTTTAATGTAAATATTAAAAAAAAAAAACTTAATTAGTAAACTCTAAAATACCAGATAATAAAAAAAATCTTTCTCCGTTCATATAAATATATTGAAATTATTGAATGGCTTCACCTGCAAATTGCTCCAGAATAAATTGAAAGTACTTATTTTTATTATTATTATGAATGTTTTCATTTTTTTTTTATATGTAAATTCTAAGTTTCATTTATATTTTTTTAAGAGCCCACTTGAACACATGTTCAATATTTTATTTTATTAAATATTCTAATTTTGTTGGGTTTTTTTTATGTAAAAAAAAAATATGCTTAAGATATCGACTGTATCATTTTCAGCATAAATTTTATTTAATGGAATATAATTACTGTTTTTAAAACTTATACCCGATTATTTCTATAATAAAATAATGTGAGGAACAATGAGGCATAATGATATTTTCGTAACACGTATATAACCTTGATTTTTATGCAAAGAATAGTAGGAAAAAATATGCAAACTGGCATGTGTATTCCTCATAAGTGTTTTTCAAAATTGAACTATCATTTTGATTACAATAAATGATTTCTTCTAGTTCTTAACAATAAATTAAAAAGTTAAATTCAAGATGAATGACAAAACAAAACATAAAGAAATAGATCAACACTTGCCAAATGATTTGAGTTTTCAGAGCTTCTGATGGTGATGTGATGTTTACAGGGAATTTTAAACTGAAGGGATCAGACCATTTGCGTGAGATGATACACGATTAACGCTACAAAAGCTTGTATTCACACAATACTGCAAGGACATGCGCTAGTAGAATCATTTTGGTGGCAATGCGGTTTGTTCTGCAGGGAAGTCAATCAAGTGGTGATTTTTAGTGAAGAAGCATTAAACTTATCTACAAGTACCGTGGTCAATTAAAAGTGCAGAAACAGGTGTATGGATTACAGATGTGAATGGTTCAGCATTTCAATTCGTTTTCTTTTAAAAAATCAAACGCTGTTCGAAAACACAGTTGAGTATACAGTAATATGGAGCAGGGAGAGAGTGTACAAAATTCCTCATTCAAATGAAACAGCCTCAATTAGCCTCAGTCGCACCTTGGTCAGTGTTAAGTCACTTTGTTGATTCCTTTCATCTTCTGCGATTTTCTCCACTACAATTTAATTTCTTTACGTATTAAAAAAAAAAAAAATCATTCGATATTTGAATGACAATACATCTTTTAGTTATCTCTGAGCCCCAATTGACAAAAACAAAACAAAAATAATCAAAACCTATTCCTTCAAAATAATATTTTTTTTTTAGGAAATTTAAGTTTTTATCAAGAAAAATGAATGGAACTAACGAACTTGTTAATCAACCTAATCTGTACTTTGATCAATTTTCTTAGAAACCCAAATATGAAAATGGAAGATATCAATGAAAAAAATACAAGATATCTAAAAAATAATCTTCATTTTCATTGTGAATTCATAAAAATTACAACAATTTGTTATTGTTCCTTTTTTAAGTACCATAAAAGGTACAACTTTATATATATATAAACATTATAATCACTAAATATATATCAATAATTTTCGAAATTTCTTTAAGATCAAAAGTAACCGTTTTTATTGATTTATATCAATTACTTTCATTATTGATTATATATAATAAGTCCTACTACTTTTTTAAAAAGATGTATTTATTAAATTTACTATTTGTTAATAGAAAATTAGCTATTGGATAGCTAAATTACAGTTAAATAAATATATATATGTAATTACAAACAGTTAAATAAATATATATATGTAATTACAAACAGTTAAATATATAAATTATACTAAAATTTCTATATTGCTAAGTATTATTTGTATGTCAGTTACAAGATATAACAAAAAACTGTAAGTTAAATATAAGCTTTTGATGTAAATTATTCTGAATTAGCGAACGATGAAACATATGTTTATATTTTTACCATTCTAATAATAGGGAAAAAGTAAAGTTTGTCAATTTCTCAAAACTCTCCTAAATGGAATCCAGAAAATTTGTAAATCCTAAGCAAAAGTTTGATCAATTTGGCAAACTTTACTTCGAGGATCAAATAGGAGAACTGTTCTTAAAAAAATAAAAAGAAAGAAAGAAAAGGTCTTATTACATTTGTTTACAATGAGAGTATTTTGTAGTTGATATACTTTTGAATGTAATGTTAAAAACAAAATACAATTTTATAAAATATTCAAGAGACTTCGACAAATTCCAATAGTTGTATCGATGTTTTCATCACTGATGAAGAAATAGGCAAATCCTTCGAAACTAGTAACCGATACAGGATCTCAAACTTATTTTTTTTTTAAACAAATCAGTCATGGAGAATTAAAATGTGAAAAGAATAGCTTAAGGTTTAAAGAGAAAATTTTCATTATGTCACAAAATAATCTGCTAAAAATAAAATCTACATGGAAACTGTGTTAAAAATTTATTAAACTCTCCTAGTGTTTGTTAGGAGTCTCATTTGTCTGCTTTATGTACATAATCTGTTTTTTTAGTATATTGCATTAATGTTCCTTTTTTTATAAAAAAAAAAATACCAAACACATGAATAAATATTTTTATTCCATTTATAGCCCTGACATGGTATTTTGAATGTTTTCTGATTAACCGGCTAGGAGTCAGGTCCCGCAGTGGCGCGGTAAGAGAGAGTCTATTCTATTGGCTTTTTAAGAAAATAAAATTCAGATAATTTACTTTTACAGCCTAATATTGCTGTATCCTAATCACTCTATCAAATGAATATGGAATTTTAAAACGAAACTTACGAACAAAGAAGCATTCATGTGAACGAAAATGAAACAATTATACTTTAGAGCAGCGGTTCCCAACCTTTTTCAGCTGGCGACCCACCTTTCCTTATCGGAATACCTCCACATATATAGGAATAGATGAATATAGAATAAAACCATATCCCTTCCTTATATATGATCGATTTTCGATTTTTCTGATCTTTTCTGATGGTTTATTCGATGGTTTCTGATAGTTTTAGAATCAAGTCGCGACCCACCGGTTGGGAACCGCTGCTTTAGATGATTTTTTTTACCAACTTTACAGAACTCGTCTTCTCTTTGGTTTGATTGTAAACAATTTCATTGTATACATGTAGACCCTCATGCTTTCCCATTACTTGCAGATCTGAGCGGTGAAATACTGTACTGTTGAAGTGTGTGAGCAGGTTTTGTGCAATGAAACATTAAGCATAGTAAGCAGGTTTGTTCTAAAACTTGTAATGATTATTAATATGCATTTGAAGCAAATAAAGAGTTAGAACAAAAAAGTTTAAAAAAAATATTGATACTAGTCAAATTCCTCTGTAATCGAAACTACTAAAAAAACCATTCATTTAGGAAATTTTAAATTTTTGTCTATGATTTTGATCGACTATAATACAATAATTAAAGAACTATAGTTAAGGCAAGTCACCTGTTGGCTTTCTAACAATATGCAAATGTATTAAGGATTTGCATAATAAATATTCTTTGACTTCTTTTGAGTTCAAATATGAATATGGTCATTATTTATTTAAGATTAATGTTAAAATACTTTAAATACTTGTATGCTCTCTCATGCTATATTAACTTATCAGTTTATTTTCGATTTATGTGTAGATCAATCAATGACAGGATTCGAAAAGTCGTGTCCATTTTGATATCTGTTGAAGGTACAAAAAAGTGGGAAGACTTCAAGGGAATCGCGCGCGCTCACACACACATATACACAGAATCTCTCCACGAACTTTGCATTATTTTGATAAACATGAATGGGGAAAACCGATTGTGAAGTCCCTGTCAAACAATGCTGTTTACACGGGTTTCGCAGTGAAGCAACTATATTAAGCAATAGTTTAGCCTCGATAATAAGGTTTGCCTAAGAGTTTTAACTGTTAGCTAATATTAAAAGTAATATGTTTTGAGAAAGAGGGAAAGACATTTGGCTTACTTAAACACGTTACACCCAATTCGCGAAACTGCCCATTTCATGAATTGGAGACTTGAAGATTCTCAGTCATAGCTTTGTAATTAAAATTAAAATAAGCCTCAAGTAATTGAAACTCTTAGACTGGTTGTACATTATGCAATCAGTATCAATAACAAACAACGTAAATTATGTACTGGATCCTTAGGTTATAGCCTATAATTGGATAACAATTTACTAAAATGTACTCACTCCAACACAGGACTTCTGATAATTTCCACAGTGCAAAGTAATATTAATATAGAAAGCTTACTATGTTCCGTATCAGATGATTATTTTTTTTAAATATTTTTTTTTAAACATTTCGAACTTTCTCGCAATAATATACAATCAGACTGAAAGGCATTGTCAATACGACAATGAAATAGCACACAATGGCCGACAGCATGTCCAGAGCTGGAAGCATTGTTGGCCGGTTGTGCACCAGAACATTAAACATTGAAGCATCGAGGAGGAAGAAGAGGTTCTTCTCCTTGCTTCGTGGAATTTTAAATCTGTGTAGATTAAAACAATTCTTGGAGATTTAATAAGTTCAAGATAGATTAATTTAGCTTCGATACATCGAGTGATGAGCTAAAGGAAAAAATGCCAGAGATGGCAAAAGAAGACTGGACTAAGTTAAACCTATCAAAACATCGAATCTTCAAAGGAAAACGTTCCAAAATGGCGAAAGGCAAAATGGCCTAAGTGCATGGAAGAGAAGATTTGTGAATGCCTATTTGAACTATAAATTAATTAGTGATTCAAACCTTTTGATCAATGGATTAATGCCTATTTGAATTATATTAATTTAATGACGATAAAACTTAAATCACTACAGCTAGTTCGTTAATTATTTATTTATTTATTTATTTATTTATTTATTTTTATTTTCTTAATTTTAAAATACTTTAATTATAAAACACACTATACCAATATATTTTCGTCCTAACATTAAAAGTTCAAACACACGTTAACATATCATTTTTCTAGTATTAACCAGTTCGTGAACTGGGTGAGTTTTGGCCTGTGTTCGTGAAATGAACAAGTGAAGAAGCCAGAATGGACAGAAATTTGCCCAATTTATGAATAGTCAATTTCACTAAAAGGGTGTAACATATGCATCTTTTCTCTGTCTCTTATATCGAACCTAGGAAGGAATAGAAAATGCCTGAACCAAAAAATATCCGACTTCAATAAAGAAGAACAAAAAAATATTGATTTTTACCTGTTTAGCATAGCTGTCAGTCTGTGTCTGTTTCAATCTGTCTCCAAATTTGGCATCACAGTCAAAAAGAGAATAACCACCGACACACGAAGGGGATTTTTGTGAGGTTTAGAGAACAATTCGTGTTTGTCCCTTACTTAGCATTTAGGACAATCGTGTCCATCTTCAACGATTGATTCTTTTCGATCTCAGTATCAAGTGAACAAAAACACCAAGTAAAGTTGAAGGATAAGACGATAGGCAGAAAGATAATACGGGTAATTAAAAACTAAGGAATCTATGAATGGAGAAAAGGTCCTGTTTGAAAAGCATAACGTTACAGGCGAAATTAACATATATTCTACGGAACAGAAATTTAAGGAAAGTGGATAAGATTCTAAATATATTGGTACATAAATATTGATCTGAAAAACCAATGTTATGCTGGCAGAGAACGTTACAGTTACCAAAGCTCACACCACGTGCTGTAACTTTTACTTGGGTTTCAAATTTCATCACAATGAATTAAAACAATACGATAATATAAATACATTAAAGACATTAGAATTAATTATGAGCCACTCATAAAATAAATCGATGCAATACACTGAATCTATCCTTTCCGTTGCTCTGCAGAAAGGTTTCTGCTTTACTGTACATATTTTAAAAGTTTTGCATATTATGTTTTTTGTATAATAAAACGTAGTTTTTATGCTGAAATATTTTTTTTCGTATTTACACCTCATTTTTAGTCTTTTTTCGGGTTATCCGCGATTTTTATCCGCGATACCCTTGCCCCCAATTCCGCGGATAATAAGTTCTTTTTGTATTGATCCAAAGCTTGCTGTTTTTTAAATAGTTCTCGAATTTTCCACTCTTTATGGATTCTGGGTTTTTATTGTTTTCTTCTAATGTGTCCAAGTGCTCATTTCACAAATAAATTTTATAAAGGTTATTAATGTAATGAAGAGGCATATGCAGTAGCCAATGAATAATTATGCAAGCATTGTATTAGCATTCAATATAAACACACACACACACACACACATATATATTTATATATATATATATGTATGTGTGTGTGTGTGTGTGTATTTAATTTGAAATCTATTATTGGAATCTGAAATCAAAAGGGGAAGTTAAAGTAATAAGACGCAGATGCAAGAACGGAACTGAATATCAGAATTGTTAACAAAGCGAAAGAAAGATTGTCTTTGTGTATTAAACCAAAATACTAAAATACATAAATTACCTTAATTTTAGTAACTGTAAAATTTATGTGGTGAAGTTAGCTCTACTTGACATTCTCAATTTGTTGGCAAAATTAATGATATCTAAGTTTATGTGTCTGTAATTTTTTTCTGTTATTCCCTCATTGCATGACGCAATTATATACATACATACCTCGGTATACAACATATTAGGTTCCAGACCACTGTGGTAGAGCGAAAATCGTCGGATTGCAATGCCTTTTTTTTTTTATCGATGCATGAACTACAATGAAATCGTCATACTTGAGCATAACTAACATCAATAAAGCATTTCTAACTGAAATAAATACAGTTTCATCATATTCATTTCAACTTATTTTGCAACAAAGCTAATCACAACAATAATAGAAAATAATAAGTTGTAAACAATTTCATTGTTCACTAAATCAGCATGTAACATAAGCAGCGAGTACCATGTTTGTAGCAAACTGACTCCATCTGGACGCAGAAGCGGGGCGTCATGTCTCAAAAGTGTTGTTTAATCAAATGAGCTGTCGCAAAAATCAGGGAATGGTAGCAATTGAAAACTGAGCGAAGAATCAGACAGCGAATGACAGTAAACTGGAAATATGACTATACTACTTTAAAGTAAATCCAGAACCACAGACGATACGAACAGATACGATCATTGCTACATATTTTAGGGTTTCATTCTACCATGAGGTAACTTAGAAAGAAATTTTTGATGATTAAGTTTGCTAACAATTTTGGTTGTAATTACAATAAAATATTTTCAATTACTTCCTGTATTTTTCCACACCTTTTTAAGTCATAAGGTATCACTCATGTCTGTCCGACTTATAGTTTGAGCTGTAGAGACAGTGACGGACGGACGGACAGAACCTTCTTAAAAACTATCCCCCCTCTCCCCAATTACACTTTGTGTACGGGGTCGTTAAAAAGGCGTTTGACAGCATAGTAGCAATATGTAGCATGGAGTAGCATGGAGAAAAGAATTATTTTGCAAAGAAGATATAAATAAGATTTAAAAATAAAAAATGAAATCGTACAATGAAGGCAATATTGAGAAACGCATAAATCAAATAAGATACCAAACCCCTAAAATGAATACCAAATGAGATAAGGTTAAAAGTCAAATAAATACTCAACAAATACAACAGGAAAAAAATATAAAAAAAAGTAGTAAAACCAAAAAAAAGAAAACAGGAGAATAACGAAAAGCTAATAATGAAATTAAAACTTGCAGATCAGGACATATCTAAATAAAAAAAAATCACGAGTAAAAATTTATTATGTATAGTATATTAAAATAATGGAAAAAAGAAAAATTATAAAGTGAAAAATATAGGAAAACCATGGCTAGGAAAGTATATTATTGAAAAAAGCAGTAACATGGTTTTTTACTCGGACATAATAATAAAAAAAAATCCAGATATTCAAGGGAGTAAATAACATCAAACATTATTTAGGCGGAAATAACAACTAGAAATGAAAAGAGCCAGAAATATTTTGCTAAGCTAACTATGTTTTTTTTGTTGTTGTTGTTGTTGTTGTTTTTTTTTCTTTCAGGCAAAGTTCAACAACAAAAGCACAAAAATTAAAAAAGACTAAAAGTTTTTATTTTTTTCCGTATAATTTTTACTTTTCTAATTTATCACTCTTAATTGAATAGGAGGTTAAAGATTCATTTTATTATTTGAGATTATTATTTATATTATTTTATTGTTTATATAAATAAATACTGAGAAAAAAACTTATAAACGTCATTCTCCATTCTTTTTCACAATTCAGTATATCTATTAATTTGTGTCTATTGTCATATTAAAAATACAATATAAATAATGAAAGTTTAGAAGGCCGTGCTGGCGTGGCCGTGCGGTTTAGCCGGCGGGCTGCCGTTATGGCCGATGCGCCAGTACCCGGGTTCGAATCCCGGTGGTGGCATGGCTGTTTCTTTCTTCTTCTGTGTTTCGTCCGTTTCCCACCTGGGACTTACTATCTCAAGGTTATCTTGGACGGGATATAATTCTCGTCCCCCCTTTCTTGAATTTCACTAGCCTCGCCCTGACGTTGTCAGGTTGAGCTAGTTACGTGGTCCCTAGTTGGCCAAATTCGATAAAAGGAAGGAATGAAAGTATAGAAAATATAAACTATCAGAGTAATAAGGTAAGCCAAATAACGAAAATAAACTAATACTTGCTTATTATACAATAATAATAAAAAGCAATTTTTTTATTTTTGCAAACTTACTTTAATGTTTGGAGTAATTCTAATTGATGCTTTGACTCTATTCTACTCAAATGTCCAGTTTATAAAAGTTTTTTTGTTTAAATCTTAAAAAATGTGTATTTACGTCTTTAGCCATCTTTAACCTTATCAACCACAGACAAATGAGTAGGTCTAGAGGAGCTGAAATTCATTTTTTACTACAAATAAAAAAAGAATAAATGAAATGGAACCTATTAAAATTAAATTGACCTATAAAAGCCTGTGTATGTTTTTGGTCCAGAATATATGAAGAGGCATTCTCAAACAGGATATTTAAAATTGAAATCAAAATTCATTGGACTATGTAAATATGTGGTAAAGCACTGATACTATTACTTTGTTTTAGAACAGAATTTTTGGTTTGTTTATTGTTGTTTTGCTTTTATTTGATTTTTTTTAATAGATTTTTTTTTGAATGACTTTGCTACTAGATTCATTTATCTGATAGAAAAAAAGTTGCAATTTAAATAGGTTTTACCTTCCATAGGTATTTTTAATTCGATGACGGAGAACTGCTTACGTTCTGCTGCGCCAATCTCTATTGTAGCTAGTTTCAAATTTTCTTCATTCCAATGACTTAACTTTTGTTACTCCCATTTTCTTTTATTTTTATATTAATAAGCTATTTTATATGAATAAGCTATTCAAATTAGCCTGTTCCTCTAAAGAATTTTTAATTATGTGATGTGGGGTTATTCATCGTTGCTATAGCAACCTATCTACATTGGTTTGTTATTGAAGCGTTGGTTTTTTTTATTTGGCTTTGTAACAGCATGCAGCAGCGTTGATACGTTTCGGAACAGAGTGATGTTTTATTTGTTTCTTTGTGTTTTGTTTTTTATTTATTTTTTTTATTTTTTTTGCCTTATTCATAAAAATGTTTTTGAATGAAAACTTTCGTAAAATAGATCTGATTTTCAGTTGATCGGTCAAATTTGATCTACTTTTGATACAAATGATTCTGTTTTAATTTATTTAAAAGCAACATTATAATTTTTCCCGAATACGTCATTTTAATTTTATAGAAATTCTGACTGACCAGCTTTGAAACTTATTTTTTGAAGCTTGACGAGAGTTTATTGAGCTGGGTCGAGAGTAGGCATTTTCCATTTTTATCCGTGATAGTTAAATGTCGTTTGAAACCTTCGATTCGAAATCAGGAATTTTATTAAAAGGAAAAGTTCGACACCAAAATTAGGATTATTCAATATATACAAGCCAGGATTTGCATTATTCCAAAACACAGTAAATACAGTAAATCTGAAGAAATTATGATTTTCAATGAGCAATCAAACCAATATTCACGAGAGATTTTTCATTATCTTCATATTTCTGCACAAGTACTTAATCTTTCTTGAGGTTTTGTAAAATGTCGCCATTTTTCAATACTCTGCGTAAACAAACACAAAAAAGTGACGTGTATATAGTTGCGATAGGAATCATAAGAAACCTTAAAGTAGTTTCAAAATAAATTTATGTTTTGAAAATTTTATTAGGAAAAAAAAACGGCTTATTAGAAATAAGAATAAGATTAATTCTTTGCCTAAATCCTTTATCTGCTTACTCTATCAGTTGATGAAGTATTGCAGTGAAGTCTATTCCGTGCTCATAATAGTGAAAAGCGCCAAGTGAACCGGATAACGGAGAATGGCGATGAATGATAATAATAGAGGGAAATGGAAAAACCCAGAAAACCTAAAGGTTTATCTATCAAGCTTGATATCGGAATGTCAGCTATGAACTTTGAGATGCAAATCGAAACAAAAAGTAATTAATGACTAATAATAATATTTATTTAACTTTTATTTCTTTATATTTCCAGTTTGTGTCTATTTATTAATATTACTGAAGATGACGATTAATGACCTGATTTTACATATTTATTGATAAAAATTCATAAGAATTTCAATATATCGTGCTTATATCGTATTTTTGAATAAATATTTGTGTCAGAGAGGCAATAAATCGATTCAAACATTAATCTATGAATAAAGTAAAAATATTTTAAAAAACATATTTTTTTACATTTTTTTTTTCTTAAGTCTCCTCTCATATCCGAAATGAAATCATGCAACTCCCCCCCTCCCGTACAATATTATTCGACATTTGGCCCTCCATGTTGTCGCATTCGATCATGTTTCTGGGAAGTCTTCCTTTTTTTTAAATCTATGTAAAGTCTCACGAGCATAGGTGATGTGACGATAAGAGAATAAAAAGTATAAATAGGTGCAAAAAGCAGGACACTTATCAGACCAATTGAACCCAACTATTAGACAATTAAACTACGGCATTTCTAGGGTCAATTTTTCTTGGGTATTGTCACACAGTCAATGAAAAGTTGCAATGTATGAACGGTAGATATAAACACTTATCCAGTATAATTCAATATTTTAATTCCGAACAGAAATTGTATGTTTTTATTAAAGAAAGGACCTTACTTTTTTAAAGTCTATTCGAATAATCTTTCTTTCGTTTTTAACTAGAGAGAAAACTTAAAATTAAAACAGTTTTCATTTGACGTAGTTCTAAAGATCTAAGAAAGAAAGAAAAGTTTAATGAAGTCAAGTCACGAATTCCGAAAGCCCACGGGAGAACAGCAGTCATAGCTCGCTTCACTTTGAACCAAATCTTATTACCTGAATATCTACTTTCAGGAATCAATCGACGAATTTTTGCACAGTAAGAAACCATCAAATTATTTTTAGCATTTTATTCCTATCAAATATGCCTTAATCATTTCTTCAGGCTTATCGAAGTTTTGTGCATTTCAGTTTTTTTAGTTATTTCTTACCTTTTTTTAACTTTATTTATTTTATTTATTAACTTTATTTCCCAAGTTCTTATTTGGGAAAATATCAACATTTTGAACCAGAAAAAGGTTTCCTCTACTTCTAGTATTCAGTACTTCTGTTCGAAACGAGTTTTATTTTGTTGCTATCCAGTGCTTTCTCGATACTAAGTGATCTCAGTGGAGCGTCTCATAAGAAGTTGAGATAAGCATTCATTCCGCCACCACATTTAGCTGAAGATTTCTTGGTAATTCGTCCCATTTTGGAAAACGTCGCCTTCTACATTTGTCACCTGAAATAGGATTTTATTTGTTTGGTTGTTGTTTGCTTTACATTGTTCTAGTGGGACGTAATCCATTAGATAGGTTTTCATTATTACTGAGCGATAAAAGAAATTGCAATTGCTTTTATCGTCAATGGAAAGAGGAAACAAATAAAACGTATCCTTATCATCGTCAGTGGTTCATTAACTCATTGGATTCATCACACTCACTTCTGCGTTTTGTTTTTATTTTGTTTTCCTAGTCAACAATAAAACATTCAAATTCTGACTAGGAAGCAATAATATATTGTGCTTTAAATTATTATGTTTACGACAACGGGTCAGAAGTCATTAATTGCTTGTTTTTCTTCTGCATTTGTTTTGTTTCCAACGTTTCATAGATTTTCTAATGCTCAGCTGACAATGCGAAACAAAAAAGAGAGATTTCAAGATAAAGTGAAATAAATCAAAATCAAGGAAATGGGATATAATGAGGTAGATATAATGTGAAAGTCCTTTACTACAACACGAGCATCAAATTATAATCAAATAATTTACTACATGAAAAGTACATGTTCTTTAATGAAATATTACACGTAGCCTTTACACATTGGTAAAGTTGTGAAGGAAAAATAAAAGTTATTAGATGAAAGTAAGAAGGATAGTTGAAATACTGTCAAGGCCCACTAACAGTATTTTGAAATAAATTATTAAGTTGAGCTTCCCCAGTAAGATGTCATCATTTTCAACTTCAACGCAAGTTATACACAGAATATTCAGTAGAGAAATGGCACGTGATAGTCAAGTTTAGCACACCTAACTTAACTAAATACTGTATTTACTCGCATAATTTCTCCTTTTTTTTTCATCAATATTTTGAGAAAAAAAAGGGGTGGGTGGGGAAATTACGCGATGTTTTTCAATTTGAGGAAAAAAAATAT
>JAFIDM010009631.1:70262149-70273116 GCA_023159025.1 Thereuonema tuberculata | reverse complement strand
GCTCTTGGCCATTAGTCTTTTAGGAATTTTTTGTTTAATATTTATTTATCCTGTTTTAAGTGGGAATGTTTGTTGTTTTGTTTTTTTCTTTCGTTTTATTAAAAGAATTAATACGGTTTAATGTGCGTAACATATTATAGAAATAAAAGGCCAACATACAGTATTAAAATTAAAAATTTATACAATTAAAAATACAAGCTTTCTAAACGACCAGCGTTTCGTTGACGAGTAGAAAATTGTACAATACTTAGGTGAATGTGACACGGTAAGGTCCATTCTCATAACAGGTAAGCGGCGAAGACATGGAATGGTCCATGCCTTACCGTGTCATATGCTACTGCACCGATCTTTGACTTTATATTCACCTTTTATTGTACAATTTTCTACTCGTCAACGAAACGCTGGTCGTTTAGAAAACTTGTATTTTAATTGCATAAATTTTTAATTTTAATAGTGTGTGTTGGCGTTTTATTTCAATTAAAAGAATTAATTTATCATAAAAACTAAAAAACCAAAGATGGACTATAAATATGCTTTCGCGCACTGAGACAACAACGGAATCCTGGACAGCTGTTTTTTTTTTTTTCTTGTTTTTTTATTTATTATTAAACTCTTTCGTATCTGTCAGTGAAAGGACAAGGGTTTTAATACTGTGAATCACAATATTAAATAATCACATGGTTATTTTTATTTTGTTGTTTTTGTTTTCGGAGGCCATTCCTGGGAGCTGGAGTTTCTTTTCGCGCAGTCGGAGCCTAACATCAAGGGTGAATCCTGCTGATGATTCTTAATAAGGATGAAACAGCTGTCCAGGATTCCCGTTGATGTTGGCTCAGTGCACGAAAGCATATTTACTCTCCATCTATGGTTTTTCTAGTTTTTATGAATTACTTAAGGACGTTAAATTACTGCTTTCTAATTAATTCATCAATTTAATTATTTAATACTGGTTTGAAATCCCTACAAGCATTAATTAAAAATTCATAACTTGTAATTATTTCCGTTTAGTATTTTAATTTGAAGTAAGTAGTGTATTTTATTTCTATTCAAACATTACGAAAAGAAGTGAATGAAAATTAGGTTCTTATCTACACATTAATTCCTTGTTTTGTTTGGATAATATTGAGAATGAAGTAATTTCATATCAAAAGTTAATCATTTTGGTTATCGTTTATTATTTTTTTTGTAGAGATAAAAAGAAGACTGCAACGGGAAAAACCCATCTACACAAATATGTTTAAGCTAATTTGGTGTGTTGCAAGATTCGTAACGACTTTAAGTGTCGTCAGTTTGATATCCTTTGAACTTCTTCCTGTAGCAAGATTGTAATCTGGCTCAATTCCAGAATTCAAAGCTACATATACAAACTACTTTTTAAAAGGAAAAGAAAAAAACGAGACAAGCAACAACAAAAAATGTTCATCGTCTCTTCTCCTTTTAGCTGACTACTCTTCATCTTTCAAACATAAAGAGAATGGAAGATTAAAAACCAAAACTAATTAAAACTTCGTAGGAAACATCAAATCAAGTAGTAATTGCTGTCAAAAGATCGATGACGGAATCTTGTTGATAGTTTGTTGACATTCTATGTTTTCTGTTTTGAAAATCTTCATCTTTATTTAAATCTCAATAAATAAATTAGCTGTTAAGAATAATTATTGAAAAGCTACAAAATTCATATTTTAATTATGAAATAATTAAAACCTGAATTAATAACCTAAATTTTAATCAATAGATAAATAAAAAATAGGCTATAATTGGCGTGCGAATATGTTAAGATCCAAGAATAGTGATTCACTTCTAAACTCTGAATTTTGTAGATCATCAATTTATTTTTATTTTGATAAAAGTACTTTAAGGAAATTTTATATGTTAGTTTATTTTTTTATCTTAACCTCCTCATTTCCGGGGTGAAATTGTATCACAATCAATAGAGTGGGATCAAATTCATTCTTCTCAAACTAAAAAAAAATATGAGGCAACATTTACTTGTAAGTCAAACTAAATCAAATAATCTTAATTCACTTTCATTAAATTAACACCCCTTATGCTATCAATGATGATGGTCTTTTGTTTGTTTGTTTCTTTCTTTCTTTCTTTCTTTAATTACACACATATTTCAGGATGCGGTTTATAATAACGGAAAATTACTGTAATGGACAAATAATGAATTTTACTTTAAACGATTGTGGGAAAATTTACACAGAAATAATCTTTTCAACTGTCAAGCAATTGCAAGTAATAGAAATCCACAAAACAATATTCGAATCATGATCGTCACTGAAAGTTTAGTTTGACAACTATTTCAGAAATAAAAAGAAAAAAAAAAGAAAAAAAAAAGAAAAAAAATCAGAACATAATTTCAGTAGTTCTTGATTCATCCGATAGACAGGCGCCACCATCGGCATAAAGGTTCTGTCCAGCATTCCCCAAAGACAGAATAAGAATTTTATATGTAATTATTTTTTTATTTTTTTCCTCTCGTTTGCTAATCCTCCCTCGATATATGATAATAATGAGCCAAACCGTTTTACTTTACATACCACTATACTTTAGTTAAGATCATTTTCAAAGCCATGTATCAAACTTTGGTTATTTATAAGTTATTCTGGATTGATAAAATAATATCAGTCGTTCCATGCAACTGAGTTTCAACACGAGTATTTGCCTTTGAAATATATTATAACAGATTTAAAACAAAAGTTTATTAGGCCTATTAACTTATAATAGGTAAGAAAAAAATTGTTTTATTTCTTTAATGACAGCTTTCCAAGTTAACGTATTTAGGATCCAATTGAACAGAAAAATAATTAATGTTAAAAAAACTTTTAAAAGCCACGCTTTCTATATTATATATTGATTAATATATATAATGCGCCGCCTAGTGGCTGGTCTCGGTAGTAATAGCGCATGGAAGGATATATTGCCTTGGCGGAATATATTAATATAAAATATGTTAATTATGGTGGTACATAAGAGCTATCACACTTGCTTAAAACTTTACATTAAAATTTATAAAATGTTTTTAAAATTTAAACATGAAGGTCCAGACAGGTTTCAGCCTGTTAACAGGCGTTCTTCAGTGCATGTATTAATATATCAGTATATTATTGTATTGTCATGAGACATAAGCAAGTGTGCAAAATTTTTAGATGATTGACTGATGGGAAGTGACTTAAAAATTGATTACAAGATTTAACCTGGAAAAAATGTGAGTTAATAAAAGCGTGGTAATAAAAATATCTGTAATTGTTCTATATAAGTACAAGAGCGGTTAATTTGAAGTAAATGGGAGCTAAAAAAAAACAAAGAACAGATATTGTAATTAAAAATATCATATTAAAATATCGTAAGCCTATCACAATATTTTTAAATATCAAAACCGGAAGTTTGCAACCGCAGCACACGTATTTTGAACATTTATTTTATATCAACATTAATTTTTTTCAATATATATATTACGATGTAATAGAATATTAAATGCTAAATTTATAACTTAAGGAAAGGACGAGAAGTTGATACAAACCAGGGAGTATTTCCAAACAAGCAGATGAAGATGGAAGATTTTTTTTTTAAAACTTTAATGTTAAAATTTCATTCAAATAATTGATTTTCAAGATAAGGATCAAAAGTTATAAACTGAGGTACCCGCAGAAACCCGCAAAAGAATTTTCCAGGGGGGGGGGGGGGAATATTTTGGCAATATATTTTACACCTGTAAAATTCTATAAATTAAGCGAAGTAAAAAGATAATAACTTAAATAAAATTTACCATTTTCTATTAATCTGTTAGTTCTCTTATGAGAAGGAAATTGTAGGAATTTTATTAATCTTGCAAATTCCGGGAGGGGGTTAAGTGCCCCCTCTTGCCCGTATGTGTGGGTGCCTATGATTATAAATGCAGTAATAAGTTACATGCGCCGTTCGGGCTTGGCCTACTGGTCTAGGCGGCGGCCTCCCAAGAGGCAGATATGTCAGAACCTGGGTTCGAATCCCAGTGGATGTTTGAAAAATTATCTTTCCTGTGTTTGTCTGCTTCTTCATCTTTCTCCAAGTCTGAAATTACTCCTTAATGATTTCCTGAGGAAGGCAACGGGAAACCACCTCAGTATCTTTCTCTTGAATTTCTATGGAGTCTTCTAGGGGTTCGCATATTGGGAACACTAAGGATCCAAAACCTTCGTACACGAAGATCGCACTTCGGTGCCAACCTTACAAACAATGCTGAAAGATAATCATCATTAATGCACATTGTTGTGTAACAAACTCTAAGGTCAAGACAATGGCGTAATAAGGTTTTTAGGAGCACGGTGTCTGTAATTAAAATGACCCCAAGGCCAGAGGATTTTAATTTCCAATAAAAAAAAATGTCCTTCCAAACTTCCAAACAAAAAAAAAAACAATAAGCCTTAATTTACTTTCTATTGTCTCCCAATCGCTCCTAGCTGAGCTAATGGAATAAAATACTTTTTTGGATTATTAAAGCCAATAAATATATTCCCCCAATTAAGTTAATCATTTTTCAATCAGGTTGCCTGAGAATAACCTGTACTTCGAAATCTTTACACAAATTGGTATTTCTATTTTAGCCTTTATGGTAATATCGTATTTACAAAGACTGCCTTGGTTTTTAATATTTTTAGGAATTAAGTAATTAACTTGATTGACTCAGGCCATAAATATTCGCCTCAGTTGCTTTGGCGAAAAGTATCGTTGAATTGGAAAACTCCGTAATTCCTGTTGGTTTCCTATGAAAAACGGAAAGGCAAAAGGAGGAAACGCCTTGGAATTGCATGAAGTGGAAAGCCCGTCGCTTTGGGCGCTGCTTTCGAAGTAAGGTTACGCTAGGTTCCTCTTTCGGAATTCCTATTCAGTTTCTCCAAATTGATTTTTAGGCTTCAATTCTCTGCATTCAAATTATCGTTTAACAAGATTAAAAGAAGAAAAAAAATAGGCTTAAAATCAATCAGTGTTGAAATTGAATGAATCTTCTTACTGCAATTTTCTTTTCACGTCTCATTGTGTTATGATTCCTCTAATTATTGGGATTGATAAGAAGATTCGACAAATGCATAATTATCAAAGAAAATGAAAAGACTTCAAAATAAAGTTCCCTGTTTAAGGAAATGTCTTTCGAGCCTCTCTATAGCCTGTCTAAGAAGATAGATACATAATTCGAGTCTCCAATGGCTCACGTGAGCACCGAAGATATAGGCTCCGACGTTTCAGTGGCTACGAGAGCTAGTTTGAGATTCGATGGTCAGTCCAATGCCTTTTACGCCCAGAAAAAATCTGTTCTTACTTTACAGAAGGCTGGGTGCACCTTAAGGTCCGTCCGGAGGAGAAATAAACTAGGGAAAAAAAATCCCTATTTCTGCCTGGCGTTGAACCCGAAAGCCTATTTAAATCTTGGAAAATTCGTTTTAAATGGAGCTGGATTAAGCTTTATTAAACAATCTAAAGTTCATTGTTTAAATAAGTGATTAGTTAAACATGTCTGGCAAAAACGATAGGCAATCAAAAGCTAAGCAATTAGCAATGACATTATTGATCACTTTAATAAAAATATCAATTTTTCGAAACATCATATTCTTCGAAATGACCATTGGAAACATTGTAGGCTTATTCCTTTTTTTCTCAAATGAAAAGTCGCTTTCTTTCTAAGGAAGAAGGTTCAATTCCTGGTGGAGTGCGAGGACTTTTCTCGGTTATCTATTAGGTTTCTTTTCCGGCGGGTGAGCGTCGGACGGATCCTCCAATCTCAGTTTAATATCGTTGGCTAATGATCGCAAGAGTCTTAACTCCTTAATTGTCTAGCCTTAAAGAAGTAAACATTTTTTAATCTTTAACTTTCTTTTTTGATTAAAGCAGCATTGACGACGCTATTTATAAAGGTAAATTCATAACCATTTTCTGCTTGTTTTCCGATTTATTTATTTTTTATAAGGAAAGGAAATTAATATTGATTTAGCAAAGAACTTCTTCATTTTCAAATACAGAACTAATTTTCTTCAATTGTCTTCCCTACGGAAACTACATTCGAGAATGTTCCTTTTTTTTCTCTCTCTCTCTTCTATTTATTTTCTTTTCACTCTAGATGCGGTGTTCCACTCTCGCTTTGTTAGCAGCTAAGGCGAAATAACCATTAAATAATATGTCAAATTTCGCAATGAAATAATTTAGATAATAACTCAAACTGTCACAATGCAATTAATAACTTCATGTTCATTTTTTTTTCCTAAGATTTACATTTTTGGTTGTCTTGCATTTTAATTAAGTAATTTATTTTCCCTATTTTTTTCTTTCTTTTATAGCACAAAGGAAATATTCATCTATAATAAAATCTTATCTCTTAATTTTCAGAAAAATTAAAGGATTCCACTTTGCAGGCAATTTGGGCATTCGAGGAATAGGCTTCAACGATCCGCGACCCGTCGGGATGAGGCAAGAAGTCCAGTCCAACGATCTCTGCCTTTTAAGTCCGGGAAAGAACCTGCTGGAGGTGAAATATTTCGCCGGGAATTGAATCCAGCTACAGCAACTCACAACCAGCGTCAATACCACTGGATTACCGGGCCCCAACTTTTATCTTACAAATTAAAAAGTCCTGATAACAACGCGTTCCTAAAAAAACATTTAACCTATATTTTTCTTAAAATAGTGCTCTTTTAATTTTTTGTTGTTGTTGTTGTTGTTTTTTTTTTAATGTCATAAAAAAAAGGAAAAGCCTTCACAATAATAGAACGTCGAATTTAAACTAAAAACTTTAAATTTTCCATTTGATGAAAACTGATTAAATCGCAAATTCTACATTAAATCTCTTAAGTCAAAGTAAAAGTAACAGACATCAATTGAAATTCTTTCCTTACCTTCAGTGAGAGTTAATTGTTTTGTTTCCAATGCTTTTTCTACACGAAATTTTATCATCTTCAAATAAAATTTACTTCAGACGGATTCACAAGTAGAAATTTTCAAACGCAGAAAAATCAAATCGTTTTTTATCCTGATAAGTTTTAGGGAGCTCTATTCACTAGTTCAGAAGTTAAGGGTGATGTTGGGAATTCATGAATCATGAATTTCTACTTAAGAAAAAAATCCAAGTTCCTGAAATGGCTTAATCCTACTTTCTCAAAATGATTTTGCTTTTTTATTTTATTTATTTATTTTTTTATTTCTCTGTGTTTTGTTGAAAGCCGTGAAAACAAAAATGTCTGTTTGTAAATTTTAACTTCTTAAAGTTGTTGTTTTGTTGTGAAAATTAATTAAATCCTCATTTCTTGCTAAAGTTTCTTAAATTCAATTAATTTTAATGAGATCAAAGCATGCGCAAATTAGTGGATTGCTAAGAGGATTAATAGCCATTATTAATATTTTATCCATAACCATTCATCGTCTCGACTGTAATGTTTTCTACGGAAAATTCTGTTATGTTCACTCACATTTTTCTCAACAGGGACCCAGGGAACTTTTTCATAAACAAAAGTTAGATCATTTCTAGTCCAATAGTATCACACCAAGTTTCAAGATCACCCATTTAGCGATTGATTAGTTATTGTAATGAATGCACACACATACTCAAAGATTTCATAACCCTAACTGTCTTATTAAATTGGCTTAGATTGTTAATGAATAATTACTTGCAATTATTCATTAACAATCTTATAAATGTAAGATCTTCTAAATAAATATATACTTAATAATAAGAATATAGACTATAAAAAAAATTAAAAAAATCTATTGAAATAATTAAGTGCTCAACAAGAGTGAATTGATTTTAATAAAATTAAACATTTTCTGTCAACCAGTTATGTCGTGACAATTTTGAGCTTTTTAATGAAAACATTAAAAAACATTTTTCTTAAAATAAAAAAATAGTTTTCGAAAAAAACGAGAGTAAATAAAACATTGATTTTTGACATTAAAAAAAAAAAGTTTTTTTTTATTCATTACACATTTTTTTTAATAATGTAAAATGATTAAGGCATTTAAATTATTAAATAAATCTTTTCTTTTACAATATTCACTAAAAGTTGCTCGTTTTTAAGTTTTCAACCTTACCATTTGTTTAGGTTTATTTAATTTCCTCACAGACATCATAATAATTGCGATCATTTATGTGTTCAGTTTTAATGCTTGGACTAAGTGCTAATAAAACAGCGGTAAATCGTCTGTACACACACAAAAAAAAACAAGAGCTAGAACAGAGTTTCTTTAAGACTGATCTTTTCTGGGAGTTGTATTTATTTATTTATCAATGTACCTTAGGTATATGCTTGTTTTTCTGTCTAGGAAGAGTATTTCCACGTGAGCCAATAAATCTGTCAAACGTCGTAAATTCAGTTGCTTCATTTTCCTTTGTATATTAAATCAACCAATGTTTTCGTATTCATTGACCAATCGAATTCCACTGGAAACTCAACCCATTAGTTTTGTTTAGGTTTTTTTTTTTTCTCTAATCGGAAATCCCACCGGATCTTAGAGTCACGTGGGTGAGTAGAAAATTCTGAATGAAATCTTCACTACCGAGTAATGAAAGGATCAGATAATAATTGTACTCAATGTCTAGCGAAGAAATCAAACAAGGAGTTCCTGAAAAAAAAAAGCCTATTTTCCTTAAAATGTTATTCTTAAACAAAATAAATAAAATTAAGTCGTGAAAATGACAAAAAAGAAAAACCTATTTTTATTTTCTATCGGCTGAATACAATCAGTAAAATCGTCCATTTTAATCTGAAATCGTAATTAAATCCGCAGTATTTCCTTAAATTATCTAAGACCATATAATGAGAATCCAATCAAAAACACGCTGCAATAATGGATTGGATAAAAAGATTAGTATCTCTATTTTTAAGACATTCTTAGTAATCCATTTCTCTAATTTCTCAACAACAAAAAAAAAATTCACTTGAAAAATATTTTAAGTATAAAAGTCAGATCGTCTCTGGTCCTTATGATGCAAGCCAAGTTTCAAGAAGACCCTTTCAAGGGTTCAAAAGTGATTAGAGGAGGATTCACAGACTGAGCCTCCTTGGCGTAACGAAGGAACGGGAATTGGATAGGGTTGTAAATGCATCCGAAAATGGAAAAAATGTAGAATTTTTTTTTTACCTTTTTTGGTAGGAAAATTCATCCCCCCCCCCCCCAATCAGGAAAAGGAACTGATTTTATAAATCTTTTTTTATGCTTGAACGCTATCATGATCCCTCCCATTGCAAAATCTTGGGTACATTTATGAAAGTAGGCTAAACAGGAGATAAGAACTACATAAATTACACAATGTATAACAATTATTGGAATGCTTGAATATAACTTGTTTTAAAGTCAAGTTGTATGAATGTTTCTTGGGTTTGGTCCATGGAAACTGCAGTTGAGTCTGCAAATGGTTTTGAATTTTGTTAAGACTTATATTGAGAATTTGCTTTATGTAGAGAATTTTACCATTGTGAAAGCTTAAGTCACCGCATTATTAAATGCACTATATTCAGTTTAGTGCTAGGATCGTATAATTCGCCTTATGATAGTCTAAGTTTGTATTATTTTCCTTTGATTATTTTTGTGTCTTAATTTATTATCTCTGAGTTCCCTGAGCGCCTAACAGTGAATACATAAGTTAAGAATCATTAATCATGCTGAACTTTTGTTTCTTTGTTAATAATGAAAGGAAAGCATTATTTTTAGCATCACAGAGTACTTGTTTCCTCAATAGATCTTTAGGTCATTATTCCATGTCAAAAAGTGGTGCTTTAGTGTCTACATTTTTTTTTCCAGATGAATTTAAAAAAAAAAGATTTCTTTTTAGGTAGGAAATGATTTACTATTTATTTTCTTTTTTCATAATTATTTAAAAAAATAATAAAGGTCAAGACGATTTTTTTTTTTTAATATTGTCTTCAAAAAAATAATAAAATATAATAATAATTTTAAATAACACCTAACGTAGTTAATATATTTAACTTATATATGTAACTATAAAACTCTTTGTATAAACAGAACCAAGTAAGTATTAAATAACATAAACGCGTTCTAAATTTACTCTTTATAAGAAATTTATTGTATAAGCTCACATTGCATCATTGGTTGTGCTAAAAATGGCACAATTATAAGTCTTAAGAATAAAGTAAGTTTATAATAACCAAAATTTCATGAGTTCTTGACAGTAAGACTCTTAAATATAAATTTGATGTAGATCAGATTATTATTTGTTGAAGTATTTAAAGGCGTAGTGTTTTCTAACATATTTCAAAGTGGCCCACAGGATGGGTTGGAGTACACCGAAATCTAATATATCTACAGTAATACAAAAAAACTCATAGATGTGAAATTTGAAGTAAGTTAGAGTATTATTCTTTGAATTCACTTAAGTGAGTTCACTTAAAGAACACTATTTAAGTTTATATTGTAAAGTGACCATAAAACCACTCAAACACTAAAACGTAATCAGAGTCGGACAGTAAAACTAGTCACTGAAATACAAAATGTGATGTTGATCAGTGCATTATTCCTTAAGTTATTTATGTTTCAGTGTTTTAAGATATAAAATGAGTCTTATAATTACAATAGTTTAACCGCAGTATTCTTTGTTAGTGAACATCTGTTATTTATTTTGTTGTAGCTTCAAATGAACTTTTACTTTAATTCAGTAGTGAGAACATTCGGATCTAGAATGGATTACCCATTCTAGATAGATACCAGGAAATACATTTTCAAGATATATAATGTGTTCTTATAAACTGCTCCTTCAGTTTCTGTTTTGAGAAGTTTCAGGATGTTACGGGGATTTTATTACTATAGTAAAACCTCGTTAAATTGTCACTCAAGGGACCAAACATTTTTGACGACTTAAGCGGAATGACGACTTAGGCGGAGTGGTAATTTTTGAAAGAAAAAAAAATGTACTGAAATACAGTATTTTCATGGATTGCTGTAGGATTCGGTGAGAAAAACAAGATTTTCAGAAATCAATTCAT
>JAFIDM010009631.1:70236314-70257149 GCA_023159025.1 Thereuonema tuberculata | reverse complement strand
GCATATGGTAATGTATGCTTTATGTCATTAAAATTATTACTTTTTTTAATAATATTTATTGTTTATGTATTTTAAATCAGTTTTATATAGTTTAAGTAATTTTAAAAGGTGAATCTCTATATAACGAATTTTCCATATAACGAACTTTTTTTCGGGATTTAGCGACTTCGTTAAATAGAGATCCGACTATATTTGCAACATGTGAATCCTTGTTGGTACTTTTATAAAGACAATCAGAGACGTACAAAGGATTTTATTTTAGGGAGGGCCAAGTTAGGAAGCTACCACCAACAAACAAACAAAAAGCCGCCTTCAAATTTTTGGAGGGGTGAAATCAAAGATCTCTGCGAGTCATCCAACCAAAAAGAAAGAAAATAGGATCTACTATATATATATATATATATATATATATATATAATAATAATATATATATATATAATTTCCAGGGGGATGGAGATAGCGTCCCTCGGTTCTCTCCCTATATATGCCTATAAAGAAAAAGTATAAATACAGGGTGTTGCAAAATTCGTGTGTAATATTCAAACCATGTAGGGGCACGGTTAAGGATCAATATATTTCTAATGAACCCATGTCTGGAAACGCCCCATTAAGGCGCTAGGTGGGCCTGAAGTGAGCCTTTCCTTGAGAACATATCCTTTGCTGCACCATGAGAAATGTTTTGCAGGCGAGCCCACACACTGATCTGGGGGTGCTATTTTTGTTTGTTTCAATTGAATATATTGAAAGTAAGAGTTCTGTCGGGAAAGACCCGGAAAAAAAGTCCACATTCATCAACATTGAATATATCGCAATGTTCAAATCGCTTCAAAATGTCATCTAACACGGATTTCTTCCAATCATTTAAAACGCTACCATCCACATCACCGGCTTCACCGCACACTGTTTTAAAATTTAAGTCATGTCTTAATTTAAATCTCTGTATCCATCCATTGCTAGCCATAAAATCGTTCTCTTCTAATTCGGCGGCTATTTGTGGAGCTTTTTCTTTCAGTACTAAGCACGATATAGGCACATTATGTGCTCTAGTAAATTTTATCCATTGGAGAAGGCCTTCTTCAACTTTCTCATACGGTGATAAACGCTTCCTTTTTCTCTTTCCATTACATGTTTCTGCAACAATATGCGAGGACAGAATATTGTTGAGAGTCGTTCGTGATATCTTACACTCTTTGGCAAAACATGCTTTCGATACATTAGAGTTTTCAAAATCGTCGAAGATTTTCTTTTTCTCTGATAGAAACAACGTTTTTCTTTTTGTCGACATCATAACACAAGCACAGAAACGGTTGGAATGAGATCCTTTCCTTCGACTTCCTGGTGAACAACGATGGACACGTGACGCGATGGGAACGGAGAAATATCCTTCCCACTCGTCCAGGCGTGGGAAAGCTGTCCCTTCCGTCAGAAGGAGAAATGACGCCGATAAAAGATCGTACCCACGGAAAAATTCTTGGAATTGAATCAGTGTGGCACTGAAATCACAGACAAAAGTGACCTTATATGCGATCACGGTATTGAAGACCTGACCATAAATCCGATATTTCGTATCGTTGAATTCCTATTCAATGAGCCGGGACTTTAGAAAAGTGACCTTATATGCGGAGTGACCTTATATCGAAGTCTGACTGTATATCCATTTATGTATATAATAAAGAACTTCCGGATGGTCCAGTGTAGTGGCTGGGTGTGTCTTCCTGCTGAGGACTGGAATTTAATTTCCATGCAGAAGACTACGATATTTTTTCCAGGTCATTTTTCCTCAGATGGGTCTTAGGTTCACCCAGATCTCTACAAATCAGGACAAGGAATCTTGCCGGAGTTAATTCAGTGGCTTCCTCCGAATGGTCGAGGATCGTTAGGTCCAATACCTCCAACATCGAGTTTAATTTTTAAGGATTCAATAATCGTATTATTTGAGTCAGATAAACTGAACAGTATTTATATTCAATGAAAATGGAAATAAAGATCAGGAAAAACTATGACACGCTATGAAAATCTGGCCCCACTTACAGGTTAAACATGCTAATATCTTAATATAAATATTCATCCTTAGGATCAGTTATTACGCGTCCCAAAGACGCTGCATTTTCCATATAATCTCCTATATGATTTCCCCTAATTGTTTGAGTATTTTTTTTTAATTACGAATTGTATTAACGTCAAAAGCAAGTATTGAGATTTAAGTAGAGATTATGAAACTTCTGATGCCTTTCCTGAGAATCTTGGAATTAGAAACAAAGAAAATACCAAAATTACGGAAAATTATTAATCTGAAACTTCTGACCTTGGCCCCCTTTTTATTTATTGCTTCCAAGAATTACGAAACATATTTTACAAGTAAAAGGATAAAAAGAAAAAAAAAATCTTTATTGCTAATTTCCTAAGGTCACGAGAAAACTAATATTTTGAGTAATGATTGTCCTGTCCTCATTAAAGATAGATAATAGGTTCTGAAAACATGAGATCACTTCTCAGTTCTTCAATTCTATTATGTAATAGTAATGAAATTCCGCCTGGTTTTTTAGCTTTGTAAATGTCTGCATCAACAAAACTGTTGTTGGGGATCGATTGAGAAATCAAGCCTTACTGAAGACTCGCGTGTTACTGCTGTTCTGCACGGAACTTCTAACATTGATGAGCTGTAAAACACACACAGCCACATTGCAGTTCAAGGTATTAGAAATGCTTTGATTCCATTGGAAACTAACAGCTTTAAAAAAAGGCTTAACTTACAGAATGATGAAAAACAAAGAGAAAGCGCGCCTTAGCCTATTCATTTGCATGAAGTCTAGGACAGCTGTTTAACAGCTCTCGTCAGTTACAGTCACTCATTGTTAACCGGCTCAACACAAAAACTGAAAAACAGTAATAAACAGTAATGAACGTAATAAATTCATCATAATTTACAAAATATTAAAAAAGATAAATAAATGTAAAAGGCACAAAATTACTTTCTCTTTCAACTTAATTAATATAGAGTGACATTAAGGACAAAATAAATGTAGATTAGGGGATTACGACTAATAAGATGCGAATCATGAGTGAGAACTTTGTCAGAATTGTAATTATTGTGATTTGCATTAATAAACATCATGATTAGTTTATAGTTACAATCGTAAACTATCTCTAGAAAACATGGAATTATTAAAATGTAGGAGAAAAAAAAAAGATTTGCCTGCTTTTCAATTTTCATTCAATTATTGATGTATAATATTTTTAATTAGCTTTTCGGAAAAAAATAAAAGCAAGATTTTTTTAAATAATGCAAATACTAAAAATAAGCACAGTCCGATTTAGAATAACTCTAGGGTTGTTCCATCTCCCCTACATCTCAACATAACTCCCAACTATATCTCAAATTGGCCTTTCACAATATGTAGGTTGAAATTCGAAGATGACTGAATTACAGTGGCGAAGCTAACAAAGAAAGCTAAAGAAAGCTTTCGTATTAAATAAGTGAGAATTCACGAATAACATGGAATAATCTAGAAACAAACAAAAAAAAACGCTGTTCTGGTTGAAAAAAAAGGCACTAGACCTAATCGAAACAAGATCTAAGTGACTTGTTTTTGCAAAGGTAACTGTAATTGCGAACATTTATACATTGGTAGCCCTAATAATAATATAAGTTACATGAAATCAGGATATTCTGTTTTTATGCAGGAAGAAGTTAACTTTGTATCTTAAGCAAAGTTTGAAAACCATGTTTTTCCTCCTAAAAGAAAAGATTGCTTTCATTTTTTAAAATTTTTACATTTGAAACTCACAGCTCTACACAGTAAATGCTTAAGGACTATAATACAGTGATATTTTACATTAGAATTGTAAACTATAATATTTACTTGATGAAGTTGCCATCATTGCAACTTATATATGCTGCGCCCTAGGTTATTCTCAGCTCACCCTACTCATTATTCAATCTCTAGTTTTCAACCTACGAAATCAAATCTATTATTCTACTGCTAAAATTCCTTCGTAATGTTAACTAAGAGAAAAATTGATAAATATCGATAAAGCAATCTGTTATATTGAGAAATGCCGTCCCTTCAAATAGACAGCTTCGTAATTTAAAATTATTATCGCATTTTTTTTTTATTTTTTTTTTTTATGCAATCGTAGTTGTCCAATAGATAAAACCCATTTGTCAAACTGCCACGATAGGTCAACTTTATCGTGATATCATCCCAGCTAACAAAATAACATGAAAGTCATTTCCTTGTGTAGTAATTATTTTATGTCACAAACCCATATTCTTGATGGCCTGGCTTTCCCACAAATCTCGTGACGCCACAAAATCTGACTAAACATTCGATATGATAAAAACAAGACAATTGCACTCCACATGGCAACGATCCATTTCGCGTGCATTACAAAGTTCAATTGTGGAAAAAAAATTAAAAAAAATAAAGCAATGAACCAAAAAGAATCATAATAACAACAATAAAATGTTTATGATATATATAGTTAACAAGGTTATATTTCTTCTCGGTAAATTTAATTTTAGATAACGGAATTTTCTTATTTTTTTTTTCTTTTTCTTATAAAACATTGATTATTTTTAAGCTGTTCAGGCACAGCCATGTGGTCAAACCGATGGCCTCCCATGAGGCTGATACGTTTGAACCTGAGTTGGAATCCCGGCGTGGAGCTTGGATGTTTCGTTCTTCTGTGTTTGTTTCTCTTCATAGGAGGCATAGTGTGATTGTCACCTTTACAGGTGCGTCCTGGATAGTTATCCAAACAACAGGAGCATTAATTACCCCATCATATAGTGTAGCTCTATGACTAATAATCCGAAAAATGGATCTGGAGATAAGTCACAATAACAATATTTAATGAGAATAAGTCACAATAACAATATTTTATTAAATAGTAGTTTTGACAATTTCAAACGAATTTCAGATTTTGATTTCGCTGGCAACAGGTTTGATGATCACTTTTAAATGCATTTAACAAATAATAATTGAATTTGAAAAGATCTTCAGCCATTGAAACATAATCCGGAAATGTTTAGACAAGAATTTAAAAAATATTAAAAATAACCACTTTCTTTTTTTTTCATATGAAGATAAAAGATTACAAAAATTCTTTAATTAATTTTAATTGTAATCAAATATAAATAAAGTATTAAAACGTTTGTAATAGTCTTTCACTCCCTAAGCGTTGGTGGTCAAATGATGACCCCAATACAATGACATGAATACATCACTACTACGAGTCTCAATGATCACAGCCTAAGCTTCAGGAATTAAACATTTACGTATTTACGATTTCGATGTTAATTTTACTTGTTTGTTATAACATTATTATTAATTTATTATCATTATCAATTCTGATATACGTAAGACTTGAATTAAATAATCTATTGTTTTTTGTAATAGATAATAGACAACGCAAATATCTATAAATCAGAATGTAAAAGAATTTGTAAAAGAAGTTAAATGTATATATAATTTAAAAGCAGCTTATATTTTATAATGTTTTAATAAAGTGATCGTAAAACTATTTTGTAAGTCTTCAAGACCTAGAATTTATATTTCTTACGTTACATTATTATTCTAATGTAAATAACTATTATAAAAAATGTCAGTGCGATGGATAATATTCTGTTCCATTTCGGTTTCCATTATAAACTGGTTCATCCATTCCTTTTGTCTAATTGTTACAAAAGGAGCCTTTGAGGGTCCAATAGTTCTACTTTATTATTAAGAGACTCGCAAATAACACTTCATGAGCTTCACTTTCAATTTTACTTATATAGTAAGTCTTTGTTAAACCAGGCCACTCAATTGTCAAAGAAATGAAAGCTCTGAGTGTGTAACGATGTGAAACACTCCTAAGCACTGCCAATGGCGCAACCAGCTTGTACTTTTGTTCTAAACGAGTTCGAATCTCAGCAAGCAAAAATTTAAATTACTGTTGCAGGAAAAAAAAAATCCAATGATTATAGAAATTTTAGAAAAACTTTTAAATGAAATTCTTTTCAAAATAGACATTTTTAAAACTATTTAAAAAAAAAAAACAAAAAAAAAAAAAAACAAACAAACAAACAAACAAAAACAAAACCGCTGTAGTTTATTTCAGTAGCATTTATATCTTAGAAGTTACTAAATATTTTTATGGATATTCGATTTTAATTATGAATTTGCTTCAAATCTGATAGCAGATATTGTTTATTAAGAAATAAATATTTTTTCATCTACGTACTTTTTTATTTAAACATTTAATAATAATGTGTCAGGTGTTTATTATTATTATTATTATTATTATTGTTATATAAAGTTTCAAACCTTGGCTATCCCCAGCAAAGACAAGATGGCGGGTCAAGGACCAAAGCACATATTGCCAAGTGTAAAGACGTGTGCAAGAATGATAGGGATGTATGGTTGTGTCCATAAATTTCCTAACTATGCGTGTAGTGTTGAGTACCACAGCCTTCTGCAGTTGTGCATAAGTGTTTTTATGAAGTCCTAGTGTGCTGAGACTGTGGTGCAATGTGTGAGGCACCAGACCAGTGGCAGACAGAACGATGGGTACAACACGTACCCGATCCTGCCTCCACTGCTTCTGGAGCTCGTGTGCTAGATCGGTGTATTTACTGATCTAGTCTGCGTGAGTTTTCTGCATGTTCTTGCTGATAGGCACTGCAATGTCAATGAGATAGGTCTGTTTGTTGATTATTATTATTATTATAGTTGAATAAAATTTTATTAAGAATATTCTTGCAAAATTTCGAAATTAATTTTATTACAAAACTGTATAGTAGGTATGCTATACACTGTCCTAAAAAGAATATCCGTACATCTCCTCATATCATAACATAGAAGGTTTTGCGAGAAATTTTGGATGGACTGTATGTGTATGAAAGTGCCTTCCCCATCCCCATCTCCAAAATTTTGAAGACTTTTTTTTTTTATTATTCTTAACTTGCCCCCGGCCCCAATTATAAAATCCTTTATATATATATATATATATATATATATATGTAGTGTATAATGTAATTCTACAACGTCCCGTATTACACAAAGACGAAATTTGCGAATTGTTTGAAAAGAAGATAATAACAATTAAAAAAATCGATATTTGCAATTCAAAATATATATACGAACCAATTAAAAATTTGAGTTTAGGCTTATCTAAATTGAAATTAGATAAAAAAGAAAATTATTTATTTCTATCATCTCAACCTATTTTTACATATATAAGATTAAATTTATTATTAATACTTAGAAGATTATTTATCTTATTTTTAGTTTATTATTTTTTTATAGAAATCTCAATATATTTTTGTAAATTGAAAGCAATTGGTTAAATTCTATTTTTGTTTCTATTCTACTTCAAATTTTTAATCGTTCTTCGTAATCTTCTCAGAAAATGTTCTGGGTACGCCACTGAGTTGCAACAAATATAGTCAAAATATTTGCAGTATTTAATCCTAAATTGAAATTGCAACTCATTTAGTTTTAGCCTGGGTGGTAATCGTAAATCCAAACTTTAATGTGTTTGGAAGGTCTTCCGCCGGAATTCAGTGCAGAATAAAGTCATAATGAACACGCATCAAGACTAGTTTTGAATTTTCTGTTCTTTGGAAATTGTTAAATAACATCCTTTCCTTTGTTGTGTCTAATGGAATCGTAGCACACGCTGAGAACACGTGAAGTCCGAATATTCCTACCTCCCATAAGAAAAACAAAATAACTAACAACATACTGCAACAAAACGGCTTTAGACCAACTTAATATGAATCTCCGAAGTAGGGCTCCCCCCCCCCCAAAGGAGGGAAGGGGGGTCAGTTGGTTTTCAGAACTGTAAATTAAATACTTTTGTAATTAATTCTATAATTTCATTTTATACAAACCTAAATTTTGGTGATTTTGGAAAATTTAAAAGGGAAAAATATGAAATCGTCTGGTGTTACCGCGATATTTTTGGCTAAGGATATATACTACATGGCCAAAAGTTTCCGGACACTCTTCCGACGAAGTGGATCGGGCAGGTCAGGAGGTTTGATGCGTCATCGGACGCTATAAAAGTGATGGTGGGGGCTTGGGCGGTCGAAATTCTGCGTTCCCGATAAAATTAGTAAGGCAGGCGAGCTCAGTGACTTCGAACGTGGCGTGATAATCGGATGCCACCGTTGTAGGAAATCGGTTAGGAATATTGCGGACATGCTACATGTGCCGAAATCAACTGAGTACTGTAATTGTAAAATGGAGACATCGAGGCAGAGAAACGACAGCTGCACGAAGTGGTAGACAGAGAAAACTGACTGATCGTAGCCATCAAACCCTGAAGAGAGTAGGGAAACAAAATCGCAAGTCTCCGTTGGTAGTAATGACGACGGAGTTCCAATATGCGTCGGGCGTTATCGCTAGCAGCAGGACTGTTCGCCGACAACTAAACTACTTGGGTTTCCACGGCCGTGCGGCCGCTCACAAGCCGAACATCTCCGCCGTCAATGCAAAGTGTCGGTTGCAATGGTGCAGCTCACCGCCATTGGACTGTGAGGAGTGGAAAAACGTTCTGTGGAGTGATGAATCTCGCTTCATGATCTGGCAGTCCGATGGACGCATATGGGTTTGGCGGATGCCCGGAGAACGCTTCTTATCCGACTGCATTGTGCCAACTGTTAAGTTCGGTGGCGGCAGCATAATAGTTTGGAGGTGTTTTTCGTGGTTCAGCCTGGGTCCCTTATTTCCTTTGACGGGCAACATGAAGTCTGCGATGTATCGGGCCATTCTGGACATCGCTGCCCTGCCAACTCTGTGGCAACAGTTTGGGGAAGGCCCGTTTCTCTTCCAGCAGGATAACTGTCCCGTACACACATCGAAGCTTGGGCGGCCGTGGTTTGACGACAGGGTTGTTCCACAACTTGACTGAACCTCTTTGGGACGAAATAAAACGCAGATTACGTACCCACCCACATCGCCCATCTTCAGGCGTATTTTTCAGCTGTCATGGCCGCCTGAAGTCAGTTCCTGCGACCATCTATCAAAACCTGGTGGAAAGTCTTCCCAGATGTGTATAGGCTGTCATCGATGCAAAAGGGGGACCGACAATCATATTAATATGTTCCTTAGAAGCCTCGGCGTCCCGAGCACGGGGTGTCCGGATACTTTTGACCATACAGTGTATGTTTTTGACCATAATGTGGGAGGGGGGACGTTAACGCATATGTTACCTGGGTCCTAATTTGATATGGGAGCGGGGGTGGGGCTGCTCCGAAGACATCTTGGTAAGGTGGTATCATCGGTTACCATCTTATAATTAGATGAAAAATTAGTTGCCTGTCTCGAAACTTGTAGCCTACATGGAAACTGAACACGTACTGAAGGAATTAAGCAAAATGAAATAGAAAAGGATTTATTAATTTTTTCTTGTTAGGGCCTGGAAAGAACTAAGAAAACTATCAAAAATATGATAATTAGGCTTATTTTATGCATTAGAATTGTTTGATATTGAATTACTCTTGTTACTGTCTTCTTTTCTTAATAATAAATAAGGTTTTTATCCTTCTAAGAAGTGTGAATGTTTTAAAATTTGATGCCAAGTGAATCTCTATACAGCGAAAGTTCATGAAATTTTAAAAAAATTAAAAAAAAAAATGTTCACTTAAATGAGCTCTCGAAATATCCGAAGACCTCATTCAATTGAGTCTTAGTATTGCCATTATTATTGAATCAATACTTATGGACAATCGGATGTTCTAGGTTGCTGCTCTGGATAATTCAATTTTTTAATTATGTCAGGAAACCCTGACCATCCTCAGCTACTGTCTACAATCATCTTTAAAGCAGATATATTATTTGAAAGGCAATCTAAAGCCATTTTTTTTAATTTTCTTAAAACAATAATTCAGTTAATTTAGGAATAAATAAAAAAATCAAAAGTAAGGAAATAAGTAAAAGAATCATACCATAAATGTATATTTAATCTAGAATTGTATTGCTATCATTAAATTTCTTTTATTGTTGTTTTTAAATAGCCTTATAGTTTTAAAAAGAAAAGGGAATTTTCCCAACATGCACAGGGAAAATAAAAACAACAATTCATGCCTATAGCCTTATCTTTTTTCTTTTAATTTATTTTATTTAAATCTCTGAATTTATTTGCCCTGTAAATAACGTATTTCGAGTTCTTAATGAAATTTTTACTCTCTGTTCGTTACATTGCGTTCGCTGGCAATTGTGTAGTACAATCTAATTTAATATCGAAGACATTCCTCTTTAATACTTCATTCAGTATTTTTACTCCCACGCACCTATCGACAGGTGACGGCGGGAACAGCGTACGATGCGGCGGCGGAGGAAGGCAAAACTCCCGGTCTTTGCGTGAGCCGTTCACACTGCGTAGGTGTAGTAAACAAGGAAGCACTGAAAGGTAAGTGTCCGCAGGGAATTAGTTCAGTAGATTTCTCACCGCTTCATTCTACAATTTTTCAACAAATAGAATTTGCCTTTTTTTTTATATAAAACTATGAAGACGATTTTTCTAATGCTAGCATATAAGCAATCAAAAGTTTTTCATCGTTCGATTTGAATTTTAAGAACTCCATTAATAGCTTAATAAGCTTTCGCATTTCGTAAATAATAAAAAATAGTTTTGTTTTCATTCCATACACAAGTTAGAAATATTATTGAGAAACTTACATAAATCTTAATTGTTATTATAAGACTATTAATATATCTTTTATTACGAAATTGCCTTTAAACTAAGACTCTTATCTAAGTTATTATTTTATGTACGATAAAATATATATTTAAAAATGATAAAAAAGTAATGTAGTACATAACAGCAACTAATTAAACTGAATAAATAAATTAATACAAAATTAAACAAATTATCAAATAAGCAAATACAGTAAATGCATTGCTGAATCGTTTGTTTATTGTAATCCTGTAGATAATAGTTATTTAAGCGTACAATTACATAACAGATATAAATCCATTATATAATATCTCTTTAATTAAAACAACTGTTTTTAAAACTAGTGGCAATATCTGATTTTAAAGTAGAAATAAATACTAAGACTACATAACATCTGTATAACCTTGAACCAGAATTTCATTAATAATTTACAGTATTATTATTTATACTGTAAAAATATAGTACTGTACTGTTTCGATTAATTTCGATAAATTAATTCTAAATGTAATTTAATTCGTTTTTGCAAAAACAATTATAAATAATTAAATAAAAAATGTATAATGCGATTTTAAATAAATTGCTAAATTGATCCACTTCTATTTCTTCCCCCCCCCACATCTTTTCAAATAATAATAAAGAAAAGAACAATAAAAATATAATAAGCAACAAAACATACTAATAATTACATAAAATTCTTAAAAGCATTGCTTAATATTTAAAAAAATATTAAATACATATATATATTTTTTAAATTAATTACTTTCGTAATTTCGTCTGCTTTAAATTAGATAGTTAATGAATTTACCTTTTTTATTATTATTTATTCTTCTTTTCTCTTCTGTTGTTTGATCACATCTGCCAGTTTACATTCAGTTTTGCCTTAATACTCACGAGAAACTTACCGGAAGTGACGTAATGATGCAGCGCCACCGTTCTTAGTACAATGTTAATCAGACGGAGATCATTAGCGGGTTCATGGCAGCATGAGAACGAAATGATTTGGATATTGTACTAGATATAAACACGACACGAATAGTGAGGTCTTGTTATTAATCAATATTTTTGATTCCATTTTCCTGTAAGAGAAGAAATCGACAATTAAGAAATTTCTCCCTCTTTAAAAAGAAAATAAACGCATTCTCTGTAATTACAGAATTAATATTAAGAAAGAAAATAAATCCAATTATATTACTGTAATTTTAAGTGAAATAAAAATAAATTTTAGTTAAATTTAAATTTTGCAAATGTTTAGCGTCAAAGTGAAAATTTACTTTCATTCTGGAACTTTTTCCTCTTTTTTTTTACTTGGAAAATTATGCTTAATTAATTATAATTATTGTGACCGTTAAAAAAGTAATTTTATTTCAAATAATAAAATATACTTTTCTTATAAAATACTTACCCCTAATTATGTGGTGAAATAAAATCATAGATTGAGATACAAAGCTTATTATCAGTTCACTTTAATACCCTTCAATAGGCATCGAAAGGATTAGAATAAAAAAAGTTTTAGATTGCAATTTTAAGTGTAATTACTACAAGTTCATCTATCTGTCTTATATGATCAAAATAACATAAAACTACTTATTCTAGGAAGCTGAGAAGGTAGCAGAGGATTTAGCTATTTAACGTGGACTTTGGTACTTATTTACTGTAGATAGGTATTTGGTATCGGGACGAGTAATTCCCAAATGCCGCCCCTTGGGAAATGCGAGTAAATTTGAAGGGTGAACCATCCAACCAAAAAAAAAAAAGCAACACTATATTCTATTAAAATAGTCTTTATCTGCTGCCCATTTTGCAGCTTCTTGGACAGTAACGCCCGAGACGCAGCCCTACTATTCTACCTTATCAGACTTACAGTCCGCCAAACCAGAGAACGACCATGGCCACCAGATGTCGCACTAGTAGAATTTGAATCGATTGTATATGTCTGTGTTTATGGCGGGAAAGTGAACATTTAGGGAGTTTGAGGTTTACGGAAAAAAGACGATATTTATTTTCTTGAACTATTCTGATTTCTCATCAAATATAATTTCAAAAATTTATTTTTATTCATTCGTTCGTTTCAATCGTTCAAAATCAGTCTCCTACCTTTCCCAATTGGTTTTTTGACGAAATTGCATCCCTGAGATCGACAACACGAAGACTAAGATGGGATTCTTTTACTCACGTCTCGTCTTTTACTCACGGCACTGGGATCGAAAACAATTTCTCTGATGTGCCATAAGTAAGCATGTCATAAGGCCTTTTCGAAATAAGAAGTAACGTTAGCAATAACTTCCGTTGTTTTGCTTCCAACGGTTTTCTGTGTCGGAGAGTCGCCATTTTTAATCTTCTCTCTCTTAGTCCTGGAATGATTAAGAGATCATGGGTCTCGTTCAAGGTCAAAGTCATCCTCTGGTTTGGCCAACTTTAGTTAAGAAGCTAATAATAAAAAATAAATAAATAAATATTAATGTTACAGCGCTGTGGGTAAGACAAGTCAAGAAATGTTTTTGCTAAGAATCTCCAACATGCAAGATTTTATTGATTTTTAAAATAGGTAATAAACTTCGATCAAACGGATGTTTATTTACATTGGATGGTTAAAGCGCTTTAATCATGGTAATTCTAAAATTATTAGAAATTATAATAGTAAATAGATATCATCAATGGAAGCTCCTTATTGATTTCGGTACAAATTCAGCCCACAGTTTTGGAGCTAAACTCGAAAACTATTGTAATACGAATATCATTTAATTGCTGCTATTACTATACATACAAAACGACAACTAAATATCTAGCTAAATAGAAACTAGAAAGATTTTTGATAGACGTAACCAAGAACGCTTTCAAAGGTGCTGGTAAACTGAATAAAGCTGAGTTGAACCGATCTACACTTTTTCTAATTAATACAAAATATATATACAGTAAAACCTCGTTAAGTCGTCACTTAAGGGACCAAACATTTTTGACGCTTAAGCGGAGTGACGACTTAGGTGGAGTAGGAATTTTTGAAAAAAACAAAACAAACAAAAAAACACTGAAATACAGTATTTTTATGAATTGCTGTAGGATTCGGTGAGAAAAACAAGATTTTTCAGAAATCAATACATGCAAATGAATGAGTAGAAAATAATAATAAAAAAAAAACAGTTTTTATAGTTCATCATCATTCATCATTCAGCCTTTATCAGTCCACTGCTGGACGAAGGCCTCCCCCATACATCTCCATAGTTTACGGTCATCAGCTTTACTTCTCCATCTCTTCCCCGCAAACTTCTCCATCTCATCCTTCCATCTGCCCTTTGGTTGTAGTTATCACATTTTAATCGTTTTAAAAGAAAGGCAATGTCTGTCTTTGAAACGTTCCAGCCAATCATTGCTGCTGCCGAAATCTTCAATGTTCAACTCCTTAGCAATTTCCATGGGTTTTTCATTGAGAATCACGGAAGAAATCGGCCATTTTGCGATCTGACATGTTTTAGCCATCGATCTCGTCAAACTTCGATTTCCTCATTCTCTTTCTTTTGTCTTTGCAGTCAGCTTCTTCAATTACTTGTTTCGATGAAAGAATATCGTTTTATGTAGTCCTGGGAATATGGTGTTCTTTGCCAAAAGCTGTTTTCGAAACATTTGATTTTAAATCTTTTTTTTTTTTCTTTAAAAGATAACGAGGTAAGTTTTCGTTTCCCTGGCGTGTTAAAGACGTAATCGAACCACGAAATTGCAAGAGAAAAAATAGCCCTTATAGCGGGGCTTACTCGCTATGAAATGAAATCACACTCAGGAGTGGTCAAGAAAAACGTCTACGCTCGACAGTCGCAGCTTTGAATGATTAGCAGCATGATTAGCAGAATGATTCCCTGTAAAGGCTTGGCTTTCTTAAAGTGAAGGGGCGGGGCTGGAAAGACAAGACGATGGCATGCAAAATGGAGAAAAAAGATGCTTTTGGTCATTTTTGAGGGTGACGAGTTATCCGGAGTAGAATTAAATTTGGTGACGGGTAAAGGAGGGTTATTTTACATTATAATGTAAGAGACCTTGTCGGGACCAAAGGAAAAACGACGACTTAAACGGAGTGACGACTTATCCGGGTGACGACTTAACGAGGTTTTACTGTGTTTAAAAGTCTTAATTATATCTTAATACAGTAAAACATCGTTAAGTCGTCAACCGGATAAGTCGTCACTCCGTTTAAGTCGTCGTTTTCCTTTGGTCCCGACAAGGTCTCATACACAATAATGTAAAATACCCGTCACCAAATTTAATTCTACTCCGGATAACTCGTCACCCTCAAAAAATGGCCAAAAGCATCTTTCTTCTCCATTTTGCATGCCATCATGTTGTCTTTACACTTTAAGAAAGCCAAGCCTTTACCGGGAATTTTCGACCATGCCTGTCACTTCATTCCTTTCCTACCCCTTCGGAGGATTTGGGTTCTTGGAATCTCGCTGCGAATCTGTCGAGTGTAGACGTTTTTCTTGACCGCTCCTGCGTGTGACTTCATTTTATAGCGAGTAAGCCCCGCTATAAGGGCTATTTTTTCTCTTGCAATTTCGTGGTTCGATTACGTTTTTAACATGCCAGGAAACGAAAACTTACCTCGTTATCTTTTAAAGAAAAAAAAGACTTAATTGCACTTTTTGAAAAATCAAATGTTTCGAAAACAGCTTTTGCCAAAGAACACCATATTCCCAGGACTACATTAAACGATATTCTTTCATCGAAACAAATAATTGAAGAAGCTGACTGCAAAGACAAAAGAAAGAGAATGAGGAAATCGAAGTTTGACGAGATCGAGGAGGTTTTAGTTCGATGGCTAAAACATGCCAGATCGCAAAATGTGCGGATTTCTGCCGTGATTCTGAAAGAAAAAACCATGGAAATTTTTCTCACCGAATCGTACAGCAATTCATGAAAATACTATATTTCAGTGTTTTTTGTTTTTTTTTTTATTTCAAAAGTTCCCACTCCGCCTAAGTTGTTACTCCTCTTAAGTCGTCAAAAATGTTTGGTCCCTTGAGTGACGACTTAACGAGGTTTTACTGTAGAACAGCTTTTCGCGCTCTTTGATCATCACTTGGGAGTGGTCTCCCGTAAATTTTTCTGTTTGTTTTTTTATCTTGAATTTCTTTTTCTTCTTTTTAAGTTAAACAGATGTCATATTTATTCTTATAGTTCTTACCTGGGTTATAATTCAAAGTAATTATCGAATTTTGCTGGAATTTTTCTCCACAATCCTAACATTAAGACAGTTTTTACGACCAGGTATTCTTTCCTAATAGACTTTCTGTTTTCTTTCTCTAAAACCAGCGACTCCCTAACTTCTATTCATTAGCCGTATATCGAAATCGGATAGATGATTTCGGAGAATTATGTCTTCATACGAAGAATATATAAAGGAACTGATCTCGTTTACCATCGTTTTGTAATTAAATAAATCATTATCTATTTGAACAACTATTTTAAGTAATATTAAATAAATGCGACCTGATATTCGTCAGAATCCAGAAAGAGTTGTTCGTGCTTTCACTAATGTACATTAGTCAGAATCAATCGCTTGTGAACACATATCTGCTGTACGGAATGGTTAGCTTTCAACAAATTTTCGCCTTGTGACTTTCCCGAAAGCAAAAGTGCGTGACTTGACTGATTAGCATGCCTGAATCCAAATTTCAAATGAAAAATTAAAAAAAATAGGTTTGCCTTTTCCAACGACACGACCGATTTCCGGTTTCATTTGTATTTATAAATACAAAAGAATCTTTACCTAATTGATTTTGGAAAAAAAATTTTTTCCCCCCCCCCCCCCCCAAATGAAATCTTTCTATTTTATAAGTATTTTAATAAAATCTCATCATATCAAACGTTAACTAAAAATAATATGAATCCAGAAATGAGGGCAGAAATGCTATAGGCTTATCATTAGAAATATTTATTGTAATTTGCAAGGGTAAAAAAACAATAATTTGACTCATGTTTTAAAAATCTTCTAGAAAAGACTTCTGGTAGAAATTAGACTTTTCAGTGATAATCAGCAATATCGCGTAGTGATCATCTTCTTACATCCTTTCACCGTGCTTTTCGCTTTCTACTCCTAGGTTCGGTGGGAAGAACTCCTAATTGAAGGAAATGGATTTGAAGAGGCATATTGTATCCTATTATTTTTCATGTAACTTCCATTCATTATCCAGCCTTAATTGCCTGAGAAGTTTACACAGTATTAAGAACATTTGCTGCAACAGACTTGAGGCATCCAGTTCTTATCCAGAGACACTTTAAATTATATACTGTATATAAAAGAATTTTTTTTTTTTTCTGGCCCTGTCTCCTCCGAAACCTTAAGACAAATAAATACAAATAAGTAGGTAAATGTAAGGCATAGTATTAAGGATGCTCACATTTTCATTTTTATCTATGTGGGTCTATTGGACGTCCCAGAGAAATCCCAAATCTCCGAGATGCTCACTTTTTTTATTATCATCAGTGTATGTCAACCGGAAGTCACGTGACGATCAAACATGAGGTCTCCGAGACCCGCTCGGGGTTTGTGAGAAAGCGGTCGCTGTCACGTGTCTGAGAAAATTATCTCAGAATCCAAGATCACGTGATCACAGGTTTGCTAGTCCTAAAGAAAAGGTTTTACTTGGTAATTTGACAGTAAATTACTGCATATCTAATAAAAAAAGGTCCTATCCGAAGAATTTAGCTTTAACTTGAGCCCCATCAGAATTACTATCACTGAAGTCTTCAGAAATTGGTCGAATGTATTTCGCTGTAAACTGCATTTTGTTCTCACTAGCTAGATCTATAGAAAACTATCAAACATGTTGAAACAAAATGGTGAACTTTTAAAATGTTTGTTTCAGAAACACCATACCGTACACAAACTTTACATAACAGCAGATATTTCCAGATATTTCTGAACTACAAAGTTTGAGAAAAAAAATTAGCTTGTATTCATTTATATCTACAAACTTTTAAATAACTAAGAAGCAATGTAAAATAGCAATTAATCTGAAGCAACTTAGTTATTTTACATTGCCTCTTTGTTATTAATTAATGTGAAGCATCAATTATTTTTATTTATTAACAGAAGCTTTAACTTGATTTTTTTTTTTTTCAGAAATATTGTACTGGACGATTTACGAAAATAAAACATAACTTAAGGAACTCATTGAGGAAGTCGTTGTGAATAAAGTCGTATATATCAGCATATGCTCCACTCTTAATAATTATGGAGATTTAAATTATGAACATGAATATTTATGTTGATTTAAGAAATAAACCTCTATGAATCATATTTATTAAAAATTGGCCGCCAAGAACACCTGATCTAAACCTATTAAGTTTTATTTTATTTATTTTTTTTTGTTTTGGTTTTCTACTGAAAATCTCGTTTACCAAACGACGTATTTTGTATGTGAAGTTCTCATAAAAAAATATAAAGGGCTAAAGGAAGAAAAGTGCTAGATTCACATGATACGCATTGAAGGCGATTTTTTTTAAAAAAAGAAGAAACATTCTTAACATACAATGAAAAAAATTGTTTCCCCTTTCCTGAAGAATAACGTCAAGAAAAATTAAAAGAAAAAAATTAATAATTAAAAAGTAAATAAATAAATCAATCAATAAATAAATAAATTAAAATCAAACCATACACACTTCAGAAATTTTGTAAGAGTAGAAAGAAGCACCTGTAGATGCTAAGGATTTGCATGCATTTTTGTTCTTATTTTGTATCATTTTGTTTAATATTCCTCTAAAATTCCTTAGTTTTTCTTTCTTTCAGTTCAAATTCAGCAAACAATCTGATTCGTGATTATTATCCTCACAATGACTTCAGCAATGAGCTTTTTAAGTTATTCCCTACCTTCCAATTAATTACTTTGTAGTGTGTTACCTAAAAACATCTTGGGATCATAGACATATCCAGAATGGGAGGGATTGTGATGATCATAGTCGTTCAACTAAAAAAAAAACGTCGTGTCCTTTCGGGATTGGGGGGGGAGTTTATAAACAAACCAATGAACTTTCCAACGAAAAAAAAACATAGATTTCTTCCATTTTCTGATGCAATGGGGGAGATTACAACCCTTATTTCAACCATCCCTCTCGATACCCCACTGTCTGGGATGCTTAAAATATCTGAAACTCTTCTAGCAGGAGAAACATGTGGCAAAATTCTTGATTTACTGCGATATACTACCGTAAAATAATTGCAGAGATAAGCTTGAAGAGAATTAATTAAAAGTAAAACCTCTAGTGGAAGTGACGTAGTGAGGTTTACCGTGAAGAATGAAGATTTATGAACATTTTGAATCAGTGGCGTATATAGAATATATTTTCGGGGGGGGGGGCCTAAGATTAATGTAAGGTTAAGTTAAGTAATTTTAAGTAGACACCCCATGGAAACCTATCTGTTCAACCAAAAAAAAACGTTGGGAGGACATACCTTCATTATTTCTGGGGGGGGGGGGGCGCCCGCCACCCCCCCTTATATACGCCCCTGTTTTGAATATACAGTATTTAAATTTTTAATAACTGTTTCATAAAATGGAATAAAACTGTCCGAAAAAAAAAACCATTAGGCCTAAACACATAAACGTTTGATCATGAACTGTGAGTGAATGTTTTAAATTTTAAACCTACATTTGAATTCTTTTTCGTCACTTACTGACACATGCTTAACAATGTCAACAGGAATAAAGCTGTCAATGTAAATATGATATGTTCTTAAATTGATGTTGCTTTTAATGCGTTGATAGCTTTGTTTAGTATTTGATATCATTGAAGTAATTAATTCTGTCATAATGGGTGCATTCTCACAAATGCTGACAACCGGCACAATCCAGGGATTAGGCAATGTGGATTATGGCAGATTAAGCAGAAATAAGCTTACTACAGTTACGAAAACCACTTTAGTTTAAATAAGGATTAAGCCTATCTGATTCATTTGCTGGCAGTACTTTTCTTCGGACTAAAACAAAAAAAAAAAAAATACAAATTTCCTTATTTATCGAATGTCAAGAGTTGAGATAAGGCCTGTTTTTATTTATATTGAAAAAAAAAAAAAATAAATATTGATAAGAGATGAACTTAGAGGCTTTAAAAAAAATAATTTTAGATAATCACGCTATTTTTATAGCTATTTTTTTTATTTTTCATGATCTAGTTTATAGTAAGTTAACACATAACACATAAAAAAAAAGCGAAAAGGCAGTTATTACACTTAAGCCCCGCGAACACCATCCAACTTTGCACCAACTTTAGTCGGCCGACTTCGAGTCCGCCAACTTTTTGTCAGCCTTCACACCATCCAACTCGCAAATGAGTCGGCTCAATGTATTGAAGTGAAGTTATGAAAAGAATTGTTTATTTTAAATGAAATTTATCATTTGCCGCCGACAGTTGAAATTCCTACTCCTGTTGCATCAGCAGTAGCTTTCCAGAGTTTTGGTTTATTTTCTTGTCCTGCAGAAGTCTTAAAGTGCACGTACACATTGTTGTCATGGTTGTGGATTGTTTTTAAGAAACGCCACGGAAAACGTTGACGTTTAGATTCCGAATCCAAAGCTGACGCCATGTTTAACAGTCTCAGGAGGGAATTCTTTTCTTTAGCGTTCGTTTGTTACCCATTTCTTTATATTTTAGGCATGTTAAATCTCTTTTCGTTTTAATTCTTAATAAAATAAGAATAATTAAGATCTTAAAATAGAAAAGCTGTAAAGTTTAACTAAATCTAATATAATTCTAACAAAACAGATATTTTAATATAATTTTAATCCAAAGACATTTCCGTATGCGAAAATACGGATTTCTGGGAGAAACAAAAATTATTGATTCTTATGGATCATGGAAAAGTTTTTACGTTTACTGATATCGCTTAGTGACATATGTGGAGCCGTACACCTGTTTAAGATGAAGCAATATTTAATTACAAAAAATTATTAGATACAACTAGTTTCGCCGATCGAGAGAAGGCCAGGACTTGAGAAAGCCATCTCTCGATCGGCGAAACTAGTTGTATCTAATAATTTTTTGTAATTAAATTTTGTTTCATCTTAAACAGGTGTACGGCTCCACATATGTCACTATTGATTCTTATTTTAGAAAAAGAAATATTACAAGATTTGAAAATAGAGGAAGAATTTAATCCCATTAAAAAACTAGACTATTATT
>JAFIDM010009631.1:70213852-70235914 GCA_023159025.1 Thereuonema tuberculata | reverse complement strand
TATTCTTTGCATCTTTAACGTACCTATGTACTGTTATTATTGTTTTTGTATTATCTATATTTTTTATAAATATCATCCATATTCAAAAGGCTTCATTCGTGGAAAATGAAATGCGCGGGAGTGGATAAATGACCGGATCCCGTCAATTTTCGCTCGTTGACAATTCTCTTCACCGACAAATGGAACAAATTTGTAGAAATAGCTGATCTTCCAAGTAATTCAGAAATACATATCCCATCCCCTGACTCTTAAACTAGTGGAAAACGTTCCAAATTATACCCCTAGCTTGGCTGTGAAGGTCTTACAGTAGCCTGTTTGTTATGACGCCGCCATATTGCTTTCTGCAGCAATGAGCAGGATCAACTAAGTGAACCTTTTGTTTCCTTATAAAGTAATTCTTCTTTCTCTGACCATACTACAAAATCAAGAAATAGAAACACGATAAAATTAGCTTTGATAAGATGATGAAAAATAATCATCGAACTTTTTGACCTGCTCATAATGACAACAAAATAATAATTTTGAACAAAAAGTTGTTATCTTCAAAGGAAGGTTATTATTTACGACTACATTTTTAAACTAAACAATATAAAATTTATTTTGTTAACTAAAATCCCCACTTTATCTAATTATATAAAATAAATCCTTTTTCGCTACTTTCCCTACGCATGCGAAACGTGGCAAGCACATTTAAGGACAAAAAAAATTAACAAAAACAGTACAATAAAATTAAAAAAATAAAATTTGAAGTTATATTTTATCCGTATGGGTCCTTGTCGAGAACTTAGCGCGAGAAAGTGACAAAAATTCCCATTGAAAAACATTAGAACCCAAACAATCAATTTCTATCGATGTTTTAGACCAGGGATGTTCATCCATTTACTAATCCTATTAATGTCTGTGCGAGCTTTAATATGATTAAAATTAGTTGAGTTTAGATTATTTGAAGTAAGTATTACGGGTTTCATTTATCTTTTCAGAAAATGGAAAAAAAAATCTATACTGTTTATATTCAGAAGATATAAACAGTATATCATATATTAAAAGCAAAAACAAAGAGACTTTTTGATTGTATTATTTTCACTAAAAAAAAAAAACACAATATTTATAAGGAAAGTTAGATTTTAGTTCTTTCATGAACTTATTGTTGCAAAGTCATCTCAATTTAATTTTACTACAAAACCCAAGTCGTCGTTGTGCAAATTATTTATATATTAAAAAAAAAAAAAAAAAATCCTGCCTTTAAACAAAACAAAAAAAAAACACGTGGATAAAATATAAACACTTCAGTGTTGATAGAATCCCAAAACATGATGTTGCGTGATTCCATTTGTCGAAAGAGTAACAGGAAAATTAACTAACTATCGTAACCTTGAATTTGTTTTTAATAATGTTGTGCATTCACAATTATTTACTATCTACCTACAGATATGACATATTGAAGCACACACATAATAACATTACATAATAAGATAATCTTTTGAACGATAAAAGAAATACTTATATTTATTACTGAACTTCTAAATATCCATAATTAACAATTAAAACTCCAAAAGAGAAACAAGTATAAGCTGTTCGCAAGTCTAATATTCATATTATAAATTAAAACAGTTATTTTTCAGCTTATTTGGCGCATTGTATTCTCAGTAATTTTAATCTGTATTACAAAAATCCTTTCTTATTTCTCTGTCCGGCGCAATTGTTAATTTCCTGTGAAGAAATTACTACAATGAAACGTTCGCGACGGGAATTGAACCTGCAGCCTTTTCATCCGAAGTCAGACGTCTTATCCATTAGGCCACGGGTCTACATTCAAATTATTGTTTCTTATCACTCCCTTTCTGTGTGTGTGTGTGTGGCGCAATGAGAGAAGAGCCAGAGAAAAAGAAAATAACTCATTAATTTTAGCCTACTAGATTAAAATTTAAATGTTCATTTTTTTCGTTAGAGACATATCTCGACATGAATGAAGAAATTACAAATAACGAGCGTAAATACTCTATATCAACTAAAAGCCGTCACATGGTTATCCCGTCATTGTTGACGGGGCGTATTTATTATCACTAGTTAATAGAAAAAAACGTCCATACCCTCTTGCGAAATTATTAGTTAATTTGGTCTAAGTTTAGCATGTGTTGAGATAAATATTGTTTAAAAGGAGTAAAAATGAGTTTCAGCAATGGCCAGAAAATTCCTTCATTAAGAAGGATCTAAGTCGTATTTTAATGTTTATTCAAAGTCCTCCGATCGCAAATTGTGAATTTGCAATGGATTTTTTTTCTATTTTTAGATTTTTTTTTTTTGTATTCCTTTGAACGTGTCAAAGGACACTCCAAAAATTTTCTCCGGAATTGGCGCTTAAGGAAGATGAAAGTCTTTTCCGAAGTTGAAAAATATAATTTCGAATCTTAGATAAACGAAACAAAGATGGCCAACACAATGGCATCCGAATAAAGCAAAGCTGTTTTAAAAACAAACCTAATTCTAAACAACTTATAATTTAGATTAAAATATCTGCAAAGTACAAAAGCAATTAAAATGTATTTAAAGAACATCATAACGAATTCGCAAAATTAATGTTAAGTATAAAATAGATGTAAATTTGTAGTAATGAATAGGTAACAATGGCTGCTCATTCAGTATTAAGACCTTCTCTTTGTTAAGCGACTGATATAAGACACGTTTCAATTAATTCATCATAATAATGACTAGCAATATGTTACATTCATTATTACTGTGATCTAATAAAAACAAAATAATGTTGTTATTAGAAATATAGTAATTTCGTCAGACATTTCTAGCAATAACATTATTTTCTTTTCTTTTTTTTTAATTAATAAATTTAAGGCTGGAACTTAAATTAACAAATTGAATTGATAGCTTCTACTGTTTCTCATTCATTAAACAAACAAAAGAAAAAACAATGTTGATTAGTAATCTTATCTGGTGATTACTTAATTGGTTATCCAATCTCCAGTATTTCAGAAGTCTTTTAATATAATTTTCTAATAGAGATACTGAAAAAAAAACAACAAAAAAACAAAAAAAAAAAAACCCTCACAATATAAATGTCGCTGTTTCCGTTAATTATACCATACAGAAAAGGAGAAGATGGAACACAAGCACCACGTTAAATAAATAAATAAATAAATAAATAAATAAAAGCTGATATAGATACAGTAAAACCCCGATTATCCGAGCCCCGATTATCCGAGTTTCCGCTTTAACCGAGCTATCAAATATTTCTATATAGGATTTTTTTTTTTTATTTGGTTCTACACTTTCCATTTTTAAAAACTACCGAAAAAAAATTCCGAACTTGATCTCACAAACACTCAGGAAAACGAAAGAGAATTCGCAGAATATTGGTCGCATTCTTCCTTCGTCTAGTCACATGACCCACTACCTGGAATCGGAGAATGGAAACATTGCTGCAGAAAAACGCCAAAGTAACGTAAAACAAAAAACAATTAAGGATTTTTTTAAGTAAAAGAACTCTTTAATTATCGTAACAATATGAATTGCATGTGGTGTATCTGTATAACTTTTGCATTTGTTAAAATATACATTTAAACCTATACGATTTATTTTATTTACAATTTTCGCTTTATCCGAGTTTTTCGGCTATCCGAGTTAGTCTTGGTCCACATTAACTCGGATAATCGGGACTCTACTGTAAATTTATAAAATACTTTGTCAATAAGGAATTTGGGCCGTCCTGTATATTCATGCTAGGTTATCAGAAAACTTCATATAGTATAAAAAACAATCGTTTTGGCTAAAAATAAATCCATGCGTAAAGTAGGAGTGAGTAAAACATCTGATAAAAGATGAAAGATACAAAAAATATTGAAATAAAAACAAAACAAATAAGAAAAAATGAAAGAAGCTTTTGACTGATATTTATGTAAAAAAAAATAATTAGTACAATGACGGTAAATAGCTTTCCTGCTATTTCATTTCTGTAAGTGATTTAAAATATTTTAAAGATTAATAGAAATGGTCCGGAATCAGATCCACTTCTCGCAAACTGATGCTGGAGCCTTCACTATGAAACAAATTTTCAACAAAGTTCTGTTTCTGGTTTGGCGGTATTGTTTTCTGTTTAATTGAGCAGCAAGTATGTAGAAAAGAGTAGTTATATCCCTGAAACTTCGTTTGTGGCTGTCACATTAGTATTTACATAGCTGCCAACTTTTATGTTTTTTTTATTCATTTGCTACCACTTTTTTTAATATAATTTTTTCTAAATAGTCGAAAAGTCTTATTTGAATACAAATTACTGTCTGTTTCAAGTCTGATACGGGTGTCTATTTCGAGGAGCAAGGAGAGCGCTTTCATCAGGACATGCAACATAAGGAAACAGACATTATTGATGTTTCCTTCCCCTTTCCCCCATCAATAATGAATGTATTCAACCTCTTTTTTGAATCTCAGATTGTTTATTTATGTCCGATCCAAAATGGTTGCCTTCTTGATGGGTCTTCAAGGAGGGTTTATTAAGTTTCCATGCTATCTTTGTCTGTGGGATAGCAGGGATACTAAATCACACTACCATAAACGATATTGGCCTAATCGTACTGAGTTCACTGTGGGGAAGCACAACATTAAATGGGAGCCACTTGTAGACCCTCGAAAGGTACTAATTCCACCTTTGCACATAAACTGGGACTGATGAAGCAATTTGTGACAGCATTGGACAAGGAATCTGCAGCATTCAACCATCTACAACATCTGTTCCCAAAGCTTTCCGAAGCAAAAGTTAAAGCAGGCGTTTTCGTTGGACCTCAAATCAAGAAAGTTATTGAGTGTCAAGAGTTTCCCAAGCTTCACAGAGCAAAGGAGAATGAGGCATAGATCAGTTTTGTTAAAGTAGTCAAAGGCTTCCTTGGAAATCATAAAGCTGAGAACTATGTTGAATTGGTTGAGACTCTGGTTAAAAATTACAGCGAAATGGGCTGTAGGATGTCTCTCAAAGTACATATCCTTGATGCCCACCTTGATAGCTTCAAAGAGAACATGGGTGCCTATTTCAGGAGCAAGGAGAGCGCTTTCATCAGGACATGCAACATTTTGAACTACGCTACCAGGGAACATACAACGAACACATGATGTGGACTTATTTGGGGACTTATTCGTGAAAGTGATATGACATACACTCGCAAATTTCGCAAAACTTCACATTTCTAGGTTCTTTGTTATCAGTTTGTAGAATTTTGGTTGAAATATACTATTGATTTGAAATATAATGTTCCCTTTTTGTCTTTAAATAAAGAGAAACCCGAAAATTTGTACATTTCCTTAATGACAGTACGCAAATTTCAACTTTTCGTTGTCCTGACCACAAAAGCAAAGTTTTTCCAGGGAAATAAATTTGTTTCATGTTTTTGTGATAGAACCAATTAGAAAATGATATTGATTATCCAGAAACAAAAATCGTGTTACATAGTGTAATGAAACATTTCTTTTCCTGGTTGTAATTCAGACTAGAATCAATTCAAATAATGCTACTGTTAGTATATAGACTATTAGCATTCACATCATCAGTCACTCAATCCCATGCGCATATGAGTGACTGAGCACATGCGCATTAGTATCACTTCAGTGGTGTTTAGCTTTTGAAATGAGACGTTGTTGGGATATTACAAATGGAGTAAAGGCTGTTTACACTTGACAAACTAGCCAATATCCAAACTATTGGATAGCAGTCGACAAATTACTAGATTTGTGTCTTTCTTCTAACTGTGCCTATTTGTGCAATCTTTTTGCCATACAGTTTTCTAGCAGCTGTCACTAAAACACCTGGTTCACTGGAAAATAAACTTTTCATCTAGTTAAAAAAAAGTTTTTTTGTTTTGACTTGAAGGGCCGTGGGAACATCCTACTAGCATTGAGACTTTTTTTGTACAAGTCCTATTAAAACGATCATAGTCAAGTCAGAAGCAAAGAAATAGAAGAAGGATGAAACAAATAGAAAAGAAAAATTCATGCCAACCCTAGATTCGAACCCAGATTCAGGCATACGAGTCTGAACCACTCAGAATTAGTAAGCTTTACTTTGTATATTTCTTTGTGTATTTGGTTGAGTTCTTTATTCTTTTTAACTATATTGCATCTTAGAATATTATAATAGAGCAAATATTACCAAAAATTACCAGATTTTAAAGCTATTCATATCTTGCGGATAGAGATGCAATAATACTACAAAAAAATATATTATTTTTCCTTTCTTTTATATTAATTAATAGTAACAATAAATTCTGAAAGAGAACGTAATGTATAGTAATCTACTATTAAACGGTCGTAACAACATTTTAATAGTTTAAATGCACATTCATTTTTTTTTCCATTGAAAACAATTTTTCACCAAAATTATATTTTTACAAAACTTTGTAGAATGCCAGGTTTTGCCGGGTTTTGGATAAGTTAGTTTCGGTCTACATACGGGAAGCTGTACTTGAAGATACTGTACACTATATTGTAGTAAAATAATAAAAAAATCTACAAGTGTTAAGCGGCTCCAGAGGGCTTTAGGCTTAATGGGGCCAAATTCGTTATGTGCAAAAAAATTAATTTACTAAAATACTATCAAAACAAACTAAATATCAAGAACTTAACGTAAGTATAGATGAACCATGACTTTTTTTTCTAGTGCTGTTATATTAAAAGCACCGCCTACATTCGCTCGTCCCTGGTGCTACGTTGCACTGTTTCTGACATGAATATTACAGTCCCATGAACTCAAATCTAACAATAACATATTTCACGAATAACTTTTAATATTCTTTCATAGCTGAATAAAGCCTTTTTCAAGACTTAGAAGAGATAATATTCTAAACTTTTAGTATACTTTTATAAGTTTATTGAGGACTGTTTAAAGGTTACTGAAAATTCATGTTACATTTTGTTTAAACACGATGACTGATATATTAATGTAAATAAAGAACTGATTGTTTGTTTGGTTTTTTTTTTGTTTTGTTTTTTGAGTGTATGAATCAATACAGGATGCATCAATAGCTGTATTCGAGAATATCTTCATTGAGTATCTTCATTTCGAAGCAAAAATGCAAGTACAGTTGAAATTTACGTCATTATTTTAATTTTGAATCACAACAGAATAACATAAAAAAAGTAATACAAAAATAATAAAAAAAAAATAGAATCTAATGAAATTAAATAAAACCCAGCTAATTTACTTTTTCAAATCCGACTATATTACAACTAAAGCTTTTTGCTTTTCTTGTGTTTTTCTTACAATTTAAATAAATTGCAGTTACTCACGATCTACATCCGTTTTTATTTTGTCACCCACCTAAAATTCACCGGATACCTTGAATCTCTCTTTTAATCTTTGTCGCTGCCTTGTTTATTCGCTCTGATCCTTACTTTATGTTTGTTTTCATTTATTTATTTGTTTTTTATTTTATTTGTTTTTATTTGTTTACAGAGCTGATGTTAGTTGACAATTAGATTATATAAATATCTGCAATTCTAAAAGGATGGAATTTAATAACTTACTGAATATCAAAGAAAAAAATATATATGGAATGTGCAGATTAAACTAACTTTTAAAAAAAATAAAAAATAAAAACATTTTGCGTTAAGATATTGAGATTAATCAAAGCCTTACATAAGTGATTTATCAACACTTATTAGTTAAAATGAAAATTGATTTTATATAGTAGTGATGGAAATAATTGATAAATTTAATCATAACATGGTGTTTGTTATGAATTTCTGTCAAATGCTTTAATATTGAGTTGCATGAAAATCATATCAGTAAGAATCGATTTTATTAAAACAGTCAACAATTAAAAGATAGACAGGTAGTGTTTTTACTGTGAAGAACCATTTATTTACACTAAAATTCCAAGAGCTTTAGCGTTTCCTCTACGCTATCTCCTTCTGCCTACTGTTTGCATAAATTCATCGCTTTCTTTATCTAGATCGATTTGCTGTAAAGAACTTAAGAGTCAATTTATTCAAGCAGTGTATAGTTTTGCTTTACTGTTTAGGAAAAAACAAAAATCTGATATATTTTTTAAGTGCTTTATGTTACGAGTAAATCTAAAATGTCGTAACGGGTAGATATTCAATTCACTGCAACAACAGATGTAAAGAGAATTAACTATCAAAACAAATACACTAATCTATCTCTATTTTTTTTTCAAACTATATATCAAATTGAATAAAATTAAATAAAATTATAATCAAACTATAAATTGAAGTTAATAAATATATTATTAATTATTAAAATTATTTATTTAATAAATAATAATTATATTTATTTACTATTACATAATAATAATAAAAATAATAAGAAGAATTTATTATTAAAATTATTATTAATAATATTTCCATGATTTGAAAATATCTTTTGAAAATATTTGAATTATAGACACTGACCATTGTGGCTTCGTATGGACAGACAATCATTATTCGGTCAATGGCTTAATAATAGTCTTAGAATTAACTAGAGTTGCATTACTTGTTTTGATGCTATTAAAGCATATATAAAAACAACATGAATATTTTAGTAATGACAGACATTAAAACACTGAAAGACTTTCTCCGCATTGAAGTAATTTTAATGAATTTCTAACATAAATGTTTCAGTATTTTATTAAAGAAAGTCTTACTATTCAGCTTTGTTTGGACACATGTTCTTGTTGAATTTCCTTGAAATTTGCTTAAATGCTTATATATCATCCAATTTAACTTACGATCCTATAATGCGATGGATATCTGAATAACATACCTAATGTACTGTAATGTGGTGAGCGTGGGTGGCTTGACAGCCGAGCACCGCGACCTCAAAGATCTATTGTGCTATCCCACGGAAATAAGGACAGACGGAGAGAAAGACTGAGAAAGGATGGTGTGAGAAATGCAGGGGAAACGGGAGAACCCCGGGAAAACCTGCCCAGCGCGGATCGCCACCATCAACGAAACCCACATGAGAAGAATAACATACCTAAATTACACCTAAACTTTAATGTATCACTACATTATTGATACACAAATATTTGATACAATTAAATATGAAGTTTGGGTTTTGATCAATTCCTTGAGTATGGTTTTCGTGTTTAAGGTTGTAGTTCCTTACAGTCGCCCACATATGCGCTTACGTATCCCAAAGTATTTTCCGAAATTAGTAATAACAATAAACTCTTAAATATGAAATTTGCTGTAGATCAATGCAGTATTCTCTGAATTACTTATATTTTGCAGTATTGTAATCCATATGTAAGGATTTCATAACATAGGTTTAGATTGTGTACAAACTTAATGGATGGTTGACGTATCTCCTTGGAAGATAGGACCATCTTTCGATATTTCTTGGTGGAAGGGGAACTGTGTATCAGAATATTACATATGCTTTTGTTTGAAACAGTCCAGAGATCTATTAGAGGTTCAAATGTACCAACACTCCACCTAGTCGCATTATGAAACTAACTATTGGGATAAGACATCGAGTTTTCTAACCTTATATCAATACTTCTCAATCTGTTTTGCTTCATGGTACCATTATGTATTTGAAAATATTCGGCCCCGTATTAAACAATTGTGCAAAAGTAAACAAGTCTCTATTTCTCATTGAATTATAAAAAATGATGTACTCGTAATTATTGACTCATTAATTTTAACCATTCCAGTTTGTGTTACTTACAATTTACTTTGTTCCTCTTGTGTTAATAAATAATGTTGTTGAAAATATTTAATACCAATTTTATATTTCCTCTATTTCCCGTTTTAATAAAAATACGTTTTGTTGTTTTTTTTCTCGCGGCACACCCTTTGAAAAGCACTGCTGTATATGTTACAACTTCTCCTTTTCCCTGATTTCTTAAAAGAAAATACCTTTTCTGAAACTTCTGAAACTTTTCGTAAATTCCTTTGTTTTTTTAACATCAAAAATTGTATATTTCATTGAAAAAAAATATCCTAATGATGGTAGAAAACCATGAAATAGTAAAATTAAAAAAGAAAAAAGGAAAATAAATACTTACTATACAAGAAAACCAAGTGTACCCTCATCTTCGTGTACATCTTCGTGTACCCTCCTGTGTATCTTCTTCACAGGAGGGTACACGAAGATGTAAACGAAGATGAGGAAGTGATTTAATGGATACCCGTGATAAAACATTTCTTATGATGGAAATAACCAATCACATCAGATAAAATGCTAACATTGTTAATTACGCTACTGAAATAAGGAACAAATTATAGCAGACTTGAAAATGATATGTACTGATATTGTGTGCTACATAAAGTAAATAAACGACTTACAAGTGTAATTTCTTTCTTTTTATATTATTTTGCTAACATAAAGGATATCTTTCAAAGCTAATGTCACCCCAATGGGAGAAAATTGAAAATACAGTCGGACCTCGATATAAGGTCACCCGCATATAAGGTCACTTTTCTAAAGTCCCGGCTCATTGAATAGGAATTCTATGATATGGATTATCAGATATATGGTCAGGTCTTAAATACCGCAATCGCAAATAAGATCACTTTTGTCTGTGATTTCAGTGCCACACTGATTCAATTCCAAGAATTTTTCCGTGGGTACGATCTTTTATCGGCGTCATTTCTCCTACTGACGGAGGGGACAGCTTTTTCAAAAAGCACTTCATCCCCTCAAATTCTAGGAAAAAAAGATGATGAAGACGATATTCCTTTACCTGTCTTAATACAAGATCTCAGAAATCGCGGCTGTGCTATAGAAGGGGAAAGTGAATATGTGAGAGTTGATGATGAAATTGCTACCACTTCTCAAGCTTCGATTTCCGAAATTGTTTCGAAAGTTTTAGATTCCAATGCATTAGAAAGTGAGAATAACGACAGTGATACTAACAGTGAAGCGGTGACACAAGCAGAAGCACTCAGAGCATTAAATTTTCAGAAACTACAAAACTTAGAAAACATTGTACAAAAGATGAAACCAAAATCGCGACAGTTCCGTATTATGGATTATTTTAAGTAAGGTCAGTTGTCCATCAGTACTTTGCTTGAGCATACTAGTACTATTTGTATACAAATTTTTAAAAAATGATTTCTTTCTGATTCCATTAATTTTAATTGGTTCAACTAAATTAAAAAATTATAACCTAATAAACTGATATTTATTAAATTTTACAAAGAATTATACTGTAGTTAAATAATGCTTATTCATTGACAAATGCGTATGAATCGGTTATAAGATCACCCGCTTATAAGGTCACTTTCGCGAGGTCCCAAGGGGTGACCTTATATCGAGGTCCGACTGTATAAATAAATTGATATTTTTTAGCGATAAACATCAATTGATTTATATTTTCAACACGAATTTCTATCTTAATGCTTATCACTTTCTGTCGTCAGTAAGTCAATGCTGCTACAAATACAAATTACATAGAATTAGTCGTTTTCTTTCAATTTTCCTAAGAAATAAAAACATTTTAAAACAAAGGTGTCATACCACCCAAAAAAATTTTCTCATCTAGTTCTTAGTATTTATAGATCCAACTTAAATGTCACCATACAATATCTACATCAAACTTCATAGTTAAGAGTTTTGTCTTCTTGTCTAGCCCCGATTACTGTTTGATGTTTGTAATCCATTACATACGCCACTTTGCATTATAGGCCGAAACATTGTAATATGAAGTAACTGAAAGAATAATGCACTGATCAGTATCAAACTTTCTATTTAGAAATTTTGTGATATTTTTAGAAAAATAATGATGTTTGACTAGATCTTAACTCTTTCACATCTATTTCACTTAATGATCGAACAGTTGTAGCTTTTTTTTTTTTTTTTTTTTTTTTTATATCTCGACCAAAAATATAGTCATGTGCATTAAGTTTCATATTTTAAAAATAAATTAAACTGAGAAGACGTAATTAGGTTTTTAGTAAACGTGAAGGGTCGTTAATAGCCTAAACTGAACTTTGTTAAGCCATATAATTAAAATATTTACGAACTTGAAAAAAGGAGGTTAGTGGTTACACTGCTGTAATATTAAGCAATTTGCATAGAGGTAAACGATAATGAAATTACGAAGAATGACAAAATATATCACTAGAGAATATTTGAGGTAGAATTTAAGCAGTAGAGAAACTTTTTGTTGCAATAACTTCATAAAAATCTTGAAAGATACAATGAAACTGTCTAAGGCAGTTTTTACATTTGTTTACGTAACATATAAAAAAAAAGAAAATCGTAATAGATATAAATAAATGCATTTGACAATGCAATGTAGCAATGTACTACGGGCTTTCAGTATTAGACAACTTTCCGTTTTAATGATTTTTTTTTTAGATATATATTTTTTTACACCCATACTTTTCTGTTTGAATTTAATATTTCATTCTCTTATATTTCGCTTACATATTTTCAGATCCATTTTCTTCGTCTACTTCCTAGAAGTCAGTGAGACAACAAATGAGTAGAGTGTGACTGCCCTCCCCGCTTTCCTAATAACTTTTGAAGCCTCGGATGAATCTTCTTAAAACTTGGTATGCATAATTATGAAGAAGAAACGACCTTACTTTTATATTTAAAATTTTTTCCATTTGGATCCTTGTCAAGAAATTAGCTACAAAAAGTAATAAAAATTCCCAGATAAAAACATTTAGAACAGAAACAATAGATTTCTTTCGATGTCTAAAACAAACAATATTAATCCACTTATTAATCCACTTAATGTTTGCACGAGCTTTTATGTGATTAAAATTACTTGCATTCATACAATTGAAGTAGGTATTTGCATATTTTATTAATTTTTGAGAAAATGAAAAAAATCTCAACTAGGCTATTTAAATTCAGTAGATATTTATAATTAAAATATCTTTATTTATATCAAAAAAATTTTTAAGAAAAAAAAAGGCTTCAATTTCTTTCAGGATTTGTTGTAAGCATGGCTGAAATTCAATTCTCAATTATGCTATTGCATTATACTAAGTTGTTTTGCTTTTCTTTTTGTATCGATAATAATAGAAAAAAAATTAATTTGCACTCAGCTAAAAGTCTGAATTTCAAAATCCCGTTGGAATATTCCATTGAATAGTCCATTGAGTCTTCGTGACACCCAAACACAGATTGCGTGAGAGCAGTGCATGACGTGAAAGCAGTAAATGGTAAATTGAAAGGCCATGAAAATTTCTTATGAAACTAAAATGATCGAAACATTCTGACTAATCATCATCATGATTCTGCTACTTATTGATCACTTACGGGCGGTCGAAATCAGCTAAATTGATTATTGCAGAAATACAGCTATGTGTCAGAAATCAATTAAGGAGCAACTTCGTCTTTTATGCAAGTTAATCCTCCACCTCAATAGTGTTCCGTGATTGGTTATTAAATTCCTCGTACATTTTATTCCGTTGTTTTATGTTGCATTGATCGGGGAAAGAAAACAGTTTGTCTTATTAGTAATTTCTCGCCCGCCATTAGTTGAACAAATGTTTAGAGAACTGCTGCGTAGTTTATCAAAACAGAGCATGTTCTTGCTTTTCCTTTTAAACAAGTAAATAAGTTATAATAACAGCCTAAATCTCTTTGTCCGTTTACTTGACATGAAAGTGTTTTGTGATCGGACTGACGTCACTGATTATGTTCATTTTCGTCTCTTTCAAAACCTGACCTGCAGTTGAAAGTAAATGGTGAATAAATCCTTTATTTAATTTGCTTGAGATGTACTTATTTAATGAGTTCCTGCTTGAAAATTAATGAAGAAGGCTTTCCTAAAGCAGAATCAAGTAAAAGAGTCTGCCGTTCAATTGTAAATGGGGTTAGTTAATTTCCAAATAACAGTCAATTTCTTGTTCAGAAATGAGAGGTCTGAAAGTCAAAATTAACGGCTGATTTTTCACTCCTCAACGAGAGTTTAGAATGAAGTTTCGTCGCAAAGTTTCTTTTGACAGTGAAAATAAACGCTTGCAGATTAAAGTGAAGAAACTACTTTTTTTTTAAATAATGATTTCCATTTTTATTGAAACTTTCTTTTTTATTAATAAAAATAAAATAAAATAATTTTGATTTTTTTTTATTATTCATTTTTGTTAAGAATTTCATCTTTATATTTATTCAGATGAAGTAAACAAATAAAGTAATAGTTATTATAATATCCAGAAACTTACAGTTTTCTTTGGGTACTCAATGTTTAATAATGTTAAGAACAGTGAACCATTATAAAATAATATTGATGTTTTATTCGTTTTTTAAATAAAAGTATTTAATTACGATTTTCTTACTTATTATTAGTATTTTCATTTCAATAATGGCCTTTAATGTCAATTAAGTCTACCCATATGCAATTTTACAATTAATATTACAAATATTAAAAATAATAATAAATAAAAAATAACCCTACTATTAAATAAATAAATAAACAAATAAATAAATAAATAACCATGCAGAGTAAATGTTAGAGAAAAATTATATTACATAAAAACGTTATTCTGTCTGTCATACGACTTTAAAGTTTTTCCAATTTTGTGACCAAACTATTTGCAATTTTGATCATGTAAATGGATAAAATGTAGATCTTTTTTAAGACAAGCAAAATGCTACAAAAATTTTTTTGGTTTCCAAGATATCGCCTTTTAAAGGGTCAAATTTTGACTTTTTCTCAATTTAAATGAAAAATAAAAGTTGGAAGAGAACATTATATTGAGAAAATGTTGGTATTTGAAAGTTCTATCGAACGATATATCAGTCATTCATAAACGTTTCTGCGTTTGCAAGATACATGCAAAAATGTGTGTGGCGCAACCCGCAATGCACCTGAGTTAAGCGGAGAAGGCCACAACGGGCTGGGAATATATTCTCCGATCTCAATATTAATTTGCTAAATAAATAAAGTTTTTTTGTTTTATTGCTGTATATGCAAGGGTTCCGGAGCGAAGCGACGGTACCCGTCTAGTGTTATTTATAAAGAGGGTGTTGGAATAAAACCATTTAAATAATAATCAACTATTTAATTCCATTCCTTCAATTTATATAAAATCAGGTCTTTATATAAGAATCTAGTCCTTAAATATATGATTCAAAAGCTATAATACTGTAACACTTGAGGCACATCGGTATTCGATCTGCGATATCCAGTCCACTTTTAGCAAATTAACCCAGCGTATATTTTTTGCATATTGGGATAAAACTTAACAGACATAGTCGATATTAAGGTATATTCTCTGTCTAAAGGTCACAGAGAAATTCGTAAAATTTGTTCAATTTTTTACTGAAATTATTATTGAACTAGCCGGGTACCGTCGCTTCGCTCCGGAACCCTTGCGTATATAGCATTAAAAAAAAAAAAAAACTTTATTTATTTAGCAAATTAATATTGAGATCGGAGAATATACGACTTTCCAGCCCGTTGTGTCCTTCTCCACTTAACTCAGGTGTATTGCGGGTTGGCGCCACACACCTGGGGTTGCCGCCATACACTTCATCGTCAGTTTGCCAGATTATTCCCTATCCCGAATTTCGAAAAATCCGGCCTTATTCCTTGTCTACATCATAAAGGAAACCTCTGTGCAAAATTTCAGCTTTCTCGATCCAAGGGTTTGGGGTGGGCGTTGATGAGTCAGTGAGTGAGTGAGTCAGGACTTTTCTTTTTATATATGTAGATTTTCATGAATTTTTGTTTTGTTAACATCATTGATTAGTTCTTTATAGATTATATTTGAATGTGTTATTTTCTCATTTTCAACTGTTATCCGATTCGTTCTTTACATATTATTCCTGGTGTTTTGATTTCATGTTTATTTATGAAAATATGATCTATATTTGTTTTCGTATTTCCATGAATTGTACATTTTCTTGTTGTTCCGTAAAGACGATTTTTGAAACCATTATTGCACATAAGTTTTACGTATTTCTGTACTACATTGTTTTTATTCATTTTGAAAATATCTATATTTACGTCGCCAATCAGTATAGTTGGACAGTTGTTTAATATATTTTCATTTTTTATGAATAGATTCTCTATTTCAGTAACATTTTAGTAATTTGTAATTTAGCATTTTGCTTACAGAATGACAGACAGAATAACGTTTTATAATATACGTTTTTATAATATATAATAATAATAGCCGGGTACCGTCGCTTCGCTCCGGAACCCTTGCATATATAGCATTAAATAAAAAAACTTTATTTATTTAGCAAATTAATGTTGCAATCGTCGGAGAATATATAACTTCCCAGCCCGTTGTGGCTTCTCCGAATAACTCGGCTGTATTGCGGGTCGGCGTCACACACCGAAAATTCACATTTTTTCATGTATCTTGCAAACGCTGAAGCGTTTGTGAATAAGTGATATATCGTTCGATAGAACTTTCAAATACCAACATTTTCTTAATATAATGTTCTCTTCCATCTTTTACACTTTTCGTTTAAATTGAGAAAAAGTCAAAATTTGATCCTTTAAAAGGCGCCATCTTGGAAACCAAAAACTTTTTTCGAAAGATTTTTGTAGCATTTTGTTTGTCTTAAAAAGTTCTACATTTTATCCATTTACATGACCACTCTATCTCTTATAGTTTGGTCACAAAATTGGAAAACGTAAAGTCTTATGACAGACAAAATAACGCTTTTATAATATATAATAATAATAATAATATCCGGCATGCTCAGAGAAGCATTATAATAAATATAATATAGTGTGTCGTTATAATAAATATTGACCTACATTATGCAATTTACTGTATATTATCGTGAAAAAAAAATTAGCAGTTAAATATGAATATATAAATAAAATTTTATTAATGGGTCCTTCCAAGCTAAATCATCTAATAGCGGTTGTATGATAATAGCTCTTTTCAATGTGTGTTCTATGTGTAATTCTACATCAGAAAGATTTTTTTTTTAATCTTTAATCGCATTATTTTTGTGTTGGTCTTGCTTTTCAAATGGCAACATGACAACTTTGATGTTAGCAAAAAATTTTATATCTAAAATGATTGTAAATATCAGAAAGAGACCCAGACCAAACCATTTTAATTGCACTTAAAAATAACCTACATTTTAAAAACTTTTGCCTATTTTAAATCAAATACCTGAATTCCATCCAGCCTTGATATTTTGGTCCAAATGCAATTATTATGCCTTTAAAAATATAAGAAAACCGTAAAATCCGAATAGGAATATTCTAAAACCGCAAGTCCTTATACTACCGTATTTACTCGAGTATAACTCGCACATTTTTTTCCCAAAATTTAAGTTAAAAACTCATGGAAATTTTTTCAGAAACTAAAGTTTTTAAGGCAAAAAATAAATTAACATTTATAATTAAGCCCTCAGAATTCATTATAATTTATAATTGCTCATATTATTTATAAAATGAGTGCATTTAAATTTTAATTATCAACGTTATTTATGCGATCGACAGCTCAACTTCATCATGCGATACATTTGAATCTTTAGTGACAATGCTTCTGTAATTAAATTAAAACAATCAAGTTTCATTATTGGTTGTCCTTTAATCATTCGGAATCATGAGATCACCATGACTTAAAAAAAAAAATTAAAAAGGGTGTGACTTAGCCAGACTCTCCTATTGGCTATCACTACTTCCTGTCTCGAGAGCGGTTTCCTCGGGTGCATTGTCAAGGTCATCTACCCTAACAACTTCATCAACAAATGTTGTTGAGTTCAAATGCTGATTCTCTTCATCCGAATTCCAAAATATCTGAAACTGCCATAACATCATTAACTGTCTATTTCTTAAAGTTTTGAACTTTTTTAATCTGTGAGGTATATGCGAAGCTTTTTAATTTCTTTTTTCGTAAAGTAAAATCAGAGATATAAGCGAGGGCGATTTATTATATTCGAGTAATTACGGTATATTTCCTTACATTCAGCGAGGGTGGAGTTTGAAAATTTCATATCTTAGAATCAAATGCATGTTGTTGTTTTTTAGAAGACACCAAATATTGCTGATGATTCAATTTTTAAATTTGAGGTTTTAATATTTCTAATGGGACAGAATAAAAATCTGAAATGTACAAGGATGAAAAGTACCTAAGTGCAAAAGAATATTAAAGGTACCTAAAATAAAACATTTGAGTCTTAAACTTTCAGGATGTAGGAGTTATATAGTAAAGAAATAGTAATTAAATTAGATATTTTATATTTATTTATTTATTTACTTACTTACTTTTTATGTGTGTGTATATGCGTGCGGGTTTTATCATTAAGTATCAATGTAAATTTTCGTTACAAGTTACGGTTATTTTCGTTACAAAAACTCAATGCAGCGTTGGTTGTTTTTGATAGGTGCTTATTACTGGGACTTTGCCATTGATAAGAAGTTTCCTTAAGACATTTAGTAGAGATATTCTATTTCCATTTCTTCGTGAGTGGATGAAATTCACTCTTTTATCCCAAAATACGTTTAAGAAGTTCGTTTTATTTTTGCAACATTATCACTACAATACAGCAGATTTTGGATTGAAATTACAGTAGAGTCCCGAAAAGTCGGCCTAATGTGGACCGAAGGGTGGTCTGCCGGGTGATCGGGAAGGGTGTTAAAAAAGAATAAGTGGGTGAATCTACAGAAAACCTGCAATTTCAGTCAAAAATTTTTGAGATTTTAAATTACAAGATTTTCTTTTCCAAAAAATTGAGATGATTGCTTTTGACGTTCTAACATCCATGATATATGTGGTTCAGGTTAACGCATTTTGGTTATTTAAAAAAAAAAAAAAAAGTGATGGTAGGCCTATATCCACAAAAGTGACTTGTGTTGATAACGATGTCGAATTTTAATATAAATTATATTCGAAATAGTGAATTCACGTGGGAAAAACTATGAAATAAATAAATAGAAGACTATAATTTATGAATTAAAAGAACTTTTTATCAAAAGAGGAAATCACGTACAATAAAAATGAATCAGACTGTAAATCTTAAACGTCTATAAAAATATAAATATATAATTACATGTATCATATATTATATTATCTATATTTATATAATTATAAATATCTTTATTGGCATTTAATAAAGACTGGAAGTGAAGACAAGTCTTTGTGAAAAACATAGTATCCGCTATTTGGCGTGGTCGTGCGGTCTCGGCGGCGGCCAGCCGTGGCGTCCAATGCGCCAGTACCTGGGTTCGAATCCCGGTCGTGGCATGGTTGTTTCTTTCGTCTTCTTCTGTGTGTTGTGTCCGCTGGGGACCCGAAATCTGCTCTGTAGGTAGTGGTCCCCATTTGTCTTCTATATGTTACAGGCTATAGTATCCGCTATTGTTGATGATCATCACTTCCATGGACCCCAAATGTCCACGGAAGTGATGTCCACGGAAGTGACGAATACTTATGTTTCTTGACCCATGTGCTCTTCATTTTGAGGTTAGGAACACGTGTCATTCAGAAAATTAAGTTTACCATATTTCAATTATCATGCCTAGAAATAATCATTTTTCCATAGAAAAATTAGATTCTAAACAAGACCACAGAAGTGATGGGATGAGCTGTGCAAATGACGAAAAATGAATAAAAAGGTAATATTTTCCTGACAAATGTGTGACTCAGACGAATAAAATCACTTCCCAATCCAAAATCGCCGTGTAAACTTTTGTTTTTAAGTGAAATGGAAAACAACTAGCGCATCGGATGGATTTTTTAGAAAGTTTAGGAATGTCCACAAAAGCGATGGCTAAACCTTGTGACAAGACTTGAGGTTGCAAAAAAAATTTCACTCAGTATTATGCTAAATTTATATATTTTCTGATTTCACAATATATATATTATTTGAAAAATATTAAAAAATTAAGCAGTTTGGATCTTTAGAAGCTATCCAACTGTAGCTTGTGACAGTCCACGGAAGTGACGAATCACCTTCTGTGGCCAACTTTTTTTTTGGAAATTACATAAAATTAAGAAAAGAAATTATACTAAACTGTAGTATATTTTGTACTTCAATGTGTGATTTTGAAAAATGACAAATATTTTCAATCATTTTCAATTTATAGTACGACTTTTTTCGTCATAAAATACTTTTATTTGTTGCTTGAGAATACCACAGTTTACAAAGAATGCTATAACTCAAACTTAAACTGTCCAGATAAACTTAAGAAAATACCTAACACATGAACTGTATATAAATGTAACTTGTAACGGGTCTGCGCACGGGATTTTTCCGCCCTGCCAGGGGGTGGCCGAGTTATCCGGATTGCCGGGTTATCGAGTGCCGAGATTTCGGGACTCTATTGTATAGATTCTTTTATGTGATTAATAACGTATTTCTATGGAAATGTGCAGCTACAATGTTGTATTTTATTATTTACAGAGATAGGTTCTTCGTGGTTCGTTCTATATTGAAATGACTTCAGAGTAAAAAAAGTACAGGACTTGCTAAAACAGATTCCACCTAAAGCAGTTTGCCTGTCGACTACATAAATCCCGTTGTATCGTATAACAGACTTTATACAGTCATCAATTATACAATACCTATTGTCAGTAAAAACTGCCACTTCTTAAAATTTACCTATAAGCATTTCTCCTTATTTTCGTCAGCTATTTTCTTTAAAGATGTGGTCTTTATTAAGCGCATCATTTAAAATAAGCTTTTGTAAAAAATACTTCATCCTTTAATATTTCCTGTAAAGTCAATGCCTTCAACAGTGAGCAGTCGAAAATAGCCAAGAAGCCTAGACATTGACTTTACAGGAAATATAAAGGGATGAAGTGCAATTGGTAGTATTCCGGATGAATTCATTGTACTGTACTATTTCAGTTAGGCCGGCGATATTGACCGCTGTCCCATACGTCTGTCGCATGGAACTACTTGGTTGACGGGTACGTGTGTTTCGACTTAAAATTGCATTTTAGAACTTTTCTTTGCATAAAGCTTTTGATATTAAACAAAATAAGAGACCTTACGTATTATTAGACCAAACTTTTAATATTCTTTAGTATCTGTGCTTATCGTATTTAAAGTACGATAAGCACAGATAAGTGCTTATCGTAAAAGTATTATCATCTACTTTTAAATATTATTATCAACGTAATTCTTCTATTCAATTTATAGAACTATTTTTTATATTTATTTTAAAATGACAGATTTTGTTTCTATTGAACAATTGAACCAGTTGTACATGTGGTCTTTAGAATTCTAATTTGATTTTCGATGATTGTTTTATACAAAAATATCTGCAACCTAATTCAAAAATATGTGCAACTCGGCGTTGCTGATGAATTTCCTGAAATGCAAGTTTTTTAGTAATCTACAATTGGAATGAGTTTTATACGTTTTTAGAATCATTAAGACTTTGTCTGAAAAATTCAATCAGTTAAAAATAATAATAATAATAATAATAAATAGGGGAAAATATCACAATGTTTCTGAAGAACTTTAAGCCTATTTTCCTTAAAATTTCTTTCGTATTTTAATTTTAAGTCGTGAAACGAAAACCCAATTATTTATTTTTAATTTTTACAATATCTGCTGAATACAGAAGTAGATATTTTTCTGTTTTCTGAAAAGAAAAAAAAAAAAAGAATTAAATGTGCATTATTTGCTTAAATTGTGTCGATCAGATTAATTTGAATCGTATCATTTGATTCACAAATCAATGGATTAACTAAAAGGATTAACATCAACTGGTTAAGACTTCGATCGAAATCCAATATTAACATAGTAATTCTCTTCTGATTTTTATTGCTGATTTCTAGACAAGGACCCATTGGGAAAAGATTTCAATTATAAAAATTAGGTGTCTGTAATCCAGGGGTTCCCAAACTTTTAGTATATTGTACCACTTAAATAAACTGCTAAAACATTCATTTAACACTAAGTGCATATTCCGTAATTCGGGCTTTGTACTGCCAAGACTAAGAATAGAATAAATAATCCATAGCTTTTTGGTTGCTGTTTTTTTATCTTGATTTTTTTCTTTAACAAAAAATCAAAAATCATAGTCAATCTGCCTTTTTGTTACATCTCTATATCACCTAAAACAACGTAATGTACCATAGATTGAGAATCCCTGCTGTAGTCTTTCAATATGTTTCATTCAGTGGTTCAAAAGTAATGGGAGAAAAGGAGGACTACATGAAATCACT
>JAFIDM010009631.1:70186922-70198852 GCA_023159025.1 Thereuonema tuberculata | reverse complement strand
CGAGGGTTTATTGTCGATTTAAAGATTTCTTATTTCCGTAATTAGTTCCGTAACTATAATTTGTAGAGACTTCAAATTTGGCATGTAGGTAGGTGATTATAATCACTAAAACCCTTTTTCAGGATTTTTCGAAATTCCCACGGGTTCGGGAATAACGAGGGTTTATTGTCGATTTAAAGTTTTCTTATTTCCGTAATTAGTTACGTAACTATAATTAGCAGAGACTTCAAATTTGGCATGTAGGTAGGTGATTATAATCACTAAAACCCTTTTTCAGGATTTTTCGAAATTCCCACGGATAAAAACCCTGGCTTTAAGCTTTAAAGCTGAAAGTTTGCTTCCGTTACTCTTGTTAGGTTTGAGGATTTGTTATCGTGACAATGAGAACTACACAAATATTGTTCTGCAACACTTGGAGCTAAAATATTGATTTGCACAATAGCGCTACATATGCACCCAGTGGCGACAATGGGAACTATACAAATAGTGTTGTGTAAAAATTGCAACTAAACTATTGTTGTGCATAATAGCGACGGGATTTTCGGGTTAGATATAGATTTGTATGATCAGATGATTTTTTTACGAATTAGGAAAGGTTTGAAGTGATAGGGTTATGACATTACAAAATTCGAATAACCTGGAACTAGGGGTAGTACACTGGGAGGACGGTGAATGGATGGGCAAACATGGTTCAAAGATACTTCTACGAGGTTTTCGGGATAGATATATATATTTGTAATGAGATCAGACCTTTTGAGTTGTTGTTGTTTTTGTACCAACCGGGAAAGTTCCAAGTGATCTCGCAATTGCAATTTCTTTGTCATCCACATTAGGACATTTGTTTTTTGTTACCCGAGCGAAGAACGGGTCGTTTTGCTAGTTTAAAATAAAAGAGCTTAATTGAAACTAGATAGAAATCGGGTTCCAGTGTAGTAAACAAACAAAAAATTTTAAAAATGGAAGAAGAAAAAAGACAAATATACAATACATGATGCTTAATTGGATTTGGCTGTTTAGGTTTTGCGTGGTTAATTCATTTCAGCCATTATATATTACATTTCTTTTTTTTTTTTTTTTCCTAACTCAAATATACAAATCCAAATTAAACCAAGAAGGTCAACAGTAAACAATCAGCACTTTCTGCTTCTATGTTTAATATTAGAGGGCTACACTCATTCATATTTTCTCACTTTGTAACATTTCATTTTTGTCTATTAATGTATTCTGCAGTTCAGGCACAGCCTTATGGTCAAGGTAGTAACCTGCTACGAGGCTGATGTACATGAACCTGGGATCAAATCCCGATACCAGCATGGGTTTACTTCCTTTCATGTGAGCTTGTCTGCTTTTTTCAGCTGGCAGTAGTTCTAAAATGCATTTGAGAAGTGGTGCACACATCGTAATTGTAGTCTAAAAGTAATATTGAGCTGAAAAAAAGCTCCCTCTACCCAGAAAAACTGGAAAAAGGATGAAGAAGAAGAGAATGATATTCTATTTGCAAGAGTCTCATCATGAGACCTGGGATTTTCTTTTTTATACCAACATATAGAGCCAGAATACTGTTATACTGTTAGAGCCAGTATAATTCTTTTTTTCCTATAAAACTTTTCTTTTCATTTTTTTTTCCCTGTTCAGGACGTATAAGTTTGGGAAGCTTAAATGAGGCCCTCAAGCTATAGGGGACCCTGATAGAATGCACCTTACTTTCCTCCAACAATTTCTTCTTAAGCCCCTTTATAAGATATTAATAGAAATAAGTAGGAAAATCATGCATTATATTTTGAGAATGTGTTGGACTGTTGTTGTATTGGACTAGCTTCTGGGTAACCAAAATTTAATGAGCTTTTGTAGAAGTTTAAAGATAATAACAATACATGTAGAAGAACAGTATAAGTAGACATAGTTTTTCTTCAAATTGTTAAAATATAAAGAATTATTCAAAAACATGCATCCTTGTAATTACAAATGAAATTTAAAGTGCGTTAGAACAATTTTTACAATAAAAGAAAACAAAGAACGCACAGAACTAAACAAAACAAAAATTCACTGAGCTATTTTTTGATATTTGTACTGGGAATCGGAGACAGTACTGTTCCGAGGTTAATTGACCTCTCATCAGTCCAATCCATCCAGCATACGTAGGCTAGTGAAATGGGACAATATACAGAACGGACAAACATAGCCTACAAATCAATGACCCCTCAATTAAAAAACATCAAAACAAAATCAAGAATAAAAGGGGTGAACAATTAATCCCAGCTAGCATTCAGCTTAGCATGTAAAGGATTAATTTATCAAAATGTTAGTATAATTACAAATGAAATTTAAAGTGCGTTAGAACAATTTTTACCAAGGACCAAGACCAATTATTACAATGTACTACTGTACTACTGGCTTTAACATTCCTTAATAATGATAGTCTTTACGACCATATGCATTACATAGTGCAGGCTTGTATTGAAGTACGGGAAGGTTAGGGGGCGTCCATTAATTACGTGAGCTCAAAATGGGAGGGAGAGGTCCGGCAAAATCTCACCAAATCTCATTTAAAGGGAGGGGTGGGGCAATGAAAATCTCACGTCAACTTTTTAATTCAGACAATATGCATATTATAACAGATTATAACACATTTTATAATATTGTCTATGCCCGAGATTCCCCGATTTGAACAAGCTCCGCCCAAGTGTCAGATATCATTCGGCAAAATCTCACCAATTCACCCTTCGGGCTGAGGAGCTGCTGTGCGCCGTGGACGATAGGCTGGAGTGGCTGCACGAGGGGGATATAGATATGTCTAATGACTGTCTTCCTATACTACCAAAAGACACAGACGTCATGTGTTCAATCATTACAATAGAGGAAGCACAAGAATGCCTATGGAGTGAGTGAAGAATTAGGGAAGGTGGTGTCGCAGCCTATTTTTTTACTTTTACTAAATTTAATTGAATTCGTTATAATGCACCTTAAACGTCGTATCATTTTTCTCCTCTTCTTTCACAGAAAAAATGTATTTCATAGAAGACATCAGTAACACTTTAGGTATTTAGTGGTTTGAAGAAAAACACATGAACATATCAAATAAATTTAATTATTTAAAATTATAGGGGAAATCTCACGCGAGGGGGGGGGTCCCACCACATCTTACCAAGGGGGAGGGGGGGTCCAAATTTTTTAAAAAAACACCTCACGTAATTAATGGACGACCCCTTACACTCAATAATAATAGGAGTGTGTTCATATTATAATTGCACATGGTCTGAATGGACACTTCTGTTACCATGACAGTTCCATATGTCAGGGTTCTATAATAACAAGTAACACTATATGTACCTAATAAACCATGTCATATCACCTTGTGTATGGGATTATAGTTTTCACATAATCACATGATGCTCTTCATAGCATCCTTGGTGTAATATTTTAAATTACATTCTTTATACACTTTCCACTAATGTATTTACTTATGAGTTGTTTGTTGGTTTTATTTGGAGGGGGGGGGATAAAAAAAATTCTCATTGGTTTATTGATTAAATACCTTAAATATCACTCTTTATTGCTCCTTTTTTATTATTGAAATCGCTGCAAAAGGTTATTAAAGAGAAAGAGATTTATGCCCGAGTGCACCAAGCTTCAGTTAACTTTGATGACTGCAGTTTGGACAGAGCTAAAATTAGTGGAGGGTGCTGCTCCAGAAAAATTTTAGCCTTTGTTTTAAAATTGTGTGAAAGGAAACATGTATAAAAAGAAAATTTATTCAGAAAATTGATAAATTTCTTTTTATACATGTTTGTTTCCTTTCAAACAATTTTAAAACAAAGGCTAAAATTTTTCTGGAGCAGCACCCCCCCCCCCACTAATTTTAGCTCCGTCCAAACTGCAGTCGTCAAAGTTAACTGAAGTTTGGTGCACTTGGGCATTAATTTTTCTTTTATCAATGGTATCATTGTATTATAGGAATTTATCTTTATAATTATCTTGTAAATTTGGATGAGTTAATTCTTATATATTTACCAGGCTAAGCTAAGTATACAGTGTTGGATTTCTCACTAAGTGATGTTGCTCTATGAATAAAAAAATAAACAAATAAAGATTTCATAACTTTATTTCTTGACAAATCAAGAAACACTGACAAATTGAGAATCATTGATTGCCCATCTTTAACCCCAGGGAAAGAATCCCAGTTCCCACTTACAGAGGTCTGGTTGAACTTTAAGACACATCTGGGAAAAAAATTCCTGTTCCCTCCCATCCCCTTGGATTGAACCCATCATCCAGTGTATTTACCATTGGACCAATGAACCCAAAGTATTATAATAGAACTAAAAGCCTGGTAATTACTGCAATATTTTGATTGTTAATATTTTGTAGCCACCAGTTTCCAAATAATAGATGCGATCTTTAATAGAATATTTTACAGATTGCTTTTCATTTTCAGTTGTCAGCATGTTTAGTTTTTATCTGAGTTCCAGCTGAATATCCAGACTCATAGATACTTAGAAGAAAATGATGTCATCACGTGGAATGCTTGCACAGCTAAAGGTGGGAATAAATTTGAAGGTAATTTATTAAAATTTCATCCTAATTCATTCATCTGGATTTGTTTTTATGGAACATATAAATGTCCTTCAGCCATAGGTATACCCCGAGGGATTATAGACCTATCAGTGAACTTTCCAACCAAAATAAAAAGTTGAAAATCCTACATTTCTTCCATTCTTAGTAGTAAGAGTTGACAGTACAATAAGAAAAATTATAATTATATATTGTGAAAAAAAAAAGACTATTATAGTAATTTTTTTTTCAGTTTTCAGCAAATTTTAACATTAATTTCAAGTTATTCCATGCTCCAGGTTGACAATTACATAAATCAATGTATTTATTTGCAGTTTTCCTTTCTGAGATTGTAGGAAACTGAGAATCAACAATGAAAATCAGTTTAAAATTGAAAAGAAAGAATTTTTATTACAAAAAAAAAACAAAAAAAAACTAAATAATGAATACATTTTCATCTTTTTCTGAACTGCATTACTACTATATTTTGTGAATATCTAAAATATTGTTTATGGCAAGTATTATAAAGAAAAATATAATAGAAAGTAAAAGATACTATATAATTTTAAGTGGTAAGATTTGAATATTTTGCAGTATCGATTTTTTTTTCTCTTTTTAATGTCAATATTGTGTAAGTTTTATTTGACAATATTAGTGAGATCCACAGTTATTATTAGCAAATAACATCTAGTTGATGGAAAAATATGAAGTTGTTGCTAGAATCAAATACATCAATATGTCTTACATATATTCACCTTTTGTCAAAGCCTTTTACATGAAAGGTTTAAAATAAAATAAAGAACTGCTTAATTTCTACAACCATTACTTCTCAAAGTTTACACTTCTGCTCCTGATGCCTTCCAGTGCCTCTCTTGAAGCTTAATATAAGGTTTTGTTTGTTTTTTATGACTAAATGTCATTTTCTAGGTTCATTATTTTCCAATGTAAACTTAACAAGTAAATCAGATTGAAGTAATTAGTAGCTTTAGGCAACAAATATTTCTGCACCACTAAATAATAACAAATCTACAAAAAAATAATGTATCCAAAATTATTATAATGATTTATAGAACTTTTAGGTACATTATTGCCTTTGACGATCTTAGACATTTGCCTTGTTTTACCTCTTCTAAAATCCTGAAAAGCATTAATCCCTATAAACTCTATACATGTGATAATACCTTAGGTATGGAAGGCCAGCAAACAAAGATAAAATTTATGTTATAAAGTAATTACAGGATTACATACAGATTCTTGCAAAATAAAAACTAGCACATATGGCAGCATAGTAAAATCTTACTATAGGGGAAGGTGTTGTACCTTTGACCGATTGTACCTTTGACCACCCTTGGTAGTGATGCCATCTATGAGCATACTTTAAAAGCTTTTCTGTTTAATGTGTAACATTCCCACTATTTGCACCTTTAAGCCTTCAGTAGCAGTTAGATCTTTGACTTGCAAGGAGTAAAAAATATTTTTCCAATTCTATCACCGAAAAGTAAGTATTTTGCAAGTGAATGTTTCTTTAATAACATTGTTTGTTTTCTTTTGATTATTATTTTAACAAGAATAAGTAATACATATATCCCTATAGATTCATTGTTAGGACTTTTAAGATGACTGGATTATTAAACATATAAATGACATCAGACTCCATACAATACTTCTTCATTTTATTTGGCGATATTTCTCAAAAACTCAAATCGTTTTTGCTTCTTCAAGCCTTCCTTTTTTTTAATTATATCTACAATAAGATTTTCTACATTATTCACAACAAAGAAAAATTAGCAAATGATATAGTAAGTGCTTTTTCCATTATTACAAAAATAGAGACTAACAATTTATATGAAACCTATTAAATTTTGTATTGGTACATTAAGTGGTTTTTTTTGTATTGAGTTTGGCAATGATGATACATTATTGAAATTTGTTTTCTTTTCCTCTAATCATATCTTGAAAATATGATAGGGTATTGTGATTTACCATATATTTTCAAGATATGATTAGATGAAAAGAAAACAAATTTCAATAATGTATCATCATTGCCAAACTCAATACAAAAAAAACACTTAATGTACCAATACAAAATTTAATAGGTTTCATATAAATTTTGTCTCTATTTTTGTAATAATGGAAAAAGCACTTACTATATCATTTGCTAATTTTTCTTTGTTGTCAATAATGTAGAAAATCTTATTGTAGATATAATTCAAAAAAAAAGGAAGACTTGAAGAAGCAAAAACGATTTGAGTTTTTGCGAAATATCGCCAAATAAAATGAAGAAGTATTATATGGAGTCTGATGTCATTTATATGTTTAATATTAAGAAGAAATGAAGAAGAATAATGACTGGATTATCCTAAAAATTGTAGCATGGTATGAAACGTAAGTTCGACTGATGTTGTACCTTTGACCACCTCAGGGTGTTGTTCCTCTGACCAGGTCAAAGGTACAACATTACTTAATAATATGTAAATGTTTTTACTTACAGTCATTTTAGCATTATGTAAGATGGAAATTTAAATATTTTTTGCCAATTTTTTATTTTTTTACCAAATCTTATCCAAAGATAGTAAACAATCGATTGTTTGTCCACGACTTTGAGTCTGATGTTGAATATTCATCAGGGGAAAGTGTTTTCGATCTTTCAGATGAATACCATGAGTTGGAGAAGGAATTAAACTTTGAAAAAGAAGATTTAGTTGAAGAAAGTTATGTCCTTGTCAAGCTGACAACAACAACAAAAAAAAAACAACGAAATACTTTGTGGCCCAAATAAAGGAAGCAGCATGTGATTATTTTAAGTTAAATATTTGAAAAAACTACCGAAGATGGCGAAATTCATCCAAGAAAATAACCAGCTCTACGACATAGAACTACAAGATATTGTGGCCAGGATACCAAATCCAATCACAGCTGGCGGCACAGCTCGACTAAAAGAATGTCTATCTTTTAGAGTTGATTTTTCATTGTATAATGTCGAGTAAATGGGCAGAAGTAGGCTACTTAAGCCATTAGAATTTATTTCATGTTTTATTATTCTTCTTTGAATTGCATATATTTCCCTACAATAAAAATGTTAATTAAATAACTTACATCTAACTGTCAGTTTCTATTACCACCTGGTCAAAGGTACAACATGTAGTTGTACCTTTGACCACAAGGTATAGTTTTTTTGTAAAATAAAAATAAAATACTTATACTCAAAATATAATATATAAAACATAAGCAGTTGATGGCAATATGAATGAAGATCACATGTATCCATGCAGGTAAGGATTTACTTGAGTACAAAAAATTAGAAAATTCATTTAGTGAAAACTGGTCAAAGGTACAACACCTTCCCCTACTATATTTGTACCAAACTAATTGCCTTCTCCATTCCAAATTGATATATCTAATGCATCTATTTATTTATTTGTTCATTTGTTTGTTTATTTACTTTATTGTCAAGGTTTAGTTTACAGAGCTCATTAATAAATCTTTCATAAAGAGAGTTTTGAATTCAGTGCTGATATGTTTTATGTTAATTTTTTTTAATGAGTTTTGTATTACTTAATTAGTTGTAAATTATATTTAATGAGGTGTTTGCAATCAGCACAGATTAATGAAGAATGTAATATAAAATAATAATAAGGTGATACGATGTTTGCTTTTTTTTTTTTTTTAATTCAGAATACATAAAAGGGTCCCTTAGTTTTCCTCACATTAATATCTGTCTACACAGATTTCAACACCACTAACCTTCATAGATATTATTGAGGTTAATGGTGCTGAAAAACTGTGTTTTCTGAAACTAGTTTGAATAAAAGTCTTTTATGAGTAATGAAAACTAAATTGGCATATAATGACTAATAATAGCTTTTTTATTCAGCTATTACATTATTTGTAAGTTCAATTGCATTAATAATTTCCTATATTTAGTTTCATTTCTTTAATAGATATTTTCAGTTTAAATACATATATTTTTTTGATCATTTTTTTTTTTAACCCTGTTTGACATCTCTTCTTCATTCTACAGATTAAATATTACAATTATTTATAAATTCAAAACTGTTTATTGAGTTTTCTGAATAGAACACTAAGTGCATATTCATCTACACCAAAATCCATGGAAAAAATCTTTGGAAATAGTTTCATTATTTCCTTTATTTCATGGATTGTGGTTTTATGGACAAGGGTAATAAATGTAGAATATGATAGTTTATTTTATACCCTGCTACTTTAAGTAATAACATGATATAAATTAAAATGTCACATTCTACATGAAGCTGCTGATAAACATATGTGACTATTGAGTTTCAAAGAAACAAATTTACTATAAGATAAAATAAGAACAATACTCAAGAAGTATCTTATATTAATATGTAAGTTGGGATATTATTTCTATTCTTGATGTAGTTTTCTTGTAAACAGGGTGTGGGCAGAGATACTAATTGTTAGAATTTATACTGCTAAAGGATTTGGAAAGTTCATAAATATGAAAATAACTGAATGTTCTTCTAGTGCTTATTACATCAAATACTTTTGATTTTATTTGCTGATAATATCTTTGAATGCATGGAAACTTTGATCTTTATAGTAATTATTATTCACATTCAATAGAACACATTAATATTTGGAAATAAAAATCAATCATATAACTTATCAAAATAACAATGAATTCTTACATGAAGAAACTTCACCTACAACAATGTATGTATTATTTGTTTAAATTTTTACATTGTGTAATGAACTTAACAGAGTAACTTATCAATTAAACCTTAATTGAGTCACCATCCTAGTCACACTTTAAATATACCTCCACCCTACTTTCAATTGAAACAACCTATAAGCTTGAGAAGTAAGATGCCTGCTTCTAAATATCAGCAATAGTAAGTGAATAATAAAATTAATTTAGCAGCCTCCAACTCCAGCTGTTCTTAACTTCAAGGAAACTCCTGATACTCATTCATAGATATAAGATTGTGATAGTCAATCTCAAAGCTAAGCAACCCTCGGAAACTAAAGAAATGTGTTTCAGTTAAAAGTTTCTTTTGAAATAATTTAAATATTTACATACAATGTACTAATTTATAAATAACTGACATGCATGTTTAATTCATTTATATAAAAAAAGCCATAAAAATTATCTAAATATGTTAGCAATTATTCAGTTGTATATTAATAATATTCACATAACAGCTTGAAACTATAACCCCATAATGTTTCAACTTCATTTGCTATATTCTTTTTTAGCTATGAGGGGCTGAATATTAGCACAAGAATAAAATGCATAAATCCTCTTGATCCAATGAAAAAATTAAGAGGATTGGATATTACAAAGAACTCAAGGAAAGGCATTTCTGAGATCAATCAATGTAAAGGAAAAAAATATATTTTGTCTGGGATTTGTTCTTAAGATTGTTTTCATTGCTAGACTGCTTGACTATTGCTAGTTAACCTGTTGTTTTAGTATGTGAATATGAAAGACTGAGAGCACTGAATTATTTGCAGGAACCACAACACAAGCTTCTAAGATCTGTGTTCCTATGGCTAAATAGTTGCAATTTTTAATAATTCAGCTTTCCTTAGCAGTATCTGTGATTAATAAATTCTTTTTGCATATATATCAGACAACTTTAGATAAAAGGGTATAATATATTAGGCATATGAACAGTTTCAATTATCAATCTATATTACTAAAATCTTTTATTTCTCTGTCTGTCTGTCCGGCGCAATTGTTGTAATTTGTGAAAATAGAAATAATTTCTACAAGTTCGCTGCGGGAATCGAACCTGCAACCTTCTGATCCGGAGTTAGACGTCTTATCCATTAGGCCACGGGGACTACATTCTAATCTCTACAAAAATACAAATATATCATAGATGCACTCGCTAGTTCTAAAAGCAGTCGCACGTTGGGAGAATCCACTTTTCCCGGCTTGCTAGTTATTTTCAAAATAAATTGCAAATTAAGTCATTTTCAGGCTTAAAACTTCAAATCTAATGTGTTTTGTTACTAAAAGAATGTCAACTCAGTTTTAACTTCTATTGTATTGATGATCTACTTTGTTTTAAATTAGACAAAACCTCATTTCTGTGATCCCATATTTTATTATCTTTACAATGAGAAAAAGTTCACAATTCCACGTTTTTAAAATATCCTCCATTACATAACAGTAAATTATGGTATTGCTTATTTCTATCCTACAAAATTATTTTGACATGACAATCATTTTATTTTTCTACAAATTTGGTTTCTTCTTTTTTCATTTTTTAAAATATATATCTTCATAATGAGGAAAATATATAATAAACAGATAATTCTGTCCAATAGTGAGAAAATGGTCAATTCGTTATCAATCTGTGTTTGTTTTTGATTTTTTTAATGGATAATATGCACACCTAAAACTCTCAGTACATTAAGCATTTTCATATCATCAATATTATTTAAATATAACAAGTAAATTATTTGCATTTCTGAATAAGGAGGTTGTGTTTCATTTCCCAGTACTTACAATTTTTTCTATGTTTGTTAGCATAATTCTTTTCAATAGCAGAGAATTCAAAGTGTACCTCTGATGTTGTTAGCTCAAAGTATTTTAAGCCAAAGTTATTTCACACATAATGTAAATTACAATTTTTTTATTGCAAACAAAGCTATTATCTTATAAGAGGCAGAGACTATTGTGAAGGAAGTTCCTTGACTTTTAGAGCTTTATGAATTTTATATTTCACTTACATATTTATTCCAATATCAACTGTTTCCCTGGAGATTAGTTAGTTGATCATTGCTATTACAAATAAGCTGCAAATAATAACTAATTAGTAAGTTAATTAATTGATGTCAAACTCAACAGAATTACCAATACAAGAAAAAATTCATAAACCAATATAGACTACAAAATCTTTTCTATATGTTAGATGCAGACTAAAACATTTCCCACTCTCTTACTTCAGTTATCTCTTTCTTAGATGATGTAAAATCCCTGACAATCTTAATTCAGTTAATTGTACATTTAATTTGCTCTGGTTTGCAAATGAAATAATCTAGGCACTGTGTATTCACAGTGGCCACAGGTTTTTACTAGATAAGATTTGCTTTACACAATTGAAACCACAGATTGGATTTTTACTTTTTGCTATAAATTGAATAGTTGCTGCACAGACAACAATAACAGCAGCCAAACCAACTACTACACAATAGCTTTACAGTCCATTCCCTACCATTGTTATTAATCAGTATTTCATTAATGGCATTAAGTCAGATGATCATATTTATTCATTTGGGTTCTAGTCTATCACTCTTTTTGAATTTCAATTTTTGCTCCATTGCCTTCATTTATCTTCGTCAAGACGTCCTCCAACAGACTTGCCACCTTGTTCACTCCTTTCTCA
>JAFIDM010009631.1:70131616-70158414 GCA_023159025.1 Thereuonema tuberculata | reverse complement strand
GATTTATTTGCCAATTTAATTTCTTTATTGTGTCGTTCAATTGTATCTACTAATTTATTTATTTCCTTATTATCTTATTTTTTTTCTTTTCTAAATACAGTCGGACCCTGATTTAACGAACCCCTATTTACCGAATTTCGCGATTTAACGAATTTTTCTTTTTCCCCGATTAAAATGAAGGCAAAACCCCCTATTTAACGAATAAGAAACCCCGAATTAACGAATTATTTCAACAGCCGAATTTTTTTTTTTTATTTGTTTGGGTAAACATACTTATAAACATATCTAATGCAGCAGGATATAAATGAAGCTGTATTTTCTTCTCTAAATAAAGTCGAAAAAGAACTTTTTCCGAGTCAGGAATCAAGGAAATTGTCAAACATTACTCAGTACATATTTCAAAATTTCAAATTAACTAGTGCGTAATTATTCGCTGTATTATTAGCTGCTGAATAAAGTGTTCAATTTCTAGGTCAGTTCGATTTTATAAACCAAGAATTTTTTTTTTAGTCTGGCTTTGCAATTTAATGATAAAAATGGTAAAAATGTTTCTTTTTTTTTTTTATTAAATTGCTTAAAAATTAAGGTGCGTCTTATAGTTCGTAAAATACGGTAATTATGGATATTTTTGAATAGTTGCTTATTAGGGCTGTTCCATAAGGTAAATGCAGAAATTTTTTATTTTTTATTTTGGACCCCGATATTACGAAAAACGCCCGATTTAACGAATATAATTTTCGGTCCCGATGAATTCGTTAAATCGGGGTCCGACTGTATGTTATTTATTTCACCCATAAATTTTTAGGTGATTGTAGAATTTTTCTTAAAGTTTCAAAATAATATTTTTTTGTAATTAGTAATTTTTTGTTTTAACATATTCCTATATTTTTTATATTTCAATTTGTAATTTGTATTGGTTGGATTATTTCCACCGTCGTTTCCTCTTATTACTGTCCTTTTTCCGTTTAACGGCAACTAAAATCAAGGCAAGGAAGCCTAAATCTGTATTTGAAACCATTGTTTCAATGATAGGTATGTAGGCACACACTACATTTGATAAGTCACGAAAACGTTATTTTTCGATTATGAAATATTATAACACGTTACAAAATAATAAATATATAATAATAAAATAATATAAACTACAGGAATATTATAATATAAAGCAAAATTTCACACTCATTTCACAAAAGTCTCGCAAAAAAAGGAATGCTACCTTCCATTACTGAAACTCCACTACGAATGAATTTTGTTCAAAAGAAGGAAGCGTGCCTCAATCGATTGCCTCCCTCTTTTGATCAAACGATTGACCGTCTAGGGCCAAAGATTGAAGGGTTATTTGAAGCACGCGCCAGAATTGACGAAACCGTTTTGGTCAAAATATTGACCGTCTAGGGCCACCTATTAAGAGTTGAAAGGTTTCCAGCTTAACACAGAGTTGTGACACGCTGCGGAAGTAGACCGCTAACCCTAGGGGTAAAATGTTTGCTCGTTAAGCCGCGAGAAAAGATTTGTTCCCCAAGGGGTAAGTATGTGAAGGAGAGACGAGTCTCCCTCAGAGGTCATTGATCTCTCGATCTGTAAGAGAAGACCCCTACGTGTGTGGGTAGCTACTGAAACATCGGAACCTAAACCTTCGGGACTCCATTGAGACAATAGAGACGCGAAAGGGAAATATTTACCTACTTACGTAGGTCTAACATCTGAATTTTCTGGCATAAATAGTTAGTTACAGACATTTCACAGTTTAATGACAATGTGAAACTGTGCTTACTTAAATTCAGTTTCTATTAAAATTAACAGAGTTTAAATTTGTTAATTTACAACATTGGATAAACAGTTCAATAATTTAATAACAGACTATTGTTCTTGTTCTTTTTTTTTTATTATTATACGATATATATATATATTAAAACCGTTGTTAACAGTTCTCATACTCTTTGGAGTGGGCCGGTAGTCAAGCGGTAAGACGCTTAACTGTGGCCTGGAGGAGCCGGGTTCGATCCCTGACCCCGGCGAAGGTCGGGAATTTTTATTGCTGAATTCTCCTCAGACAAGGTCTTAGGGTTCCCCCAGCCCTCTGCTAAATGGGCACCAGGGGTTAAAGGCGGGCCACCACCCGACCTCAACTTAGTCCAGTTGGTCACGGAACGCCGGGAACCTTACCTCCCGCAACCCAAGGGCTTGCACAGGCATGTCGTGGGACAATTTAACTTCAACATACTCTTCAGAATGATCATCGGAAGTGCAGTGGTGCCTCAAAAGAAAAATGAACAATAAAATAACTCCCTAATGAAAAATAAGTGAGAAAATTTATGTGGCAGCCGTTCGATTTACTCATTTTATTGCGAACATAGAATTACGACCGCCCAAACCCCCACCAACGCTTTTACAGCATCCGATGACGCATCAAACCTCCTAACCTGCCCGATCCACTTCGCCGGAAGGGTGTCCGGATACTTTTGGCCACATAGTGTGTATCGAAATAGAAATATTTGGGCGACTTTATTTAAATCGATTTAGTGAGTTTTCAATTTATTTATAATAAAATCCTTTACTGCTCTTTTTGTTTCCTACTAAAATTACCATATGAATTTGAAATTGCATACGAAAGGCTGCAGGTTCCCCATTTCTGTATTATTTTCACGACTTCAACAAAAAACCAAAGAAATAGACCATTTTCGGATATCCAATACCTCACTAAATCTTTCCCTCTTCGTAAACGGATGTATATAAATTACACGACTCCTTGTGAGCATTCCTAACTTTATGGAATTGAATTCTTTCTTTTCCATATTTAGTGGCTCATAATTACAGTTTTTAATGGTCTGTGTTGTTTCCTTTGACACTTCCTGGTTTTACTAAAGTCGAACTACAAATATTATTGGTGACAGGATTATTAGAAATCAGTGACCCCTGAAATTCAGCGAAAAACTGTAACTTGTTTTAAATAGTGATAATTATAATTGAAGCGGTTTCTCTACGCAGGAAAGGATGCTGAATAGAAGGAAAGCAGTTCCTCTTTCTATATTAAGCATCCTGTTGACGTCATTCCTTTCATGCTTATCTCTTCTAAACACACATTACGCTGATTACATTCATTTGACACAGATAGGTTTCTCTTTAAGAATTGTTTTTTTATTTGCTACTTGATAGCAGTAAAAAGTGAATAAGTTATAGAGCCTAATTTAATTTAAACTCACTCAGGATAATTCAAGAAAAATATTTAAGCCAAAAAATATATAAATACATTTCAGTCAGTTCCTCATTCATGTTCTGTTTCCACTTTCGCTATTTTTAATGTCACATACTGTTAGCTATATCGAAAGTGAATCATAATTGACAGAAAAAATACCAAGAATTAATTGAAAGTACATATCAGAGATATTATTTTCTTAAATTTTCTACAACGCTTCCTCTACCCAAGCACTGTGAATTAAAATACAGCAATATTTAAACGATACAGTGCATGAATCATATTTCATGAAAATGAATGCGATTAAAGTGAATTCACAAAATCACAATCCCAGTAGTTACAAAACTGATTTGAGATATTTCCATATTCACATCTCTTCGTGATTCCTTAAAAGTTAAGAGAAAGTTAAAAATTATTTCAAATTTCTATAATCAAATAAATCAAATAAGGAATCACTGACTAATCACAGTTAATCGCACAAAACAAAAGAGATGTCAATATGATTTTAATGTAAATCAAGTTACTTCATGAAAGTTTGGTATTTAAACTGATGCTCAAAAAGTGTAGATTTCACCTCCACCGTAAGAATCTCGTTCAAGAGTGTTGGAGAACCGAGTCCGAGGTTCTCTCATAAGAAGACATGGCGAGAATCATTCTGCAGGCTTAACCTGAACTCGTTCGGAAACCGAACACAGTCCCACTAGTCTTCTTCCTCACTAATCCAAGAATGCTATTTTTCCCCCTCACAGGCTTCTGTCCAAAAACAAGATGCAAATCTTGCAGGCCCACTGGCGTACAACCCTTACTCACACAGTCACCTAAACATGGTATGATTGGAAATTCTCTTTCCTGTCACTGTTGAATTGTCCCTGGCAAGATCCTTTCCTGTAGTCCACCTGACTCTACCAGACTCTGGAAACGAGACAATAAGGCTCATGCAGCTCCTGGGACATTGCCATTTGGGTTGACCAGCCACGAGTTGCCCTAAGATTCTGCTCCACATCAATATGGGTTCGCTGAGCCGTATTCGTGCTGAAAGGCACTGTCGTATCAAAGAACAGGACAACACGTGCTTTGCCGAGTCTAATTATAAACTGTCTAGTGCTGAATGACATTTGTAATACTAATAGCACCACCATGTTTTCTGGAAGAATACTGCCTTTGGTCATTCTGGCAGAAGTATAGAGTGGTTTCCATGACGATTCACTTTGCCTAGGGCAACATTTTCTTGCACAATTGTCCTAATTTATGAGCTTAAATGTACTTTCTACTAAGCTTAAATTTTACCTGTATGGATAACTTGATTGGTGGCAGAAGCTAACACACATAAATAACAACAGCATTACTAAAAAGTTAAATTAAAACGACCGGTTTCTCACGTTACGAACGTTTATTCAGATGAGGTGACCAGATTACAACTCATGAGAAAACCGCCCAAAAAATAAAGTAAAAATAAAATTAAAATCAATTGAAGATTAAATTAAGAAGAAAGTAGAATAAAATTTAAAGATTTAAAACCTAAATTTCTAAAAAGAGAGCGAAAAAAAAAGGAAGAAAGAAGGCGTGGAATTTGGAGAACACATTCATTTCAGTCCATAATTGGCTGTAGCTTGCACCGATAGGGTCTCATTGTAAGCGTGATTATTATGTTTCTACGTTTTTTCTGCTGTATTATGGGCTATTCCAAATCCAAATGACCCATCCGATGGGCATGTGTGATTGTTATATAAGATTTTTTTTTTGAATAGTCCTTGTGTGTTCTTTAATCCGGGTGGATTGTTGCCTGCGAGTCTCTCCTATGTATATGCAGTCCTGTACGATGCACTTAATGCCATATACAACGTTACTTAGATTGTTGTGTTGTTTATGGTTAAACACTTTTTAATTGTGGTCTTATATGTACATCTTTTAGGATCTTGGAATGTAGGATAAAGATGTCTATGGTATGGTATGGCAACAAAGGTATGTATAGAACCCATATTGGTGCCAATTTCATTGCTTTTATTGTAGATGCGGTTCAGGGTTTTCTTAATGTGATGCTTGATAAATGGAAGCGGGTAATCATTAGTTGCAAGAATGTTAACTATGCACTGTAATTTCTCATTAAATAAGTTTTCTGTCGAACAAATATGATAAGCATGTTGAACCATCATTTTAATGTTATTAACTTTACATGCCATATGCGTATAGGAATTACAATTGAATATTATTCCCACATACATTGGCTTCGATAAACAGTAGTATGGATGTTGTCGTCTTTGTGAATGATCAGTACATCTAGGAAGAGCATCTCTTCCTAGATCAACGCCCTTTCAGTAAGCTCAGTCGAGATGGATGTGAATAAAGCGTTGTCGTCGAATGAGAAAATTTTGTATGTGTTGGATTGAAGTGTCATAGTTTCTAATTTGTTAATAAACTCCAAGTTGCTTTTGACAGCATATCTCGAAAAGGAAAAAAACAGTGAAAGATATCTATAAATCCAGCATGTTCATTCAACCATAGCTATTATTGACAAAACATTGTTCAGAAGCCTGCAATATTTAAAAATACTATCAACATATGCTGTCACACAACATAGAAGACATACATAGGAGAGACCGACAGGCAACTATCCATCCGGATGAAAAAACAGACAAGGGCTATACTGAAAAAAAAAAAGAAGAAAAACCAGCGACACACGCCCTTAGGACAATCCACACTTTGGATTTGGAATATCCAAAAATAATCGATACAGCAGAAGAAGCATATGTCAGAAGATGTAAGGAGTCACTACACAAACTCCTTAATGAACACGCTTATCGGTGTACGCTATAATCAATTATAGCTGATTTACATTTACCATTTCACATGCCATAATGCAGGCCATTACGCAGGCCATGTCAGGGTAGATGGCCAGTGATTTAGTATACTGTTTTATACTTACCATATCGCCTTCCATCACACGGAAAATTTTACACTTCTCAATTGTCATCATGCCTACGGTGTATTTACGAAAAAAATTGCATTGTTTAATATAAAAATCATGTATTCAATGCATTGAATAGATGAAAGAATGTTTTTAATTAATTAAAATAGGAAATATTCATTTAAATATTCATTTTTCATTCTTTTGTATTTCTTTGTTTTCAGTTTCGATAGTTCTCGCTAAATCTCGGCCATCCCATGATATGTTTTCGAGATTTCAATCGCTCGTCGATTCAAATTTTCAGGCCGAAATTCTGTAATGATTTTGATTACTAATGTAACGTTTTCTGAAAGCATCCACGAAAATGTAAGGAAAAGATGACCTCCGATCGTGAAAACCTTTTTTGTAATCGGTAATTTCGAATAAATAGATACAAATCGATTGGACTCAAGTTCTACAATTCGTCACCAGAAGCGTTGGTGTGAGAGATGGCGCCATCGACATTGCTGGCCATCTCTTGAAGATAGAGAACGGGCTATATGTCGCAATGTCCTCGCCATCTCTGATTGCGACCATTATGGTGAGCATACGGCGTGTGAAATGGTAAATGTAAAACGGCTATATGGACGAAAATTAACTTGTTCTCCAAATTCCAAAGAACTTGCAATAGTTTACTACTAATTGAGACATTACTCTGTCTCAAAGAAATATAGTCCCAATTTAAATCTTACAACAGAGCTTTTATCCGTGGATTATAGCAGTTTTGTTCGCAGTTTTATCAATTAATGAATGCTAATCTAGTTTTCGTTATTTGTACATGATGGAATTTTGAATTTATTTTCCACCAATCACAGAACAATTAAAAGTTAAGAGGCGGAAGGATATGAGAAGTCGTTTAAGTAACTCGTTTGGAGAAGGAAAGCGAAATAACCTAGAGAAATAAACTAAAAGTAGTTTGGCCTTTTTTTTAAATATTTCTTTTGAATGAAAAATGATTATCTGACGAAACAATTTAAATTCATTTAGACTATTATAAAATAAAATTTAAGTGAATGTTTATATCGTAAAAAAAATGATAATTTTTTTGTTTTGTTATTTGTTAAAATTACTTTCATTTATATTATTAATATTAGTAACATAGGTTTAAAAAAAATTATCTTAGTTTTATTCAATGAACAAAGGAAACGAATTTTTTTTGTGCTTTGTTTTTTAATAATCCTTTTGGGTTTTGAAATGAAAAGCAGATTTGACTGTTATCTAAGAAACTTTAACTGTTTTTATTTAGTTAAGCCAGAATCAGAATATTTCAATCTTGTAAAGTGTTATTGAAAAGCACGCCAGCAAACTGACAGCTTTAAAGAATTAACTTTCCTGCAACTAATAAATTGAAATATTGGTAATCATGTGAGTTGCTCTTCCGTTTATTTATAATTTTCCACGGAAAGTCGTTATTTGGCTGCATTACCATACTTGAATAATCAACTTCGTTTGTTTATTTTTAAGTGCATAAGTTTTAAGAAGTACTAAAAAGCTTTCAAACCGGTCTTCAGTTTAACTGAGAGCTTTCTGAAGGGAGGTCGGGTGCTGCCCTCCCTTGAGTCAGGCAAGAGTTTACGATGCTATGTTTAAAGTACATACAACTGCCTTGTCAAAAGCATCCAACCCTACATAAATTGTGTATAAGTCTGCATTAATATTGTAAACCCGCTATTGAAACCTGTAACACTTACAATATTACTACTATTCAAGTGTTAAAATATAACCAAAATCAAGAAATGCCGAGATAATTTTTTTTACATTTTTTTTTATACCGGTATATTAATAACTGCAGCATGAAATTGTAATAAAAAACTGTAAAGCAGGCCCGTATTTAAATACCTGGAAGCCATAATTAAAGAGGAGATATTTAGAGCCCAATTACTAAAAATCTATTGGGCCAAACTCCACCAAATTTGGTGTGAACACCATTTTGACCAGGGGGTTTTGATTTCTAAAGAAAAAAAATTAGTTCAAACTTTTGCCACCAGGGTAAAAAACGACGCTGAAAGCTGCATGTGAATAAAGTCACTGTATGGGCTTTGCGTCTATGGACACAAAGACCATACAGTGACTTTACAATGTGAAGAGAAAATTGGATGTAATAAATAAATAAAGTTTACAATCAATAGTAATTTTTATTTGGCATCATTTACAGATGTGATTCAATATGTTTTCCTCGCAACTGTTTCAATAACGGCATTCTGTAAACAGCATTTCCTACAGCAGAATGCAACAGAACTCCAGTGATTTGCCTCACATATAGCGTTATGCGGTCCTTTTACGTTACTAAGTTATCCATGCCTCCTTGCTTCACTAACCTTTTCAAAAAGCCCCATAAAAGTCACAGGGAGTGAGATCAGGTGTAAGCTGGTCAATTCATAGGAAACGCTCGACTAATTATTCTGTCTTCTGTGAAATTCTGCCATAAGACTTGCTGTACACCCAATCCATCCTACCTAAATGTGAGAGGGCGCTCCATCCTATCTAAATGTGGTGGATCCGAGGCATCCACGCTGCTGAAGTTGTGGAGTAACAAAATCAAGCAGCATTCGTTGATACCTCACAGCATTGACGGAGCACATCATGGGATCATTTGATGTTATTTCTTCAAAAAAGTACGGACCGATGATGAACGAAGCAGTAAAGCCACACCACACTATTACTTTTGATGAGTGCAAAGGAATCTGATGAGGACTTTCCAATGCCCATAGGAGGTACTTCTGTGTGTTTATAATTCCATTAAGATGAAAATATGCCTCATCAATCCATAGGATGTTCCAAGCAGCATCAGACAAAAGTTCAGACGAGCGTCCGCATCTCCTCGAAGCAGTTGTGGAGTTGGCTGATCTTGTATGGGAAACCTTCAGCAATTTACGCCTAGTTTTCCACACCGTTGCATTTCAAATTGCCTGGATATTGCGCGTGCATTGTTGGACGCGTATGCATCGCTTGGTTCCAATACAGCAGTTCCAGCTGTTTCAAGTTGTTGGTTTGACGTAGGTTTGCATCCTCGTCCTTCAAATCGCAAAATTATTTTTCGCAATTTATTTATTGCAATTTATTGGGCTTTTCTTTAAGTTCTTCCATCTCTGGTATTCCCGAAGTGGGACAGAAGCAATTTTTTTTTTTTGGTAGTAAAGTTTCACCAGCAAAGCACGATCACGTAGACTTAGCATAAAGAAGGTTTAACATCAAAGCACCGCCGCGCAACCATAACACATCAGCCGGACCTACCATACGCTGTTCGTTTTCATCTTTTTATATCCTTCAATCCATGACATCAGTTTACTGCAATCTGCATATTTCCATGCTTCCAGCGCTATTTTTTCCCCCTGGTGGCGAAATTATGACCTGGTTTTTTTTTCTTTAGAAATCAAAACCTACGCCTTTAAATCGCTACACAATTTTGATTATCATTATTTCCGCTTTAGGAATACAAGAGACCCTAAAAAGAGACACATTTAAAAGAATAAGTTCATTATTATTTTTGTAGCTAATAGTCTGTCATAAAGAACAAGGTTTTGTTAGTTAAGTTAACTAACAAGTTAAGTTTTTGGATATGTAAATAACTAAATATATAATATTCTAACAACACTTCTTGGAAAATCTTGATATATTTTAAGTCTTGGAAAGATACCAGTTTGATTTCGTACAAGTAACATTTTCTGTTATGAGGAAGTGTCTATTAGGTGTTGCTTATTTGATTTCGTGCGATCGAAGTTGTGAACTTAGAATATTTTGATATCTCTTTAAAATAATTAGTAGCTCGTTGTTTTGGTTTGCTACAGAAAAATGGAGAGAGGTGTTGGGGTACTGCTTCTGAAAAACAGAAAGAAAGAAGGACTTGAAATGATGAAATTTTGTCCTTTTTTTTAGTTTGACGATTTCATCCCGACAGATGTCTCCTGAATCCTCCTAATCAAAATTTTTGGAAACGCTGTGGATTGGTTTGAAGGCTTTCTTGTGAAACAAATTGATATTTTCTAATTTCTTGAATCGGTGCAACAGTGAAGATCCGTTGAGAGAATGATTTTACGTGCGCTGTTCATAATTCTGTGGATCAAAGGAATAAGCCGGCACACCTGATTAAATTATTTAATCAGGTGTGCCGGCTTATTCCTTTGATCCACAGTGAAGATCCGTTTTAACTGAACTTGTCTTTACCAAAAAAAAATGCCAACGGATCGTCCTATATCTGTATTTAACAAGACATTACTCAACACAGACACATCCGAAAGCCTCAGTCTAAGCGGAATTATGACTCGGCATATTCTATTCTACCAAAGCCACATCAGTTCGTACAAATTAAACGCCAGTACCATCTTGCAGTCAGTCGGGGAACTTTTTGAAGGTATTTGTTAATCGTACATTTACTATTTTGAATAGATTCGGTATGGGAAAAAAAAATACTGCAACAACAAGAATGTTTGAATAAATGTTTGGAGGATATTTCGGGATCGTTGTTGTAAAGCTGGATTTTTCTTCCTTTACCCATTATTCAAGAAGGCCGCCGAAAATGAAAACTATTTTATCTCTTCTTTATAAGATATAATCTATATTTAAAACTAGATGTGTGAATTTTGGTATTGTCCATTACTTCCGCTGGATTTTTTTGACAGAATAACAGAATGTAGAGCAGAGCAGAGCAGGCCAAGCAGCCATATACCCTCTGCTCTTCCCATCTTTTGAAAAACTACAGCTCCAAGGTTTGTTTTTCTTCTATTCCATATTGTCTATCGACTTTCGATAGCAGATAATTTGATTTTGGCTTGAGCTGATAATTTGTGAAGTGAATGGTACTATTGTTTGTACGTTTGTTTATCTTCTTGTGTCGTGCTGTGATGGCGGAGTAAAGAGGAGAAAAATTCATTTAGAAAAATCAAGCATGTTTGAATTAGTAAAATAAGGGCTATGATTTGTTCTTCATATACAGGCTTCTTAATGTCTCTGTTTTCAATTAGATCTAACTGCTTAGCTCATGTTAAATCATTAAACTTTAATCTATGAATGACTTGTAGCAACATGAAAAAGATCAGGTTATTATGAGACATGGGAAATAAGCAGAAAGCCCTGTACAATAACATTAATGATGCACTTAAAGAAAGCATTGGGGGAAATGTCATGCAAGTTTCACAAGTTGATTGATAGCCTATGAAAATGAAACTTAAACATGATACATCTGTTAATCGATTACTCAGAAAGGATTTATACAAGTCGTAATTCTCCAACCGAACGGCATTTATGCATTATATGTCAGGAACAAAAGCAAGAGCAAGTGCAACAGCTGCAAACTTTCAAAAAATATAAGACTATCACTGACCCTCAACTCTTAATAATTAATTATTGATGTTGCAGAATGATGATGTTGCAGAATGGAAATATTACAAGAATGAGATTAGTATGCAAAATTTAAAATTAAATTAATATATATAAAGTGCATTCAATTGGTGTCAACAGAACATTAATTAAAAAAAAAAAAAGACAATTGTTTTGACTTTAACAAAAAGTCATTATCAATTTAAAACATCGGAACATGAACTGGACTTAAAGCATTAAGCCAGGCTGGAAACGACGGAACCTCAATACATCGGAACATATAATTTGATAGAAGTTATTTGAAACGGTGAGGCAGAAACAGGTGAACAAAATACAATTTTATATTTTAATGAACTAAATACATAACTGGACAGTTCTTGAAGAGGTATGAAGAAAAGAAAATGCTTAATAAAGGATAAAAAAAAATGCTTAATATACAACTAAATAAGAATACAGTCAATAGTATTATACATCTTGGAAACTAAAAACTTTTTTCGAAAGATTTTTGTAGCATTTTGTTTGTCTTAAAAAAGATCTACATTTTATCCATTTGCATGGCCAATCTATTTCTTATAGTTTGGTCACAAAATTGGAAAAACGTAAAGTCTTATGACAGAATGACAGACAGAATAACGTTTTATATATAATAATAATAATAATAATTTTTTTTTTTTTTTTTTTTACAATAATAATTTTTTTTTTTTCTTTAAAAGGTTAATACAGTACAGTCTCGTTAGGGACATAGAGTCCCTATCAACGAGTTCTGGCAATTAGGTAAAAACAAAATTATGTTTGATCTACAAAAAAAACAATAGTATTAACAAATAATATATGATATCATTATCCAACTATAATTTTTACAACAGTTATGATGTAATCACCAATAATATTCTTACAATCACTTATTATTTTAAAGTACAGTAGTTCATGATATTTGTATAAATAGATTTTACATCAGTGTATCAATATATGATTTATAGTTACAGTATACTTATAGATAGAGTATAAGTTGAAAGGACTGAACAGATTGTGACAATAGTGATGAGCTTAAATATTTTCTATTATCCATTTTTTTAACTTTCTTTTTACAATTGAGATGTTTTGATAATCATCAAAAATATTTATATTCATGTTATTTAGAAACCTTTCTATATTGTAATTGATATTTCTTGAACCATAATTATTGTTTATGTATGGATAGGTTAATTTAATGTTACTTTCTTTCCTTAAATTGTAGTTTTGTATGTTGTTGTTTTTGATCTTCCATACCTCATAGTAATTTTGAAGTATTATGTTATATAAAAACTTTTGTTTTGGATATAATATTCCGTATTTAGTTAGTAGATTATTTCTTTTTTGGGTATTTTTCCAGATTTTTTTAGAAAAGATTAATTTTAATACTTTAGTTTGAAGGATTTTTAAACTTTCCAGATTTATTTCGTTTGTATTGGCCCATATGTTTACTCCATAATTTAAAAGCGAGTCGAATAAAGCATAATAGATCAGAATTTTAGTTTTTAGTGGTACAATATTTTTTATGTAGTGAAAAATATAGATTGTTGAGTTTAATTTTTTATGTATAATATTTATTTGGGTGTTCCATATAAATAAGTTATTTATAGTAATTCCCAAATATTTAAAATCATTTACAATATCAATTATAGAACAAGTGTTGCAAATGTTGGTTTGTTTGTGTAGACATAAATGGGAATGAAAATGTATTCTTGGATGGAAATTTGTTGTTTGTTTTTTTGGTCTGATGATCATGCATTTTGTTTTGTCTTTATTTATTGTTAATTTGTTATCATGCATCCATTTTTGGAGAATGTTGAAATTTTCTTGAATAATATTGTTTGCAATTAGTGGATCTGTGTTGGCAGTGAAGAGTACTATGTCATCTGCATATATGTACATATGACAATTTTTTATTAATAGAAAAAGATCATTAATGTAGATTATAAATAACAGAGGTCCTAGATTGGATCCCTGCGGGACACCATAACTGATCTTTCTCCTCTTAATAATAATAATAATAATAATAATAATAATAATAATAATAGAAGAAAGAAAACGGAAGACGAAAGAATTTATTGTTAAATATAGCCTATTCTTTGTAATACTATTAACTGAGTTTAGTCAGATTATAAGAAGGCTTCGGCTAAAATTCTTCCATATTGTTGTTATGATGACATCTCTCATATCGAGATGTACAGGGTGATTACAAATGTTTTGAACAATTTCGAAAATTTCCTGTAAAAGCGCTATTGCAGTTATGATGCGACGAATGGTACAGTTGGATAGAGCTCATGTTCAAGTTTTTTTTTTTTTTTTTTTATACTGTATATCTACGAACTGTGAACTATGACCTACATTAATCACACAGCAACTGGAAAGCCGAAGTACGGGTAAATTGCTCTTCTGATTCAATCATCGGAGGGAATCGGGAACGGCAGTTTCGTCCTGCATGGGACTCATCAGCCCGATCCGATGATGGAATCAGAAGAGCAATTTATTTATTCTTCTGCTGTCCTTTTTTCTAATTTTGTTGTTTTGATTAAAACTTCCAGCACGTTAAATTTATTTCCTAAGTTAGGTTCTCTTTCCTAATAAAATTTTTTTTAGTCGGATTATAATTTAAATGTTCTAGTATGCGTTAAAACTACTCAAGTTAATGAAAATGGACACGAAATCTTTCAATTCAGTGATGAGTCGCGTTTAAATACCTATGGATCTTCGCCTGATAGCGTGGCCGATCATTAATTAGTGCATTAATTATGCCAATAATTAGGATATATTTTCAATTCATTCAGTAAGTTAATGTAAGAATAGATTTTTCTTTTCAGTAACCATCTTTACACCATATGCCACGTTTCTTATTTCGTGTTTTTCTTTTTTAAATCAGGACACATGCAGTCAAAGCAAACGCAGCGTCGTCGTCCGAACTCGACATATCTCAAGCACAAAATGAAGCTGTTCCAGCATGCTTGCATAGTGTGGTACCGAGGGAGTATTTGTGCATGCTTGTACAAAATGCGTGATCAAGCATGCAGTTAAGTGTGTAGCGGCCTTTACTGATGGGACAGTGCCACACTAAACATGTCCCTACATGTCGGAACATGAATGAGCCTGCACAGTTATGTCTTTCCGTTACTCAGTAAGATTACAAACCTTTCTTCTGAGCATTTAACATCCACATTATACTTACAATAAATAGAGAACTTCCACCTGGTAAAGTAGAAATAAACGACAAAAAAAAAAAAAAAAGAAAAACACTTTCTCTTACCAAAAAGTCATTGCCACAGAAAAACTATGGATGATGGAAAAATTCTAATTACATATTTGAATTCAGCATAAAAAGTTACATTAAGGACACCTACTATTTTTCATGAGACAAAAATCATGTTGACCACTGTAATTTACGAAAGAAAGCATGCGCTAATAATAATGTAATACGAAGCATTACGATTAATAACAAAATGTTAATAGTCAGATATAATGTATGCGTTGTTATTCATGACCTTTGTTTTATTTGTAAGAAAACAACAAGAACAAAGGATACCAATATATTATTGCAGCTTCTATTCAGTTGGATGATGATTTATCTGCCATGAAGGATCCAAGATTTTGATCCCTACATCTTCCTCTGCTTGAAAGTCAAGTAAAAGGATGATGATGAGTTATTTCATCTAGTGTGGATGATAATATTTCTACTCAACAAAATGTTCTACATGTTCGAGTAGATGGCTAAAGGAAATAAGATGGAAATAAACAAGGTACAACAAAGTTGTCTTTCAGAACGATCGATAAGTTTTCATTCTGAAAGTACGATTGAATTACAAGTGTAGAAGAATTAACTATTACTTTGAACTTTAAATGTTGAAGAGTTTTAAACTAAAATCAACGTTTCGTAACAAGTAATATGTTCATCGTAAATACGTTCGAGAATAATCTTTAGTGATAGACTTAACTCAAGAAAAAGGATTCTAGTGAAATGAAAAAACAGTACATACTAGAATTAAAGAACAAGTGAACTCTTTTTATTATAGAGATAACTATAGCTGTACATAAAAGTAAAGGTTAAAACTATTCTTTGAAGAAGATCATATGTAATAGTAAGGAAATTCAATTAAGTACCAATCAAGTACTTAAAAAGGTTATTTTTTGAATTATACTCAAGTTTGAGACTCATATTATAACATATTATTTTATTTAAAGCACACATCACAAGTTTGATTCCTAAAAAGGCATTGCTAAGTTAAAAGGTCTACATTGATGAAGTTAAATAAGTTTTAAACAAAACGAACTCATTAAATGTTGGGTTTGAATATGATCCTAAATTAAAATCAGATCTTCTATCATTTATAGCCAATCACTGATTTTAAGTATTAAGATTATCTCATCGTTTCGATGTTTCATTTTAAATTTTAAGTGTTACAGCGATTTAATTTATTGAAAGACTAGCCTTGGTAGTACATCTTGGTTCACTAGCGAATCATGTAGACTGCAGCTTTAAGATTCAACTTTAGATTCAACAAAAAGAAAAGAAGAGTTTAAGTTGCATTTATGTCTTATATACGAAAGTAAAGTTAGGCGAAAATTGTTAATTTGATATTAATTTTTCAAAGTATTAAAGTTGAAAAAAGATTTATTTTAGAAATACATTATTCTTTAAAATTTTGGTGATCAGAGAATAATAATAAAAGATTATTTATTTTAACGCTTGACGGAAATACTTAAAACGATTGGTTTTTCAAATCAAATTTAAAAAAGCTTGAGAAACAGAACTGAACATCATTGACCTACTTTAATGTTATTAAGCGATGATTCATAAAAGAAAGAGTCATAAACTTGGAATTGTCTGGCGATTAATTTCAATATGACACGTCTTATGCGCTTTATCATTGAGTGCAAAAGTTTCAATAATTCCAATTTTTGTTGAAATGTATGTATAGTTAATCTTAGAGGAAAGAGGCTTGGTGGGCAGTCGCCAGGGGCCTCGCATTTAAGAGGATCCAGTGGAAGGTGTACGGTTCAGATTTTTATTTTATTTCTTGTTTTTTTAAAAGTAAGGGGGCGCTGCTGAACCAAGAGACCCATTCTGACTTGTATACAGTTATTAGGTCAGTGACAAATATAGGCATAAGGAAATAATTCCAGTTTCTGCAAAGCTCAAATAATTGTTAAAATTGATTTATTCGATTTCATTTAAGGTACTTAAGAATAAATATATATTCATTTTTTATTCAAGATGAGCTAATGATAATTCTATAAGATTTTTTTTTAGGATCTGTATTTTCCAAGGCATCTTCTTTCCGTGAACCGGATCTCTATTGTTACTTCAACATTGAAATAAGTATGCAGTCATGAAGATAACCAACAAGTATTTACAGCATTGTAAGCTAAAGTCTGTATAAGATAAATCTGAATATAACTATAAATGATCGTAAATATTGTTTTTGTTTCAATATTCCACTTTGCACTTATAATTAAATACAACTAATTTATGGAACTGTAATAATGTATTAAATAAATATTTCCTAAAAATAACATCTTAGTGCAGTAGTTATTACTATGTTATTATTAAATATTTTCATTGTTTTTATGGTGATGCTAAATTTAAATTCAAGTCGTGCTTCCAAGTCAAAACAATAATGACTTGCTTTTTGGTTTCTCAATATACTTCGTCTTTAACCATAAAATTCTCTGAAATGTTTATTTGAAGGTCGTTTCCTGCTAAAGTACATTCGTCTGTCCTAGAAGACTGATGTGAAATTAATGATCTGTGATGTTTTGCTGATCCTTTTTTCAATTGAACTGTTGCTGGGCCATAAATAAGTTTTAAATACAGAATTGATTTTTTGAAAAATCCTGGTCAAAGTAGAGTTGTTTTAAGTTATATTTCTAACTGCAGTCTTATGCTACTTATTGCTGTTGTTCATTGATAAAAGGTTTTGTTTGTTTGTTTGTTTTTGTTTTTTTTAAATTATAAGCTTTAATTATACATTTATCTTAATTAAAAGCTAAAAACTAAAAATCACTTGAAATATTTCTTAATCAAAATTAATTTAGTTTTATTAGTTTTTTACATCATAAATATTTCCATATTCAAAGTAACCCTTCTGTAGCGATTCCCATATTCAAATACTTGAATTTTTCGCCTGGGGTCAGTGAACAAAACACAAGAGGATGTAGTTACATTTTCAGTTAACTACGTTAGCCGTACCGGCGTGGCCGTGCGATCTAGACTGCGATCTGCCGTTGCGGCCAGTGTGCCGATACCCGGGTTCGAATCCCGGTCGTGGCATGAATGTTTGTTTCTTCTTCTGTTTCTCCTTCTGTCCGTTCCTGCGGGTGCCACTTGATGCTGCCTCCTATGGCGTACCCTGGGCAACGCTTCGTTGGTTAAAGGCATCATATCTCGCCCCTTGTTGTTGGCCTAAAGAAAGATGATTAATCTACGAGCCCTGGCATTTGAAAAAAAAAAATAATAAATACGTTAAGACTTCTTTACATTTGCCATATACTAGGCCATAAGGCTGGTTATCGAAATAAAGGCCAGAAGATTGTTGCCTTTGTTCTAAAATAAAACTGCCTCTGTATTTTTGCCAATCTCCCATGCAAATATTGCTTCAATGTTTGATAATAGAAGGCAATACAATTACTATATATCTAATCTGGTACCAACGCACTTAGTGTCAAGAAAGACAACTTGTAGCAAGTTAGTATTGATAGCCGTTACAGATCGTAAAATTAGTATTCCAGAAAATTTCCAAATATTTTCTTAGATGCTTACCGAAAACATAATTATTAGCCAACATGTTACGAGAATTCTGGCCTAAAAATTCTGGCCTTAAATGGAAGATGAATCCCACATGTGCAAGAATTTTTCGTGAAATTCAAAATGAAGAAAGATGAAATGTAAATTTTAAATTTGAATTAATGAATTTATATTTCTTGTAAGTTTGCATTAATATCTGTTGTAAATTTTGATAAATGACTTTTAGACAAAACAAATGTTTATTTTTCAGCAAAACCAAATTACGACAGCTTTACGTTTACACTGATGAGAATTTTCCTTCCGTAATTCCCAGGCGAAAATTTTAATGAGAATTGTAAGAGAACAGATAAAACTGGGTGTTAAAGCTTCTATTTGCATTTGAATTGCATGGAATTATGTCATATGTAACAGCTTTTAATCTAACTGGGCAGTGCTCAATTATGTGAATGATGAATCCGGATATAAAATTTCTAAAGGATGTTTCCATTTAGTCACCTTAGCTCTGCTCTCTGATTATTCGACCTATTTATCCGGTTTAACTTTTGACCAGTAAAGCCAATTGTGACAGTCTACAAATACTCTTAGATGGAAAACTGCCTCGTCACTGCTTAAGATGCTGTCAGTCAACTAAAAAGGTAAGACCAGTCTGTATAACAAAACAACTTGATTCTAAAAGTTCTATTCTTTTCTTGCAGTCTTCTGCTACAAATTCCTTAATACATAATGTATAATGGTTTCCAAAACTTAGATGGAATGTCTTTCTGTAGAATTTTTACAATAGCACAATCCAACTTGACGAATGATTAATTAACTATTCTCCCTAATACATTTCCCTGAAATTTATTAACTGTAATTAATCAAATTTGCTGGAATTTAGCTAAGAATGCAAATCAGAAATTTTATAGACAGTTAGAAATTGTACAACCTTTATATCTGTTTTCCAACATTTGTCTGTTTATTTATCAGTTTAATGAATGACAGCAATGAAAAACCAACAACATACAGTTGCTTTTTTGGTTCTAATAGCAAAATATGGAGGATAACGACGAGAAACTGTTTCTTTGGAATCTGTAGTGTCAAGATTGCACTTGTGTAGATATATTTCATGTTTTTAACTTTTAAAACATCATATGGTTTCTCAGCTGTTATATATAAATTAAGAGTTTATAGATGTTTTTAACATCATTGTTATTTTTATGAAATATGGAAGGAAAGTTGTCTATGAATCATAGTAATTAATGTTTTCAGTTCAACAATAACTCCACCAAGCTTTCAGAAAGACCAGCTGATTGAAAGAATTATTAAAATACCTAAATTCTCTAATAATACTTTGCTTATTATTTTATCATCATATAAAGAATGAAACATTATAGTAATTCATGGGATGATGAATTATTATGAATTAGTGTGAAAAATGTAGATTTCTATTCAGAGCGAAAAGTCTTATATTTGCGCTTTTGGTATCGTCCAGCTCTTCTTCCAACTCAAGAACCACAAGGGCTGGAGAAGGAAATTCGATGAGTAGATAAACCTCACCTAGAAAATCTCAAAGTCGTTGAGATTACGTTTCTAGGTAGAGCAGGTCTCTCAGATATAGGAGTGTTTCATCTGCCTGCTGTCGAGCTTTGTCATTATTATATTGATTAAAAAATTCTTTCTATTAGAATTAGATTAGAATTATTTTCTTTCTATTAGATCACGTGATAGTGATGTATTTAGCACCAGGCAACCTAGTAAAGAAAATGTACGTTAATGTGTTGCTAGTGTACGGTGGGAACAGATGGCATTACATTCGATAAAATGCTCAGCCTGTAATTGCGACATCTATTTTATTTAACTTATCTATGAAAATTATCAGTAATTTCAAATCAGTAACTCAATATAAAATCGATAGAATTATCGATATTGCCACATGAATGAATTTCCTTTCCGTTTTTTAAACAATTTCTGCAAATTATTCAGTAATTTCATACGAGACATAAGAAACATAGAAACTTTTCTAAATCTACAATCAATCCGTGTTTATTCCAAATACGAAAGGAAAAAAACCAATAATAAAGTGGCCTACCATCATTTAATTGTTACGGAAATCTTATCATGTGACTGTACTCAGAGCAGGAATTTTGGATGAGGAGGGGGGGGGTTCAAAAACAAAAAAGTACGAACTTTTGAATTTTCTCCTTTTTCGGATGCAAATACAAACCCTCTTCCCTTCTGTGCTCCAATATTGTAGCATTTCAAACGCAATCAGCATTTATTTTCCTATACATATAAAGATTATTTCGTGTGACATTTAATTTTAAAAGATTACACTTATATATAAATAAAAAGAAATATTTGATGGAACTTTTGATGAATATTTTCATTATTTGTAGAAGAATATATGATGAATTTTTTCTTTTTTAATGTATTATTGAAAACGTCAGCTCTTGATTAATAAATGACCGGAAAATGTGATTGCAGACTTTCTATTATTTAGATCTGCTATAGATGTCAATGCTTCCGTTGTGGTGCTAACTTCCACTTAACAGCAACTGTCAAGTATTTTATCTTATCTTATCATTATGCCCTCGTTTCAGAGGCAGTTTTCCAAAGTTCTGTAAGTTAAATATTTCATTCTTTTCAGTATTTGAATATAGCAGTAGCTCTAAATCGTTAAAATCTTATTGTTAAAGGGGGGAGCAGATATTGTTTTAGGTAAAAATAGAATAAAAGTTAATTGTACTAGTAAATATATTTAATAATCATTTAAAATTTGTAATCGTTTCTATTCGAAAATAATTTGATTGTTGAAATGCAATTGCAGTCAATCAGTAAATAAATAAAAAATTTAATAGGCGTGCCAGTTTTCCATGATAAGATGCAAATAGATTTCCAAAAGACAAGATAGTAAATTTAAAAACGTTTCAAGGTCATTATGGATTTGTTTATCACGATAACGATATTTTTCGGAGACTTGTTTATTGATAGTTTTCGGCTCCAATTTCTAAAACATCAATGGGCAGATCACAATTGTTTTGGTGGGATAATAGAGATCTTCCTTATAACAAGCTTCTTCTAAAATTTCAGCTTCGTAGCGTATTTCGAATTAAAATTGCATTTCAAATCTTTTTTCCTAATCCTTTTTGATGCACTGGATGGTTATAACTAATCTGACTGTATTCAGAAGGTCTGTTCGGATATGTCAACTATAGTTGATGGTTGATCGGCAAACGTGATGCAACCTCAACCAGAGAATCCGAATTCTACAGTTGACGCTCAAAATGGCTGACGCTATCATTGTGTATTTTGGTTAATTTCAGTTTTAATAAAAATTTAGAAAGACGGGAGAACGATGAACGATTGCTATAAGCACTAGGCTATGCAAAAAAAAAAAAAAATGTTGGACAAGAATAGGCAATCACGCAGTGAATCTAGTCCCACACAACATAATTAAAAGCAAATCGAGAAAAAAACCCTCTCTTGAGTATCACGACAACTAGAATTTAAATACACGTCACCATCTTGGTTGACGGGATCAACCTGCTCTCTCGACGGTTGATGTAGTTGATCAACCGGCGCCAACCGAGTTGATGTCAATGGCATATCCGAACGACGCGACGCGACGGTTAGTTGATCAACTGTAATATCCGAACGCTCAGGTGATCAACTAGGCATATCCGAACGCTCAGTTGATCAACTAGGCATATCCGAACACATCCAGAGGATCTACTTGATGGATCACAACAAAAATTATTAGGTACCTTAATAAGAACAAGGGGAAGAGAATTTGCGAATAAAAAAAAGAGTGCCACCAGGTGGCGATTGTGCGCAATGAAAAAGAAAATACCAAGTTGAATAAACATAACCTTTAATTGAAATCAGGATGCGCAATATGTGAACCATTCGTAAGCAAAATCTGCAGGAAACGTAATACGGCATGGTCCACAGTTGCTTGAAGTATGTCTGGGGAAATGGCTGCAACATGTTGTATAATTGTTGCCTGCGGTTGGCAACTGATTCAATACTATCTTGGTAAACTAGGCTTTTCAAATAACATCACAACCAAAAGTCGTATGGGTTGAAGTCGGTGGATCGTCGTGGCAAAACGTTCGAGAAATGACTCACCAAATGTTGTACGCAACAATTGCATTCTTGCAATGCCGGAATAAACTTGCTCGGAGCCTTGAGACGTGATTTCCTTAAAGAAAAATGAAATGTCCGATTATAAAGTTTGGGGTAAATTCGCAACGTACAGTTATATAGTCGGAGTATAAGGGCTCAGCAACAACAACATTCGGACTAGCAAAGCTCGGTCCTTCCTGCACATATCCATGGTTACTTCTAGCGATTACAGGAAGACATCGTGTGTGATTGGCTGCAGTGTCACAAGACATTGTTTTAACTTGTTCTAACACGTTTTTCTTTGAGCTCCAATGCCACCTGGTGGCACTCAAAATAACTTTTTTTTTTATTTGCAAATTCCCAATGTTCTTATTAGGCACCCACCAATTTTCGTTGTGAGCCATCGCGTCGAGTAGATCTTTCTCTACATTGCTATGAGTCCCTGTCAATTTAATTATAATACACAGTACATTTACATAGGTTGGGCCAAATCATTAATATCTATGATAGCCAAATACCACGCAAGTACAAAAAAAAAATCTTAAAATGTGTTTAATTCTTTGATTTTCAAATTGGGACATCTTGCTTCCAAAAACAATTCTGATTCACTGATTGATAAGAGAATTATCAATAAAACAAAACAAGACACCGCTTTCTTAGTGTAAATGAAACATAACGATCGGTTAAATGTTTCATTTTCCACAAATAGTGATTAAAAAAATATAAAATATACTTACGGAAGAAAATAGAAGAATAAAAAAAAATCAAGAATTCGAACCAGGTTATTATAGACAAACGCAATGTAATACGATCACGGCTACAAACACGATCTGAATAAAAAAAAAACCCACTCAGAATGCTACAAGATGAAATTACTGTTTCTTAAGTATTATCACGTTACAGGAACAGGAAGTGACCACAGACCGGAACTGTATTTATCCACGTAGGATTCAAAAATTACTGAATATTTTGTATTACTTATTGCTGACAGTTCTATTTCTTGATACAGATATTCCTATAAAATTATAAATATTAATCCAAAACAAAATATTAAAATATGAACAAGGTATAAAGAAAACGATATGATGACACTCCTGTTTTTATTTTACTTTTTAAAAATAATTTCAGTAAAAATTATTCAAATAAGAGTTTATCTGTTAGCGGAATTCTTTTTCTTTAAGATTTTCCCGGTTGTTTCCCAATTATTGCAACCATTAAGGGTTCCCATAAGATGGGACTCAGGGAACTGGCTTATAGAGGTGGTGACACACAGACGGACAGAATGAACTTAAAGAGTTCCTCCTCTCCCTCCTCTACTTAATAATTTTCGTGTACGGAGTTGATGCAGAAAAAGATACAGACTTAAATCACATTTATTGCAGTAATTTATAGACGTAATATAATGTTATATATTTAATAATCTCTAAATGGCAGATAATTGAAAACAAATAAAAGCCTTTTGCAAACTTATAAAAGCATTGAAATTCGTCATCAAATTCTTCAAAAAGTATTATTAAGAATACTACATTATTTGAAAAAAATTCTCTAAATAATTCGAGCCGTTTTTATGACAGTCAGTCTAAAAATAATAGGTTGGCATATTGGTGTAATAGTTTTTATCCAGCCCATCAAATGCCATTTAAAACGCTTCTCAAGGATGACAACAGTGATTTATGACGCTTCGGACAAACGATGAATACGAAGTTCACTTTTAAAGAGAGAGTTCGGATTTCCTGTTTTTGCCTTTGTTTGGTAAAAGGAAGTTATGCAAATATGGTTCCGTTTTACAAATATAAAAACGATTTCATTACTAAGAAAGCCGTTAAAAGAATAACATTTGAATTTAATTTCATTTTCAACATTGGGAAACAACCGGGAAAAATCTTAAAGAAAAAGAATTCCGCTAACAGATAAAGTCTTATTTGAATAACTTTTACTGAAATTATTTTTTTAAAATTAAAATGAAAACAGAAGAGCGTCATCATATCTTTTTCTTTATACCTTGTTCATATTTAATATTTTATATTGGATTAATGTTTATAATTTTATAGGAATATCTGTATCAAGAAATAGAACTTTCAGCAATAAGTAATACAAAAGTTTCCGTAATTTTTAAACCATAAGCCGTTTGATTTACAAACATTATGGTAAAACTCACCAAGCATCCATAAAAACATAACTACAAAGCTTTCAATATTTTCTGTGAAATTTCATTTTAATTTTGACCTTTGTGGTGAACCATGAGCGTAAAACAAGGGAAAAGCTGGAGTCCCTTTCCTCTCTCCAACTTTCAAATGTGTAATATTTCTCTCCCTCTCTCTCGCTCTCTCTTTTTTTGGTTGGATGGTATGTTGAAGGGACCTTTTGATCCCCGCCTCCCGAAATTTTCCAAGACCTCACTATTTTTTTTATTATAAGTTGACTTACTAATATGACTTCCATCCCGAAATAAAATCCTGTAATATGACCATAAGAATGCCTTTTTGAGTCGAGCTGATACTCTGGGACGGCCGTTTCGAGCTTATTAGGCTCTCCTCAGCCAGAGGTAATCAGCTAGTGCAGGACCATGTGGTGGATGGAAAAAACGTTTTTTAATACGTATGTCATCAAATCGTTGAAAAAGAAGTAATCTAATAACGAATAAAAAAAACCTAACGCAGTCCTGTCCAACTTCTTAGCTTCAGGTAAAGGACATGTGGAAAAACATTGGGAAATTGTGGCTTCAATATCAAAACCGACCCCGTTTGTAAATGTTTGGTCTAAAACACAAATCACTCATTTTCATCTATTTCATTTCATATAAGCAACCAGCAATTTAACTTGAAAATTTTAATATTTTTGTTTTAATTTCTCGATTTCTTGTTTATGAAGTGAACTGTTGGTAACTTAAGCCGTACTTATCCATGGACTGAAGACTTATTTTCTTTTTCATTGGCTTAGTTTTCGTACAGATGCATCACAAGGGTTGTGGTATGAGGTAGATTTCTTTTCTGGAAGTGTGGCCATCAAAAACTGGATATTTTATGTCTTCGAACAAAAATTTTCTTTCTATCTGTCTATACTAATCGCTGGTCCAGAATTATAGTGTTCTAACTGCACCCATTACAGTATTGAGAAAATGAACTTTGAATACATGAAGTCATATTGCTACTTTGATAATAATGTCAATTTGTTCATACCTTATACTTTTTCTGAGTTACTTTATTACAAGTTACTCAGAAAAAGTATAAGGTGTGAACTAATTGACATTATAATCAAAGTAGCAATAAGACTTCAAGTATTCAAAGTTCATTTTCTCAATACTGTAATGAATGCAGTTAGAACACTATAATTCTGGACCAGCGTAATGTCTAAAATATCAATGTGTACAGACTACTAATGCAAATTCATTATGTGCATAATAACATTTGATCTCATACAGAACAAAATGGCCTAAGTTTCTCCAATACGTCCTTAAAAAAACAAGAAAATATTATATATTTAAAGATGCAATTAAAAAAATCAAAACTAGATGTTAAAATAATAATAGTATAATAATAAAATATTGCCACCAATACAGCACTTATTTAGTAAAAATACTATTTATATTTAAAATCTAGACATACATATTAAATATTGGTGGCAATATTTTATTAGAATTTTTTAGCACGTTAAAAAGTTTTTAACAAAATAATAATAGTATATTTAATTAATGGCCAGACCATTATGTGTAAGACAAAGAACTTGTTTTGTGTTACACAAAGACAAACTTTTTTAATTAAATACTATTATCGAATTTTTTTTTTGTTTTGTTTTTGCTTTAAAAAGAATTAAGCCAATTATAAAAAGCATTCTTTAAATGAAAAGGAAAACAACATGTTAAAACTTTGTATATACAAAAAAAATTATATAAAAACTTGTGAAGCTAATAATTTCACCAATTTTGATGAAAGTTGAAGAGATGGTAGAGATATGTCTACAACCTACATTCCTTCCACTGCCGTAATTTTCAAGAAATAAAGTAATAATAAATTTTTGAAAGGTTTCTGAAATTAGTACTCAATCTTGTTACTCAATCTATTAATTTTATTTGCATAAACAAAGTGTTATCTTTCTTGATTCCTGTTCTGAAGCTGTTGATGTATTTTCAGATCTCATCAGAAATTAATAATATCAGAAGCTGTCATTTGGGTGCTTTTTCTTTGCTTAAAATCAGAAGTCTGTGTCCTCAATTGAGGGTCTTGCAATGATTCTTATCCACTGCCAATTCTAAACATAAATAGACATAAAATGCTTTTAACATTAGTAATCGTTATGTCGTGATATATTCAATAACAATGATTCGCCAACTGTATGAATCTTCAGAATATAAGATGGTATTGGGAGGTTCGTATTTTTTAAAATAAATAGCCTAATTCTTACTCATTTCTACTGTTTTGTTGGAATTTCAAGCAAATGTTTAATCATTACACGAGAATCAA
>JAFIDM010009631.1:70120023-70131216 GCA_023159025.1 Thereuonema tuberculata | reverse complement strand
ATACAGTAAAACCTCGTTAAGTCGTCACCCGGATAAGTCGTCACTCCGTTTAAGTCGTCGTTTTCCTTTGGTCCCGACAAGGTCTCATACACAATAATGTAAAATAACCCTCCTTTACCCGTCACCAAATTTAATTCTACTCCGGATAACTCGTCACCCTCAAAAATGGCCAAAAGCATCTTTCTTCTCCATTTTGCATGCCATCGTCTTGTCTTTTCAGCCCCGCCCCTTCACTTTCAGAAAGCCAAGCCTTTACGGAGAATCTTCAGCCACGCCTGTCACTTCATTCCATTCCTACCCCTTCGGGGGATTTGGGTTCTTGGAATCTCGCTGCTAATCATTCAAAGCACACTTCTCGCTGCGACTCTGTCGAGTGTAGACGTTTTCCTTGACGGCTCCTGAGTGTGACTTCATTTCATAGCGAGTAAGCCCCTTGCCTTCGTAATATACCGTAAATAGGTACAGTATTACGAAGGCTACGGTAAGCCCCGCTATAAGGGCTATTTTTCTCTTGCAATTTCGCGGTTCGATTACGTTTTTAACATGCCAGAAAAACGAAAACTTACCTCGTTATCTTTTAAAGAAAAAAAAGACTTAATTGTACTTTTTGAAAAATCAAATGTTTCGAAAACAGCTTTTGCCAAAGAACATCATATTCCCAGGACTACATTAAATGATATTCTTTCATCGAAACAAGTAATTGAAGAAGCTGACTGCAAAGACAAAAGAAAGGGAATGAGGAAATCGAAGTTTGACGAGATCGAGGAAGTTTTTAGTTCGATGGTTAAAACATGCCAGATCGCAAAATGTGCGGATTTCTGCCGTGATTCTCAAAGAAAAAGCCTTGAAAATTGCTAAGGAGTTGGACATTGAAGATTTTGGCGGCAGCAATGGTTGGCTGGAACGTTTCAAAGACAGACATTGCCTTTCTTTTAAAACGATTAAAATGTGATAACTACAAAAAGTGTTTTTTTTTTTTTTATTTTCCACTCATTCATTTGCATGAATGGATTTCTGAAAATCTTGTTTTTCTCACCGAATCCTACAACAATTCATGAAAATACTGTATTTCAGTGGGGTTTTTTTTTCAAAAATTCCCACTCCGCCTAAGTCGTCACTCCGCTTAAGTCGTCAAAAATATTTGGTCCCTTAAGTGACGACTTAACGAGGTTTTACCGAATTATTGACGACGCACAGTGGGGCAAAATACCCGAATTGTTGGCAGAAACCCCAAAAATTCAAATTAACAACAGAGAATAAAAAACGTCTGGAATCGAGAGTTAGATGTATCCTGCTTACATTACTGTAGCATGAGTCATATGTGTGTGATAGAATCCCTACAAAGTTAATCGAAACTTTACCGTCCTCGCGACTATTTGTTGCGGTTGCGATTTCATTGAAAACACCACCACGGATTCTGTTTAAATATTCGTTAGTGCTTACAGTTATTGAAGTGCTTTTAACATGACATCATTACCAACAGGTTAGTTGATATTTTTTTAATTGAAGTTGATGTATTGTATTTAATATTATTTTTTAAATTTTACTTAAACATGACGTGTTGAAAAACATTACTTTTCTTTGTAACAATTTTTATTTGAAGGGTTTTAGTTGACATCATAGCATATCATGTCTGTAATTTTCAGTTTAACACTAGTCTATGAATTGTTCTTTCATAAACAGAAAGAAAAAGCTGCGCATATTTGCGCTTTTTCGATTTATGACCTCGGAATTATTTAATGACATATTAATTTTATTTTTTTTTTTTTTTTTTTGTTTAGGATCTGGTTCCACTGATATATTTTTAAGTAGAAAACCTTATTTGATAAAATGATACAATCTATCCATCTTAAATTGGAAGAGCAAATACTAAATATGAAGAGATATGTCGAAACACGTACAAAGTGTCCGAGGAACTAATTCCTGATGTTCACAAGAAAATTTCATTTTTTATATCTGATTTTAAGAAGAGATGGCAAGAGGCTAATAGAAAAGAAGAAAGGTTCCTGGTTAAAAACAAAAATTGGTTAGAAACTTCAATAAATTTCCCGAACTATGCTATTATTTCAAGTCAAAGAGTTGGTCGCCCTCAAAAAAGCTTTGTTGGATCTTCTGATAGAACAAAACGTCATAAGACAGAATCGTTGAGAACCAAGCACTCCCCTGAAGAACTATCGTTTGCAGCTCACATGAGTTTACGTTCTGCAGGTCAAATAGAGGCGTCCAAGGTAGTGAAAGACGTTACTGCGACATCACCGGCATGAGCCAGTAAACATCGGACTGCTTACAAAAGGTACAGCTTCACAAAAAGGAGGCAACTTACAGGAACAGAAGCCCTTGCCATGTGTATTTAAGCTAAACTTACTAGGCATCAATATAATATAATTAGAGAAAACGACAAACTCAGATTCCCATCCTACCACAAAGTACAATTAGCTAAAAAGAAATGTTACCCGCAAAAAGAAAGCATTGCAGTGACAGATACTGTCGCTGAAATCAAATTGCAGGCCTTACTTGACCACACTGCTTCTCGCCTTTTGGAAGCTCAGAAAGACGTTTTGGAACTTCAAAGACCAGAAGACATAAAAAATTTACTTTTGATTTGCAAGTGGGGTTTCGATGGATCTGCACAGTCAGAATATAAACAAAAGTTTAGTAATGACACTAATGCTACTGATTCTATTATTTTTATTTCATCTTTGGTACCTATAAGGCTGATATCGGAAGAGCAACAGCAAATTGTCTTTTGGCAAAATGAAAGAACATCTTCGACAAGATACTGTAGGCCTATTAGATTTCAATTTGAGCATGAAACAACAGAGTTAACAAAAAAGGAAAAACAATACATACAAACACAAATAGAACAGCTAAAGTCACTGACTTACGAATTAAATGAATCACACATTGAAGTTAAATATACAATGCTGTTTACTATGGTGGACGGGAAAGTGTGCAACGCACTCACTGAAACCACATCTACACAATGATGTTTCATTTGTGGACTCACATCAAAAGACTAATAATATAGAAAAAGTCTGCGAAACAAACATAATTGACACTTCCCGATTGGAATTCGGATTGTCGATCCTTCATGCCTGGATAAGATTTTTTGAATGTTTACTATATCTTGCTTATAAACTACCATTAAAAAAGTGGCAAATACGTGGAGACGATAATAAATAAATTGTTGCACATACAAAGAAAACTATCCAGGAGAGATTTAGAATTGAAATGGGCTTATCAGTTGATAAACCGAAACCCGGCTTTGGAAGCAGCAACGATGGGAACACAGCCAGGCGTTTCTTCAACAACCCAGACAGGCGTGGACCCTGATGTCATAAGACGATTTAAAATTGTTTTACAAACAATTTCTAGTAGCCACGAAGTAAATGTAGATAAGGACCGCTCATATGCCCTAGAGACGGCAAAACTTTTTGTACTTCAATATGCGTGGTACCCAATGCCCCCAACCGTGCACAAAGTTTTAATTCACGGTCCGCAGATAATACGACATGCGTTACTACCAATAGGACAGCTGAGCGAAGAAGCACAGGAAGCGAGAAATAAAGAGTTTAAGAAATATAGAGAATGTTTTAACGTAAAATGACACGCAGCAAAACAAATGAAGATATATTAAATTTACTTTTGATATCTTGGACCCTCTAATCACTAGCATGCGAAAGGTACCCAAGAAAAAGGTGACGATGTTCGAAAAGGATGTGTTAGACCTGCTCTTGCCACCAGATAGTAGTTTTCGTTCAGATGTTTCGGCTGAAACCACCGACGTCAGAGATAATGAGTCTGATTATTCCTCGGAAAGTGAATAAACAAGGTAAAATGTTACAAAATGTATTCAATTTAACTTAATTATCATTCATAAGTGTTTTATTTTTCATTACCTTATCAAAAAATCATTAAAATAATTTATGCCAACTTTTGATGCATTTCGCCCCACTGTGCGACGTCTGAGTGGCTCTTGTGTATTTTATAAAGTATTGTATTCTAACCACAACACAATACCTTATTCAGCGTATATGTTAGAAATACTCGTGTTTCATTACAGTTCATAATTTATTAAACAAAAAATATTTTTTTGTAATATAAGAAAAGAACCCGAATAACAAAGCTCTACGACCCTTCCAAAAGGGCCCATCATCTAGCTGGATGTTAGGGCCTAGTACTTAAACTATTAGTAGAATTCATAGCAGAATTCACATTGTAAAGGAACTTAACAATTTCGTTATACTATAGTTTGAACACCAAATTTCAGAGCGTTAATTACTGATCGTAACTATACTAGGCTAATACCAAATTGTTAGGAAGTTACAGTTACTAGCACCAATTTTTTACCATAACCTACGCCATAAACTACGCAAACCTACAATTAAATTGATAATTTGTAAGTTTTCCCCTTATAAGATTATTAACAACAATTTTACTATTATTTATTTTTTCTTATTTATTAATTTCTATTTTTTTTTTGTTTTGTTTTTAGGAAAACATTCCGTATCTAACTTTAAGGTCACTGTATGGTCTTTGCGTCTATCAGTGACTTTATCTAACTTAGGTAAGTAATGCCATCTGGCGGAAATTATGATCGATTTTGAAATCTTTGATAAGAATGCGTTTTTTAATAAATAAGAACATATTAAATTATCAAAATATCACCTTAGGTAAGTTTAAGTTATTTAAAGGTATACCTTCGGATGTATATTTGTTTGTTAATTAAGTGTTACACGACGATGCTATGAGATTCAGGCATTTTAACGACATTTGTAACGACCTACTTTTTATTACACTTACTTTTTGCAATTTATTTAATTTAATCAGAAATATTAATTTCTACATCCTATTGTTAGCTATTGTTTCAAATACATTTTAGTATCACTAAATGACCAATAAGTTTACAAGATGATCTGTCCTCATTCAGTATCATTAATTTAGAAGAGAACAAATCAAAGTCAATCAGATAAAAGTGAGTCGATGATCATTTTAATTCCTTCTTTTATTTTATTTTTTCTTAATTTTTATTTTTATAAGTAGAAAACAATAACAATTAAAATTATGAGTTGAAAATGTAATTTAGGGAACACCTGTTTTATTTGCTTGGAACTTCGGAAATGAAAATTGTTTCCGCCAGAGGGCCAATACACAATGGTGCTCTGTGAAAGTGTCGCAAGTGCGTCGAAAATATTGTTTGATTTAAATTCCTTTATTTTATTTATGATGATAGAAGCATGAAAAGTAGAATGTAATATAAATTTCCAAAAAAAAATAAATAAATAAAATATTATGTTTGAACAAACTCTGACAACAACAATTAATGTAATTTTATTCATAAACAGATGATCATTGTAATAACTATGTCATCCAAATATCTCCGAAAATAAGAACATTGGTGAAAATACTTACACAACACAAAAGAATTGATGGAACGATATTAATTTTTTTTCTAACCAATCATATAGATATATTTCATTAGATATATTTCTAATTGCAAAAAGAAAAGGTTGGACAGTATCGGTTATTTGTTCATGTAAATTGCAGATTTCTTTTTAATTAATCGTCTTTAAGCTAATATTAATTGACGTAGTTTTAAGCAGCCCTCAAGAATTAAAAAACAAAAACAATTATTGATTGGCGCGCAAAACTCATTTATACAAGCTTTTGTAATTAAAAAGTCAAATATAATTTTAAGCGATGCCTGCATTGAGTTCATTTAGTATGTCTAGACCCCGTTTTGCCACATTCCGGCGATTCTGAGTAAGTAGTCACATTGAATCGAAGGTATCATATTCGTTCTCAGCATAGTTGATTCACTATAGATTGATCCCAATTTTTATCCAACTATCACTGCTTTCCTTATCTTGTTAGTCAGCTAAAACCGGAAGTCGAATTTCTGGACCAAACCTCCAGGCCATGGGGTGTCTTACAAAGTATGACTCCGAGCCCCAGTTTGGGTTATGGAAGGCGATTTACACCCACACACAGCTGGGTTGCTAAAAATAAGTACAACTTAATTTAATTAAAACTTAAACCTTAACTTAAACTTAACTAAAGTACAACTTCACTAAACTAATAATAAATTGACGCAGTCCTCAATGAATTTAAAAAACAACACAAAACATAGGGACAGTTTTCTTCAGTTTGTTATTGTTACTTATTAATATTCATGTTATGATTCATTTTAATAAAAAGTTGGCATTTTATATCGATCCTCTTTAAATTTTATCAGTTTGTGAATTCTAAAAGTCTAGGAGTCCTGTTAGCATCATACTAATTATTACTAGGATGTTATACAATCATTTATTTTAATTAAATGCATAACCTTAATACATAATCGCTAACAAAGAGTCTCAATTTATGGTTTCAGAATTACACCAAAGAAGATTAACTCTCGTGTCAGATTACATCATAACATTGGTTGAGGGCAAGTAGGCAGCGGCAGCATTATCAAAGAGAGAGAGAGAGAGAGAGACAGACAAAATGGAGGTCCCACATTTGTTACTATTCTTTTTTTTTTGATTGATTAGTTAGAAAAATAAACCCGCTCTTTTTTTTTTTTTTTTTATTTCGGTCGAACCTTAAGGTTGCATTTTGATTAGGGCGCCAAAAAAAAAAGTAGGCCTACGCCACTATTTACAATAATGTAAAAAAAGAAAATATCCTACCAGGAAATGTATCAGCTTCGAAAATTGTAGGAATTCGCAAAAGTATTCGATTTGTATAATCTTAAGGCATTCAGTTCATCATTAAATACTGTAACTGTTACACTGAATTACAGCTGTTTGGTGTCTTTATTTTTCTAATTTAAAAGTTCATTAGCATCATTTTGTGACAAGAATGACGTCAACCGCTGTTTTGCTATTGGTCAAAAAAAAAACAACAACAACAAAAAAAAACCAACAACAACTATAAGTGAGTTTTTTAATGACCACAAACAGTAAAACAATTTTGATCACAGATAATTTATTTAAAATGAATATTAAGCTTAATGATCTTAAAAAACAAATTTGAGATTTTACATCCCGTTTGCTTTGTTCTCATAAAGTTTTAACAGAGAATTATGCTACAGAAGTGGAACTGGTCTGCACAGTTCTGTGTCATTGGCCTTTCTGGAGAGAGGAAACGTAAAACCGGATATGGCGTACTAACGACATTTGATGAATATTAAATTAAACATTATCTCTTCGTATTTAATTTAAATACATTATTCATAATTTGAACTTGATAATATTTTAATTATGGAATCGTATTACTTAAAATGTATAACCTATAATTATTGCTTTTTAAATGAAAGAAAAAGAGAAATTTGTTTTGTTTCCAAATGCATAAAGTTAAAAAGAGAAATTCTTTTATTCAGCAAAACGATATTTAATAATTCCTTAATCTATTCCTATTAAGATATGATGAAATGTTTGTGAATCATTTTACTTTAATAGCTGCAAGATTGATAGAATCTATATGGTTATTTTATCTTAGGAATCAGAGCTCTGAAAAAGTTACCTTGAAGGGAAATTGAAATCATGTAACAAATTATTTATTCCACTAATCGCAGTAGATTGTCTTATTAATATTTCTGTTGTTGGAATATCAACTAACCTGCTTCGTATACTGTTCAAAGAAGACTTTTTCCAATCCAGTCTATCGCTTTTGTTTCATGATAACGAAGGGTGCTATTTCGTTACTTATTGACTTACTACCTTTTTTTTTTTTTTATCTTAATAGGATTTCAGCTGGTAAAAGGAAGATATGTGTCCTTTGGAAACATTTTTATTCAGTTTCGTATCTTTTTTTTTTTTTTTCAAAATTGTCGAAATTAGACTAGAGGGGGGAAAAAAATAAGAAAAGAAACCTGCTCCTCAAAAGGAAAGCTGAACAGAAGCCTGAATTAAAAAAAAAAATCGATATCTCACAAAATAAATAATTTTCACATTCACTTGAATGGGTGTGGTCTTTTTTGATTTAACGCTCTCCTTTTTAAATCAAAAACCATTATTCATAGAATTAATTTAACTATGTTATTTATGAAACTTGCATTCCCTTTATTATTATTATTTTTTTTGACAAATTATTATCTTGTTTCTAGAAGTATAATATTGAATTATTTTTAGTTTTTTTTTTTTTTTTAATTTAAATCATTTGCAATTTCTTTCAGTTTTTACAGCAGATTTTTGCAGTAGAAACCATGATTTGAATTCAGTAATGCTAAATTACAAATAGCACTTAAAAAACAAAAACTGTGAATATGTCTTTGTCTTTGAAACCGGTATGACAGCTTGAGTTGGTCATAAAGTAGACACTAGAGGTCACCTTCAACTCTTGATTTTCTAACTTTAATTATCGTAATAAATGCAGATGTGATCCTTAGTCCGTCTTTAGCTTCATTCCTTCAGAGTTCGATAGAAAATTTCCTTCTATTACAAAATCCGATTAAAATAAAAAAAAAAAAAAAACACCACTGCAGAGCAGGCATTGCTTCCTACAAGATTCGATTTTTTATGTTTGTGAGATGTCGGTTTTCTTTTTTTATTCAGGCTTCTGTTGAGCTTTTCCCTATACTTGGAGGTGTTTCTTTTTTTCTCTCGTAATAGTCTAACTTCGACAAATGTTTTCCAATGTACTGAGGTTTGAGAAATGTCACCCTCAACCACAAACATTTTCACATATGTCTGAAAGTTCTGTTCAGTTTTATTATTCCTTTTTATTTAAATTATTATTTGAGATATCTTTGAACTTACTTACCACAAATAGAGAGATTATTATTCAGTGGAACCCCGCTATTCGTACACAATCCGTTCCAGGAGGCAGTTCGAATGGCGAATCATTTTTTCACATAAGATATAATGTAAATTGGATTAATCCGTTCCAGAACCCAGAGATGATTGCTTACTTAAACCTTTGTAATAATATTTTAAGCGCAAAATACATAAAAACTATGAAAACAATAAATATATAGGCCTCTCTTACTGGCCCGGATTTAAAGACCCAGGGCCCCTAGGCCCCACTTACATTGGGCCCCCCCCCCAGCCCCGGACTGAAACTCCCAGGGCCCCTAGACACTTGATATTTCCCCCCCCCCCACCAATCCCTAAAATCCTCAACCAACTCCCCTTTCAACAACCAAAAAAAAAAAGAAACGAAATCTCCAATTCAACAACCAAAAAAAAATCCAATACGGGGGTGCCCCTCGGCTGGCTGGGCCCCCAGGCCCGGGTCTTCTAGGCCTAGGCGGAAAGCCGGGCCTGCTCTTTTATTATGTCTTTCTTTTTCCGTATAGACGATATGGTTGATTTCGCCATGCCATACTGAGTTGCCAGGTCAGAGACACGAGTTCCACTTTCAAACTTCGCAACGAGTTCTTTTTTTCAATTCAATTGTCGTTCTCACTGCTTTCCTTTTAGGCTTGGTTGAATCAGTAATCTTTTTTGGACCCGTGGCCGCACTATTTTTAATAAAAATAACAAAAAATAACATAAAATAGCACAAAGTTTCATGAAGCTTGCGTGGATGTTGCGTAGCGTACGGAAGCTAGCACGAAACTGAACTGAAGCGACCGCATGGCGCGGCCAGTAACAAGGTCCAGCTGTCCGAATCGCGAGCAAGCGTACGGATGGCGAGTTCAATTTTACTTGAAAACGTTGTACGAATAACGAGTTGTACGAGTAGCGAGGTGGACGAATGGCGGGGTTCCACTGTACTTTAATGTAATCTTTTACCCGACATTTAATTTGGTATTTGATTCGTTGTCATTATTTTTTATATCTTCCTTTAATTTTCTCTTAACCATTTTTCTGAATCGTGTAGATGCCATTTTATTTCACTACGTTATGATTTCAAGGTATGAGAAAATGAATGTAACCTGTAAGCAGAGCCGGCGCTAGGAGGGTGCGGGGCCTCGGGCAAGATGAATTTTGCGGGACCCTTGACAATCCTATTTTAACAACCAAAAAAAAAAACAAAACCGACAGTCCTATTTTATCCTCTTTTTTCTAACCAGGCGCGGGGCCTGGGGCGATCGCCCCGTTCGCCACCCCCTAACGCCGGCTCTGCTGTAAGTGATTAATTAATATTATTGATTTCATCTGTTTCTAATATCTCTTAATCAATGAGCATATGTTCAGAAAGCCAATGGCCTACTACGCTGAGATAGGTTTGCAACCTTAGCTTATTTGTTGAGAAATCGAGCTTTATGTTTATTTCTCAGAGGTCTCCCGTTGCCTTCAGTCATGCTGTTAATTATTCATAACCAGTCATAAAAATTCATAATTAGATCAACAAAGGACTTCGATTACTGAATCACAACTAGGTTTTCCTAAATAACAGGGTTTCTTCAGCTTAACGTGCCTTTGTTGTGCAATAGCTGCCGTCTAAAACGTATTTGGATACGCATCACACCAAATTTACGTTATATTAATCCACTCGTTAGCATACACAGGGAGGAAGGGTTTTGTGGAGGTTGTAACCCTTTATTGCATCCAAAACAGGAAGAAATCTAGCATTTTGACTTTTTTTCTTTTAGTTGGATGGATCCCCCCCCCCCCTCAATCCAGAAAAATAGCTCTTTTTGATTAAATGACGAGAACTATCATAAAAACTCCAACTTCATTCGAAATTCCTTGGCATCCATTCCCAGTATAATGGCAGTCACTGGTAATACAGAGATGTTTTTACGTAATTCAGGATCGTAGACAGTTATGGAATTGCCAAGCTACTTTTTTTTTTTATTGCTTTATAGAGAAAGTTTCTGGCCAAAATTACAGCTCTTAAGCCTAGGTTGCTTAAGCTTAAAACTATCTCTTACTGTTCCACTAATGAACGATAAAAGAAACCATCGTGATATCTACAGAATAGTGACCAGAACTAATGGAACTGTTGAGTTGTCATCGGTCAACGATCATCCTGAAGATTTTGTTATGGCTGCTTCCACGCTCCCGAAAACTTGCCTGAAACCGGGAAGTGGCTCGAAAATCTACCATTTCCCGAAAATCAAGCCCATTGCTCTAAATAAAACGAGTTCTAAATTCAGGCAAATATTAAAAGCAAGTCGACATCAGCGCTCTTGGCGGCGAGAAAACTTATTTAAAAACTACGACAGTGTTAACTTCACGCTGAAATCTGGATATTCTTTGCTCATGGTTTCATACACAGTAAAGCAATTGACAATTTCACAATAACTATATCCAATGATGA
>JAFIDM010009631.1:70097051-70112533 GCA_023159025.1 Thereuonema tuberculata | reverse complement strand
TGAACATTTGTGTGTTTGTAAGTATTTCTTTATTTTAAATATTTGATTTCACACGTAAAATATCTCAAAGATTTAAAAATTGTATTTTAAAATTTTGTTGTTTTAAAATTTTTAAAACACAAACCCCCACCGCCCCTCTCCTTTTTTTTTTCTCTCGGACGCACATTAGAGGAATTTAAACGTTAAACCAAAACTATAATATCCTGGGAAAAACATGTTTTATTTTTTCAATTCAAATATGAAAATCATCAGTAACAAATATTACAAAATCCAAGCTCTTTTAATAATCAATTTTATAATAATTTGCTTAGTTGAAAATGGAATTGTTCTAGGATCGGCCTTCAATTTTATTTTAAAACTGTACTGAAAATAGCAAAAAAATATTATAAACTTTCGGCCTTTAAATTTTTTATCTTCAAATTTCCCCCTAAAAGACATTTTTTCCTATTTTATTTATTTATTTAATTTATTTATTTATTTATTTATTTATTTATTTATTTATTTATTTATTTATTTATCGCTTACTTTATTAGTGGAATAGAAATAAGATTTACTAAAAATATAAGCAAATGAATAAAATACGTCACAGATGAGAGAAAAGAATGTGTGACTCACAGGATGTTGTGCAATGATAATTTATTATGATGAAACATATAATGATTTTATGTATTTTTATTTATTTTTTTATACATTTTAAGTTCATTAGTTAAGATATATACCATTTTTATCAGGAAGATATATTTTTAACTTATGACAATCTAAAAAAAAAAAAAAATACCGTATTAGAGAGATAAATATAAAAATGCCTACAAAATATTCCAAAACAGGATCGTATTATTTGAATCAGAATTAGCTGAGATGTATTCATATACACTTAAAAACGGAAACAAAAAAAAAATATACAATATCATGAAATTGGGACTTGTAAATAACTATTTATTTATTTTTTTATTAAATTAGGCTACCTTTTCTTGTTCATATTTCGTAAATTTAATGTAGCTGAGATAATCCTTAATTTTCTCTTAAGTTGTAGGATCGAATCACAAGTAAATTTACTGCAAGCTTTATCCTTACATTCCTAAATTTAAATCAATTATACATTCCATAATTGTTTAGTTTTACTCTAAGAAGTTAGTATTTTAAATTTTGAGCACAAGCAAAAAATTAATGAAATCAATATTCACTAGGTCTAATATTTAACAGCGAGTCTTTTAAATTCATTCAATCATAGTCTTTTTTATTTAATTTTGGGAATGTGTCATCGTTGCACTCACTAACGAAAAATCCCGTAAGATCGAAATTGAAACATATTTGCTGAATATTCCAATGTTTTCTCATCGTCACAAATATCTCTTGTCATTTAATAATTGCCTTTTGATTATGAAGCTATTGTGAGTTCGTTGTAGATTTCGTTTTGTAATAAGTCCCAATTTTGCTTTTAAACTCGTTTTGGAGAACGATTATCACATTGACAAAATGAATTACTTTATTAACAAAATTATTAAGCAGAAAAATTAAGAGGAATTAAATATATTTCTAGTGATTAATTAGGCCTATATAAAAAAAAATATCTTCCTTTGTAATTTATTATTTTACTTATTTTAAGTTACTTTCTTAAAATAATAAGTATCTTTTAAAAACAACAATGATATTTAATTTTTATTTCCTTTACAGATGCAAATTCTAATAACTATAAATTTTGTGATATATATAATATATAAATATAATATATAAATAATGAAAAAAGATATATAAATAATGAAGCCTAAGTTTATAGATTTTTCAATGCATTGAGAAAAATCCTGAGAACCATTAATATCCTAACCAGTATATACCTGATATATTGAACGAGGACTATTTTTTATTTTATTTTTCTTCGGATGTTTGTCGTCATGAAAGGTTTTATCATAAGTTCGACTTTTTTGTCTCTTTAATTTTTTGTGTGCTTCGGAGTGGACGGGCCTTGAAAACGTGCCACCTGGTGACTATAATTGACGTTAATACTATTTTGCACCAGCTTCAGGCAAGCGAAGATTACTTCTGCATTGAGTTATTTCCGTGTAAATATAGAGTGATAGAATTAGGGTAATTTATCTTTTGGATTGCCTTGGTACGGCTTCCTTCGAGATAAGTAGTTTGTTTTAACAGTAGAATAACTGAAGGATTTCAAGTATTTATTTGGTTTGTATGTACATTGTAAATTATTTTGTAATTGTAATGTAGATCTTGTAATTATGACCATATAAATAAATTTTCCTTCATTGTAATATAAATCTATAATAATTATACGATATTGTAGATTTGAAATGGAGATCCCAGTGCGATTTTTAACCTCTTCGGATATCACAAATATTCATTACAGTCAAACCCTTTACTTATCTACACTTTGCAGTGGAAAGCGGTATAACCATTCAGGGTATTTGCTTCCGAGTTACGTAAACTTTGCGTATGCTGTATACGCTATCATCCTCGTAGTGCCCTACTACGTTTGATCAGATTATTTTCAAAGACTCTCTTTGTATTTGTTATTTTCTCTTTGTAATAACTTGAAACAAACCGATGACTCAGTGCAGTAATAACTTAATAACGACCCAATACAGGTTCATAGGAGCATATGACGATCACAGTGCATTATATTGATAGGTGAAAGAAAAAAATATTAATTCGACTTACGGACACGCTTCGGACCATAACCTGCCGCAGGTTCGGGGTAAGACCGCATAATGAGTATTTTTCTGAATTCTATAAACTCTTGCCACGTGAAGATTTCAACAGTATTCTGCAATTTTTTTTTCTGAAGCCTGGCATTCCTTCCTGTCTTCAAAGTCATCACTTTCGACTTATCAATGTAAGATGCCAAGTAAAACTGACCCTCCTTTAGTTTGAAGAAATCATGGCATAAGAGAAAAATCTTAAAAGAATTTTCAAATAGGAAGAGTTTGTTTAAATATAACGGGTATTTTAAAAGTTTGAGAACAAATGAAGTCATTAACTCATATCTATGTTATTGATAAACATAGAAAAGTTAAGCACTTGGTTAGTTAACATCGGAGATCTGCCAGGAAAAGACAACGCGGAAGTAAACAGAAAACACGCTTCGTCCTAAATCATCTGTAAATTATTGTACAAATGTATAAATTACTATACAATAATTCCTATGTCTTAAAAATACAATAATAAATTTCCAATCTAATATGTTTCTTAATTCTTGTCGTTATCTAGTCAATTTTAGCTGATGACAAGACTTATAATTGCAAAGTACAGTAAAACCCCGTTATTACGCTCCCGCTTATAGCACTATCCCGTTCTTTACGCTCCTTTCATACGGTCACTGAAATTTTCTATGTAACTCTGTATACTTTTACCCTCTTATAATGCTTGAAATCCCGCTTGTAGCGCTTTTTTTATATCGGGAATTTTGTATCGAAAAGAAATGAACACTGTAAAGATTCTTTTCTTTCCCTGGTAGGAGGGAATCTTTGAACTCTTTGAAGTGCGGGTCTGTGATACAGTAAGTTAGTGCAAAATTTCGAAGCGGAAATCCCTTTTTATACCGGTAAGTGAAAAATTGGAAATTCTCCGTAAGAACGACGAGAATTCTACACTAAGTCATAAGGATTTCGCAGAATCTCTAGGAATTCCCTCATCCAGTCTGAGAACAATAATAAAAAATAAGAATGGAATAACCTATGCAGCGAAGGGTGGTTGCAAACGTAAAAAAGTAAAGTGTGGATAATATTAAGATGCCGAGGAAATTCTAATTGAATGGATTCATCAGTCCCGTGATGCATCAGTGTCGTTAAGTTGCCCATTCAATCAAGAAAAGGCGCGTGGAATAGCGGGCAATGCACTAAATCTGCTCCGAAAATATATTAGTGTTGCTCCTAGTGGTGTATCAATTGATGTTAATAGATACTTGAACCGCATTGAAAATGTCGTAATTTATAACAGTAGCACACACACACGGCAAACCACAATCAAAGATTTTTTTTAATAGGAATAAGCTCACATTTGCACTACATCTATTTCAGAATCAAGTATCTTTCCACTAAAATGGTGTCTAAATGTTTCCCCATCTCATAAATCATTCCCCGTTTATAGCGCTATCCCGCTTATTACGCTTGTAGTTCATGGTCCCTTGACGAGCGTAATAACGGGGTTTTACTGTATTACAAAAATGTGATACTGAAATCATTTTATCTCATTTTATAATCATTATATGTTTGCACAGTAATTTGAAGTGAGAAATATCAATTCGTAAGGAAACGGTTCTAATGAAACATAATTTCCAAGATTCTGAAAGATTTTTTAGCAGATTTAAGCAGCAGCAGGGTTTTTTTTTTGTTTTTTTTTGCGAAAAAGATCAAAACAATTTATTTCTGCTCTCGACAGAATTCTGCCCTTAAAGAATATAGTTTTCTTAACATTGAGCTAATATCAATAGCAAGTATCTTATTCTTCGATCATAAACAACTACTTATTATTCAATTATTTAGTTTCAATGCGTATTACAAAATGAAGTAGTCTATTTTTGAAGTCGATAATCTTTGAAGAAAAGTCATGGTGTAAAACATTGCTGAAGTTTTTACATTCTTTCAATGTGAGACCAAATTCGACTTCTGAGATAGTGGGAAAAACATACTGTTTTAACTTTGGTTGATTACAGCAATTTAGGCATTCGAGAATGGACTCTGCTTCGCTATTCAAGTAACGCCCAAATTGATAACGAACTACCCCTGTCTGATGAGCAACACATCATTAACAATGAACATTTCTATCAGTGTTGCTGCCTACCAGCGATAAATCAATTCCAAATCATTTCAAAGAATCCAAAGTGATAGAAACGTTAATAATATTTTATTTTGTATAGTCTACTGAGGAACTGAGGCTTAACAGATCACTCAGTCTGTGTATTTGTCCTCCTAATAACTGTTGAACTGCTGGATCTTCTTAAAACTTAGCATGAACCATCTAACTTTTTATTTCTTTTTTCTATGGGTGCTTGTCGAGAAATGACTGAATGAAATTGACCAAATTTCCCATAGGAAAGTATTTGAACCGAACAATGATGTCTACCAATGGATATTAGTCCTATTAGCCAATTCATTGATTCCGCGCTCTCTGATATAATTAAAATTAATCAGATTTTAAGCAACATAAGTAAATAATGCGAAATGAATTAATGTTACATTTCTACAGTTTATATTTAGCAGATATTATAATTTAACAGTAAATGAGAAACTTTTATGTGGTTTTCACAATTGTAAATAAAATAATAATAATAATAATAATAATAATAATAATAATAATAATAATAAAAATTTATTATTTAAATTTGTTAGGAAATTTATGGACACAAGCACACATCCCTAATCATTCTTGCACACATCTTTACACTTGGCAGTATGTGCTTTGGTCCTTGACCCGCCATATTGTTTTTGCTGGGGAAACCCAAGGTTTGAAACTTTCAAACATAATAATAATAATAATAATAATAATATTAAAGCTCTGTTTAACGTGTGCGGGTTGAAATCCTTTTAGACAATGACATTTTGTTTAAAAATAGTGAACACACACATTAAAAAATGATTGAGTCAATGTTAAAATTCAAAAACAATAAAATACTTATCAAGGACAGTTTCAACCCGCTAACTGTCGGGTTATCATCAGTTTAAGAGAGGGAGGGGAGGAATCCATATTTATATTGCCCAGGATTGGACATATGATAAAATAAGCCAATGAGATAAATGAAAATAAGGATTGGTAAAAAAATATAAGGTAAAATCATGTACAAAGGGGAGGGGGGACATCATCTGGTTTTGAAAATAGGGAATAGAAAAATAATAGAAAATAATAAAATCAAAATTTGATCATAATTCTAAAATAATTTTGCTATTCGTTTTTCTCTTTTTATATGGGTCCTTAAGAAAGTTGAAATAATACTTCATTTCTTGATTTGATAGTTGTTTGTTATAAGAGTTTGAAAAATATATCCAATAGCTTCAATAATAATAATAATAATAATAATAATAACAATAAAGAAATTTTAAAGATAGTAGACTAATGGCCGAGTGCACCAAACTTCAATTAACTTTAACGGTTGCATTGTGGACGTAGCTAAAATTAGTGGGGGGTTGCTGCTGCAGAAAAGTTTTAGCCTTTGTTTTAAAATTGTGTGAAAGGAAACAAACATGTATAAAAAGAAATTTATCAAGTTTCTGAATAAATTTTCTTTTTATACATGTTTGTTTCCTTTCACACAATTTTAAAGCAAAGGCTGAAATTTTTCTGGAGCAGCACCCCCCCCCCCCCACTAATTTTAGCTACGTCCACAATGCAGCCGTCAAAGTTAATTGAAGTTTGGTGCTCTTGAAAGGTTTGTTTTAATTGTGTCCAAATATTATGTTGGTTTAAATAAACAAGATTTATGACTTTACTTACGAACGAAAATTGATTTGAACTAAATTACTGCTTTAAGTTACTGTTATTTGTTCAGTAAAACAATGCAAAATAATAAAGAGGACACATGTGTTGACTATTTCTTTCAGGGTTTTAAGTTAAAAGAGCATTGAACCATTATTGATTAAGTCCAGACTTATTATATAAGCAGTGACTAAGTTTAAGATTTTCAAAAGGCAATCGTAAAATTCATAATTTAGGTAATGTAGAATTTGAGAATATGTAGTCTACATTATATATGTACATCTTCTACAGATGAATAAAAACTGAATTACTATAGTTGTAAAGATTGCATTTTTTCCCCTTGCTATAGAATACAAAGTCTGAAGTCTACGTTTCGGACTTAGTACTCTATAGGCAAGAGTTGTTGGTTTCCAGAACTTTCTGGTATTTGGACAAAACTAAAAATTCTTAATTATATTTTGGTCCCATCTAAAGACAAAAAAACTTGTTTCCAAACTTAAAATCTTCGATAAATGAGTTCGATAATTAAGCAGACATTAATTAATTTAATAGATCAAAATTTAATTTCGTAAAATTTTTAGTAATAGTAAATTAATGCGTATTATTAAAAAATATAACAACAACAAAATAAAAAAATTGGACAGTCTGCAACTGGTCTAACTAAAAACCCTTTATCGAAATACTCAGTCAATTCCTTCCTCTCTCTTCTTTAGATGTCTTTTATAGATGGTCCCTAATGATTGATTCCAGCCTTTTTTCAGCCACAGTTCCGTAAAACACAAACCAAAAATAATCATATTATTTAAATGTTGTCATTATTTTCTTGCATTCGAAAGAAAATTAAAATGTTATAAACTCTTAGTGTTATCAACTGAAATACTTACCAACTAATGAAAGAAGTTTAAGTTTCTTTCAAAAATAGTCTATATTTACATTGAGTGTTACGGTAATATCGTGTTGTTACAAGGTGAAAAATGCTGGACTGCTAATCTAATTAAAAATTGCTTCTTCTATCCTCAAAATAAAACAATTAAACAAAAATTATCATAAAAACATAAAAAAGTAAACAAAACGTAATGCTACGCTCAGCCAACTGAACGTTTATTTAATGGTTAGTTTCCGGTTTGGAGCTTCCGGATTCCGTGCTTTGTATTATTTAGAGTTTGCTAAATAAAATAAAATGTAAGGTTTTCTACAATCTTTTGATTGTACCACTTAAACAAATCTAACTCTAGTCTTGCAGATATTCTTCTTTCTGTTAATGGGCAAAGGTCAATAATACTTTCATGAGCTGAAGGAGATAAAGTTTCTCCTTTTTATTATTATTATTATTAAAGATTGCTTTTTTATTAAGTTAAAAACTCAGATAAAATCTATCTACACAAATTCGTTCTTTTTTTATATATATCTAGAGAGTCCGTAAAGAAAATCTGAACCATAAATTCAAAAGTACATTATTATTGATAACACCCTTATGTGCAGGATATCATAACAGGTCGTTCGTCATTTACATACACATTCACTCATCGCCAACAGGATATTCATTTTCATAATTACAGGGCTTCCATTACACCGAATATAATAGTGTTTTGGTAGATATCAATCTTAGAGATAACTACATAATTATTTTTCCTCCAAAGTCATTTTGTAATAGTAATAGTTCTTTAATACTTTTCATCACATATTTGATTATTACTTGTAACAGCTAAACATACAAATCAAATTTTCATAATCCTACCTTTTTAAAAACAAAATAATAAAAACAACTGACAGTAATTCAACAAATGACAACCAATGAAGGCACAAAAGAAAGATAACAGATTTCGCACCCCGAGCTATCACCGGCAAAAGTCTGGGACGGCCGTTTCGTCCTTTTTAGGACTCGTCAGTCAGACATATTCCACCAATCTTTCTTTTGTGCCTTCGTTGGTTGTGATTTGTTGAATTATTAGGCATCTTAAATTCTTTCTTAACTGAAATTAATTGTTATTTAAAATTTTTACGATATCCGGTTCAAGAAATAACGAAAAATGAATGTTTCTTACCAACTATAATCTAATCATATCTTATAAAAAAAAAAATGTATTCTTTAAAAAAACAAAATTAAAGAATTTGACAATAACTACTTAATTTCGTAATACAAATAATTAATTTTTAAATAGTAACTTTTAATAATACATATTTTTAGTAAAAATATTAAAACTCCATTAATGTTTTCTATTGTGGAAAATAAAATTTGTAAAATGTATTAACAAAATTATATTTAACTAATTTAATCCAATATTTATGAAGCAAAAATCAAGTTTTGAATAAAGTAACAGTTTACCATTATACTTTAAAATAAAATAAAATAAAAAAATTATGAAAGTTAGATACTGCATTTACAATTGAAAATTTATTAAGATAAAGGTTTTCAAATATTTCAAATTAAATAAATCATTTAGACCAAAAGATTTTAATTTTTTAAGATAAAAAATTAAAGGAAGAAAAACTAGAGTATGTATGAAGAAAATGCTTTATATTAAAAAAAAAAAAAATCTACTAATGAAATATCCTAATTGAATTGAGTTTTATTGAGAATAGATATTCTGTGTATTTTTTAAGCATTTCATCAGGGCATAAAATTTAATTAAAATTGAAACTTTTAGTATTACAATTAAAATTATGTTGTTGTGTTTTTTTTTTGTTTGTTTTGTTTTTGTTTGTTTTAACTACAATTTTAGTATTTTTTTAACGTAGTTTTTATCATTATTATAAATATTTTCTGGAAAATAACAGCGCAGTGTTGTTAAAAATAACGCTGCAAAATTGCGGTGCAAAAGAAAAAAACCTTGGCTGCTGTTGTTGAAAAACAAGGCTGCGTACCCAACGCTGACGTCATCACTTAGCGAATCGGACACCTCCCACAGATAAACGAAATGCAAACACTTAACTTCAAGAATCATGGACGTTGTAGCATTCATTAAGAATTTTTTTAAATAAGGATAAAGTATTACAGTTTTTTAAGTTATAATACAATTTTTTGCATTAACACACAGAATATTTCTTAGTATTTCTCGTTAAATGATACTGAAACTAATATTTATAATTCTTAGAATCCTAATAATTCTTTATGGATTTTAAATTTAAACTCTTTTTTATTTGGTTACAACAAATTTTTCTACGAGCTAATGCAGACTTTACTTTTTAATAGTAAACATATTTTCATAGTTTAATGTACATACATGGATCGACAGGTTGATGGTGAATCAGCGCTCAATAAACAATGTAACGTTGTTTTAGTAAATTTAACAATTAAACCGTTAAGACATTATTGACTCTTGGAAAATAAATAATGCGTCTATATTATTTAAGTTGTACTTACTGTTCAAGCCAACATCTCCTGTTTCCGGCGAGGAAAAGCGTCGCATCGTCGTCGGCTGAAACCACGGCAGCCCTTGGGTTAAAGTTCCGGGCATCATCATGCAAATTCCGCCGCTCACTTCTGTGGGAAGCATCGGACCTCAATGGACAGTGAGACAAATGCTCCCGCAGTTTTTCAACCAAAACTATCGTTGTTGAATTATCGTCCTTCTCAGTGAACTATTGATTCCGCGAATTACTTTTTTACGATGATAGGTTAAAAAAAAAAATGCAATTTACTTCAAAACAAAATCTCTTTCAAACTAGGCGTTCAGTAAATGCTAAAAAAAAAAAAAAAAAAATGCTTACGGAGCTATTTTATGCTGGTGCATTGTTTTTGTATTTTTTTCCAGCTATCTATAAAGCAAGTCGATATACAGTACATAGAGTTCGAGTAGTTCCCCTTCCGAATAGACGTAATGCTGTGTGGCTGAAAGGGAGGCGCGGTTGTGAGCAGTGGTCGATTACAACGTACCACGTGGTTGGGCTTTCCCCAAACATTACTGAAAGCTCGTGATTTGATGTTGGATAATGAACTCTTTCTCAAGGTTTTATATTAGGAGAAGTCGAAATTAGGAGTTTATTTATTCAGATAACATATGTATTTATATGTTATCTGAATAAAGAATTTATATGTTATTTTTATATATATATATATATATTTGACAATGCAAAGAAATACTTTAATAACTATTTTTTTTCCCCAATGAAAAACGAGAACAATAACCTGTGTATTTATTTATTTATTTATTTATTTATTTATTTATGTACTTATTTTGAATGTGTGTGTGTGTGTGTGTGTGTGTGTGTGTGTGTGTGTGTGTGTGTTTTCTTCAGATTCAGCAAAATAAGCTTTGGAAAACTTATTCTTTGTTTTTCTTATAATTATTATACAAATTATTGTTATTTCAAAAATGAAAAAAACAAATCATTTTTTTTTTTGTGTTTTTTTTTTTTTCTAAAATTTCCTTTAAGTTAATTTTTATAAATTTTAATTTTGCCTCAAAATAATTGGATAGGAGGAAATTTACACCAAGCCACAATCATTGTTTTTTATTTATTTTTAAAATAACCTATTTAGATTATTTTTAATCTTATCTTTTAGAATATTCTTGTGTAAATATTATTTAGTTTTTTATTCGATTAAATGAGCTGCAAATTCGCAACGTAAAGTATTGTAATGCCTCTGCTTTGCAGAAATGGTCTTGACAAGATTGGGTGAATGGTATCTGGAGAAGCTTTCTCCTTCGGCTGGGATTCGAACCAACATCACTTAATTTGCTGTTCCCAGTAATCTGTAATTCACAGAAGCTAAAAAGGATTGTTTGTTCGTCGAATAGATTTAGTTCCTGTTTCTTTGTAAACTAGAAGAAAGGACTGAAATATCATTCCTTTAAAAAAAAAAAGGGGGAAAAAAATATCTAGCACTTTATAAATCAAAGTATTTTGTTAAAACATATTTAGTGTCAGAATTCGGAAATATAAATTTAATATTTTGTTATTAATAAAATATGGAAACTTGGGAAGGAACGAAATTAAGAACCTAATGTCCTATATCCTCCTCCGACATTAACGTCTTTCTTATACAAGTGAAAGATTAATATTAAAAACTTGAATATCAACTTGTTAAAACATGATAACTTAATGACAAGAATTAGATAATCTATCTAAAACCGTGTGAAAAGTAAATGCTGCTCAATTGTTTCTTTTCATACTAGATGGCTCCCCGTCGCTTCGCTCCGGAAGCCTCGCATGTGTAACGGAAAACAACGTTTTTTTATTTACTCAAAAAAAAAAAAAAAAATTAAACTAAAACTAAAAATTAAATTAAAGTTTAAATTCTAAAGAATACAAATTTGCACAGTTGAGTTGACCACGTAACAATGTCCTGTTGCCTGGCAACGTGCATGCGACATTAGATTCTTGCGGACAGAGTTGACCTTGCAACAATACTTCTGTTGCCTAGCAACGAAATTTAATTGTTGCGCAATTCAATTGTTGCGAACATACACACACACACACACAATCTACTTTTTTTAATAATATAGAACTCTGTTTCCCAAAGTGGGCGATGGAATGATTCAGGGGGGCGGTAGTAGCATTAGTTGTAGGACGTAGGTAGAAATATAGGTACATAATTGAATGCAAATTTATCACTGCATCTTTCTGTTTGTTCGCTTCAAAAAGGTAGATCTCCGGGGGGCCACTGAGTATTTTTTTTTTCTGAAAAGGGGGCGGTGGACCAAATAAGTTTGGGAACCTATGATATAGAAGGTTGCAAACTCGTTAGAAAAAAAATTGAAATAAAATACATAATGCTGTAAAAGTTAGAAAGATAATTATATACATATTTAAAGAGAGAGTATCTTTATTGTACTATACGATTGCTTCCTCAACAACATATCTTTTAATTACCTTCTTTAGCCTACATATATCTAAGAAAAGTTGGGCTTATAAAATTAACATCTAAGTTTCTGACTTCTGAACCAGTGAATGGGTCATCTTAAAACTTGGTATGCACATTTTGCAGACAAGAGACAATCTATCTTTTGTATATGCAATTAGTCCGTATAGATTCATAAGGAGAAATCTGATAGTAAAGGTTTTGCAGTACAGAAATATTAGAAGTCAAACAATTAATTTTAACTATCAGCAAATAATGAATTACGATGCAGTGATAGATTCTAAAAATGCATCGGGATTCAATTTGAATCCATTTTAAATTGCATGTGCTTTTTATTTGGCTACAGTTATTTGGATTTAAGTGATTTGAAATGGAGATCTAATCAATTTTCATCAAATGGAAAAGTTACAGATAGTTTGTCGTATTCGCGGAAGTAATTTGTAGATGAGGAGTTGTTCCTTTGTACAGTTTTGACAATTTAAAAAAAATAAAGATAATAAAGAATTAAAGAACGTCTTTACGTTGTTTAAGGAACTTCTACTTCTTTTTCTTTCTGATTTCTTTATAGTTTGAGTTAAAGCTTTAGATAGTGGATGCAGCCTTGAGAGGTCAGAGTTCTTTCGACGCGATTCTCTATAGAAACTTTTGTAGAAAGAAAAAAATGCTCTTAGACAGAAGGAAGTGGCTGGGAAATCCGACTACTGCCATAAATACAGTGATGCAATACAGGCTTCATTGTAATTTGTGTTGGCAGGAAGCCAGCAAAGACTTCCACATTTTCTTCCCCTGCTTTACTTCTAATCTAGTATCCCTTGTCATTATTTATCTCACTACAGAGACAAACAGATAATAGTTTTTGACTATTGCTTTTAAACGAATGTTAGATTAACTTTCCATTGCACTTATCTCGAATCCTAAAGCAAAAAAAAAAAGGGGAAATTACGATTCCAGTCTTAACTTAAAAAATGTCTACTTGTTCCTAATGATTCTCCGCCCTGTAACAGAGAATCACTTATATCAATTGCACACCAAGGAAGATCCTGTTTAATGCATTTGTTTGTTTATAATGCTTAGTGTTAAAAAAAAAAAAGGCAACAAGCCATCTACGGTAAGAAATGAAAAGAGAAAGCATTAATTATTTTGTTTGTTAAATATAACTACTTTCTTATTAATTGTAGTGTTTAATTACACATGTGCTGGTGTTTGGATACTCATTGGATGGACTGGAAAATGCTATTACACCAGATTCGTTGATTCATGATTACCGTATATTATCCAAAGGGTCCCCAATATGGCGATGGGTCCCAAATAACCCCAGTCCACTCAGTTTCGTCCAGTGACCTTTCTGAATGGCAATCTGTCAGTGGAGATCAACTAGTCCATCTTGAAGCAAATTTAAGTTCTTTTAAAGGAAAAAACAAAACAAAACACAAAAAGTAGCAGTTGTAGAATATTTGGTTCAATTATTCAAAACAGAAAAGTCAATTCATAGTTTTGTAGTAAACACAAAACCAAGTGACCCTATTCAATTTATAATCTATCAAACGCTTGTTAAAAGTGATACCACTACTGATTGGCGAGCAAAACTCATTTATTTATGTTGTTGTAATTCCAGGATCAAGAACAATTTCAAGCGACGCTTGCTTTGAGCTCATTTAGTACGTATTAGACCTCATTTTGCATCATTTGGATGACTGTGAGTAAATAGTCAGTAGTCAAATTGAATCTGAACTGACCACTTTAGGTCGAAAGTATCATATTCGTTCTTCGATTCAGTAGATCTCAAATACCTCAGTAGACCTCAAGTAGATAGACCTCAAAACCATTTTCCTGAACATGTCAGTGGCCACCTAAAAGCCGGAAGTAGCATGGTCGAAAAGTCAGATTTTCTCCAAACCACCAGGCCATGGGGAGTCCATGTTTTATTGCGTGATTCCAAGAGCTCCTACTCACGATTTGGGCTGTAGAGGGCGTTAAGGTCACAAACACACAGATACGGGAATCCTAATAGCTCTTCCCTGTAGGATCACTAAAAATGATGGCTGATTCCTTTCAAAAGTGAATCTAGAAATCACTTTTAATCAACAGAAGCATTTTTTCCGTTTTTTTTTCAGACAAGCTAGAAAAAAAATCCGGGCTTTTGCAATCTAATCATTTTTATTAATGGCTTTTTTATATTATTTTTTTAAACAGATATTTAAAGTACTGTTTATTTACAAAAAAAAAAAATTAACGTGCAGCAAAATTATTAAGAAATAAAAACCAAACAATGCACATAAATAAGCAAATCAGGCCTTTGAGTTTGTCAAGAGAACGGTCGTTTCGTCCTTTTTAGAGACTCATCAGTCCGATCCACCCTCCCTTGATGATGAAACCAGAAAGGCGTGAAAAATAAATGGAAGTCGCCTTTGTTCCCGAAAGTGACTCCCGAACAAAATAAACAACAATTAAAATTAAGTGCGAAAGTGCACCAGAAAAACCTTTAGCCTAACGATCGTTAGGATTCAAAACTCACAATTCCTTATTCCCTCTGTTGGCAAACTTAATGGCGTGATTTGTTTATTTATGTGTACTATTTGGTTTTTCATTTCTTACTGTTTATTATTTTTTAATTTTATTTATTTATTTATTATATTTTGACTAAATATGCGGTCTTACTATCCTACTGAAACATTTTGTTTCTCTGTTTGTAGGCGCATAACGAAAAAACGACTGTACGGATTTCCATAACATTTGGTACGTGGGTTTTTTTTTTTTTTCGTTTTTTAAGATCCAACATAAAACAAGCACGACTTTTTGGTCTCCACCCACTTCTTTCACTCAAAAATTGATCCCCATCGTAGTATATATAACACTTCTTCGTACAAGAGGAATAAGAAGTATTCATTCCCGCCATGCTTTCATTACCTGAGCGTCTATCTAGTCGTTTTATATTTCCTTTTTATCAGTAACCTATTTGTTTTAAGCCACCATTGCTTGTCTTATCTCCTTGTGTTGCCTTGATTTGATTGAAAAGGACGTGAATGATGGATGTGAAGAATAAATATAGAATAGAATACAACATATTCAGTATTCGATCGAAAAAGGATTTACCAATGATTTGTATTTCGGATTTCTTCAGTTCTTTGGAAATGTAATACTGTTTAAAGTTTGAAGATATTTTATTTGCTGTTAAATACTTCTATACTCACGGGTGCCCACGCGGGGGAGTCACGGCGCAGACTGCGCCATTGAAATTTGGGGGGGGGGGGGG
>JAFIDM010009631.1:70037028-70081335 GCA_023159025.1 Thereuonema tuberculata | reverse complement strand
CAATATTTGTAATAATAATAATAATAATAATATTTTTTTTGCAAATAAACTGAAGTAAAATGTTTGAAAGACAACTTGACTATATAAATATTCTATCTGTATTTTTAGTGGGCCTGGTAGCTGAGTGGTAAGGGCGCTTGGCTGCAGGTTGGAGATGGAGGGTTTGATTTTTTTTTTGTGTTTTTTTTTTTTAACTAGACAGCTTTCTTCGTGTAAAAAAAAATGATAATTGAAAAATATTAAATGTCTATTAATACTTCTAATGATTATTTTTCTAACAAAAAGATCACCTTTTTATGATGATTAAAGATAACTTTTGTCATAACTTTTGGTAATTTTGCTTTAAACATTTTTTTTAATCCAAAACTATTTAATGAGATTACAATGAAATTATAATTTGGAATTTAATTAGATTAGGACTTCAACTAAGTCACTTTGATTCATTTGACCAATTTGCAGAAAGGTCAACAATGACTCAATGTTCATGGATTACTTTATTAAATGTTGGTATTAACTTGGTTTGGTAGAAACATATTTTAAAACATTTTTTTTTTCCAGCAAACTCTCCACCTATGTTAATTAAGAATTTTGTGAAAATAAGAATAATTTAAAAAAAAACAATAACAAAAATTCCTTAATGTTTATGAAGGAGCATGGCAAAATCTCATCTTTGAAATGCACTAAATATGAAGAGCAAAAAAAATAAAAAGCTTTATAGTCCTCAAAAATTCAGAAAAAAAAGGCATTCTAACTTTCGAAGAGCTACATGGGCATACATGGGGAGGGGGGCGAACGGGTCATGCCCAAATTAACAATTTTTTTTTATTTTTTTACTGTTGGAGATCGGCTCCTTATCTCGCCCCCTCCTTTCCAAATAAAGTACTAAGTACGTCCATGATAAGGAAAACTCACATGATGAACCTTACAATATAATTCAATGAGCATATTTCTTGAAATACTGATTTAACTAGGATATTCTGTTTTGCGATTTTGTTCTGTGAGAAACTGAAAGATTTCAGTTTACTGCTCTTAACTTTGCAATTTCATAAAATTTAAATAATTAAATTCTAAAGGAAAACAAAATGGCAATAAAAGTTAAAAAAGGAAAAAAAAACTCGAAAAATTTATTCTACAATTAAGTTTTCTAGCTTTTTTTTTTTCCTATTTTTATTTTTCTGTATGAAACATCAAGAAATATACTTGAAACAGCTGAAATCAATAAAAACTAACATAAGGAAGTTTTATTGATTGTTCACATTTTTATTTCATTTAGTTATAGATTTAATTTATTTTTTGCTTCATAAAAATACTGTGTAGGATATTGCATTTCAGTGAAAATAAATAAGTGAGTCTAATTATTTTTTTTTAAATGTTGTCCTTGGCTTTTAATTGCTTGTACCCTACCTCCGAGGGTCTAGTGAAAAATTCCTTTCTCGTGATTGCTTTATGCAGGGCCGGTCTGAAAGCATGGAATCCCGAGAGAGAAGCATCCCAATGGGAGATCCCCTATCTTGTCCACTGGATCTTTACCTTTTGAACATTCCTATCGGTAATTTCCATGGATTTTTTATCAAAATGTTTTTCTTTGTTCCTTTTTAATTTTTATTAATATTGTTATTATTTTTTTGGTTTTAGTTAAAGTAGTTTTTTGAAAACAGATATTACATTATTTTTGAGGTTTTATTCTGCATAGACTTATCTGAAATCTGATCAATTGTTTTATCTGATTTTTATCTCAGACCGATGAGATAAGTGGATTTTTTTTCCATTGAATTCTTCAAAATCTAAACTTATTAACTTAAGAATGAATGGAAGAATGTCGTCAAATAAATTCAAATGTTACCTATTAAGGTCCTAATCAGTTACAACATGACATTTAGTTGCCTTAAGGTGTCCCTGTAAAATTAGAGTGCCAATAATTTTGATGAGGATATTATTTCTGGAAATCAGCCAAACAAAAAAAGAACGTTCCTCACAGTACTTGAAACCTACTTTACATAAATCTTTCTTTTTTTTTTTTTATTAAATCATGAAAACCCTGTGATTAGGTATTTACTGCTCGTAGTTCGTCTCATTATGCTTGTCAAGTTTCAAGAAACCCCTGCAGTGGTTCAAAGGTTATTGGGGGTCAGAAGCAGAGACTGCTTCACTTGATTATGGAATGCTGGTTTAGCATATGTTTTTTTTTTTCTTAGGATAGTAAGGAAGGGGGAGTGGGGTTTATAATCCTCAACAATCCCCATCCCTTCGGCAGGCCAGTGTTCTTTTTTTTTTCAGCAGTAACTGAAATATTAAAAAAGAAAATAAACTTTTAAGTAACGAAGAAAATAATTTCTAATTATTGCGTTTCTTGTTTTCTCCCCAGCCTTTCTGCTAATTCTGTGGTAAATGAATTCTGGGAATATTTCTATTTACCCCTCGTGAATGCCTCCAAGCAAGACTTATCTAGCCACACCTTGTTACCCACAGAGATAAAGTGTCAAAAAGAAATTATGACCTTAGAAAACCTACGGAACTCTTTTTACCTATTTTGTCGTTCTGTTATTTTAAATCAATTTAAACTATGTTGTATGTAAAATAGTAATTGATTACAATTTTAATTTTTCATTTGAAAAATTTTTTAGTAACTTTTATTTGCGCTTTTGAAATTACAGCACTAATTATTGCAGCTTGATACAAAACAAAATGTAAATCCAAAAGCATTTGTTCAAAATGCTAAACAAATTTTCAAACTTTCTACATATGAGAATTGCTGCCAATGGTGGTAAAAGTAGGTGGTATATTTTTAGTCTACTGATATTCATGTATTGTACTTTTTGGCTTTAAGGTCCTTATTTATACTTAAATCGATAGGGCGAGCGCATTCGATAACATTAAAGTATATAAAGTAAAAGGTTTTTTAAATTATCATTGTTGGTTTTAATGGCAACGAATTTTGGCATTTTTTATTTGCAATGCACCAAATCATTAGAGATCTTCCTTATAATGATCCATCATCCTTCTATATTTTGTTCTTTATCTTGATAACAGGGAAATTGGACATGCGTAGTTCGATTTCAAATTGTATTCTGAAAGTTTACCTTTTTTTTTAATGCAAATTATGCATTATGGGAAACATTAAACCAAATCTATAATACATTTTGATAAGGAATGCTTACGAATGTAATGAAATATAGCGTGAATGATTTATTGTAGTCTATCTGAGATATTTTTAAATCACATTGTATAAAAGTAGGACAAAAGAGCCGGTGTTATTTATTGTTAAAGCTTATTAAGTTAAATGATTTCCAATTTTATTAACTGAAAAGCAAATTTGAATGGCGCAATTTCACATCTATCTATTCTCAGTCTAAATAATTATTTAATTTTAAGTAAGAAAAAGGAAAAACATAACAGTGACAATATCAGCATACTAGAAAACCGAGCATTCATTAGCATCAAGTGATAGGAAATAGTAATTATTTAATATTTTCAAAATTAAAATTTCTACTTATCCCCTATATAATCATGAATACTTTTCACAAATACTACAGATATGTCGAAATACTGGATATAACGTATTTTAATCGTTTAAGATAGATGTGCAGTAAAATAATATTTACTGAAATTGTAAATGTATTTTGTGCATGTAATTGCAAATACATAAGCACAAAAAGAAAGTATTAAAAGTATTTACCCGTATAATTTCCATGTAATGATTTAATATCAGCCTTCTGAGATAACGGGAAGCTTAGATATTAAATCATATTTCCTTAAAACAATTGCCTGCGCAGTTAAATTTTAAACCTTTTTTTTTTTTATTGGAAAAATGTAATATCCGCAAGTGACTTTTGAAATAAAAAAGATTAAATCATTACGGAGATATTTCGATAAGAGAAAAATTGGAGACAATTTGATGTAGACAAGGTTAAGGGAAGCAATAATTATCCGCAGTTGAATTACAGCGAGGAATAGCAAATATATAAATAAACAAAAGAGAAAAAAAAAAGAACGACATGTTTCAACCACGCAAAGCAACTAAACTGGATAGCGAAGGTCAAATCTGAAATAGTTTTCGGGTTTCTGCGCCATGTAATAATATAAAAAAAAATTAACATTTATATTACAATCGGGCATTTATTTGAGGGAGGGTTTTTAATGTTCCTCCTCCGCGCCCCTTTTGTTTTGTTTTTTTATTTGAATGAGTTTTGAACGCTTAATAGTTTAATATTTCATACCAGATTCATCCGTTCCTACAAAGTTTGAAAGCAGGGATTACAATTCGAGTTTTCCCAAGGGTTAAGGAAAATATACTTGTTTTATTTCTTATACAAATAATAATATAGTTTGATTGTTAAATATTATTTCGCATATTGAATGTCAAATAATAATACATTAATGATGTATGATTGAAATAATGAGGGGAAAGACATTTCCTCAGCTTCCCCAACTCGATCTCGGTTGGTTCCACTGCTGATAAACTTGACTCCACAACTACTAATTAAAGTTTATTAAAACAGTTACTAACTTCTGAGAAACTCGAAATCTTGTAGGTCATCGAGAACAACCTGTTTCCCCTTTTAATTCAGAGTGGAAAGGTCCGGCGAGAGAGTCCTTGTAGTCACGTGACCTCTGTTCTGTTGTCAACAAAACAGCAACAAGTGGCAGCGATTTAAAGTTTAGACGGGACGGACGAGTACTTGGGCAAACGCCGATCCACTTACCTGAGTGCTCGGAGATCGGCTCCTTCATAGGCCAATACCCCTGACTCAATCGCTCGGGACCGGAGCTGCAGCGCATACGAAAGATCTTTGGATTTCGAGTGGGGCGTGGGTTCGCTCGATCGCAGACTCTGCCTTCCTCTCGAAGATGGCAGGACCTGTTCCACGTGCCGGAAGTGACGTCCGCCATTAAAAAAAAAAAAAAATCCTGACTTCCGGTGCCACCACTCCGACTGAGCGACTCCCAAGTGGAATCTAGGACATTGCCGATCAAACCAAACTCCGCCCACTGAGATTGAAAAACTTCGAAATCAAACGAGATTTATTAGAAACTGCTTAGATAGGAAGTTTCTCAGTCAAAGACAGAGTAAACTTTAAAGATTTATTTTTATTTAATTTCCAAAATATCGACTATCAACTATTAAGGAAAAAAATAAATAAATAACTTAAATAAAAAGTTAGTTGAACAAATATTTTCTATTATTGTGAAAAACTTTATTAATCCTAATACTTAAGCTTCATTATTATCTATTAATAATATTATTGTAGTTGTTTTATCGTCCTTTTTAAGTTTGTTTTTATATTAAAATTCATTTTTTTTTTTTTAATTTCATTATCATTTTTTTTCTATTTACATCATCCTAAGACCTAATACGATGACATTGCTAAGTTCACTATTTCATTTTGATCCTACAGATTTGATTACTATTATTATTTTAAACTATACATTCTGATCAGCATAAATCGAAGCTCTTTATTAAGAGCCGCGGATGCAAAGCTGAAGGTCGAAAATTCGGCTGGAATAGTGAGTGTACTTTTATAGAAGATAATTATGTATGTTTGCTACTTGAAGGTGCAAGTCCACTTGTTCACGAACTTTCCATAATTATCTTGACTGATAACCAAAACCTTTCTTTTCAACGGACAAGAGCAGACTGTTTCACTTCTGAGTTTTACGGGAAAGGATACGAACATTATCAGGTTAGTAAAGCACACGTATTAGGGGGAGGAGTTGAGGCGTGTTCATGTTTCACACCGCCCTCTTCCTAGTAAAAAAAATAAATGTTTTTAATTGAATCAGGATAAGTTTATTTATTTTTATTTAATTAAAGTTATCCAAAGGAAGAAGTATATTGTTTCATAAATTGACATGTATTGAAAATGTTGAAATTTAACAATTATAACAATTCGTTGTATTTTTAATGGTATCGAACAGTGGGGTTTTTAGATTGTGCGAGTGTAGAATTTTTACTGCATTTTTTTTAACCGCATGAAAAGCATAATTGTGAAAGGCTATTATTTGCACACAAATAATAACTTAATCAGTACAATGAAAATCAAGATTAATCTAAGGCCAGAAATGCAATTTTATGTCGAAATACTGTCATCCATCTTTCATAGTACAGAAATCTAAGAACTGTTTGTTCAATGTAGTCGAAACTTTATTGTAGCAATAAAAGAAAGATCTTAATGATTTTAATACAAATCGGACCTAGATTTGTATAAATAAGGAGCTAGAAGCTAAAACTTACAAAATTCAATAATCATGATTACTTAAAAACTTTATTTATTTTAGAATTTTTTTTTTTTTTTTTTGGTAAATGAATGGAACTGCGTACACTCTTTTTATTGATTTTGGAAGCAACCGATTCCTTAGGTGAGGATCCTAGCAGTCCATAAAATAACATGTTAACTGGGCGACACTAGTGTCGCCGAGATTTTGTCGCCCAGTGACTGTGGGTAGTGCCGGCGGATTTTTTTTTTTATGGCAAAAATAAAAAAAAATTAGGAAATTCCTTTTTTTGGTTGTTGAATTGGAAATTCCTGGGCGCGGCGGCAACGGCAAAAATAAAAAAAAATTTCTGGATATTACTATGCAGATATTCGGAAGTTTGCAGTCAACCACACAGGGTGGTCCTGAAATGGTCGGCTAAACTTAAAGGCCCGATGAAAATAACGAAATAAGTCCATATGAACATGGGTTTGGATAAATTTTATTCAGATGCTAGAGAAGGAGTAACACTTACATATGCGTAGCCACTGTTACATTTGGTGTTCGAAGTGACCTCCACCAGCAACAAACATGCCTCACACCAATAAACAAAAGTCTAGGCTTAAACGCTTAGTTTTGCTAAATCTTCTGAACTTTTTTCTCTGAAAACCCTAATGTACGCTACATGGGCCCAATATACAAACATTGCGTGACCACATTGTGGATGGGTATACAACGATTCAGGGTATCCCTGGCATGCTTGAGTGTCATGCAATCCTCACGACAACGGTGTGAGGCATGTATTGCTGCTGGTGGAGGCCACTTCGAAAACCTCATTATAGCCTCTGCACGTGTTAATCATTTTATAATATCTGAATAAAGCATTTCCGCAGCCATGTTCAAGTGGACTTCATTTGTTATTTTGCTACGTTGCGTCGGGCCTTCAAGTTTGGCCAACCATTGCAGGACCACCCTGTATATATTAAAGTTTTTTAAAACGAGTTCTTACTAGGAAAAAAAAAAATCCGTAGAATTAATTACTAATAATCTGAACTGATGTTCAATTTCCACTACTTCAAATGATATCACCTTAGATTAAATCTTCAATTCAACAGATGCTGATTTATTTTACTTGAAACAAAACTCCAGTTTGTTTCTTTTATGGAGATTGTAAATAAAGAAATGTTTTAAGGTGTCAAAACTTAAAACCTCTTAATGGCCAGACGGATTCATCGAATAATAATTTCTATTGTAAATAATAACAATTATTATTGTTATTTTCATAATTCATAAAAACTAGCTTTGAAAGCCAAAAATAATGTCAAGTGATTTCCCATTTGAGGCATATATGGTCGACATCGGAAGAAAATTCATTATATGCATTGATAAGAAAGCATTAACAAAAAAATCCTAAATATTGAATTTACGAAAAGTATAAGCTTAAACAGCACTTTTACAATTTTTTTTTTTTTTTTTTGTTACTTTCAAAGATGCAATATTAAAACAAACTTTAAATGTAATTTGAAGTCAAATTAATGCATTATCGATTCTCAATTGTCGAGGAATTACAGATTCAATATTAACTTATTTAATTACACAAAGGTAATAAAATGAATGAAAGAAAATGTAAATAAATATTTATGGGCGGTTTAATAACTTTGTGAGCAGTTTTACTTCAAAATTATTATTATAAATATCATTTGATAATACATCCAGGTATCGGATAAGATCATTTTATTCTTAAAAAGGTGTGAGCTTTCAGTTGAACATCAACACTTATTATATAATTGAATTTAAACGTACATTAAGTTAAAGAACATTTACAATTTTATATTAAGAGTCCATATAATAATTTCAAATCATTCATTTATCATCTGCTTCCATCCGTTTGTTATTATTTCTTCTTGGTTCTTTATCTATTTTTTTTTCCTTCACATCTATATGAAGCGTTGTACAGAATACAGTAAAGCATTGATTATCCGATTATCAATCAACCGAAACATCGGTTACCGAAGGCGTTTCAGTAGACCAAAAATTTAAAAAATTAATTTGCGAATTAAAATTAAACATTTAATTTCTTTCCGAGTGATAGGTCTGATGATGGGACATAGTTCCCGAAACGCGTAACGACAAAAACAACGCAACGAAGTCACAGGACGGTTTTAAAATAAGGTAATTTATTATCTAAAACGTGACTTGGACCATAATTAGCAGTGTTTAAAATACAATATAAGGTTTTGTGTTTAATATGTATCACTGTTTCTGTGTTTCTTATTGCTCCTATGACACTGGTACAATTTTTTCATAAATGATCGACTATCCGAAATATCAGTTATCCGAACACCCCCGTGCAGCATTGCTTCGGATAATCTCTACTGCATTCTTTAAGTGTTTTGATGTTTGTTTTTGGAATGTATAAACGCTTTATGTACATTTCCCTCTGATCCAACGTTCCTCTTTACTTTGAATAAAAAAAAAATGGATAAACTGAAACTTTCAATAATCAAGAATTTAGCGTATTTACATTTTTCAAAATTTTATTTATTTATTTATTTATTTATTTATTTATTTATTGTTCAGTTTGCTTTGATAACAGAAATGACTTAAGTTTATAACTTTGTATTTTATTTCTTATTAAGTTATTATTTATTAATATTATTATTTGTATTTTATTTCTTATTAATAAATAATATGTCTTCAGTCGAGAAAAGTGACAATGTGCGGAAAAGGTTATCATCAGCCATTTTTGCCAGCTGAGGATAATTAGGAAGTATGAATGCTGTTTTACCAACTTGTGTGTCTTTCAAATAAATAATAATAATAAAGATTTTAAAATCAAATATAATTTGATTAATCTTCTTTATATATATATATATTTTATTAATCTAAATGAAATTTCATAAAAAGTTCATTTTGTTAGAAGAAAAAAGAAAAAAAAAAGCTAATATCATAAAGTACATTAATACTTTAATATAATTTAATATAAATATTACATTATTAATGCCTTCAGTCTAATGTAATAAAAATCGTCAAACTGTAATAGTATCTCAAACAATGAGCATTAGTGGGAAGTGTCGATTGACTTAAGTTGTTTTATTACAACCTGAATCACGTGCAATTGGAATTCAGTGGTGTAGGATGTATTCATCAATATTTATACATTTCTAAGTTTAAGTATGACTTCATGAAATGCTATACGGAAAGACGATATTCCGCTGCGATCTAAGAAACAATTTAAAAAGGATATTTTACACTACTTATAAAGAACTTATTTCTTCGATTATTTTAAGTAACTTATTTACTTCTTTGTAAATCCTGTGAGAGCTAATTCTTAAGGTTAAATTTAAATTCACTTCCATAAACAAAAAAATTGATTACCTGTTTAATAGAAAGGCTTCAAATGTACAAAAAGACTTGATATTTTATTTAAAAAAACATCGGGGGGGGGGGGGGGGCGGTTGTCGACTTTTTAAATATCTACAAAGAAAAGCGCATTCGTGTAAATAGTGTTGCTTACGGTGAAATGAACTGGGAAGTTCAAATTGACTAACCGAAACTTATTCCTAGCAAAGGGGTGTTTATGAAATCAGTTTATGAGCTTGTGTATCGTCTAATAACTTTTGAACCAACGAACGGTTAATCTTGAAATTTTTGATGTTCATTAGTGCTTATTAATCTTTTCAGTAATCCATTAATTTACTCTTACTTTGATATTAATTTTCAGAAAAAAAAAAAATCAAAATAATGCGTTGTATTTAGAAATCATTACAATTTATAAATACCAGATGTTTCCTTTGTTTCAGGACTTCAAAAAAAAAAAAAAAACGCAAAATAACAAAAAGAAAATAATAACAACAATAATAAAATTTAAGGAATGTGTGCTTAAAGCCAACCAATGCATATAAAGCAACACTTCTGTTCCGAAATGCAGCGGCAGATCGTCCTTCAAAGAGCAGAGTGTTGCCAGTTTAGGACGGCAAAGCCTACAAGTCCTAATATAAGACGGAGTTGGCCAAACACGGAGAAGTTGGCTTGCATAATATGTGTATAGTTATAAATGTGTATTTATGGTGGATTGAAAAAATATTTTGAAGTATCCCAGGTTGTTTTTTAAATGGGAGGGAGGAGGACTAATCTGTGTGTGTGTGTCTGTGGATAGCAGGCAGCAGAGATCCGGCCCTATTTGTATGTAATCCTTAAATAGAAAGTTGGTGTTGAGTGTCATTCAAGAGATAATACCGATACAGTACAGAATTTCCAGAATCTAATAAATTAAAAAAAAACAAACAAACAAAACAGAATCAATGGTTCATGAATAACAGAAACGAATTGCGGCAAAAACATCAGTAGCCTATTTATTAGATGAAGGGTTGGGTTCATATAAGTGCATTAGAGACATTGTATGTACAATAGGATACTAACTAACAACAGATATTGTTTGAGCTACTTTCGCAATTTCATCGAAAACGACATCTTAAAATAATATTTTTTTTTTTTTTTTTATTTGTAACGGATAATTGCTTTAAAAACAGTTTATAACAATCCATCTGCAGTAGACTTTTGTAAAGTCTATACCTAAAGGATATCCAATGCATTGCATTTCGAAGATGTTAACAGAGTACATCTTAAAATAGTATTATTTTAAGGATATTTATATGGAGTTATCAATTTCACAGTACCGGTAATGGCGTCTGAAGTCATCGCAAGTGTTATTACCAATAAAAAGCAATTCTTAAGATATCGGAGTACATGCAAATATATGATATAGGAAAGAAATGATTCATTTGAAGGATCACTTGTCCTAATAGATGATTGTTAAGTTAATTTCAGCTTACTTTCGTAGGAAAGTGAAGATCATCAAATCAAAGTGTGTTTGAGTGTTCTCACTATTTAACTTTTGAGCCACTGAACTGATCTTCTTGAAACTTACCTGCATGTTTAAGGATAAAACGTAATCCATCTTTTATATTTGACTTTGTTTGTGGATTCTTGTCTACAAATCAGCACGTCAAAAATTCCCATAGAAAAACATTAGAACCGAAATAGTGATGTTGAATGATGGATGGTAATCCTTTTAGTAATCCGCTAATTTATGCGCGTTTTGATACAGTTACAATTAATCAGATTTAAAGCAACTTAAGTAAATAACGTGGATTTTTTGTTTTTTGTTTTCAGAAATTGGAAATTGTACTATTTGTATTGATCAGATATCGTAATTTAAAAGGAAACGTAGAATTTTGTTCACGAATTTAAACAAAACAAAGAAAAACTAAACAAAGAAATTTTAAAGAAAATAGACTTTTAGTTCTTTCAAGAGCTTCTTGTTTACTTCTGCATTAGTACGAAAATTTCGTTGTAATTGTGAGGAATACGAATTTACAATAGCTATCGTTATTGTTCCGATATAAAACCAACACTTCAGTCAAGATATAATAATAATAATAATAATATCTTCAATTACAACTAAAGCTTAAACTAAAGCTAATTATTTTATTTATTTACTTTTTTACAGAATGAAATCTATGTAACTGACAATGTGTGTCGAAGTATAAACTGAAATAAAATGCTACGCCTAAATGTTAATATAGATAGTTAACTCTGTACAGTACAAACTATTACTACTGCCTTGCTATAGGAAATTAATAATATATTCTTGAAAGATATACGGTAGGTCTCAGCAGGGCTGATATCTGATTTTTTTTTCCGCTCACAAGACGTCAGCAGTTGCCGAGCATATTTGCTTAAGGTAGATTTATAAGCATTTCTAGAAACTGCCACTCATATTGTAGATAAACCTGTAAGTCTATAAGATATTATACTGTTCTATTGTTCATACTAAGGAAATATCCCTGCCACCCACCCCCAAAAAAGACATAAATAAATAAATAAAATTGTAATCTTATTTGCACCAGACGTTATGGGAAATCTGTCTCTATTTGTAACAGTTGTGGAATGGATTTAAGACTATGCAAGATTCAAATATATATTTTTGTTGGTTTTTTAGCATTAAAATTATTGTGGAAATTTATGATATATTACTTTTTTGATTTTTTTTAAATACCGTAAAACCACGCAACTATGGTCCTGCTATACAACTATGGTCCAAGGATACCTTCAAAATTCGAAAGGCACTCAGTTGTGATTTAGCGCCAACTTATGGATTTCACGCAAGTTTATTAGTGTATTAGTAATGGGGGAATTAGAAATGGGCGAATCACAGCAGAGTGCCTTTCGAATTTTGAAGGTATCTTTGGACCATAGTTGTAAAGCAGGACCATAGTTGCATGGTTTTACGGTACTTGGAAAGACTTTTAAAAACAAAATAACATTTACTATTAAAAATGTGAGTCATTCCCAAAAATTTGTATCGATATAAATCATTAAATCAGATGTCTCCAGAGAAGTTGGCATTTTTTTTTAAATTTTCGCAAAAGAAAAATTATAATTACTTTTTATTTCAGTAACAACAAAAAAATTTTAAAAAAAATAAAAATAAATAAAGATTATGAAGTATTTATTTTACTTAAAGAAAAAAAAAATGCTAGAAAGCATTTAAAAGCTTAAGGGAAAATTCTTAGTAATGATTTAATAAACATTGTAACAGAAGAATAATGGCTATAAATTAAGTAAATGTATGTAATTTAAATGTAGGAATCCAACTTTTAATTTGCTTTGACATTAGTTAAATAAAAATGCTTGAGAAAACAAATACTGTATAGGATTTTTTGCTTGAGATCCTAAATTTTTTGTTTTGAAATTTCAACAAAGATCATTCATAATGAAGATAAATAAGGCTGATTTATTGGAGATCTACACGATTCTATTAATTTACCATTTCAGATTATAGAAGCCAAAGAGATTGAGCTGTTGAATAGTTCTATCTTTTCCCCACCCGGTATCTTAATCTACCACTGCACGTCCTAACTATCAGTGGCTATGTTTGGGGCAGACATTATTTCTCCCAACATCACGAAATTAAGATTCATCTATTTGTCCAAAAGATATTTTTAAATTTAGCATAAGTCTGTCGTTAACTTTTAAGTTAATGTTTACTAATTTAACCCTTTGCGTAGAAAATGATGCTGATTGTGCAAAATCGTATCCAAATTAACAAAATTTTGTTTGTATGCAAACAAAATTAGCTGTAAAGCACTGTCATTTTAGAGGGGTTTTCGTTGCTTCTCAGACTCCATGTGTCTACATTGACTTGATTTTAATAACAATAATAATAATGAAAAAAATGAGATTCCAAATCATTGGAAGACTGAAGGCTGGTCTAACACGCAGAGGTAAAGACGAGGCTTATCGTGGTTTAGAGTGAAGACGTACAAATCCCAAGCTTCAGTAGGAAGGCAATAACTGCAAAGAAGGATAAATGCTTTTAGATATCTACTGGAAGATGAAGGATCATTTTAGATAGTTATTCAGCTGCAGTTAGCAAGACAAATGGTATCTGTTTTTCTGGTAATCAGTGTTAAGTTCTTCACAGCAGAACATCAAGGCCAAGATCAAGTCGATTATTTATTTATTTATTATTAATCCAAAGCTTCCAAGTAGATAATCTCTTAAAAAATGAGCACCTATTACAATATCCGAATTTGCGTAAGTCATTGACCACAGCTGATTTTTTTTCTTTTTTTTTATTCCTCAACATTTTTCCAGCTTTAAAGCAGATGTTGCTCATCTAATTACTTAAAACTGCATTCGCGATAGATAGATCTTCGCCCCATTCTTATCATTTTTCATGTATCCCATCTCTTTTGATCCATCTGTTGTCATTTTCTCGACGTGTATTCTTATGTTTCAGCTTGACTTCTGATTATCCTCATTTAATGAAATTCCAGTAATGCTTCTTTTCATTCTTTTTTGTGTTCTTCTGACTTTTTTGATATTTCAAAAATTTGTGAAATATTATAAACCACCCATTGTGTTATTAGCTGGTATGGTTTGATAATAACTGTCATCTGACGAGACCTACAGGTCGATCTTATTTGAGACTGACTGGCCTGTCTACATTCCCATATGGAAATCGCTTTGCCTTATGAGATAACAGATCATTAGTATCATCAAAGCCCTGTTGGAAAAAGCTTCCCCGTTCTCTCTGGCCACACATCATTATCAGGAAAACAAACTGGTTCATAATAGTCTTTACTGAAATTTACTTTTTATGATGTCTTACTATTCTCTAAAATGTAAATCCTCTATTGATCCAATTTTTCATAAGAAAACCTTTTGATAGACAGTTAAGGAAAGGAATGAAGAGAACGAGAACAAAGCAAAAAGAACCAAACTTTTTTTTGTCTATTTACCCTAAGTGAAAATGAATATTTAAAACATAACTATTTTTAACCACTTCAGGTTATTTTTAAATTGACCTCATTTCTCATTACGTAAAAGTTTCAAACCTTGGGTTTCCCCAGCAAAGACAACGGGTCAAGGATCAAAGCACGTATTGGCAAGGATAAAAAAGTGTGCAAGAATGGTTAGGGATGTGTGGTTGTGTCCATAAATTTCCTAACTATGAGTGTTGTGTTTTTGTGACGTCCTAGTGTACTGAGGCTAAGGTGCAATGTGTGAGGCACCAGACCAGTGACGGACAAGATGACGGGTACAACACGTACTCGGTCCTGCCTCCACTGCTTCTGAAGCTCGTGTGCTAGATCGGTGCATTTACTGATCTTGTGTGCATGTTCTTGCTGATAGGCACTGCAATATAAACAAGATAGGTCTGTTTGTTGACCTTATCAACAAGTGTGATGTCAGGTCTGTTGTGATGTATGGTTTTGTCTGTGTGAATGGGGCGATCCCAGTACAACTTATGTGAGGATGACTCTAATACGCTTTGTGGTGTGTACTTGTAGTGCGGGACCGTATTCTTAATAAGTGAGTGTTTGTGTGCTAGCTGTTGATGAACGATCGACGCTACCTGATTGTGTCGGTGGAGGTAATCTGTTTGGGAGAGAAGGGGACAGCCTGATATTATGTGGTCGATCGTCTCATGCGTAGTGTGACATTTCCTGCATGTGTCGTCATGCGTGTTTGCGTCGTGTAGAATGTGTTTCTTGTAGTTGCGTGTGGGGATGACTTGGTCCTGTATCGCGATCATGAACCCTTCATGAAAACAAACAGCTCACCACTCTTCAGCCAACTGTTCGTCGCTTCCATGTCGACATGAGGATGGCTAAGTTCGTGGTGATATCTGCCATGGAGTTCTTGGAGTTCCCATGATTCACGCAGCTGCTGAGTGTCGGGGGTAGTGAGTATTGCATAAGGGTTTTCGAGGTCCAGGGGTGTGAGGTGTGTGTCAGCCTTGACAATGGCTGAGTGGAGTAAGGAGTGTTGTAATCTTAGGTGGAAGTGTTCCCTAAGTGTGTGTACTTGTTTTTCGTGTAGGGTGATGAGATGATGAGTCCTCGGCCTCCCTCCTTGCGGGGAAGAGTCAACCTTTCCGTAGCGGACTTGGGATGGTGCATGTTGTGAATGTAGTGCGTGTTGTGCTTCGAGTTCGGTGTTTGTCCATTATTATTATTATTATTATTATTATTATTATTATTATTATTATTATTATTATAAAATTGGCGCATAAGTAATTTTTTCACAAAAATAAATAACAAAGTGAAATTCTAATTTACTGATTTCATGGAGAATTATATATTATATTTATTGAATTAATGTATATCTAGATATCTAGACTACAAACAGAGCAAAATTAACTTTTAAGTCGATATATACTACATAGCATTAATGTAAAAAAAGATTTTTAAAAACTTAAACATTGCTCATGGAAATTTATATCCTTAGAAAGATAAAACAGATGATAGCGCAAATGATCAAAAATCCGCAATAAATCATCAATACTAAGATTTTGCACAGAATATAATTAATTTCCCAGATAACATTAATATTTTCACTGAAAACAGTTTCTATTTCCTTCTCTTTGTAGATACTTCTTTTTAACAGAGCATTGTAATTTATATTTAATCTAAATATAACCTATATTGGTTGATTTCACTAATTGAATTCTTTGAAATATTCAATCAATTTTTTTTCTTCAGTTTAATAATTATTAGTTCCAGATTGTAATAAGGTGCAATAGCTGCAATATTTCTTTGGTGAAGTTTATTTTATTTAGGTCAGAATTTGGATTACCCCAACTGAATTGGAATAAATAATGAGAGAAATAAATCAGAAAAGAGAATGGTGTCTGTTTCTACTACCTTTTATATCCTCTTCCATCACAACCTCTAATGCAAAAGATCATCTCAAAGGACTTTCTCTCGAATATTCAAGAGTTCTTTATTTCTAACAGTGATTAGATTTCTACTCTTGAAGCTCTTATTGATATTCCGTCAGAATAACATTTCTTTTTAGCTTCCATTAAGTTACTGGACTTCTATTCCTTCACTTGTAATTAAATCACTTTTATTGTTAATTATAATAATTGTGCGTTCCGTTGCTGCTTTGCTTTATTTAGCTTCAATAACTATCAGCTTAATCTCCGTTAACTATTCACTGTTTCGTTCTGTTGTTGTTGTTGTTATATGCCTTTCTAATTCTTTTAGGCTTGTAGTAAAACCTACTCCCTTAACGAATTTTACAACATTTATATTCACTGATTCATCTGTGCTACGTAGATAATTCTGTTAATTTTGTAGAAAGTAGAAATTTCTTTCTTTGGCTGCTTTCGTATTCTAGGTTTTAATGATCAGTAAATTTGACTTGTGTTTGGAATGAAGCCAGGTAGAGATGCTTTAGAAATGTATTTTTAATTTGGGATGCCTTTTGTTAGCGAATGTATGGCTCTTTAATGAATGAGAACAAAACCTTAATAATGATGCTGGTTACAGGAGTGTCTTCTGTGGGATTCAGTTGATCTCTACGATCCTCTAATTATTGGCATTGATCTTAATTCTATACAAGTACATGAATATCGACAGCCAAAGGGGTACCAAGGATTTTGGAACGGGAGAACCTATGATGGTCGTGGTCAACCAAAAAAAAAAAAAAGTCATGTCGTTTCTTGTTTATTGCGGGAGGGAGGTTTACAAAGAAACCGATTTCCAAAAAACAGGTACAAAATCCTTGATTTCTTCCTTTTCTGAGACAATGGGAGCGGGGGGGGGGGGAATTCAACCCCTACCAACAACCCCCTGGGTAATCAGTATTTGACAGCTAACACCCCTGGTTATACAGCAGTATAATTGCTTAATAATAAAATTATAAAAAGAAATATTTAATGATATATAATAAAGAACTTTTTTTTCTTTGTAGTATTAGCGAAATCAAATGTTAATAACAGCATTAAATACAAGTTGCAATTGTAAATTCCACTACGAAATCAGTCTTTTAACGATTGATTTTACTTATTAAATTTAAGATGGAAGGTTGGAGCTAAATTTAACGGAATTTTATCTTCGAATAAGTGAATTAAACTCTGTCCAAAGAACTGTGAGCCCTGAACGAGTAAGCCACCCTCGCACCGCCACGCCCACAAACAATTACACGCGCGGTCGTCCTACTTCTCGGCAATTCATCTTCCCTTTTTCATCTATCGGGCCTTTTTCTAGAAAACCACGTTTTTTTAAACTGTTATCTTTACTTAATTTTTATTACAATTATTAAGTTCTACATATCATTCCTTGCAAAAAGAGTCCTAACACGGTGCAATTGTGATACTTCTAAGCATTTTCATGGTCAGTGGGTTAAAAAACATAAACGATACAATATACAGTGAAACTTGGATAATTCGAACTTGTTTAATTCGAAATTCTGGATAATTCGAATTTTTTTGCTCGGTCCCTAGAATTCTGTATTAAAATAATGTTAAAAAATCGTGGATAATTCGAATTTTATTTTGGATAATTCGAATTTTTCGTACGTTTGTCCTTAAAATATTACGGTAAAAATTGTTCCTGAGACTTTTCTCAGCTAAGTTACATTATTTATTGTAAGGGACTTTCTAAGGAAAACAAAAGCGAGGGTTGGAATGTATTTTTGTATTAAATTGATAGGTTGGAATCATATGCTTTGAATTACCCAAGTTTGAATCCAAGATAAATAAATATAATTTAATAAATTAGATACAAAGAGCGTTTAGTAAGAGTAAAATAAAAGGTATTGAATAAGGTAGTCATTTTACAGGGTTACTTGGTTTATGACATACCTTCTAAAAAATATATAAATAATATAATATATGTAAATATATATATAAAGAAACTCTAGAAAGAAATTTGTGAAGTGAAAAGATTCATTCACTTACAATACGTCTCAAATTTCTGTGTTAGATACCAACAGTGAATTTGGTGCAAGTTTTCTTTCTATTTGATCACCGTAACAATAAATTTTTATTAGCATTATTCAGTGTTGCGATGACTTAATAGAAAGATTGCATACGTCATTCTGTATATGTCGTACAGCTATTATAGCATATTCCTAATTTTTCCATATTTTTAATCTAGAATGGATAATTTTGTATGTTTAGGATTTTGAATTTTTTTTTTTACTTTAACCTCTGATGCTCCAGCAATTCAACAATGCAACTGTTAATATTTACAGTTCAGTATCTGAAAATCATTGATAAAATAAAAATAGTTTTTTTATTTTTGTTTACAGTATTTATTCATTTTCATTTAAAATTTGATTTATTTTAAATTTATCCTTCATTCTTTTCAATTATGAAGTAAAACTTGAATTACTTTTTTTTTTTTTTTTTTTTTTTCAAGTAATTTTTAACGAAAAGTTTATTTTTTTTTTCTTAAATTTCAGGAAATTTCATTAAAAATAACATGAGAGTGAAACATCACGGAAAGAACTTTCAACATGTTTTTAACAATTTTCTTAGTTTCAGTAATTCTATCTAAAAAAAAACAGCAAACTAAAATTGACTAAATTATCTGATAGATATTAAATTTCCAGTACTTTGCTGGTTTTTATGAAAATCGGTTTGTTTCCTACATACGAACGGAGAAACAGATAAGAAAAACTGTCGATAACAGATAATTTTCGCATTTTTTACTTAAACAAATGTCTGTTAATGGGTTAGTTAATCGGTTTTCACCTGCAATTAATCAATCATACCATAAATAAATTATATATAATATTTTCTGCTTTTCTTTTCAAATGCAAATGATTTATTGATTGTATTTTTTTGTATTTCCATGGTGTTGATGGAATATTTCATCACAATTATGATTACTCAATGTCTCTCACTAATTGTTATTGAAAACGAAAGTACCTTTTGTAATGTGCAGTACAAAGACGCTTCGTTAGTAATTATACTTATTTGATGCGTAATTCTCTTAAAACGATATTTTTTATATATTTTATCTTTAGTTATCTTAGGAATAAATTCTTATGAACTGATAATGAATGGATTTCCCAAAATTTCAGTTTTGTTTTTGTTTGTTTTTTCAGAAAAAAAAAAAAATATATAGATATCAACTTACAAGAGAAGTAGATAACAATCGACGCAATAGAAATCACCTGTGACATGCGCCACGTTGGCAGCAAGGAAAATAAAGGAAAAATATGAACTTTTCATTTCACACACTATGTTACTTACTAAAAAAAGCCCTGTAAAATTCAGTATTAAAAAAAAAAAATCTGAAACCGCTCTTTATTACACCTTTTTAGATCTCTAATGAAAAACGCTTAATGCTTTTTAAGTTTATACGTAATACGGATTTAGAGGCAATTGGATCTGCCCCCTCCCTTTCCCCCAAAATAATTTTGAGTAGTTTATCTTTTCTTTAGTTGGTCGTACTCACTTTTGCCGTACTCGAAATTTTGATGGTTTGTTTTTGTTTTTTTTAATAGGAAAATAAGACCTTCTAACTCAGCTCTTTCCTCACTTCGAAAATACATTCCTACCCATGCTCATGAATGCTACTTTAGTCGGGAAACATTTCAATGATTTAATTTCTCCCTAAGTGTCTTTATCCATACACAAGGACAATATCAGATCCAGAAAAGTTTTACCAAAGCATATCAATTTAATTAAAGAATACAAAACATTTTGTTAATCGTTTCTGTGTGGTGCATCGTGACGCTGAAGTTGACTAACGGGACGTTGCTGTCATCTAAGAATTTTCTTAACACTAACATTACATGCATGGCGAAGTGGTAATTGGCTTAAATATATGAATTAAGGCATAATGCGGAGTGTTTCGCCTTCCATTCAATTTCAAATGCCTACCTCGTGTTTAATGGGATATTGCGAACAACAGTTCACAACGAAAAAGTACACTGACCCCCCCCCCCCAAATTGGGAAACGTAGACCGGAAGTCATCAAGGAAGCAAGCACGTTTTTCTGTAAGCAAAGTAAAGAAGCGCTGATCTTATGAAAGGGAAGAATGACTCAAAAAGCAGTGAAATCATTGTAAAACATGAAAACGGAACTCTCCTTATGGTTTAGTTCTCTCGAGTCTTTTGCAATCGTCTGTTATAGAGCGTTTTCATTTTGGAAAGCGAAAGGTTCTGATTGGTTTAAACTTGAAATTTCTGTGCTTTGTATAAAGATCGTTATTACACAGCCTCATATTTTATAAAGTTTTTTTTGAAAATCTCTTCAATTTTGCTGCATGGAAGACCTTTATTATTGCTATTTTTTAAAATCCAATTAATAAACAATCAATTTCCTCCTCCCATTTCCTGTTTTTTTCATTCTACTTCATCAAATAAAAATCGAAGCGAAGAATCATTTAAAAATATCACCCCCTGAAAAAGCCCAAATAATTACTAATTGAATAATAATCATATAATTAAAAATTCTGCTTAAGATTGATTGGCACATTTCCCGCCCATTCAATAACAGTAGCACGATTCTATTAAAACGAAAACAACTTACCTGATCGAAGAGAAGAATGACGCTCCGATCCAGAAATGCTCCCTTCCCCTAATCTCTGGACGCCCAGCATTGAATTTAAATTCGGAATGGAAAAATCTTTTCTCAGTTTTATCAAAGTCCCTGGCCTTGTGATGCACAAGGTTTTATCGAACGTCAGTGTTGCGCTCCATAGATTCAGTGACTGCAGGAAAACAACGAGTGTTAAAAATTCTAGAATTGTTCTCTGGGAATCGCAGAAGTGAGAGGTTAAAACATCTTGCGAGAATTTGTCTTGAAAGTAGATCAGAAAAATTTATGAGGCCACTGAGACTTGAATTAACATTAAGGAACTAACGTAGGGCAAATACACAAAGTGACTCTTTTTATTTATTTATTTATTTATTTATTTATTGTCAGAGCATGTAAGGTTTTAATTTTCAGGTTTGTCTGTGTTATCGGAATCTCGCTAAAGCCGCTGGACTGATTTTCTTAATACTTGGTATAAGTTGACCAAGTTAATCTTTATAGACCAATTTAAAATATGATTACGTTTATTTTGGTCTTGACCTCCACCTCCCAATCAAAAAAATAAGTAAATAAATAAATAAATAAATAAATAAATAAAATATTATTATTTCATGATAATATTTTGTAATATCTATACTAATGTCTAGTAGGCCTGTATTTTATTTTTTCAGGTAGTAAAAAAAAAAGCCCTGCTTCTGACGAAGGCTTTGGCGGTTGAATCAAAACATTACGTAAGGATATGAAATAATATTATTCGCTATATTCTATATTGAGTGCTATATTCTCAATTAATACTAAGTAATTTGGTATTTAAAAAAAATATCAATGACAAATTTAATTCATCAATGGAAACTGAAAATTTAACAATTCTTTTTCATTGAAAATCCTAAAAAAATAAATCTAAATAAAACCAAAATACATGGTTTAATCGAATCTCAAAATAATTACTGGGAAATGGAACAAAATCGCCATTTTATGGAATATTCCACAAGTGTTTCAGACCACCTGTCGTCTATTGACGAGGTCATGGATAAATGAACCGTAGACCTGAACACTTATTAATCTAACTGACCTAGTGAATCCATTACACTACTCAAATTAATTAGTTAAAAATGCAGAGCAAGAGTTAGAAGATATATAAAAAAAAGAAACCAATATACTTTTGCAAATCTAAGTTATCCTGTTTTACTACTGGAACTGCAGAACAGATGTTTTGAGTTTATTAGCTAAGTGTATGTTTTTAATAAATTCATTTAAACTCTAGCCCTACACCTGGCGGAAAGCTTCATCCTGAGATTGTTATAATTTTTTTTTTTTTTTTTGTGGATGTTTTGTAATTTGAAAATTCTCCAATATTCCGTCAGGTGTGTGTGTGGGCTGTCAATCAATGGGAAACTACAGCTAATGATCTCGAAACAGTTGCCTTAGATAAAAGAAATATAATAACCTCTAGCTGATTATAAGTTAACTAACATTTTTGTTGCTGAAATAAATTTTAAGGAATTCTCAAAAGTGATTACACAATTTGCAATGGAAAATTATTATGAAAAAAAAATAGAGTTTTTAGAAAGCAGTACCTAATAATTAGTACAAGCTATATACAGAAGTTTAGGACTTGATCCATTTTTCTTTTATCGGTGAAAATTAACTGTAGCCTGATGCAAAGATGTATATGTATATGTAGAGAGAAAGGACTGATGCTGCCCAACTCCTAAATTTTCGAAATCTATGGAATAGGCCATGTTTTCTTTTTTGTTTGGATGGCCGATTTACTCAATCATGCCACACATCCCTGCCTCGAAATTCTGAAGACTTTTTATTTTGGTTGTTGAAGGGAGAGGGTACATCTTTTGATCCTCCTCTGCTAATCCAACGGCCAAGGTAGACTCTGCTGCCGTACTAGACTAGGTACGTGTTAATCATTCTGAATAATGAATTTTCGTACCCATGTTCATTTAGACTTTTTCGTTGTTTAGCTACGTTGTATCGAGCCATTGGCCAATCATTTCAGGACCACCCTGTATATAAGTAAATCAGCCGTTTTCATTTTTATTTTATAGTAGTATTAGATTGTTAAAGGTCCACTGATTTGTCCTTTGGAGAGGGCGAGGAATACTCGGCCGAATCCGACGTTCGATTCCGTCGAAGAACCTCTTTGACAGAGGATTGGGTAAATCCAAGGCCTTTTTGGTAAAGAAACAAGCTGGAAAAAATTCCCAATCGAACTCTGTTCTTCCAACCCTGCGGAACATTTTACTCTTTACCAAATGGCCTCTTAACAAATTTTGATTGGTAGTATTTTTTTTTTACATTAGCTAATAATCTAAATGTGTTAAAAAGAAGGAAATACCTATTTTCCGTATGTATCTTTCTTACGACTGAGATTAAAAATATTTTAAACATTGACAGCTGCGACAATGCAGTGTGTGTATATAATCACAGAGATAAATATAAATAAATAAATAAATAAATAAATAAATAAATAAATAAATAAATAAAATAGCTTTTTCTTAAATCTGAATGTTCTCAATAGAATTCAAGAGAGTCAGCCAAAAGCAAATATATATGTTTTAAACAGGGAATGCCTCCATTTGAAGTGAAATTGAAATGCATTCCTTCAGAAGCCTGTAATCGAGACAACTACCGAATACAAATACCCATAAAGGAAGGAAAACAAACTTCTATAAAATGATTACTTATTCTATGAGATTTAACTTTTTTTTTTTTTTAATTTCAAATTGTAAGTCAAAAGGCCAAACATTTTATTAAAAGTTTCTCTTATATTTAAGTATTCTTTAGTGATGGGTTTTGTAAGCGATCTTTCAAGACTCTGATAGCAATAATATCGAAAAAGAGTCATAAATTAACATAAATTAAGATTAAAGAAATCTTTGATTAAAAAAAAAGTAGGTTCACATAAATAAATTTTTTCCCGATGGACTATCGGGAAAAATACAATAAATGAAAAGGCTACAATAAGGAATTGTAGGAATTTAATGGATAAAACAGGATATAAGAAAATCTATAAGAAGACTGAGTACTAGTGATTTATAGATTTCGGATTCTATTACAAAAATCCCAATTAGTATCCTTTAACTTTTACTTCCATATTGTAGCTTCACATTTATTTAAAACGAAGCGAATTTCACACAAAAAAAAGCAAAGTGTCGAAACGAATAATGAAGATGTTTACCTGTTTCTTGTTACGCTTGTTTTGATGCAGGAATAAAAAAATGTAACTCTGCAATTGGAAAACTACTTTCGGTAACTAAAGAAAAATTGTTAGCTTCTTCCGTACGAGTTTTAACTCAGTGACTGAATTGAATTTTATTATTCCATTAGAAAAAAAAAATATAACTTCCCACCTGCTGTCTACGCCAAAATTACAATTAAATAACAGAATCACAGATGTCCCACTTTCCAATGATGACACAATCCTACATCAGTGAATTGTAGCAAGCGATTTGAAAATGACTCAGAATTTGTCACTCATTGACAAAATACTAGAAGATCTACAACTTTACAAATTATTTATTCTAGTGTTTAGCAAAATTCAGTGGGATTTAAGTGCTTTCTTTTACTTTAAAAAAAAAAAAAAAGAATAGTTTTATGCATTATATAAATTTAAAATTATAAAACTACACAAATAAAGATTTGAAAAAAATTTAATTAATTAATGTTGAAAATTTAAGATTTATTAGTAATTATGGTATTACAAATAAAAACATATTTTTCAGTATTTATTAGATTAAAATAAAATATTCTTCGTATTTATATATATAAAGAGGTATATTAGTATTTTTAGTCAGTCATAAAAAACATTAATAGTCTCGCAATGTGATTTTTATTAAAATAATTAAAAAAGCCATAGTTCAATAATGTAACGTAGTAAATACAAAACGCTATTATATTTAAAGAATTGCTTATTACATTTAAGGAATTTGTCAAGGATGTTTAGAAGTAATAACCCTATTATCAGAATATTGTTCTTCAATTCAGTGCCTCATAAAAATGATTTCTTAAAAGTAAATTCAAAGGAAAGTTCGATCATCCATAAAATAAACTCACTATCATTTTATTTACTGATAACAAACAATTAGTAAACTTGATTTATGTCCATGTTGCAAGACGACCAACACATTCGAAAGATCTAAAAAACAACTTGTTTTTTGCTTTTATTTGTTGACGAAGTTTACAGTTGACACTAATGATACAAAAACCTTCCAGTTGATAATAGAATTTATCATACTAATGCAGTCTATTATTACAAGATCTTATGGCAAATAATAAGTTGTTTACATCTTCAATAAATGGCATCAAAAATGTCTTGCTTATAATGTACAGTCGTACACTGTTTTGTTTTTCCTGGAGCATTTCGAAAAAATATTAATCTGGTAAAAGTTGTTTTCTGAACTTTGAAGGGCGTATGGAAATCTGGTAAAATTATCCATAATTGTGGATAAAAAAAATAGTAATAAATAATAATACATTTAAAACATATGTAATAATATTTAATTTTTTTGAATGAATATTTTTATGTTATTGACTACAAGGGTCAAAGTATATAATTATACAAATTCTCATGTAAATATTATGGAATTATTATTATTTTTTTTTTCGATAAAACAATAGCCAAGATAGGTTAGGGGATATTTCACGAGGACCCAATGTTTATATTTTGGAATAAAAAAAAAAGGATCATTTCCAAAAACGTTGCGTTGCTGGTATCTCATGTGAAGTCAATGTAACAGTATGTAGTAAATATGTCCTTACAGAAATACTGGTAATGTCTATTTTTTTTTTTTTTTAATTGAGGAATCCACTAAAAAAATGTATTACAGTTTCCTAACATCGACTCACTGGGTTACTTATGAATATTCGGTTTTGATAAAATCAATGTATCTTAAGAGGTTTAATCTCTGTTTTTTTCTTAGCTCCTTCTCAATTCTGTTTTATCAGAAAAATCTAACACCTGAACAGTATTGAGTCATTCAAAAGAAAATAAAGAGATATTTTGACAATCTTGAAGTTTAATTTGCATTTAAAAAATTGAAATCAAGGTTACTTTCCTTTAAGCTTTGGATTGGACAATATCTGATTGACTATAGCTAGGCGAACACACGGCGATATTAGGGCAATATGATTGGGACAAGTTGGGCCAATTTGATTGCGGCCAACTTCATCAACCGCGAACACGTAGTTTCTCCTGAACCAATATTGGTTTGAATATCGGTGGTTACGGCGCTTCGTGTGTCACTAGGGAGCCCTAGTAATTACACACTAAGTGCGAACGCCTTATAAACATACCACACGAGCATAAATGCACTGGGAACAAGATTCCCAGCAATTGTACGACATCGGTTTTATTTATACAATTTATTTGCGAATAAAATGGGAGCTGTATGTATGTCTGTATGTATATATGTATGTATGTTTATAGGGATATGCTGTCAAACGCACTTCCTGTTCAGACAGGATACCCTAAGGATTTATTAGAGTTTCTCTCTTAATCCAAGCAAGTTTTAAGAAGTTTTTAATTTTATTCAGATCTAATTTTCCCTTGAATCCTAATATGTGATCCAGTAATTCATCCTCCTCCCAGTTATTTGGGTTTATGTTAATATTTTTTAAGAGTTTAGTTCTCTCTTTTCCGAAGCATGGATATCTTAGGATGAAATGTTTATTCTAATTTCTTCTGTTTCGTAATATTCTGCTAAATATCCTAATTTATCTACCCATTTGCTTTGTTCTGTTGTACTTTCAAACACCTTTCTAGACCATCTATTTTTATTCATGAAAGTCAACCTCCCCAGATATTTTAATTTGCTTGAAGCTTCTCTGCTAAATAACGATGACCACCCCATTTCACTTTGAACTGCCGTAGTAGGTGTCAAATTGTTCCCTCCTATTAGTTTTCTTCCAAACGTGTTTTGGATATTTGTCAATTTTTGAAGTTCGGTTTCTGTATTCATTATAGTTTCGTTACCATATGTTAGAACAGGCACAGCCAATAATTTCCTTAATATTCTACCTACTTCTACTTTATTGTAGCTTTTATTACATATGCCCCTTATCCATCCACTTAGTTTATTTGCTTTAGCTATTGTGTTGTTTGTATGTGTTTTTAAAGATTTGTCCCTCATTTGTTATTAATATTCCGAGGAAATTGATATTCATTGGTTTCTTTAATTTCCCGATTATTAATTTGCCAGTAGTTTTTCTCAACTACATTACAATTTATTACTTCGCTTTTGTTGCAATTGAATTCCATTTGAAAATCTTTTGCGAAGCTTCCTGCCGTATTTAGTAGGCTCTGTAAATCCTTTGTATTATCTGGAGCTATCCAGTGCAAGCGTACCTGCGGTTAAGCCTAAAGTGTTACGAACGGGCGGAATCGATCGAGTATTAAACGCCTTACCGCGGTAGAAATCCATTAAGATTCTTTCATTATCAATTGAGAAAATATTATTGTTTGAATTATCTTTTTTGGGCCGCCCATGTTGCAGATTTTAAGCCTTCTCTCTCACAAAACATGTCGGCGGGAGCGAGTGATTTTCCGATTTCCCAAGCCCCGCCTTCCTCTGACGTCAGTATTGTCACATGATTTCATCCGTTCATTTGATTCGCTGTCGTACAACCAATTTTTTGAGCCAACTAATCTTGGGCCAATATTGTTCCTTTCGTAGCGACAATAAAGTTGGGGCAATATTTTTCAGATTGGGGCGATCAAATTGGGGCAAACGGTTGCCAGCGATCAAATTGGACCTGATTGTTCCAAAATATCGCCGTGTGTTCGCCTAGCCTATGACAATAATAAGTACTTTTTTTTTTTTGTAATGTTGAGAACATTTTGTAGAATCAGAATTTCACTTAGCCTATTAACACGAAAACTATCTATGAGAGTTCAGTTTTATAGATGGAATATTTGTTCGAAATACATTCTTTGACAAAAAAATAATCGACACACTCCGAAAAAAATAATCGATAGTAATGAAACTATCAAATATATCAAATGAAATTCCCAACCAATAAATGAATAGCAATCATTTATGTAGAAAAGCTACATCGCATTGAAAGTGAGTTCCTGAAAGAGCGAATCTCGCTTTCATGAACAAAACTTCCAGTGAATTTTGATTGCGTTTCCTACCTTGACTATAACAATGCCCCGCCGGCGAATTCGCGGCCACTACGACCATATGACTGAGTTTGAAAGAGGACGTGCCATCGGACTCACTGCACGAGGGTGGATGGACAAACCGACGAATCGCGCAGCAATGGGTCCTAAACGACAGATTTCAGCGACAAGAGGGTAGCGGACGGCCTAGGGCTTCGACAGAACGGGAAGATAGAGCAATTGTCAGAGCCTGTTACAGCACCGGATTCATCAACCATCCAACGTGTGACCAATACTGAAGTGTCCAACCGGACCATTAGTAGAAGACTACTGGAGCAGAATCTACGCTCGCAGCGACCATTCTGCCGCCTACCACTGACCAGTATACATCGTCAAGAGCGACTGCAGTAGTGCCGGGCACGATCAACGTGGAATTGTACTGATTGGGGACGAATTGTCTTCAGTGATGACTCCCGTTTTGAACTGAGTGCAGCCGTGTCTGGAGACGGCCCGGACATCGTCAGGATCCCGCTCTTACTGTCGCATGCCACACGGCCCGATAACAGGGAGATATAATCGGGGTGCCATTTCGTTTGATAGCCGGACCCCCTTGGTTGTCCTCCGTGGCATCCTGACAGCTCAGCGATACGTTGACGAAATTCTACGACCTGTTGCATTGCCGTTTCTGTCATGGCACCGCGGGTTTACTTTTCAGCAAGATAACTCCCGGCCACACACGGCACGCCTCTCCATTGATTGTCTTCGTAGTTGCAACACACTTCCTTGGCCATCCAGATCGCCAGATCTTTCTCCTACTGAACACATTTGGGATGTGATGGAGCGTCGCCTGCGACCATCTCAGAATGTCAACGAATTAGCCTGCCAATTGGACGTCGTCTGGCAATGAAATCCCACAGAACACCATCCGCCAACTGTATCAATCAATGCACGTCGGGTAACAGCTTGTATCTAGGCCCAGAGGTGGATCAACGCCACACTGACCTGCTCAGAAAATGTTGCTCTTTCTGTCCAATAAATCATTCAATTGTTCTGAAATTCTAATCATTTCGTTTTCTGTACATGTACATTACACGTACCAAATTTATCTCAATTGGTTAATTCCTTCTTGGTGCGTCTATGTTTTTTTGTCAAAGAGTGTGGATTTATCACAGATGGAGGCCGCGCGGTTGGCGTTGTCGCTATGACATCGGCCTCTCACCTCTGAGTCCCGGGTTCGGTTCTCATGTGGGTTTCGTGATGGTGGACGATCCGCGCTGGGCAGGTTTTCTCGGGGTTCTCCCGTTTCCCCTGCACTTCTCCCACCATAGTTTCTCAGTCTTTCTCTCCATCTGTCCTTCTTTCCGTGGGTTAGTACAATAGACCTCCGGTCGCAGTGCTTGGCTTCTCTGCCACCCACATTCACTACATAAACATATCACAGATGGACATGAGATTTTTAGTCCCTAGCTCTTAATTTATTGGTCTTATCGCTTAATCTTATAAATTAAATGTAATTCTTATAAAAATCGTACTTCAGAATTCTTAAGTTCAGTTCACCTGGTTATTTAATTTTTAAATTACTGCAATGTCAATGACAAGTATTTTGGCAGTTTTTGACCCCTAGCTCTTTATCTGTTGGACTCATATCACTAAAATTAGTAGTGATGTTCTTTGTAATAACCTACAGGTATCTTTAAAAGTTAGCTTTCTAAGATATACATATTTTAGTTATCGTGATCACAGACATACAGGCGGACGGATGGATATGGGTACAGGTACTCCTCACTTTACGACCGAGTTCTGGCTGTCCGACGACTACGTCGTTAAGCGAATTGTTCGATAATCGAGGAGCTTGCGCCGGGAATGTAGGATTGTTGTAAAATTATAAAATTATAAAAATTATGCAACAAATTTCAAATTTATTCATAAAAAGATATGCGTTTATATACATTATCATTTGTTTATTTGGTTATCTAGAGGGGCCAGGTAAGGGAGATGACGACGATGAAATATAGGTTGTACCTTCAAGGGCGGAGGTCGTAAGTGCGAGTGGTCGTTAAGCAGATAGGTCGTAAAGTGAGGAGTACCTGTATTTCGACTAAAAATTTCATTTTAAAACTTTTTTGTTCCAACCTTTTTTTCTTTTCGATGCAAATTAAAGGGTCTTCAAAATCTTTAGACCAAAACTATAACAAAAATGTGATAGAGTTCTTTCTACAACTATCATGCGGTTATAACAATCTTAATTGCATCTTTTAAGAGATATTGCTAAGGTGGAGTGGGATAAGATCGTAAACCCCATGAATTTATTCTAATATAAATTAAATTATACAAGCTAAGAGATAGAAACCTGTATTAGGTTATTACGAAGTGATTGACATAGATATCTATCATTAATTGGGGGAATACCCTATTTATGTTCAAACATGAAGTGCAGCTACTTGTACAGTACACATCTAAACTTGAGTTATCCAACAAAGTGCCGTCATTTTTCAGTGAATTTTATGTCTTGAGTGCTTATTTTGGTAAGTATGAAGAACATTGCTTAAAGTTTACGTTAAGTAATAAAATCCTTTCGATTCTTTGAAATTTATTGTGAAAAGCACTACTCCGGTCTTGCCCCGAAAATATTAGTGCACGGGGCAAATTCGGAGCATGCGGCGGGGTAAGACCGCAGTTGCCTATACTCTGCACGCGCTCACACTTTTTATTACTTTTCTTGCTCATGCTTAATTTATAAGTAATAATATTTTTATAACTTTTTTTAGATCCAAAACCATTCAATCTTTATAAATGTGTACTTACTTACTTACTTTTAACTAAGCAACTTATTTTAATGCGGTAAAAAGCATTTTATAAATGGCTTATGAATAATTCCGATTTTGCCCCATTACATAGGAGGATAGGTTTCAATACATTTTAAAACAGCTGTTTACGAACTTGCCCCAAACATGGGGCAAGTTCGGAGTAGTTGTCATTTCTTACAATGTAAATTGGTTTTTTGTCAATACAAATTAAAGAGTATTAATTCCACTCCGTGTTGGTATCAATGTATGTTAAATATTTTAAAAAGAATTTAACAAATAAATGGTTAAATTCATACTTAACAAAAACCGGTGCGAACTTAACCCACTCCACCTTATGATACTTTTATTGTTATGTAGTAGGCAATTGTTATATAATATTATTATTAATAATATTTTGTATATATCACAAGCACCTGTTGATAGGAGCTTTTTATTACTCAGGATTTTACTGTTACATATCTGATGTATTTAAAAAAATATTATTATTATTATTATTATTATTAATAATAATAATAATAATAATAATAATAATAATAATAATATAAATTATAACAATTCGTTTCATTTGATGTTGTTTTGTTTAAACTTATTACTTTTTTTCTTTTTCACGTTTGTCTTACAATAATTTAAAACCATTAATAGTATTAGACAATTTTAGTGGATACTTCAGAACCTGTTAATTTCATCAGCTGGTTCCGAGTACCAAAAAAAAGGGGGACTTCAAAGAAGGGATTTAGCAAACTCTTTTTTCAAGTACTGGATTGATCTCTTAACAAACACTCAAATATTCGTTTATCAAAATACTGTTTCTCAAACTTTTTTTAGTCTAGAAATTGATTAAAATAGAAAAGTATTAACAGTAAATTCCAGATTATCTGCTGCGTTTTATTGATCTCAAACATGATATCAGGCGGATATCCATAGTATCCGTATTATTTTAAATGAAAAGAAATTGAAAACAATACAACATCAGTAAAAAGCATAAATAAATATCACATTAATTATGATTTCCTAAAAATAAAATTTACACGGTACGATTTTAGAACATTTTACTGAAATTCAAAATAAATAAATAAATAAATCATTTCTTTTAATTTATAATCGATTCCAATGTTAATTTTGTAATACAAATCGCAAATATGGGTCATTTGTTGGAAAGCCTATTGTAACAACCAAATTTATTGTTGCCAGGAAAGAAAGCGCGGGAAGACGTAGTTGATTATTATTATTTATTTTTTTTTTAAATTAAAATTCAAGTTACCACTTGAGATCTGTAATTGATACTTCTTTTTACGTTAAATTCCAGTTAAAAATTTTATCAGAAACCGATGTTAATATCAATTAAAAATAAATACAAAGTGCAACGTAACATTCCACGAATTTGAAACTTGATTCGCATCTGTTCAAATCGAGTGCGACACATTCGTGCTTCCACGAATTAACGACGCTTTTAAATACGATTTCCGGTCGTTCTTCGACAATTATCAGTGTATATTGAAAGTTTTCAATCGTCGTATTGATTTCATTCTTTTCTAAAAAAAAAAAAAAAAAAATGTTTTCCAAAGTTATCGCTACTTATGACTCATCTCCTGTCTCGAGCTATTAAATAAATATCCACACAATTGGAATTAAAGCTTAACTTCTTTTCATTTTGATAATTCGTTGTGTATTTTGAAATTTAAACTTTTAATAGTAAATGAAATAAACAATATTTAATCAAAAAAACTCTCCTCGTGAAGGAAAAATTGCAAATGAAACAGATTTAGGAATCTTTGTAAACAACAGACACATTAGGCTGTTTTGAGTTCGGAATATTTTTTGCTGATCCAACCCTTGTTTATGATACTTGTGACGTCATATAGATTTGGTTGCGTCGCGTCGTTGTTTTCAGATACCGTGATGCGTTAAACCTATTTGAAAAATTCTAAATTTAATATTTCAATTTTAATTTCGTATTCAGTAAAATCTTTTTATTTGTCGAAAATTTAGAAGTAAAAGATTATTAATAAATAAGACTTTTTTTTTTTTCTAGATCTTCGTTCTCATTCTTAATTGAATGTAAATACGTCTTTAGTTATATGATTAAAATAAAATATTGTAGTTTTTATTGTGTAAATAAATGCTTATTTGGGCCATTTGAAGCATATTTCGCTGAAAAAGTCAATTTTTATGGATATTTTTCGTATAAAATATTACAGAAATCTAATAATAGAATTGGTTAAGGAAGAGAGAATGAAGTACTTTTTTTTTTTGAAAGATGTGAACCAGTCGGATTTTGTTTTGTTTGATAGCCATTTTTTAAAGTAAAATTTTTTTTAGGCATGTAAAAGTCGAAAATGTATGCCTGTATGTAAGGTTTTTATGTCACAACAACAACATTAACAACAACAACAATAATAATAATGTAGCAAATATAACTATTTTTTTTTAATTCGTATTTTTTCTGACTAAAAACAATTACTACTTTTTGAGGGATTTAATTCAGAGTTCATAAGTGATTTTGAAAGTAATACAGTAGTACTACATTTTATTTTTTTCCAGAAACTAAATAAAAAAAACGGTCAGTTGAATGATCGAATTTGGAAAAAATATGTATGATAATTGAAAAACTAAAAACTATAATTAAAATGCCCATTTATAGCAATATAAATGTACAACACGACGTTAGCATTTCTTAGTGTAAAATTGTAAAATAGATAATATTATTTGCCCATCATAACTTCACGAAGTAGCGTTGTAGCGTAGCAGGGGAGGGAGGCGGTAACATCAGTCCAGATGTGCTTTTGGTTGGAGGGTACCACCCACCGTTTTTCTTTGGTTGGAATGCAAAGCCATCAGACCTTGTGGCGGCATTTTGATCATACGCCCAGGGTGCCAAAAACCACTAGGATTAGAATAAGGAGCTTAAGAACGACCTCCTATTTTTTAAAGCTTCTTTTCAGATGTAATGGACCGTTTAAGTGTTTGGTCACAACCTACGTCACAGTTCAAAGAGGCCAACTCCACCTATAGTAAAAATAAAGCTAAGTTGATAATACGGAAACAGTTACTGAATGTATACCTTCGCTATGAAAAGTAGTCCGTACATTAAATAATGATACTGTCAAAAATAAATGCCAATTAATAGAAATTATAATTTTAAACATGTCGTAATTTCTCAAGATAAATATTTTAAGGAGATAAAGACAACATTTCCAGTGGCGTAGCGAGCATAACTGGCGCCCGGGACACAAAACCTTTTTGGCGCCCCCCCCCTCCCCCCGAAAATCATATGGAGTGCTCAGAAGCCAATCAGTATAAGTCATTTTTTTTAATTGAATTTTTTTTTGAAGTCTAATGTTTATATTTTCAGTTGACAAAGTGCCCAAATCACTCCTCCAAGTGTATAGTTATAATCTTTCAATAAAAAATTTATTCTTCAAATTTACAAACGTTGTTATTTTTTGGTACGTAATTTTAAAAACCTATTTCATTTTTTGGTTTATTGACTTATACTGATTGGCTTCTGAGCAATCCATTATAGTAAGACAGTGTTACCTCCGAATAACGGACAGTCACGAGACCGGAAGTTTCGTCCGTTATTAGGAGGTGTCCGCTATTGGGGAGGACTATCTTTTTTTCATTTTTTAGCTAATAGCATGTCATTTAATGAAAAATTACGTACAATCTTAATTAAATTTCTACAATTATCATTGCGGTATGAGAGAATATGAACAATTGCAAATTAGTTACTATATTCCTTTTTAAATGAGTGCTAATCCGTTTGTCTTACTTAAAATAGTGACAAAATTAATTACAGTATATAGTAAATTAATTTCTTGCATCCATTTGGTGCCTTAAACGGATCCAATCGCAAAGTTTGACCAACTTCTCTGGCTTTTTCTTGAAGCAAAATACCGCTTATAGAAATGTTCTTTGCACGAGCAGAGAGGAACCATTTTAGACCACTTCGTCGATTTTTCTTCTTTCAGTTTTACGAAACTTCAAATTCTTCTAATTTTCGTTTGAATTCACCATCCTCATTTTTCTAATCTCATCTTTGTCCTTCAAAAGTTCACTTATCTGATTTTTTCCACCTTTACAACGTTCAGCAAGACAACGGACACAGCTTTTCTTTTTCAGCAACTTCAAGAACATCAATTTTTTCTTTCAGTGCCAATCTTTTCCTTTTTGATGCCATTTTAATTCGCACTAAATTTAATCAACACGTTTATAGGATAGCTTTAAGAGGGATTTATATTTGCAAAGCAACTGCAGTGAAAAAAAGGGCCTCAATTTCGTGCATTGAATCCCGGGACACAGATACAATATAGACTATCAATATATGGGACACCGATGTAAATACAGTACAACCATGATGAATTTGTCGAAATGTTTTGTTTCGTCAAATATTTTTTTTTTTTTACAGTTAAAATAACTGTCCGCTATTCAGAGTGTCTGCTATTCGGAGTGGATAACATGGAATGTCCTATTTTAAGGGACTGGGACCCGCAATAATGTTTGCTAATTAGAGGTGTCCGCTATTCAGGGTGTCCGTTAAAGGAGGTTACACTCTATATATCTAGGGGACCATTTGGCGCCCCTCTGCGAGTGGCGCCCGGTGCATGATAGACCCCCTTGCCCCCCCTTCGCTACGCCACTGAACATTTCAGATGTTTATGAGTTTAAAAGTCATTAGTTGATTAACCAATCAAATGAGCCTCACAGTTGAGTTAAGATGGCGTCTTCAAACTCCAATGTTTTTCAACCATATAAACCAGGAAAACCCGAGACATCCGTCATTATCGTTCTCATGATCGTTATATTTATTATATAGATGAAACATGGATAAATTTTGGCCATACGAAGAGGACGATATGGCACGATAAAACTGTGATCTCCAGCTGAAACGCATTTGCGCGCGGGTTAGCGTTCATACCGACATCGCTGTTTGATCCTTCGATATCGGCTCTTCCTCGGCTAATAATTATCCATGCAAGAAGTTCAGAAGGATTTGACGTTGGAGCGTGTGGTATATTTAGGGCTCAGAAAAAACTTGGGGATTATCCCGCAGAAATAAACGGTGTTTATTATGAGAAATGGTTTCTCGATCACCTCGGATTGTAGACCTAATACCGACGCTGAGACACCGCTCTGAAAAATTGATTGGGTCTGTTGAAAAACGGCCCTTTTCAGGGCCACCAATTCTTTACGAAAGAGGATTAATTTCCTTTTCTATTTCACATGAATTTATTTTCAGAATAAAGATTATATTTGTTTATAAAAAAAATCATATTATGACAATATCTCTTCCATATATTTTTAGCTATCATTTATTTGTTATAAAATAATAATAAGACTTGAAGCCGTGCTGGCGTGGCCGTGCGGTTTAGCCTGCGGGCTGCCGTTGTGGCCGATGCGCCAGTACCCGGGTTCGAATCCCGGTGGTGGCATGGCTGTTTCTTTCTTCTTCTGTGTTTCGTCCGTTTCCCACCTGGGACTTACTATCTCAGGGTTATACTGGACGGGATATAATTCTCGTCCCCCCTTTCTTGAATTTCACTATCCTCGCCCTGACGTTGTCAGGTTGAGCTAGTTACGTGGTCCCTAGTTGGCCAAATTCGATAAAAGGAAAGGAAGGAATAAGACTTGAAATGAAATACAGGTCTATGTAAAAATAAAAGTCAAATAAGAAAGAATTTCCATTACAATTTTAATAATTGTTTTAAATATTTGTAATAAATTTTCATTACAGAAATTTATATTGAAATTTGATTCTACGTAAGTTGAAATACAATTTAAAAAAAAACTGTTTTAATTTTTTTGTTTATTTTCGTTTTAAAGTCTTGTAACTTAAGATTTCTTTTAAAATTACAAATAGATTTCTTCTTTATTAAGTTTAATTTCTATCTGTTCTTTTTTTTTTTTTTTTTTTTTGAAATTGCTAAATATACAGTAGAAATATATTGCGATATCGGTAATGAAAATTCGTTTTTTGTTGACATTGGAAAAAGCATCATGTGGGCGCGGAGGGATACTTTCAGATGCTCGGTGAGACGACTTGGTGTGATTTGGCTGCTTAACTGTTTCTGTATTATCAACTTAGCTTTATTTTTACTAGATATATACGGGTGGCGTTGACTAGGCTCGGTTGCTGGGTTTTAGCATTGAAATTAGTTACGACCAAGCAGGTGCTTTCTTGGTTTTTCTTTGAGAAAAGACCCCCCAAAAAAATAATGAAAAAATATCAGAACGCATTTTTAAGACTTCAAGAAAGACCACCTTAGGTTTTTTTTTTTTTTTTCCTTATTATTGTGATTTTAGGGGAAATATTAAGACAAAAAAAAAAGCTGCATTTATGCATATTTTTTGCGGTTCGGGCTGCCATAGATCCGATGTTGAGAGCTTCTGATTGGTTAACTCAAAAGCCACTCTCCAATAGCATAGCCACTCTCCAATAGAATAAACATTAAAATAAGACTTAGATCCTTCTTAATGAAGGAATTTTTTGGCCATTGCTGAAACTCATTTTTACTCCTTTTAAACAATATTTATCTCAACACATGCTAAACTTAGACCAAATTAACTAATAATTTCGCAAGAGGGTATGGACTTTTTTTTTAATTAATTATCTAAAATATGTTAACAACATAGGAAATTCAGAAATTATTTGGGATAATTTAATAAAGATTTGGCAACGATAATTAAGTACCAAGTCAGAACGATCTCATGAGATTAACTTTTCTTTCGATCAGAAATTCGAAGCGAATACAAAGGAGACACAATAATTTATGAATATCCATAGAATCAGAAAGGGTTTTCTCTGGTTTTTTGTCTATTAACATAATGTCAGGTCGATTAGCTGTTATTGTTTTATTACAGTTCTATCCAAATATAGGCAATTTTTATCATTATCCTGGATGCTCTCGGTTTATAATTATAATATGGCGTCTCTGTTTCATTGAGACTATATTTAAAGGTTAACTTACACATGCCTAAGATGAATTAGCGTGCTTACACTGTCTAGGAAAGGGATTTTTTTTAATGACAATTAGTTGATTCTGTATTCTAAGACATCTCTATCATCTATGGCGCACTTCTATACCCTACATTAAAAATCGAGCGGCACATCTAACATTTTTATTGCTCTTATTGCGTATAATAAAATAGTGTGGAAAAATCTTGCATGATTTATAGATGAATCATTTAAAACTTAACAGTACCCTGAAATATTTTTAAAGATGAATGTGAACGAATACTTTCTTAATCTTCATTATTAGAATGAAACAAAAGTAATTGAATTCGTGTTTCTCCAGATTATTTGACATCTAGACTTACGTTTAGAATAGTACATTTGACTATGTATTATTATAGATACATTCTCAAGGTTGTTTTGTGGCACAGCAACGGAGCTTTATGGTACATCTCTGACACAGCCAATAGTTCTGGGCTTCGCTATCATTATTATTATTATTATTATTATTATTATTATTATTAGGAGAGACCTGGGCTAGTTGGCATAGATTTTGTTTTTTGATTTTTCCATTTTTTTGTGCAATACTTAGGGGGATTCTGGTGAATGCGGCGGATAGCTTATCTTTTTTACTACAAAATTATGTAGGACCCATTAATTAAATCCGTGTTTAGGTAACCCAAAAAACACTTTTCCTAAAAGCTTGCAACTATACCAACTAACCCCGGGTGCGGGATTGTTGGCGTACCCCTAGGGGCGAGTTGCCATAACGTGCTATGGGTAGGGGTACTTGAGCAGAACACAGGAATTTTCGAGAAACACATTTTATTTTATCAAAAATTTTATTTTAATGATACTTGAACCAAAAAAAAAAAAAAAAAAAAAAAACAACAACTTTATGACAAATTAATTAAATGTATGAACAAACAATGAATTCTTAGCTACCTATAGTTATTGTTTGATATCAAACTCAAATGTAGGAGTTATTTGAACAGATGGATTCAATTCTCGCAGAACTTTAGTTTGGTCGTACCAAATTTAGTCTTCCTCGTCTGGCCATCTCCAGTTTTTCCACTTTTTCACCACTTGTCATAGCTATGCCAACTGACCCCTACCTAACTATGCCTACTAGCCCACAGGGATTTCCAGAACAAAAAGGATACCACAGAATCCCAAACATGAGAAACAAAAGATTATGATACATGCATGCAACCACAGTTATCCACTCTTTCGAGAACCGATATCAGCAGTACCTTAATTCGATCTACATGTTCACCAGTACAAAAAAAATTACGATGAAAAAAATTTACTCATCAGTCAGAAAAACGATGAAACAGGGGTCACTTCCTTCGTGACGCTTCCAAGCAAACTAAAGTCACAGTGGATGGTGCACCTTTACATACACTTCCCACTAACAAGATGTCAGCGCTCTAGCTACACGGTGGCAGGAAATAGAAGCGGTGTGCCAACTAGCCCCTTATGCCAACTGACCCCGGTCTCCCCTATTACATTTCGTGAAATACACTCGTACAAACGGTCTGAAAGCTTAATTTAAAATAAGGAACAATAAAATTCATCATCACCAAACATTAAGTTCAGGTATTCCAACCATTACAGGTCTAAGTGACTCTTGGCGTCGCGGGCGCTAAGGCTCCCGACGTTTCGTGATCAACGGGTCTAAGTTGAGTTCGAGTGATCAATCTGACGCCCGCTCACCTTTAATCCTGGAAAGAAAGCCGTACCCATTCTACAGAGGGCTGAGTGGACCTTAGGACTCGTCTGGAGGAGAATTCAGTGTGGTAAAATCCCCGACCTCCCCAGCCCACAGTCCAGCGCTGTTACCAGTTGGCTACCGGACTTACATTACTAAACGTTAATTTGACATTTTTTTTTTCTTTGCGTATAAATGCTGGTTTTTAATAACATAAACTAATGTTTCTTTGATTTGAAAGCTTGTTGAAAAATATAGTTATTCATATGTTTCAGAATATTATTTTTCTAAAAATTCTGAAGCAAATGAATAACTATATTTTGTAACACTTTGACACGATAGAAAATGATTTTTGTTTTAGTTACGACCTTCACAAATTTAGCCCCAGGGTTCATTGATAATGAAGTTCTCCGTAGAAAGCTCTACCTCGCATGCGTTTTCTTAATATGCTCACTCAAAATGCACCTCACGCTGAAGCATCCATGCACGACGCTAATCAAGGCCCACACCTTAATTTGAATACTAATCTTCTTTAATATTAAATGAAAGTTAAGTTTATTCAGCTTGCTTTAATACTTCAATTTAACTTAACTGTTATCCATAGGCGTATATGGGGGGGGGGGGGAACTGGGGGGGCGAGCCCCCCCCCCCCTCACCGAAATCTCAAAATATGTAGATAAGTCCATCTGTAGTTCAGTATTGTTTACTGAATGCTAATGATCGTACACTTTTTTTCTATTACGTCAACGCAAAGTAGTGGGCAGTGCCCATTAATGTCTTTGATAGTCTCCTAACAGTGTTCCACAGAAATCCGAGCTATAATCGATTTGCTATTTTAATGTTATTGTCAGTATTACATTATTTAGTTCTGCTAATTTGGAACTTAAATAAGGACACAAATTACTAAAAACCGAAATTATAGGATTCTTCATGAATATAGAAAACATCAAGTTCAACTAAAAAAAAAAAGTCAGGCGCGGAAAGAAATAAAAATATCAGAAACTTACAGCGCAATGACCGATATGGTAGCGCTACGATAAAGGGAGTTTCAACGTTATTTATTACGTTAGGTATCTATTAATTGGTTTTATCTAAAGTGAGTGGGAGTATCTTCATTGGAAAAGCTTAAATTAATAGTGTATAATTTCACTGTTACTATCATCGCTAAAAGAAAAAAAAAAGATGATGTTAATGCTAATCTTGACAAGGACATATTGTAGGCAAAAAAAAAAAAAATATACGAATATAAAGCAGTAAGTCTAGATGAGAGCTTGAAATGAAGTGATACAAAAACCTTGTTATATTTTGAGGATAAAGAGTAGAAACGATAAGATTTGTGAATTTATGATAAGGGAACACATGAGAAAAACATTGTGGTGCCATGAGGTAGCGACATGATTAGATAGGGTATCGTTAAGATCGTTAAAAGATTGTTTCTATCAAAGTGCTTATTAACATATTATAATATTAATAGCCTAGATATTGCCTAATTCAGTGCTATTCTACTTTATTGATTCATAGCTAAAATTAATTTTATATTGCAGATTTTTTTCTTGAAAACTTTTGAGTACTATACTTAAATACACGATGAAATCTTTAGGGGAAAGAATATATCTTAAACAAACTGGATTAAGAATCTATTTAAATTGGAATTTAAAACTTAAATGAATGTGAGAGACGTGAACGATTTGGCGTTATCAGAATTACAATTCTGTTTGAAGAGATTCTTTAATTTAGTAATCTTATCGTTGAACCCTCGTCTGGAGGCATTACAACGTGATCGTCTTCGAAGAGGGTCCGTTATCCGTTATTGGGGGAGTTGTGGGTATTTCAGAAATGCAATCAATCAAAAATACAATATTTCACTAGCTTTAAGTCACACAAGCTTAAGTCGTAGCTTAAATATTATAAGTTTCTAAAAGAACTTCGATCCAACTTTGTTTAGTCAGTTATCTTAGTTTTAATATTTTATTTAATATTTGCTTTTATTACTATTTATCAAGAAAAATTCAAAAGCCGAAATATATTTCACAAACATTCGCAGAAATTATTCAGCTGTTCTCTCAATTAATCAATCACATTAAGAAATGAAATGATTTCGTTTTACTATTGTTAAAAGGGTACCATTATTGTCTTATCAATTAAAGAAGAAAAAAAAAACAACTTACGGTTCATCTCGTCCTTCATGAATTTGCTACTAATTGTTAAAGGATAATAACAAATTCATGAAGGGCGAGATGAACCGTAAGTTTTTTGTTTTTTTCTTTAATACTAATTAATACTAATTGCTAAAGGATAATATTAAAGTTTATCGGTAAATTGTTCTAGGATAACAATTTTTTTCTTTACACTAATTTGGAATTATTATTAAAACTATCAATTACAAGTCAAGATCCATTTTAAAAATTGAAACTACAATGTATTTGTATGTTAGAGTGTTTTTTTATTTTTTTTTCAACTACGTTAGTGTTCAAATTGTTGACGACTCGAATAACGGAATAAAAACAAACAAAAAAGCCAAGGGGGATTTACTTCACCTTAAACCTTTTTTGGATAATAAAATTATATATTACAGCTTGTTGCTAAAGAACAAAAAAGTTCAGTTGACTGCTTAGGGATTATTTGAATGGCTATTATTTCTCGTGCATGATTGATTTTTAGGTTTTTCTGTCTTAAAATTGGAATCAAGTCTTTGTGAATAGTATCACATTGTATTTATCAGATTTTTTTTTTTATTGAAAATTTCTATGTCGTAGTCGTCGTGCCTCACTTTCCGGACGAGCAAATTGCAAGCCTATAGTGGCGACCGGAAGAAGGAAAAAAAAGAAATAAAAATCAAGTACAAATCAGATATAAACACAATGAGATTTTACTTTTTTTTAATGACAAAAATAGCTTGGAATGTTGGGGCATTCCTACGATTGAATATTTCACTTTTGTTTAACTTACTTTTATTTTATTTTATTTTTTATTTTTCCGAAATAAGATCATAGAGATGAAAATAAATAAATAAATAAATAAATAAATAAATAAATAAATAAAATCATAACCATCAAAACTTAAAATCGGTTAAAAAGTTCCTTAAGTTTTATGAACTTTATTGATAGTACAAATTATACTGAAAAGTAAAGATGATTATTTAAGATTCATATATTATCGACAATTTGATTGCTAATTTAAATATCCTTGCTGGGTAAAACCTAAGAAAACTGTTTAACACAAAATTATGTATAAATTTGTTTATTTTGGATTCATAGTGGTGTTACTATATAGGATGAGTGATTTTCTTTTTGTTTTTTTTCCTTACATTACAACCGTAACAAATCATCTTTTAAGATTTATAAATCGATTCCTAAAAATCGCAATTAATGTAATTTCTATTCTGTTACACCAAAATTTTAATTAGTAAGAATACAAATTTGTTAGTTGAAAAGTCAATTTTTTTTTTTCAATTTTACCAAAAAAAAAAACATGATTGAGTTTAAAATTTAATTAATTAATAAGTATGAAGTAATTTTAATTTTATTGTATTAGAAAACCCTTCGTTAACTTGTACTGTTCTGTATAATATAAAAGCATTAACGTTTACTTTTTATACATACAGTTAAGCAAATGCCTATTTAATGTTGAATAAATAAATGATGTAACTGACAAAAGATTTATGATTTTTATTTTAACGAAATTTATTATAGAGGCTTTTCAACTATTTACTCATCAAAAATGAAGGTTTAGAAGTTTAACTTCTGAAGTAGCTGTTCCCAACCTTCCAGCATTACATTGTTATCGCGAACAGTCTTTAAAATCATCCAACCAAAAAAAAATATAATGGCTGTCTCACCATCCAACCAAAAAAATAATAATAAAATGGCTGTCTCACCATCCAATCAAGAAAAATAATAAAATGGCGGTCTCACCATCCAACCAAAAAAAAATAATAATAATAAAATGGCTGTCTCACCATCCTACCAAACGAACTCGTTTTAGTGTAATTCTATGCAAACACCATTACAAAAGTTTTACAGCGAATCTTCTAGACACCGGCGACCATCACAAAGGAAATGCAGTTCTAAACTAATCTGATGCATCTATAAAGTGTACCCGTCATTTTAGGCTTTTCATAATATGCATAATAAATATAGTAAATATTTTTTTTTGGAAAGAGTTCTCAAATAATAGTAAAATTAATAATTAATAACTTCTGAAGAAAAAAAAAGTTATCAAATGGATTGCTTTGTTAGAAATGCCCTCAGCAATGAGAATTAATAGTTTTCTATAGGAATTTTCGTCTTCTTTACACTCCTATTTCTCCTTAGTGATCCATTCAAAGAAATTTTCAAATATAAACGTTGACACGTCTACTATCTATAAGCAGGGGCTTAAATAGGATTTTATTTCGGGGACGGCCTAGTTAATGGAGCCAATCTCGAATAACAAACCAACAACATCAAGGATTTCATTTTTTTTTTTCGATCCGGGGGGAGGGGGTAAGATCCCTTCAACCAGCCATCCAATTAAAAAAAAAGGATGAAATTAAGGCTTACACTATACATTTTCATATTTCGGGGGGGAGGAGGACAAGGCCCCTCGACTTTCCCATTACATATGTCTATGTCCGTACTTATGCGTGGCACGTTTCAAGAAAAATCGTTCATTTGCTCAAAAGTTATTTCAAGAAAAAT
>JAFIDM010009631.1:69991560-70010467 GCA_023159025.1 Thereuonema tuberculata | reverse complement strand
GGGGGGGGGGGGGGCAGAGAAAATATTTAGCCTCCTCCCCATCAAAAAAAGGAAAATATATGGTTTAAATAAGTATGGTTTTGCTTCGTCTACGCATGTGTGTACATAAAGGTATATTCAATTCTTATGTCTCTTACAAATAATGCAGTAATTTTGCTATTTTGGAATGAAAATAAATACCGTTATTATTATTATATTATTATTATTATTATCATCAAATATAAGCTTTTTATACAACTTAAATGGGATAACTGTAACTATGAAAAAATAAACCAAATTTACACAATTTTAAAAGAAAGGCTAAAAATTTCTGGAGCAGCACCCCCACTAATTTTAGCTACGAGCCGCCACTGGCTTCAAGTATTCATTATTCTATCTTTTCGAAGCAAATACTTGTTTACGCATGTGCAATTTACCGGAGCAACCGGCATCCATATGCGGTAAAGCTAAATTTGAAGAACTGTATGTTGTGGTCTAATCGCAACTAATGCCCAAACACATGGTTCTGCAGCGTAGTAGAATTAACTGGAAAATTCCCATTCACTAATACTTTTTTCCATACATTTTCATACATTTTTCTGGCGAGGAGGGGACAGCAAAATACTTTACCCATCTATTTTACACTTTAAAATTATATAAAATAATTTAAGTAAAATAAAACAGTAGTTTAAGTAAAAATTTTGTATCTATTACTCCTCTCACTTAAAAGAAATTATAAGAATTGCAATAAAATTGAAAATTCCAGGGGAACAAATGCCCCTGTTGCCCATATATGTACTTGATATCGATGATGGCGATTACGGCCATTGCAGTTCAAGAATACTAAATTCCATGCCTGCAGGGTTCTGCAGCATCCTCATCAGTTCCTTAGCCATCACAAAGCTCAGATGTAACCTTGCGATACTAAACAGGAAATGAGCCAATACAAATATATTGGCAGAACAACTGGAAATAAATGTCTACGCGAATTCCAAGCAGAATTATTACCAAAACTGCATCACTGACAAAAAACTTGAATGATTGAATCTATCACATCTTATCTCCTGGGCAGAAAACAACGATACTCATATTGGAATTGCTCTGAAACTATGATTGAACATTATTTTATTATTACTGGAGAATAAAATAATGAGAATTAAATTTCATTAATAGGGTTTCCCTATAGAGTTACAGGGAAATTTGGGACAAACCATACAAAGTTATACAAGAACAATACAAAATCTTCCGGGGGAAAATTCGTGCTGACAAAAAAAAGCTTGATGAAATAGAAACTTACTGTTGTATTAGGACATAAAGGCAACAGTATTATATCGTACAGCAAAAGGTTTACTTTTAATGGAATACAATAAGAAGTGCTTTTTAAAATTAGGAAACAATTATTTACTATAAAATCTGTTCGTCTGTTTTGCCTAAGATTTACAATTTAGTGCCAGGGGATTCTTAGAGGACATCATGCTCTATATTAATAGATATTTATAATGCTCGCGGCTAGAGTTGAAACTCCCAGAATGCAACGGAGATTTTAGATTTTCCTTTCCTGGCCGTTCGCTAACATTCAAATAGGAGAGAAAATGGCGATCGCTGCTTCACATTCAACATTTCGACGAGGAAAGGTTCTCGACAGTCAAGCTAGGGAAATTATTCTTAGCGTTGCTCGTCGATTTCCCTAGCTTGACTGTTGAGAACTTTTCCTCATCGAAATGTTGAATGTGAAGCAGCGACCGCCATTTTGCCTCCTATTTGAATGTTTGCGAACGGCCAGGAAAGGAAAATCTATAATCTCCGTTGCATTCTGGGAGTTTCAGCTCTAGCCGCGAGCACTAAAATTGTGATGTTGGTTTTGTACTTCATGATTTTTAGAGGTGTCGGGGGATCACACACATACACTCACACACAATTTACACATATTGTTACGTTCAAATATTTTTTTTTTCCTTTTTTCCGAGGAAAAAATTATATAATATGCAGATTTGGCGGTCTCACATCGCATAATACTAAATATAAACATGCTGTACCGTTTTAGAGCCACATGACATGAAAAAACCCTTTTTGATTGGTCTGACATGTTTTCTCGCCAGATGGCAAAACTTCACCTAAAAAATGGTGACCAGACTGATTTCTTTAATTTTGTTTAGAAGAAATTACAAACTTTCTTCTTTTTCAATTAATAGATGAAGGCTTCTGCAAAGGAGATTGCAATGAAGGAGGTAGGTCATTCATTGTAAATGGTGACTGTCTTATTTTCCAAAAATATTTCATTAACAGCACCGTCGGAATCCTTGATCCCGAAATTGTGGGGCCTCGTTCCTTGTGCTCATCATAAAATTTTTCAAGTAAAAATGAAATTTACAGAATAAAACAAAATAATAAAGAACAAAGCAATGCCACCTTATATTGTATGGGATATATTGCTCGGAGTACGAAAACGTTTGAATACACCTAAATTCAGATAACCAGTTGTCGCTCGTAGATTTACCGTTAATTACCACGAGTCGAAAGTTCAACGTTTGCTGTTAATTGAAAACAATGCCGCGTACGATAAATTTAATAATGAAATAAATGCGCTCTAAAGTGCGGAACAATGATATGTGGGCAAGAACCTTATGCATTGTTACAAGTTAGTACCACTCTTAAACCCGTAAATGCTTCTTCTCTACATTATTCTACATCTTCATCAATAAATAACTGTATGGACCCGTCACTTTTGTAATACATTTTTTTAACAAATTGTTTGTGTAGACAGGGCACCGCACTTCCTAGTGCCGGCCCCTGATGGTGAACAAATGAAAGAGACGAAAGCCATATAATGACGTCAGTTTTCATAGTTCATAAAGAGGAATACTGACAATTATTTACATCTTTTTTATTTTTATATTCCCTATGTTCTTGAAAATAGGTGGTAATTCGTCTACTGATGGCGTCTTGACTAGAGGAACTTGAGTATTTGTCGAAAATAACAATAAGGCATTTTGAGGATAAGAGAGAAACATCGTGGCCAAACTACACATAAATAACAGTGATGGCAAATACAGGGTGTCTCAAAATAATGTACTAACACTTCGATAGTTAGTACATCAAAGTGTTAGTACATTTTTTTGAGACACCCTGTATATTTGGACTGAATGGAAAAAGGATTTTCAATTTTTTTTTATTCCTTTATTATATCCTAAATAAATTTTTGTTTCTAATGAATCAGCGCTGTACAGGTCCGTGTTAACACGGAACTTACTGCATTTGCAAGAAATTATCTTCAAATATTTCAAGAATTTGTGAAAACCTTCCAATATTTGAAAAATAATAATCAAAAGCTTACAAATATTAATTCATTGTTCTGTGTTCCATACCATTCTGTGAAGAGACTCCTAACAAACCAAATCTTTCCCTCATTGAGATAACACTAATTAATCTTACAAAATAAATTTATAATACTGTACTTCGTTTTTGTTGTTAGTTCCATTTGTCGAAGTGTTTTCCACGGATTGCCTAATAAAAAATAGATTATCTCAAACCAATTTAAAAGTAACTGTTAAGTAAGCTGTAATAATCTTTTTGCATATTTTTTTTTACTTATATAATTATTTTAAAATAAAAAAATAAATGACAGTAGCAATGATGGATAACAAGCAGAGCATACCAAATTGGCTTCGCTGAGGGCAGCACCTGTAAAATTTTTCATGAAAGCTTACAAAATTGTTGAAGAGAGATAGATATATACTTAAAACTAAATAGATAAAAAAAAAAAAATAGATACAATTTCAATGCCGTAAAAAAAATTGCAATTAATTAAAAAATAAATTGAAATTTCGATGTTATTTAATTTTTTTTTTTTTTTAAACCCATGAAAACACATACACACACACACACACACACAAAAAGCAGATCTTAGAAATGGATGAAACTGAATTATCTTCTGATGTAAGCCTAGCTATTTGGTCGCTCGAGTAAAGCAAAAAACGTCCGTACGATGTGATTCGTGCTTGGGATGTTCGGCCGGCGCTTACGTCAAGGCCGATGTTATACCCGAGATGCGCCGCAACGGAAACTACTTATCACTGGATACATTTCAGCCTGTGAGATTATTACTTTCCTAGATCAATCAACAGCTGACTGCAGACGGATTCTTGCATTATTATTCCACGTGAGCTTTAATGTTTTCCTGACAGACGGAAAAAAAAAATCAATACAGTTTTTTTGGGGAGTCCCGACAGGTATTCCATTTCTCACACTTATTCACTTGCCCTATTGGAAGATTAGCTGCTGGGTTGTTTTTTCTTTTATTACTCTTTTCTGCTTTTTTTATTTTTCTGTGTTACCGCAGGCATTATTCCACTGTGGCGACTGTCCTTGAGTTTCGTGTGCTTCCTGTAGATCTATTGTAAGCGTTAATGTTTGTTTCAGTACTAAATAATTAATTTAATACGGAAAACCTTTGATAGAGTTGGTGTAATCATAACTTATTGCTGACAACAAAAAATTTACAGTAGATTTCGAGAATGTATTTCAAACGGACCGCAAAGATCGATTCGCCGCTTAACATTTTTAAGTAATATTATTTTTAATGAGTATTATTATTATTATTATTAGTTGAGTATTTATCAGAGCCAAAAGATAATCTGAAATATCAACATTAACCCAAGCTGCGCATGTTGTATTTAATTAACAACAATTGTGGCATCACAACATAAATAACATTCATAATATTTAGTGTTACGTAACAACCTCTATGAAAAACAATGTCAACTTCAAATTAATTAGTACTTTTTTGACATATTATATTTCTTTAGTCTTAGTTATTCGAAGCATAAGTTTCACAGTTAAAGTTGCCCATAGTTTTATTAGAGCTGTCAACTTTTATTAAATATTATATGTAGGAATAGATAATAAGAGACGTATTATTTCTGTAATGAATTTTACTTATAAAAAAAAAAAAAAAAAAAAAAAAAGATAAAAGATATTTTACAATTTAATTGAAAATACAGCTAGGGAAAATTGTTCTTTTTTAAAAAGTATTACAGTATTTTCTTAAACTTTATTTATTTATTTTTGTGCTGGATTGGACTATCAAAATATATGTGCAATGCAGATATTCAATTGAATTCACTGTATGCAAAAAATGTTTATTACAATTTGATTTTGAACTGAAAATTATTACCAAAATAATAAAATAAAAGTAAAATGACAACTTTGAATTTACTTGATTTATTTGACTATTTCCTCAATTTCAACAACTGACATTGTAAAATTAGGGGTTTTCAGAGTATTTTTGTCCATTTAAAATCTTGGCACAGACCTTGAAGCATTATCATTGCTGATGATAATATGTAGGAAATTAAGAAGAATTAAATGAAACTGGGAAACCAGACATACCTTAGGCGGTAAACTAATATGTAAGTTAAAGGCTACTTTTGAATAATCAGCGTTCAGATCGTGGAGACGAAGGGCGCAATTATATTTATAGGTCAGGGCTACTTGCAAGAGACACCGTAGATGACTGTCTTCAATCCAATTCCCATTTGACATAAAGTTAGGTGAACCCAGGGGCTTGTCTAGAAGGGAAATTCATCCTAAAAATCTATCCAGAACTTGTTTTAACTTGCGAACAACCCCATCTCTCGCAGCAACATCGCAAACTATAAAAAAGAAAAAAAAAAAAACCTGATTTCTCTCCTATTATTTTTCGGAGGCCATTTTTATTTATTTTTTTTTGTCCTTTCAGAAAATATGTATATTAAAAATTTTTCGATTCACACGTAAAAAACTGTTCCTATTAAGAAGTAGGCCTTCCAGCCTAATATGTAGCTTTTTCAATTTAAGAAAGCTAATTAATTAGGTATTGTATAACTAAACGGAAAAAAAAAGTACTAAAATTTACAACAAATTAGAAAAGAAGTAAACGTGTATCCAAAGCATTTAATAATGAGATGGGAAAAGGATACTAAAATCATTCTTATTTTTCCTTAACACATTCACAGTGGAATAAACATTGAGAATTTTTTTTTTAAGTTGAGTGAAATTGCTTGAATTTAGTAATAAGTGTAGAATCATTATGGATATTGTAATTTCTTATCTCACGCCAAATACGTCTTCATTATTACATGGCGAAGAGGCTTTAATATTTGTCGAAATATAAACTGTGTTTATGTAATAATGCCCAGAAATAACCAGTAGGGCATATTGCTTTTTGTTTTATGGAAACTAATTAACTTATGTTTGGTAAATAGTTGTGGGCCCGGTAGCCGAGTGGGTAAGGGTTGGAGGTGCCAGGTTCGATTCCCGTCCTCGGCGGAGGACGGGAATTTTTCCACGCTTCTTTCTCCTCCAAACGGGCCCTAGGGTCTACCCAGCCCTCTATAGAATGGGTACCAGGTTTCTTTCCCGGGAGTTAAAGGCGGGCGAGCGACGGGCCGACCCCCCGTCCTCAACTTTGTCCCGTAGGTTCTGAACACTGGAGCCTACCCTCCAGTTGCATTGCGCGGTCCTCTGGGCCTGATCGCAACTTTAACTTTAACTTGGTAAATAGTTTATATATATAGTTATTTCTTTGGTTTTAAAGTGATGATGCAGATACCGTATTTACGCGCATAATTTCCCCCATCGCGTATTTTCCCCAGCCCAGTTTTTGTGGATTATAAAATTCAATTTTTATTTTTATCGCATAATTTCCCCACTTCTACTTCAACGCGTTTCCAACATGACTTTGATTGGCGGTCAACTCACGACGACGCGACAATGTACCGTTACTTCCGCATTTCTCTATCCCACGCTACTTTAGGGGAAGATTCCACCCCCACCGCGATCAGTACAAGAGCAGACTCCTTCTGAATCAGTACAACAATAACTGTACTTTGAAGAAAATGTTGAGATGTGATTTCTTATATTTTAAATGTTGCGTGTTAATAAAATTGTTGTTAATTACATTTCTTGCTTTAAAAATCAATATTTAACATGGTTTTCCTTACACTTTCACCATATTTTTTTTCCTCAAATTGAAAAACATCGCGTAATTTCCCCCCCCCCCCCCTTTTTTTTGTCAAAATATTGATGAAAAAAAAGGGGAAATTATGCGAGTAAATACGGTAGTTCATTCGCTTCATTCCCTATTAGAGATATATTTGCACTTTCTAGAAAAGAAAAACATCATAGAGATTCTGTTTTTGTTCCATTATTCTCTCATGGCATATAATTTTATACATGCTTCGTTATAAAAAGCAGATGTATATTTAAATCACTAAAAAACGAAAATTTTTAATAGAAAAAAAATTAAACCCTAACAACTATGAATAGGAATCTTATCATTCCAGGAACAACTACTCGCACAGCTTTGCTGCGATAAGCTTATGCTTCAGTTTCCGGACTCTGCAAGGCTTCGGTAATAGTACGAAGCGTAAAGTTTGTCAGAGGTTGGTTTGCATAATGTGGCTGCTGGCGGTTTTCTAATTTCCATTTTGACTATTATCTCCCCATTATCTATGCCATCAACAGATAAGCCTGTGATTTGGTTTTCAGAAGAAATGCTAATGGAAGATCTGAATGTCACACTGTGCAATGCTGGTAAATCTGTGTTGAAAGATATTTCAGTGAAATGAGCAGTTGACCATGGAATTCAAGGGTATTAAGTTACACGAAGACTACAACAGCAGTAATACTTTATTTAGCGAATACTTTTCTTATCAAAGGTTTGAGAATTCATATTTCTTCTCTTAGATTGAATGGAAATAATTAAGTCATTAGAATTTACATTACATCTACAATTAGTAAATGTAAATTTAGTATTCATTGAATTTACTTTATTCATTTATCATCTGAATATTACTACTGAATAGTTTACGCAAGCATTTAAATATCTTCCCATGATGTTGAAGATGTTTGATGAAAACCGGATGCAGTTTGATATCAGGATTTAATTTATGAAGTAGTGGTTCTTAAAAATTAGTGGAATGGCCAGGAATTGTAATGAGGGTTAAGGTAATGATCGCCTTTAAACAACAACAATAATAAACAAGGTAGGGATAGTGATTAGTAAACCAATCACAGTGCTTCTCAAGGGCTTAATTCTGAGTCACCTTTACTTCAGAATAGACTGTGGTCACTGAATTCCTAATAATGATTTAAAAAAAAAAAAAACCTAAGTTGAGAAACTGTGAAAAGATTTAAAATGGGGAGAAAAAAAATGAAGAATAAGAATTGCCCATGAGGGGATCGAGCCCACGACCTTCGCGTTATTAGCACGACGCTCTAACCAACTGAGCTAACAGGCCAAATACAACTGAGCTAACAGAAGCCGTTGCGAAGCATTGTGGAATGTGTCCACAGACAGACAAACCGGGAATATAACGCGTCTTTCAGAAGCCTAAAAGAAGTTGCGGTGATTTTATCAAAACGAAAACAGAATCCCAAAATATGTAATTTCTTCCTTGTTTCACACATACAAAAAAAAAACAAAAACCAACCTTGTCTTCTCTTGTCCTTGTTTCACCTTCTACCTTGAATCTTTTCAAATTCATAGAAATGAAAATTAGCTGAACAGGGAGTCATGATTCAAATTCCTTGAATCGTCAGTAATGGAACCGATTCCAGTAACTAATATTATTAAATACTAATATTAATCTTAAAAATTTCACTAAGAGAACCTGGATTCATTGAATATCCTTATATATTATTTCTCAAAGATGTTTTTCTGTCGAAATGCCATATTTCCTTTAATACTTCATCAAAATCAATGATTGAGACATCATTTTGAAGATTACGTTCCCCGCTAATGACGAAAAATAAACAAATTGTTTAAAATTAATGTTTTCGTTAAAAAACTTTATTTTAAAAAACTTTTTATAAAAATGTAGACACGCTTTAACAGAAGCGACTGATTTTTCGAAACCGAAACAAAATTTCAAATATTGCTTTAGCGTCGTAACATTCAAATATTTCCTTTTTTGAATAACAATGCACTTTAAATGATATTTCATCGTTTATTTAATAAGAACAGATAAAAAAACAAACAAAGATTTATATTTTAATAAAAATAAACGATTTATTACAATAAAAAATATAAAAATTTGTCAAATTCTCATATATTATTTCTCAAAGGCGTTTTTTTTTATTTCCCTGAAACTTCATCGAAATCAATGATTTAGATATTCTTTTGAAGATTACATTCACCGCTAATGATGAAAAATAAATAAATTGTTTAAGATTAATGTTTTCGTTAAAAACTTTATTTTACAAATCTTTTTATAAAAATGTAGAAGGCGCCATCAATTGACAATTTGTTGATTTATTTATTTCCACATTACCATTCGACCACTGATCAAGTTAATATGCGAATTATTCGTACGGGTCAACCTTTTTACAAAAATGGAGAAGGCGCCATCTCTTGACAATGGGTTTTACTAACATGCACGACAGCTGTTGGATTTGTTTATTATTTCTCAAAGGTGGTTTTTGTTGCGAATTATTCGCACGGGTCAACTAGTCTTATAATTAAATATGAAAGAATGGATTAGGCACACTTTGAAATAACATATATAAGTGTGGTAATAGAATATGAAAGAATGGATTAAGGACATATATTATTTCAAAGTGTGCTTAATCCATTCTTTCATATTCTATTATCACACTTATATCATGGAATATCTCTTAATTAAACTTAAACAAGAAAAATATCAATTTGAATTACTTCACAAAAGTTTTTCCCGTTATTCGGTCAAGAGGAATGTTAAATTAAAAAACAACAAACGAAAGAAACAAACTACAGAAATAAAGGATCCAGAAGATATGAAGCGATCAGAATCACATTTCCCGAGTCCTTAGCGGCGGGACAGCTAATTGCAGCTTATTAAGTTTTAATCAAATACATGTCTCATTTTACTTAAGAAATATGAGTATTTTTTAAGTTTGTACGATATCTATGTCTTTTTCATACTTTAAAATGAAATTTTGATTCTTTTTTTTTTATTATTTATTTAAACTTGGTGAAATTTTATTTTTGTCGTCGTTTAATTAAAAGGAAGATTCTCTTTAATAATCATCAATCAATGTCAACTGATGTAATGACCTTTTCAGTATCTGCGCAACTGAAAATGCAACATTACTGATTTATAGTAAATCTAAATGTGGTTCCTCAGGCGCAGAAATTGAAAGTAAAAAAAAAATTCACAAAAATATATTCACTTAAAATGAGTTTAAGCAAAATTTCGTTTTGATGGATGAATTTTTTGCAGGAAATAAGTGTAAGTCGAAAGAACACAATAATGAGTCCAAATAATAATCACTCAAAATATCGGTAAGCCTGCTGGTAGAGGCTAACAACGAATTCGATAAATGCTTTTTCTCTTTTAGCAGACCCCCCCCCCCTATCAAAGTCAGGGCCTTGGCATCAAATGCAGTAACGGGCCCCCTCCCACATTATGGTCGAAAACATAGATTCTTAGCCAAAAATATCGCGATAACACCACACGAGTTCATATTTCTCCATTTTAAAAATGCCACACGCAGTTATAAGCATTATTTTTAGAGTAAATTAATTTAACACCAACATTACGTTTTCCAGCTCTACCAAAAGTTTAGAAATGAAATTTAGAAGAAAAACCTTAGAAAAAATTCGCTCTGTGCAAACATTGTAATGCATCATAGCTCTATGCAGACAGCTAAAGCAGAATAGTAGTTTATATAAAAAATGTAGACTTAATCTACATTACTCAAATCTTTTATTTCTCTGTCTGTCAATCCGGCGCAATTGTTAATTTTCTTGTGAAAAAATTACTTCAATGAGACGTTCGAGACGGGAATCGAACCTGCAACCTTTTGATCCGAAGTCAGACGTCTTATCCATTAGGCCACGGGAACTACATTCAAATTATTGTTTCTTATCACTCCCTTTATGTATGTGTGTGTGGCGCAATGAGAGAAGAGCCAGAGAAAAAAGAAAATAACTCATTTTCAATGTTCATTTTTTTTAATTGCGCGCGATATCAAATAATGAGTTCATTCAAAAAGGAATAAAATATCACTATTTGCCATAACCGCTTGGAATTGATTCTTCTTGCATTATCTCATACTTACCAGGGGGAGATAGGGGGATGGCCTAGTTATATAAAAAAAAAGTCTAGAAGTGATAGGCTAATTTTTTTTTCGGTTAAGACCTCTGTCAGCTCGAGCCCTGGGACCGCCCGAGCGGCCCGACCCCGGTGCTGAAGGACCAACTGACCCGTCCCTTGCGGGGGACTCTGCCTATTAGATCGTTATAGTAATGAATACGATATATAAAACGCATATAATATGATCAACTAGAAAAAAAAAAAACATACATTAATACTTTATTAGCCATTGAACAGAGGGTTTGTAGAAATTGAAAACTGACTACAGCTGGTTTCTATTCAAATCGATTGGAAATTAATCCATAGCATTATTAGCTCTCCGTCAATATTGAATATGGAGGTACAGCGTTTATTACCTAACATAGTAATATATGAATACATATGTAAAATATTTATTATTATTCTAGATTTAGAATATTAAAATAACGTAATATTAGAATAACATTCTGATCAACTATATATTTTTTCTAAAATTTATCTGCCTCTTTGTTTTTACGTAGAACTAACCGTTTGTACAAATATTTGCATATATTATATATATTAAAATTACTCGGAGAGAAAAAAAGGGTTAGAACTAAACAAGTTTCAAATGCAATTTTAAGTCGAATATCAGTCCGTCTGTATTCAAGATATTTTTGAAATATCCTGAAGGTAGACGGACTGACATGCATATTTGGCCTATAAAGCAGAAATTTCAGTAGATCGTATAGGATTGTACAAGTACAGTAATATCCGTATTGATTTTGACATAAATGGAACCAGTAGTTAAGCATTAATCAGGCCAAAATCCACGTTCAATTTCAAATACACTGAAGCTCGGTTATAATGCGGTTGTTTATATCGCGAATTCGGATATAACGCGATTTGGTCTTGGACCCCTTTCTATTTTGGAAAAGGTGTATAATTGTAAAATTGCAAAATTTACCGTTTTTTCGCCTAAAATCAAATCAAAGGTGTAAATTAATATGCTTGTTTCCTTATTATTTACAGTAATTGAGACTCTATAATCACCCTAATGTCACGAAAATGCGTCAAATACAATATATTTTTAAAAAAATACTGTACCAGAATCGCGGACTTTTTCGTTTAACCAAAATGAATATCGAGATCTAGTTTTCTGCCAATGACAATCAGTAAAGAGGCCCATGTAATCTAATAGGCGTACGAATACCTAGTTTCGATCTACGTGACTCGTCGTTTGTTCAAAATGCCAAGATGGCTGCGCCAAATCGATTTTGGCTAATATAACCCATCAAAGTGTTGAAAAGGTAATGATTTACGTATTTATAAATATAAAATTATCTCACATAGCTCTGAATGATGTAGGTAATCGCGAAATGACCATTTTACATCGATTTTGAATCGTGTGGACGATAATAGGGTGCGATATACGACAGTTGACGTCGCGAAGTAATAAAAGTTCGGTTATATCGCGATCTTCGAGATCTTGGATCCGAAAGATCGCGTTATGACCGAGCTTCTGTATACTAAAAAAAGAGTTCGTCCCCTGTGTGCAATTGTTTACATTCTTCTCTTTGCCTTAGTTCTTTTCAGACTCACTGATTGGATAATCAAAGTCAGAACACTGTAAATATATGAGTCATCTGATGAAGAATAAACGTTTTCATGTAATATGGAAAATCTTCTAGAAAAGTGTTTCTTTCATGTTTCAGTAAAAGAATAACCTGTCATTATAGGCGTTCAGTGTGCTATCCATTGAGTTCTAATTCCTACTCTAAGTATTTTGAAGATTTCTTCATACAATGTTACCACCTTAAAAAAAAAAAAAAAAAAATTTGTAAAATTTCAAAACATGGATTTAGCTGCCTTTGATTCTAGCCACACCTCAGTTTTCCTTTGAAATAATTCTTTTCTTCTGAACTTTACCAACAGCGTTTTGCTATTTTCTTTCTCTTATTTACCATCACTTTGGGTTGATAAAAAGATAAAGAAATATGATATTTACTTATCAATATTTGTAATCTCTACTTCTAGTTTATTATCAATGAAAATTCATTTCTCAATCTGTTAAAGGGAATATTTAGTCTATAAATTTAGCAGTTTCCTAAAAGTGTAAATAAAAATGATATATTAAGTTTTAACGTGGATTATTAGATATAGAATTGTTATTATTACAGTTATGTTTCAGTGATTAAGAGGTATGCTTTGGTGATTGAGTCAGGAAAAGTTACCAGATCGATGTTCTTGAATTGACTGGGAATTTTTCTGGTAAATCTAAAAACAAACTAAGAAGACACGTGTCTGGGCATTCTGTTCCATAGACCTTTGTTTCCGAGAAATTGATTAAAACGTAATTTTAACTTTCGTAAAAGCAGAAGGGCGTGTTCAACACGTGTAATGGTGGCCCAGGGTTTAAAGTGAAGAAGAACAAATTTTATACTGCTTATGGTACAATAAGGTCTAATATTTAAATATTTTATATATAGGCACAAATTTCATATTTTAGACACTTCAAAAATATATTTTCAAATTGCAACTACTGCATATGTTTTTGTCCTAACTTATCATAAACCCACTATACATCGTATATAAACAAGGTTTCGATTGTAACCATGCAGCTGCTTTGTATACCTTCATATTTCTAGTTTCGCATTGCATAGAAGGAAAAAAAAAAACTTCGGCTACATTTCTGAAGACTTCTGATTTTTCACAGGAAAAATGTAACAATTTAAACTAATTTTTAACTATTATTACATTATAACAAATCTTTAAATGAGTTTAGCATGTACAATAAGCAAAGAGGCTTTTGTATACAGTACTTAAAAAAAAAATCTCATTTTCTATAATTAGTAACACTAACATTAATGACACTTCAGTGGATTTTAACTTAACACCGCAAGCGCTGTACTTTGTTTGTTTCATCTCTTCAAGCCGTTCGGCTACCATTATGTTTGTACAAAATGCTAATTTTAGGTCTTGTATGACAGTTAAAATTCTTTTTTGATCATTCTTTCAGAACAATGACCTACGGAGCAAACAACCGGGGACGCGTGTTTTCTTATTTTGTCTATTGTTAAAAGGGCCTCTAAAGTTGAATATCACTGATGCCATCACATATGCTTGATGGAAATATCAGAATTTTAAAAAATCGGACCCTAGCAGGAATTGGGGATGTTTAAGGTCTCTGGGTCGAGGCTGGAAAAGTCACGTGATGTGTGTGTGTCACTTCTAAAAACATGGCTAAGATTACCAAAGCACCTCTGTATATAAAAGATTTCTCAACTTTAAATATATTGAATTATCGGCATACAATTAAGGAGGCGTATGGAAATAATGTAGATACGTTATTTCTAGATGAAAGGAATAAATATATTTAAAGAGAAATTTGTTCTATTCCTTTCAGTGGCGTATATAGAATATATTTTCGGGGGGAGGCCCAAGATTAATGTAAGGTTAAGTTAAGTAATTTTAAGTAGACACCCCATGGAAACCTATCCGTTCAACCAAAAAAAAAACGTTGGGAGGACATACCGTTATTATTTCGGGAGGGGCCCGGGCCCCCTCGGCCCCCCCCTTTTATATGCCCCTGATTCCTTTCATCTAGAAATAACGTATCTACATTATTTCCATACGCCTCCTTAATTGTATGCCGATAATTCAATATATTTAAAGTTGAGAAATCTTTTATATACAGACGTGCTGTGGTAATCTTAACCATGTTTTTAGAAGTGACACACACACATCACGTGACTTTTCCAGCCTCGACCCAGAGACCTTAAACATCCCCATTAAAGACAGTTTTAGAGTTACAGCTGACTAAACTAAAAAGAAAAGTGATCTGAATTCTGTTTGTTTTCACATCACTTGAGTTTTAGTTTCTGTTTGTTTTTAGATCACTTGTGTTTTTAGCTTAGCTTGATTCTTCCACTACTCTTTTTCTGTTGATGTACTTCGATCGTTTTCTTAATATTAAACAGCACATAATAGAAAATGTCACTGTAGGTGTGATGTATCTTTTTCGTATTTTTGTTTGTTGCGTTCTGTATTTTAAAATAGTGACAATATCTTTAGAAAGAGCTCATAAATAACAGAAGAGGAACTCCGAAAGAAATTCTGTAGTGGAAATGTTTGAATTACTACCTTTTTTAGCCTAGTTTCCTAAGAAAGTGAGGATCATAAAATCAATCGGTTTGTTTAAGCTTTTGTCACTTTTGTATTTGAAAATTGTCCTCGTGGATCCTTGTCGAATTTTGCGCGTAAAGATAACAAAAATTCCCATAGGAAAACATTATAAGCGAAATAAAGAATTTCTATCGATGTCTCAATGCATAGAAAGCCATTTACTAATCCATTGTTATTTACACGTGGTTTGTTATGATTCAAAGTAAGCGAATTTAAACAACTTTCTTTCAGGAACTTGTTGTTTCATTATTATTTCTTTGAAACCGAAGACGAATATTAATTCATTGCCATTTTCGTTTGTCAACGGCATTTTTCAACTGAATTAAAAACATTGTCAAACCCTGGACATCGCCGTTTTAGGTAATGTGTTTTTCAACCACTTCTCTGGACTTAGCTTATTTCTATGTGTGTGTTTTTCATAATGTTTCTCCTTTTGTTTGAGAAGTGAAGATTATATTTGTTTAGCAGGGCAGTCATGTTCAAACTGAGAACAGCGACAGAATTTTAAATAGGGTTCTTGACTTTCTTCCATATTCCATTAGGAGGAAATGCAATGAATCGTCTTTGCAGCATTAAAGATAATTTGTTTTATTTTCAATTGCAATAAACTTCATTAAATTAATAATGTTCTTGCAGTAAGATTTTATCTCGGAGCCTTTCATATGTAATTGAACAATATAAGCTTACTAAGTTACTTGTAAGCTTATTTTACGGACATACCAATTTATGTATAAATAAATAAGAGATAATGGATAAATGTGAGATTAAGGATATTTGTTTTTTTCTTGTTAGTTTTAGGTGGATAATAAGTTTAAAATAAGAAGCATTTTTGCCAATTCTTTAGCCAATATTTCTACACTAGCTACAAAGTTGTTTTTTTCTTTAGCCAATTTTTTTTTTTTTTTTTTAATAGAATTGCCTTTGGCGTGAAAGTTGGAACACAGTGTTACTAATTTCTCAACAACAATATATAAGTACATAAGGCTTCCACAAGAGAACGCCATCGGACTCGATTTCTAGCTCAATCCTATATTCCAGCCAATTCCGCTACTACAGGTCGCCTTTGATAGTTTTCGCCGTCCCGTTCTATGTCTACGGACTGTCTTGGAATGAATTGTTCCACCTCGGAGTGTGTTCAAATCTTGCGTTTCTGTTCAAACAGGACAAACAAACATATGATCTGTATTTGTATTCATAAAAAAAAGCTTATTTTTGTGGTTAATATTTCCAACTTCAAAAATTGGAGCCGAAAATTGGTAGAAAACTCATATCCGTTTCGTATTGTTTTCTGTCCATCTTTTGTAAGCTTATCCAATATCCGTATGTAGGTACTTTTAAGCGAGACTTGTGGCCATTTCAGAAATAAAAATAATTTCTTTGAATTTATTAATTAATGCATATTCTCCATTTCTTCAAAAAAAAAAAAAAGTTAATGAATGAATCTTTCTAATGTACTCTATATTCTTCCATCCGATGAAAGTGAACACTTGCTGAACTCCTACATGTATGAAACATGATTTTTGTAATAGAAATTATGAAAGCTTCATTCACGTTGCTTGCTTCTCGTTTTTTCTCGGGATTAAAAATTATGCTGACTCCTGAAGAGATTATTGATATTTTTATTTCAGAAGATGGCGATCATTAGGTACTTGTACAGGAACGATAGGACCTTTCTAAAGTGCCCTTTGTCTATTCACCTTTATGTTCTCCAACATATATCCTCTTCTATTACCATACAGAAAAGTCTGACAGTGACCTACAGCATAATGATCTTCAGACATCAAAGTTCTCGAATCAATCCTATAATTTCTCAATTGCGGATTGCGATACAGGGTTCATTTTCTCACATCCATTCGTCCCAAAAAAATTTCAGCAGACCAACAATAACACCAAAACTAAAAAGTATTACTTCAAAATCTATTTAAAGAACAGCAAATTCTATGTTCAAAATATCTTTAAATATAGTATAGAAGGCTTCGCCGATCTTCTGCAAACCACCGACATGACTTAATATTCCGTTTCTTTTCTTTTGTTTTTGTTTTTTTTAATTCTAAAGGCCAACGCCTTGTCGCTAGGCGCTCTCCAACCGGAGAACCGCCCATTACTAGGGAACAGATACTGGGGTGGTTTCCCGTTGCATACACCCGGGATGGCATTAAGGAATGACGTCAGACCGAAGAGAAAGCGAAAAAGAGGCTGACAAACACAGGAAAGGAAATTGAAACAGCCAAGCCACGTCCAGGAATCAAACCCAGATGCCGGCACACGGCCTCATGGCAGACCGCTCGGCCAAGCCGGCACGGACTTTCTTTTATTATTAAAATATAGAAGTTATAAAATTGCATGACAATTTCAGGGTTTCAAGTGAATCCCTTCACCTCAAGTACAATTATGACGTTTAAGGAACGTAGAGTCGAGATCCATAGAGCAGGAGAGAGTACAGCCAATCCACTTGAAACCATAGGGTTCACAGCAGTAGACATCAACGATTTAACTGGATTTTGGGACTTATAAAATGAAGCTGTTCATTCGAACAAAGATATAAACCATAATTTTAAGCCCTGCCAGGAATTGGTCATTTACGTATCCTATAGAACAATCTGCACGCACCATTTTGATCATCTTATGGTAAAGAACATTAGAAAGGGAAAAATCTATACAAATGGCTTTTTTTTTTAATGTACTGTACGTCTGCTTTAGTTTTTGTTTTTTTTTTTGTATAAAGGATTTAACATAAATTCCTAGCGAACTCCCCAAATAATGCTTGGATCCTTCCGGAAGGGCCAATCACCTAACTTGGTAGCAGGGCCGATTTGTTTAAGTAAGACGCCTGAATCTAATTCATAGTTAATAAATAATTGACGAGTGGCAAAAAAAAAAAAAAAAAATGTTGATTTGAGATCCAATCGTTATCCGACTAGCTTCAGGGACAGTACTTTGATCACTTCTTGCGTATAATCACATTCTCAAAAACGCTGATTTGTTAAGAAAAGAATTACTTATTTATTTATATTTAAAAAATCAATCATAAACATGAGTAGGTGAGACCAAGTGTTTACTAACTTAACTTATCTTTTATTATGAATTTGTTGTTGCTTATTTTAGTTTTGGAGGCCACACATTGATTCCTACGATCTTAAAAAAAATAACCTTACATCAGTAGGTGTCTTATCGTGCTCATTTTAATATCTAAACATCTGTGAAATTGTCAGTTTAATTGGATATTAAGTACACAATAATTTTCTTGTTTCAATTTTTAGGTCGTGTGATAACTTAATGCTTGGTTAACTTCCATCAATTAAGTTGCCCAGAATGGCTGTTGAGAATCGAGGAGCAGTGGCATCCGCTTTGGAGACGTTACGCCCTCTACTGTTAGAAAAGAAAGTCTGGTTATTCCTTGGGGAAGAAGTTTCCACTTTGCCAAATGAAGAAAAGGATTGGTGGACATTTCTTGAAGATATTATAGATGACAAAACTGTAAGGGACTTTTCTTTAAGAAAAAAATTAGATATTAATGAAAATTTTAAAATATTTTTAAGCAGTAATTTAATGAGAGAAATATGTTAAGAGAAGAAAAAAAATTATCTATAAAATATTTTTTAAATTTAAAAGTAATTATAAAAATCTAACAAATTATAAGGTTAACTGATCTTACTAGGGTAGAGGAAAGG
>JAFIDM010009631.1:69969386-69986560 GCA_023159025.1 Thereuonema tuberculata | reverse complement strand
AATATTGTATTTATTTCTTTTGAGTTGAGGAGGTGAGTGTAAGTTTAATATTTATCTTCTTATGTTTTGTGTTTAAAAAATAAAATATTAACACTTTCTTTAAAGATTCAACAAAATTAGAGTGGTTCAAAGTCAGAATTACTAAACATGACATATTTGTTTAATTTGTTTAATGTATTGTCACATTAAAACAGTAAAGAGAAAGTAACTTTAGACATGTGAATTTAGTTTATATGTTTTCTGGAACAGAAAGACATATGTAATTATGTATATTTTTTAAACAGTAATGTGTATAATTACACTCATGAACCAGAAAAACTGAGACACCTGTCTTGTATCATACAGGTTCTCCTTTCAATCTGATTACCTCCAGCAGCGCAAAGGGACTGTATCATCTCTCTGGTACCAATTATAAGACCTCAATCAAATTTGCTTAAATCATGATACACTGCCATTGTTGCTGCAAATTATACAACAATGGATTGCAGAGATATTTTCTTTTATATGTATTTCAATTGTGGAAAATATTATTTAATGCAGGGTGTAGTGACATGTACTGGAAATAGAAGCAACTGTCTCAGTTTTTCTGATACTTCAGTGTATATCAAATTTGTTGGTTAAACAATATTGTTTTTGCAAGTCATGAAAATTTAGAAGTAAAACATGTTTCTCTTTATGAAAGCTTTGCTGTATAAATACTTTTGCTGAATCATTATACATAACCCTCCCCCTTTGATATTACTTCCCTCAGTGTGCAAATGAAGAATTCTTCTTTATGTCAACTATAATCCTATGGATCTTCTTAGGTTGGAAGACATGCCTATAACTACGACATTACACATTTACATAATCTAGAAAGTTGATAATGTATTACAAATTGTCTGGATTATTTAGAATGTAATGGCAACCGAATGATTATCAGTGTTCTCCCCCTCCCTCCAATTTTCAGCCATAGACAATGAATTCTGGGTCCATAAAACAACATTTCTGAAACAACAGTTTGATTTCTTGGGAATCATTGATATATTTAAAAGTTTGTGATCTACAGTAAATAATTTTAAAATTTTATGATGGTACCCAACGAAAATAATACTGTAAAAAGATCTACTGTAGGAGAAAGTAAATGAATCATGAAAGTAGTCCCTTATTCCAAGATGGGAGGGCATATTTGTATTACATTCTACTTTTTCTTTCTAATTGTGTATGGACCCTGTTGGCAGAATAGATAATTGCTTATTATCAACCAATGCTATTGGACTTGAAGCCCTGGTCTAATGTCTATAACCAATCTCAGTATATGAACTGACTCAAATCATTGTCTTTCACCACTATTCTGCATATAAAGCACCTAACAGTTGATTGAGAACTCAGAAGGAAAAAAATGCTGATAATGAAGTACTTTGCAGATTGTTAAGAATGGGCGAAACCATTAGAAATCTTGCTGTAGTGAATTTGACAGCACAGTGATATATAGAAAGAGCAAATGCCATATGTATGCCTAGACAGGATCTATAGTGGGAGGATTGTATTGTTACCATTGTCAAAAATCCCACGAGAGGTAAGTTATATAATAGAAAGAAAAATTGTACTGTTTACAACATTTCAAAAGGCAATTTCCAAAGAGAAATAACAACTCACACTGATCCAGAGGCCAATACTAAAGCCATAGATTCTACTTATTCTCCTTAAGGAATGGCATCAGTTCTATCCTGTGTCAAATAAGTGAAACACACACACATGTAATATGAATTTGTTAAAACAAGAAATTTTTGTTGTAATTACTAATTTAAAATTGTCACTCATTTACATAGTAGATGTTTCTATTAACTACTTAGAATAAAGATTTTATTTAAAATACATTTTATTTATTTTAAAATAATTCATTATGAAAATTTCATAACTTTCTTTTTCTTTCCTTTTTTTTTTTATTAGCCAAAGTTAAAAAGTATTATGAATTCTCCTTCAAAGGTAGTAGAGGCTCTATTACGTCGATTATTCAATGAAAATACATTTTTATTTTTGGGAGTTGATATGAAGAAGTACAAAGATTTCTTTACAAATTTTGTAATGAATGCAAAGGTACTGCTATAGTGATAATTAATTTTTGATTCTAAAAGATATGTTTATTTTGATTTAGTAATGTTTCAGTTAATATTTGAAGTAATACATTCTGTTAAAATATCAAAGACTGCATTTGTTAAATAAATAAATAACTGAACATTATTGCATAAAAAAATAAACCTACTAAGAAGCTTAAGAAAAATATTTAAGAAACAGTATTTCCCATTCTCTGTATCATATTATAAGTGTTCTATTGAAACTTAGATTGCATATAACTTAAAACATAATCACAATTATCTTTAAATAGAACTTTCTATCTCAGTGTATTATTAAATCTTGGCTGGGCAGATCTTCTGATATTTTTTATACTTTAATTAATGAAAGTCATCTTTTAGTCTTCAGATGTTTGTAGCTGCTGCAAAGTAAATATAACAGTATTTCAGTTTCAGGCAAATTTTAAAGTATGTAGTGGAACTAAAACGTTTTGTGGTTTTATAAGAAGTATTTCTTGTGATTGAGAGCTTGTGATTGTAAAATGTCTTTTCTAGAGCTGGATGTATGATGATATGCAAAAACTAACTTCAATCAGTAATCCTACAGTAAAAGAGATGATAACTCATTTTTATGAATTTATATGATTGAAATAGCAGCCAATTATTTTAGCAGTTACTTGAAAATTTTGCAACTTTGCTTTTTATGCTGATGTTTATTTTACTCTGAAGTACACTGTAATGAAAATTTAACTATTTTTTAAGTATAATTTGATGATAACTCATTTCAATCAATAAAGAATTTATTTTAAGACAGAAGTTCCTAAATAGCTGTAATGAGAACTAATGGTTGTGTGAATATGTACTTATTAAAGACAGTTGAGTCATTTATATCATCATTTTGGAGTTGATTGAATAATCTGGTAATAATTGACCAGAAATTTCCTTATTCAAAAAGCAACAGTGAATCCATTGAGCATGACATACGTACTTTCTTACTTAATTAATTAATTACTCTTCACTTCTTAAAGCAGCATAGGTCTTCAACCACACCTCTCCCATCGAGTTCTACTTTTACATCAGTTTTGACTTAGTTCCAAGTCTTGTTGATATTTTTCAACATCCTATTCTTGTTTTTTGTTTAGAGTTCATAGTCATAGATGTTATCTTCTTCCACCTCCATGGCTTCCTGTAGGCTTTCACCATGGTGCTTCATGTTTGTAACATCAAAATCATCTCTTAAAAGTTTTGAAGGTGTGGCATCAGTTTGCCAAATGTGTTTTCTGAAGCCGGGTGGCTAGCCTTGTGTTGTCCATTCACTCCCTCTGTATGACTGGATTGAGCCCAACATAACATCACATTATTCTTCAGACCATCAAATTGAGGAACTCCATCAACAGATCAAAGAAAATCATTTGTTTTATTAGGAGGGTCCTCTTTATTTTAAGGACAATATCTTTCTCTAATGAAATAGCTAAATTTTTATTCAATTTCCTCACAGTAGGCCCCAAACCATCACCTTTGAGTTTGTAAGGCAATTGATGCTTACTAATCGTCCTGGAAATATCTTTGTGAACAGTTGATAATTAAATTCTATTTTTTTTATAATGGAACCATATTAGCTTTTATCCAAATATTAATATAATGATATGCTATTTTAATAACATTAAACCGTAAAATGTACTTTGCTAAGTTTTTTTTCCTGAAAATAACTTAAAATGTTTACTATGTATTTCAGTCAAAGCATTATATGCTTCAGCGAAAAAGTCCAACTATGGTTGAGCGTTATGACAGTTTGGAAGTTCTTTGCTCTGATTTAGATTTATGGGAATTTGTGATGTACCTAAGTCCTGGACAACAAGAAAAAGATATGATACCTGGACAAGTAAATTCCTATTTTATATTCCAAAACTTTATTGATCTTGGTAAACTTATTAAAAACAACAATATTTTTTTTTTTATTACCTTCTGTAAAATATACTAAGTTACATTTAATCAATAGGCAAAGATGCAATTTAACAGTTAAATAGACAAACTTAATTTGAAAAAAGAAACAATTTAAAAATGTTATTACTTAATTATACATTGTCCATTTATTATTTGAATTCTAGTTGTTAGCCAGAAGCTGGTCTTCTTTGATCAGTGTTTCTTTACCTCTTCATTATCTGTTCTTGTAAAGCAGTCATTTATAAACAAAATAAGTCTACATAAGCAAAAATTTAGCTAAGTCTAGACAAATTTGACTAAACTCATTATTATGAAAAGTGGAATGTAATAAGAAATATGTGCTTAAGTAAGTGGCAAGAATAGAAAGTCTTGACAGTTTCAGAGCTCTCTGGAAGTTCATCAGCAAGGGGAATAATTGCAAATTAACCATAACAAGATGCATGGGTTTTGAGAATGAGACATAATGGTAATGAAATCTTGATCATAGTAAATCAAATGTCATTGGTTTGCCCCTTTGTTTAATTTGTAATTATTCCCCTTGCAGATAGATACAGTTCTGAAACCATCAGGATTTATTACTTGCCATGTACTTAAGCATGTATTTTTCTATTGCATCTTGGTTTCCATAACAATGAGTTTAGTCATATTCTGTAGACCTGGCTAAATGTTTGCTAATGTGAACTTACTTTCCTTAGGGATGCATTACATAAGAACCCAACATAGAATCTTTACAAAGTTTTGTAATATTGTCTAGATTAAGCTAATATAGACTACTTTGCTTTAATTCATAAACTGCTTGGTCAGATTAGCTAGAATATCTATTATCAATTTACTTAAAGTTAAAAAAAATGAGAAGTCTTGCAGTTGATTGATTCTTTTTAGTCCCTTGTTATTCTTTCTTCATTTCCTGTAAGTGCTTTTATATGGAATATAATGAGTTATAATTTTATGGAATATTCACTCTTAACAGGTATATGAACGCTCCTATTTGGCCACCCAAAGAGAGCAATACCTGCTGCAGCAGTTATATTTGGAATCACAAGCCACAGAAATGGTCTTTCATACCGTACAAATTTCTTCAGCCCTTGCTACTGAAGAAAGTATAACAGTATTATCTTTACCAAAGCTTCATGATATTTACAAAAAGGATCCTTTAGGTAATAAAACTGTGCCAATGTTCTAAAATCAATAGTCTAATACTACTAGAATATTCTACTAATATTTTAGTAATATTCTAGGAAAAAAATAATAAATTTGAAAGTCTAAATTTGTAAAAATTCATTTCATTCTAATCCAGTTTAACTTAAATTTATTGAAGTCAGTGAATTACTTAAATATATACAATAAAAATCATTATTTATGACTTATCTCAAATTTTTGATTAATTTATATCTTTGTTGAGATTTGTAGAAGTTGCCGAAGAAATTACATCCATTTCAAAGAAATAACATTAGCGAAGAAAAATTTAAAAATAGGAAATCTACGTAGATTTCAATTGAGCAATTACAAAATTATTTTCTCAACTCTTTCTTTGAAATAGATATTGATGCGTTGTCAACGATGCGCGATGACGCAATATAGGCGGACCGCGAAGAGAGCTCCAAACAAAGACCCCCAGACGCCAGCGTCGAAGGCCGCGCTGTGATTGGCCAAGCCGAGAGCTCTCAGAATCCGAGTTCGTCTCTCCCATTCCTAACGGACCACGCCCTTCCTGACGGACCGCGCAGGAAACTGATAGCGACCTGGATTTGAGAATCCAAAATATTAACCTGGATTTGAGAATCCGATCTATATCTTTGAACTGTATTAACCTGGATTTCAGAATCCGTTGACCTATATAAACTGTAAATAAAATTGTAAATGGGTGTGTGTAATTATGCTGAACCTTTGACTCTGTCTCTCTCATTTTGACCACACATCAATATCATTTATTTTCAATGATGGCTGATGGGAAATAATAAATCTTGGTATCAATTATATAAAGATAGATTAGATATAAAATATATAAAACAAAATGAAATATATTTTCCAAATGAAGCACTTCTTAAACATGATGAAGATGTAGAATGTGTTTATCATAAGAATTATTAATACTAGAAAATCTGCATAAAGTTTTCAATGACAAATATAATGATACAGTATTTTGGAAAATTAGTGAATTTTTTTTATATAATTTTATACAAATAAATACTATTTTTATTATGATGTTCAGATTAAGATTTAAACATTAGTATGACATGAGTTAAATTATTGTTAAGGTTACACTGTTAAGATAATTATTAAATTAATTTTAATAAATACTCCGAATAATGCTAAACATCATGATTGAGGAGTCTGCTGATACAACAGCTTGTATTGTGAGATATTTCTGAATAATTTCAGAGTCACTTATTTTAGATGACTAGTACGTATTCTGTAGCTTGAAGACTTTTTGGTTAATTTTTAATAAATAATAATCATTAATTAATCTTTACCATTTTTAAACATTTCATTTTCATGCTTTTCCTACAATGGCAGTATTTGTTTAAAATCATGAGTATAAAATTTTATAATACTTCAGGTCATCAAAAATGTGGAATTTTTAAATTGATTTTATAAATATATTTATAAAATTTGTTGTTACACTTATAATAGGAACTTACGATAAGAAAGATGTGATAAAGGCATACGATGCAATGATGGCACGCAGAAGGAATTTAATTAAAGTAAGTTATTTAATTATAAGCAGATTTTTGTTTTATATATATTAAGTTAAGTGAACCCCCAATATAGAGATATTCATTTCTGATTATTTTCTCCAATGACTCTAAATTCTATGTGAATTATAGTTGTTTAACTACTTATAGTTTGTTAATATATATTGAAGTCTGAAGAATTTAAGCACATTAATGTTAAAGTTATTAAATTTATTAAAGGTTAATGTAAGTTTTTTTATTGATGTTAATGAATTATTAACATCATGTTCAGATATTAGTTAAGAATTTAATCTTTTAATTTTTTTTTTTAATAATTTCAAAAATTCTAAAATATTAATCATTAAATTGTAGATTATTGATTCTGGGAAAGCTTTGGTCAAAGCAGTATTTCTCTACAAAGGATTCTGTCAGGAAATAGAACCAAAGAATTCAGATAGTGAAGAAAAACGAAATGAGCGTTGCATAGCTGTCAGGAAATATGCAGATGCTATTTTACGGTCAAAATCAGTTCTTAATCCTAACAGTGTTCTGGAGTTGATGGTCCTAGCTGGACTTACTGATGATGAGATAAAAATCATAGCAAAAGAAACTTTTGCTGTGATAAAGCTGGAAGGTATTTAAATAAATGTAGATACTTTATTTAAAACAAAATTAAATTGAATAAATTTGTTAGTTAAAGTTAAAGTTAAAGTTGTGACAATGGAAATACAGTAAATTGTTGAATTTATTATAAAGACTCCTAAATGCAAATAGTGAAGCATTAGAATTATGATGACTCTTAATATTAAATTTTGAATTACTTGGGTTGGTCAAAACGTTTGTTCGCTTTTTTTTTACGTACGATAGCTCTAGTAGCGCTTAGGTCTTTAACGTCATTCTTCACCATTTTGTTAGATTTTATTGTGACAGCTGTCATATCAGTGTGCATTTAAAACAAAAACTGATCAAAATTGGTGAATTTTGTATCGCCAATTTAATATTGAAGATGGAAGAAAATAAGCATGCAAGATAGCATGTTTCTTTGATGACCAGGCAAAAACTGTTACAGCTTGGCTGGGAAGTTCTGATTCATCCGCCGTATTCACCAGACATTGCACCTTCGGATTTCCATTTATTTTCGTCTTTACAAAATTCCCTTAATGAAAAAAATTCACTTCCTGGAAGACTCCATAGGCACCTGGAACATTTTTTTCCTCACAAAAAGAAAAAGGCTTGGGAAGATGGAATTATAAAGTTGCCTGAAAGATGGCAGAAGGTAGTGGAACAAACCATTGAAGACGCTGTTCAATAAAAGTATTAGTGAAAATGAAAAATGTGTCTTTTATTTTTACTTAAAAACCAAATGAACTTTTTGGCCATTCCAATATATTCAGGAATTAGAGGTGGAATCCTACATTTCTTATTATAAAGATCTTGTTATTAAATAAAAGTGCACTACCCTAGAGTCCATTGAAAGTGGCATGAAAATGTTTTTTTTTTTTCCAGGAATGAGCATTTATTTAACAAAAAATAAGGCTAATGATTTGAATAATGGCAAAAAATAGGCCAGAAGGAATGCTCAAATAATTTGATAAGATATTTTAATGATGGCATAGAAAAATTGAAAAGTGATATAATGAAAACTCAAAGAAACATACTTGTTAATTGTTTGCAACATTCTTTCTCATTTTTGTGTCATCTTTGACTGCAGTTTATTTAAAAGTATATTTTCCTTGCTTAGATTTCAAATGTTTTTACAAAGGTGATAAGAAGATTTTTAATATTTCCAATAAAAACTTTTTATGTTTTAAGTTTTTGTTAAAAAAGAGACTTATATTTGTTTAAACATTAAGTTATTTTAAATTATATTTTTAGGTGAAATATCCTAAGATAAGGCTTAAACAATTTTTTTAAAAGAATGATCATAGACATAATTAAGCCATTAGATGATTCTGAAAATAATAGCTAATTTTAAGATAATTATTCGTTGAACAAAGATTATTAGCAACTTTATCAATTAAAGTAGAACACTTTGACACTATACACATATGTCAACAAGAAATGCACTTTTTTTATTTAGGTCTTATTTGTGATTTTACTCTGGGTTCGTAGATTCTACTATGTCCTTAAATGTATTTTCTGTTTCTGATCTGTTACTGATTTTTTTGCTGTAAGTTTTCATATTATAGTCACAAAGCTCTAAAATATTTTCTGCAACCAAAACATTTTTCATTTTTAAGATTATCATCATTTTATGATGGTCTGTGACTAGCAGTGCTCTTTTTGTAAAAAAAAAGGTGATGGAACGCTAATAATTTTTTTTTTGCAATTTTATATAATATTCATAATATTATGAATACGGTGCACAAGCAGAACCATCATAATAATTTTGTTGCCATTTGCCGACCTGCTCTGCTCAACAGGGCGATTCTATTTGGACCAAACATCAATTTGAATAAAAATCCGTCGAAAAAAGGTGGTGGAACGCCATTCCAATGCGTTCTATGACAAAAAGAGCACTGGTGACTAGTATACTAGGTTAAGCCAAGAATGTGCAGAGTTTTTGTGGCTGTATTTTATAAGAAAGACAGCGATCATCCTGCAATCTCTTTAGATTAAATAGAGAGTTACTTATTTAAGATCAATCCCAGTAATACAGTGCTTAGCCTGTATTAGACCTGTGATGCAAGTTCAAGGATCATTTAAAATGCTTTCAGCAAATGATGGCTAAAATAACTAACAAACAAACTTACAAAAGTTTTTAGTCCTACATAAAGACTGGAGAAGTCAGTCTTAACCAATTGATTAGTCTTTTCATTACCTTTAATGTATTCTTCTGAAACTCAAAGACCACATAGGTTCTTGTAGCTAAACAATCCACTCTTTAATAATTCACCTTTTACTATTTTACCTTTCTTGAAACAGCTTAGCCACTATTGCTTTTTGCCCATAAAAATCCAATCAATCAATCAACTCATGGGAGATAAGATTTGTGAAGTATTCAGTGCCTTCAGTGCAGCCTGACTATCTGAACAGATACTAGGTGAATCAGGGTTAGATGTTGAAATTTCAAAATAACATTCTAAAGGCAATTTAATAAATAAGATCAAAGGTCTTTATTACAGTAAATACACAAAAAAATAAAGTATTGCCAAAATAACGAATGCTTGGAATTTTCTTTCCTCCCCCCACAAGTTTCAGTGTAAGGCCTGACCCTCTGAAATTCCTCTGCAATTCAGGAACAGTTTGTAATCTGTGAGCACTGTTCATTTAAAGTGCAACGACATAAATTCTTGTACAAAAGAATAATTCACCTGTACTGATTTTCTTGATACTTTATCTTTTTTTTTTTTATTAGTACCTGTTTCTTTCCTGTCATCTCGTAATATTCTCTTCCTCTAACATTTAGGACAAATGTTGATGCGTCAACATTTACCTTTTCTCACTACTTCCGAGAGGGGAGTGATCATGAAAATTTGTAAGATGAAACATTTAAAAGATAAAGTATTTCTTTCAAGAAGAGAAGAGAAGAGAAGATATAATTGCTTCAAATTAATATCCTGTAGGCAAAGATAGGGTCTACTGTCCAAGTAAAAAAAAAAAAAAAAAAAAAGAGAAACTGAAGGCAGTGGGTATTGTCTAATGTTCTATGAAGAAACTGATGGAAACTTTCATTAGTGGTTTCATCTTATCAGTAACAAATATTAACATCATTCTTTGTGAAATGTTCTTGAAGATTCCATCAGAGTAAAGGAAAACTAATGCATAATATTACTTCATTACTTACAAACCTTTTTAGGTTTCTGATACAAGTATCAGATGCCTTATAATCCCGGTTTGTCCGTCCGTCTGTGGACAAGTATCATTAAAAATATCATTAAATTCTCATTAGCTCAACAATCACAATAATCGCAACAATTGTACCTTTTCCATTCACAACAATCACATTGATAATACAACTCAGCAACTATCACAACAATTGCGCCTTTTGCATTTGCAACAATCACATTTATAATAATAGGGAAATTAAAGCAATAATTCAACATTTCATATAGTATCAGAAGCCATTGTGAAGCATTGTGATTGGTTTACTAATCGCTATTACTACCTTTTTTAACCTGTTACCTTTCCTTTTTTTAATAAAAGTAACTGATCATTCCTAGAAAGAAAGTAACTGTTACTAGTAATGTGTTACTTCCAATCTCTGATCAAGTATTCAGCGTCAAGAAAGGCTCCTAGAGCTATCTTCCCAATTCTTAAACATTTTTTGATGATAAAACATATTTTCTAATTTTATATGAATAAATAAATAATATTTTATTATTATTTATTTATTCATATAAAAAATTAGAAAATATGTTTCAAAAAAATATAGGAAAAATTAATGATTTTGGACTTGCTTTTTAGGCTTCTGATACCGTGAAGCCTTATATCCCCGGTTTGTCTGTCTGTCTGTGGACAAGTTTCAACTCAGCAACCATGAGGGCTAGAGACTTGATTAGGGTGTCATTGAAAAGGTCTTGCCAGAGTAGTTCAGAGCCATAGAGTTTGTGTCTCTAGCTGGTCGAGTTCCAAGGTAGCGATAGCGATCAGTAAACCAATCACAATGCTTCGCAACGGCTTCTGATACGTGAATGAAGAAAATTATTCAAAAGTTATTGAATTCGGTCTATTAACAAGGTTTGAGCTAAGAATGATGATTATTCCATACAAATAGTGATTTTTCTGTATTTTACGTAATATAGGTAGGAGCTACTTGCATCTCTTTTTTTTTTTTAAATCATTATTAGGAATTCAGCGTATTAACAAGGTTTGAGTTAAGAATGCCGATTATTCCATATAAATTGGTGTGGGTAAGATAGCATGGGGTCGCAAACAGACTCGCGCGTGCATTTTCTAGACCACCCCGGCGCAGTCTATTCTAACATAAAGGTGACTCAATCTGTACTTAACTCATCCTTCTTCAGTGTTCATGAGCCTATTGTAGTGGATTTTGAATTGTAAAGTTTTCAATAAAAACCGCTTGTTATAACTTTTCAATAATCTTCTTCATTCACGTATCAGAAGCCATTGCGAAGCATTGTGATTGGTTTACTAATTGCTATCGCTACCTTGGTTGGAAAGTACATTACTTTGTTCATATCCGGAAAAGGATATGAATTTTTCTTTTGTTGCTTTTTGATTGAAAGGCTATGATCATCACAACCTCGACCAAACCAGAATCCTGGGTATGCTTATATATGAGCTAGATGGTGGAGATCAGTCTCCATGAATTTACCTTTCAGATAAGTATTCTGCTGAGAGCCAAGTGGGTGTTACCTTAAGGAACATTTCTAATATGCTGGTCCATGAGCCACTCAAGAGTTTTTCAGCATGAAAGATAAAAGACTAATAAAATTAGAAAGATCTGATTAAAGGATAGTTAATTCTGACTTAAGCTGGAGTTCTGTTGACAGCAGTGATTGCAGCCCTCGAGCAATGACCAACTCTTTGGCCCCTTCTATTTTCAGTTCAAATGATTCTGTCGATTGCTGCAATGACCTGTGGCAACGACTTCAAGAAGGGGCCAATCAAAAGATTTACTGCAGCAGCAAATGGTCATAAGAGAGACTTGATGTAAACAAATGCATTTAAAAATTTTCACATTTAAAAAAAATTGTTTAATTAATGCATATGATTTTTTTAATAATCTACATATTAAGTTACATATTGAGATCAGATCTCTTAACTCCAAAGGAGGGAAATCATCATCTGTCATATTGGAAATAGGAGGACAAACGATGTTCATCCTGCTTTCCTCTGAACAGTCTTGTCTCAACCAGGCCTCTAGAACAGAATCCTGTAAGAGGCAAGACATTAACACCAAGAGTAAAAATACATGCTGTTGATATTATCATGTAAGATTTGTAAGACACATTTGCTATGTCCTTCTAAACCTCTTACTTTATTCTTTAAACAACCACTGTTTTTAGATAAAGGCGTTGCTAACTCTGATAGGCTTTTAATTAGAATAAGGTAGGACAGAGATGTGTTGCAGATTAGTCTGTAATACATTATATTCTTTGCTGCAACCAGAGGAAAACAATTTATTATAGATAAAAGTTTTGTTATTAGAAATGATGTTATTTTATTATTTACAAATAAAACTATTTTATTTAAGATGGGACAAATGGCCCATCAAAACTAAAGTTAAGCAAAAAAATTAAAAACAACAAAATATGGAATTCAAAGATAGCCCTACTCCTTCTTCATAAGGTATTTGACCACAAAGAATCAAATAATAATAACAAACAAAAAAACCTCAAATTTGGAAAAAGGAGGACCTTTTGTTTCGTTGTTGTTGTTTTTTTTTTTATTTTGCTTATCTTTAGTTTTGAGGGATCATTTATCCCATCGTAAATATATTCTTTTGCTTGTATGTCTTTTGGGTTTTTGCTTGCTGGGTGGTCCCTGATTGAGGCTAGCCTAATAAGCTCGAAACAGGTGTCCCACAGTATCAAGCTTGATTCAAAAGGCTTCCCATTTAAAACTATTTTATTATTTAAAATTAATGTTTCTATACAGTTTCACCTATAATCAATAGGCCCATTCCTTTTCTCCCCCACATGTTACATATCTACCAGAATAACCAGAATAACTTCCAATATTTTTCTTACTGCCTATAATTTTTCTTACTACTGATGACTTTATTCCCACTGCAAACGTTATAGTGCTGAATGTATAAAAAATATTTCAAAAATGTAATATTAGTTTTAATCAGTAAAATGAAAATTCTATACATTCTTCAATCCATCCTATTCTTTTCATTCTTGTTTAATGAGTTTTCCTAGAAAAGATTGTGACTTTTTGAATGAGGAGAATTTACAAAGTTGTACATAGTAAATTATGAATCACTTAAAAATTCCTTAAAATATACTTACATCATAGCTAATACAGTAAGGTTTTCTACAGAAAATTTATTTCACTTTAGAAAGTAACATTTCTGATCATTATTTCAGAATTAATTAAAATTTTTATTTATGTTTTTTAGGAGGTATAGATGAGGCTTTATGCTATGCTGAGACAGCAAATCCAGGTGAAAAGCAGCTACAAACTCACTTAATTGTTATTAATGGTCCAGAAGTAGCTAATAAGAGAAGAATATGTGAACGTTCTATGGCAAAAGCATGGAATCACAGAGATTCTATTCTAAGGCTTTCAGCCAAATTAATGGAAGCAAATGAACAACTTGATGCCCTTGATGTAAGTGTGATATATTTGATGTTGTTTTAGTGCTTCTTTAATTCTGTAGATCTATAATCTGATAGCTGTTTAGAATTTGGAATAGGGGAGTTGCTATGGATATTCTTCAGGAGATGATTTTCATCATTCAGAATAAAAGAGAAAAAAAAGGGGTGAGGGATATCCTTCTTGTTGATGCAAAGGAATTACAAATAAAACAATGGCTCTCCTACCAAAAAAAAAAATGAAAAATACTGCATTTCTTCCATTTTTGGATGCATTGGGCATTTCAGTCCCTATCAATCCCACCTTGGCTTTCCATTGTAATTTTTTCAGTAGAATTTTCAATTTGGAATTTATTTGCTACATTTTATAAAGTTATATAAATTATACAGTAGGACTTCTGTGCTCAAAACAAAGAGAATTCAAAAGAAGTGTTTAGTGTTTCTCTAAACTTCAAAATGACAAGAACCATTTATCTTGTAAGTAAGTCTAATGAAGTCAGTCTCTCACATCTCAAACATTTTTTACCCATTCTTCAAAAGAAAATGTGGCAAGTTTCATTTCATTACAAATCAATTTTATGAGTTATTTACTCAGCAAATTCTTTACTGACTTGCCTTGGATATATTTTTCACTACTGTCTTTACTGAAACTATGCTTTGATGTCTTTGGAAGTTTCTATTCAATACTTAAGTGATTTTTTTTTAATTATTTATATTTGTGACATTCCATTGTCTTTAATATTTAAACCTTCATAGTGCTTGACTATCTTTACTCCCAGAAACATTCTCATTGCATCATTCATGTGAATTATAATTATTTAAAATCATTAAAATGTCGGAAATTGGGATTTTAAGTCTTTGTCAGTGTTTCAAATGAACCACCCCACTTTCTGATTTTACTGACAGCAGTAATATAGCAGACTTTGTAACAATTTGGTCATAGCCAACCTAAATTTTTCATTTATAATAAATTGTATATTCTGTGTACTTATTCACCTTATGTTTGCAACCATTTAAGAGATTTTATCTGCTCTATTATAATGCTTTCATAAGCAGACAACAGTTGACATTTTGTAATATTGAGGGTAATTATGAAATAGTCATATTTATTTAATCTTAAAACCATGTAATTTCACAACTGACATTCTAATGTATTTGTGGTCAAGGTAAGTGATGCTCATCAGATAGGATCAGCCACTTCTGAACAAATAGGTCTACATAGAAATTGTAGACTTCTTTGATTCTCTTTCACAGTGATTCAATTTAAATATATTAATTTTTTTGAAGGTTCCACTGTGTCTGTTACACTTTCATTTAGATACATTGTATAATATCTTTTGATGTTTTGGGAGCTATTATTGATTCTGTATAACTTCAGTTGTATTAGCAACTGAGCAGTGATATGAGCAGTAGTTTGATCACTAATCTCATCAAATGTTACATCATCTTTAATTCCTGAGCAAGATCCATGTATTACTTTATTATTATTATTATTATTATGTTTCAAACCTTGGGTTTCCCCAGCAAAAACAATATGGCGGGTCAAGGAACAAAGCACATACTGCCAAGTGTAAAGACGTGTGCAAGAATGATTAGGGATGTGTGGTTGTGTCCATAAATTTCCTAACTATGCATGTAGTGATGAGTACCACAGCCTTCTGCAGTTGTGCATAAGTGTTTTTGTGAAGTCCTAGTGTGCTGAGATTGTGGTGCAATGTGTGAGGCACCAGACCAGTGGCAGACAGAACGATGGGTACAACACGTACTCGATCCTGCCTCCACTGCTTCTGGAGCTCGTGTGCTAGATCAGTGTATTTACTGATCTTGTCTGCGTGAGTTTTCTGCATGTTCTTGCTGATAGGCACTGCAATATCAATTAGATAGGTCTGTTTGTTGACCTTATCAACAAGTGTGATGTCTGGTCTGTTGTGATGTATGGTTTTGTCTGTGTGAATGGGGCGGTCCCAGTATAGTTTATATGAGGGTGACTCTAATACGCTTTGTGGCATGTACTTGTAGTACGGGACCGTGCTCTTAATAAGTGAATGTTTGTGTGCTAGTTGTTGATGAACGATCGACGCTATCTGATTGTGTCGGTGGAGGTAGTCTGTTTGAGAGAGAAGGGGACAGCCTGATATTACGTGGTCGATCGTCTCATGCGTAGTGTGGCATTTCCTGCATTTGTCGTCATGTGTGTTTGCATCGTGTAGAATGTGTTTCTTGTAGTTGCGTGTGGAGATGACTTGGTCCTGTATTGCGATCATGAACCCTTCGGTCTTCCCAAACAGCTCACCACTCGTCAGCCATCTGTTCGACGCTTCCATGTCGACATGAGGCTGGCTGAGTTCGTGATGATGTCTGCCATGGAGTTCCTTACGAGCCCATGATTCACGCAGCTGCTGAGTGTGGGTGTCAGGGGTGGTGAATGTTGGAGAAGAGTTTTCGAGGTTCAGGGGTGTGAGGTGTGTGTCAGCCTTGACAATGGCGGAGTGAAGTGAGGAGTCTTCTGCTCTTTGGTGGAAATGTTCCCTAAGTGTATGTACTTGTTTTTCGTGTAGGGTGATGAGGTTGATGAGTCCTCGGCCTCCCTCCTTGTGGGGAAGAGTCATCCTTTCCGTAGCGGACTTGGGGTGGTGCATGTTGTGTTTCGTGAATGTAGTGCGTGTTGCGCGTTGTAGTGCTTCGAGTTCGGTGTTTGTCCATGGAATTATGCCGAACGAATATGTTAGTATAGGAACGGCAAAAGTGTTGATAGCTTTAATTTTATTTCTGGCGTTGAGTTGTGTTTTGAGGATTTTGTGAACTCGAGCAAGGTATGTGTTCTTCAGTGCATTTTTGATGTTTGCGTTGTCAATGACGCGCGCTTGCTGGAAGCCCAGGTACTTGTAGGTCTCTCCCTGTTCCATGGATTGGATGGCCAAACCATGGTCCAGTTCAAAACCCTCCAAATTCGAAGTCTTCCCACGTATTATGTGTAACTTGCGGCATTTGTCAATTCCAAATTCCATCCCAATGTCTTTGGTGAACTGTGTGGTGGCTTGTAGTAAATTAGTTAGTTGTGCATTGTTTGTGGCATAGAGTTTAATGTCATCCATATAGAGTAAGTGTGTGATTTTATATGGTGTCACAGTGCCTGTGGTAAGCTTATAACCGTGTTTTGTGTTATCTAGTATATGGCTCAGTGGATTCAAGGCGAGGCAGAACCAAAGAGGACTCAAGGAGTCTCCCTGGAAAATACCTCTCCTTATGGGAATGGGATCTGTAGTGATGGAGGT
>JAFIDM010009631.1:69954372-69964386 GCA_023159025.1 Thereuonema tuberculata | reverse complement strand
GTGACTACATCATAACTGTTGTTGAAATTATAGTTGGATAATGATATCATATATTATTTGTTAACATTATTGTTTTTTTAAATTAAACATAATTTTGTTTTTACTTAATTGCCAGAATTCGTTGTTAGGGACTCTCTGTCCCTAACGAGACTGTACTGTATTATCCTTTTAAAGAAAAAATAAAAAAAAAATATAAAAAAATATTATTATTATTATTATTAGATTGGAGCTCGTATGCTAGATCGGTATATTTACTGATCTTGTCTGTGTGAGTTTTCTGCATGTTCTTGCTGATAGGCACTGCAATATCAATGAGATATGTCTGTTTGTTGACCTTATCAACAAGTGTGATGTCAGGTCTGTTGTGATGTATAGTTTTGTCTGTGTGAATGGGGCGCTCCCAATACAGCTTATGGGAGGGTGACTCTAGTATGCTTTGTGGTGTGTACTTGTAGTATGGGACCGTGTTCTTAATAAGTGAGTGTTTGTGTGCTAGCTGTTGATGAACGATCAGAAGGCGACAGCCTGATATTATGTGGTTGATCGTCTCATTGGTAGTGTACCATTTCGTGCATCTGTCGTCATATGTGTTTGCGTCGTGTAGAATGTGTTCCTTATAGTTGCGTGTGGGGATGACTTGGTCCTGTATCGCGATCATGAACCCTTCGGTCTCCCCAAACAGCTCACCACTTGTCAGCCATCTGTTCGACGCTTCCATGTCGACATGAGGCTGGCTAAGTTCGTGGTGATGTCTACCGTGGAGTTCCTTACAAGCCCATGATTCACGCAGCTGCTGAGTGTGGGTGTCAGGGGTGATGAGTGTTGGAGAAGGGTTTTGAGGTTTAGGGGTGTGAGGTGTGTGTCAGCCTTGACAATGGCTGAGTGTAGTGAGGAGTGTTGTGCTCTTTGGTGGAATTGTTCCCTAAGTGTGTGTACTTGTTTTTCGTGAAGGGTGATGAGGTTGATGAGTCCTCGACCTCCCTCATTGTGGGGAAGAGTCATCCTTTCCGTGGCAGTCTTGGGATGGTGCATGTTGTGTTTTGTGAATGTAGTGCATGTTGTGTGCTGTAGTGCTCTCTCCTTATGGTGATGGAGGTGTTGAAGATACATACATGTAATGTTGTGTTCCAATTCTTCATCGCGGCATCCAAGAATGCCGTGATGTTGGAGTGTATTTTGTAGAGTTGAAGAGTATTTGGGAGCCAGGAATGGTGGACTGAGTCAAATGCCTTCTTGTAGTCGATGTACGGGATGTATAAGTTCCTATTCTTCGCGTGCACCTGCCGTAGGATTACCAAGTCAATAAGAAGTTGCTCCTTACAACCCTGGGAATTCCTGCAGCAGCCCTTCTGCTGTTTGGAAAGAATGTTATGTGTCTCGATGTATGTGTAAATTTTGTCTGCAAGGCAGGAGATGAGGATTTTGTAAAGTGTGGGTAGGCAAGTAATTGGACAGTAATATGCATTGTGCGCTGTTTCAGTGTTCTTGCTGCTCTGTAGATATGTGACATCGTATTTTTCGAACGGAAGCCTCTGCCTAACCTCCGAACGCGGATGACTTTATCCTGAGCCACATCCGATGAAGCATGATCAATATTAGAACAAGATCTCATCATAGATGGTTGGACCCTTTAGCCTAACCTAAAGCTAGGGTAGTGCCCGCCCCCACCGCGTGGAGGTAGGGTCCATAGGGGCTTAATATTATTATTATTATTATTATTACTATTATTATTATTTACCTGCATACAATCTTACAAAATTAAGAAACTTAAATCTAGTCTACCAAAAATATACAACAGTTATGGAGGGGAAAAAAACTTGTCTTTCATTCTACAAAACATAATCAACAAAATAAGTCTAAGATAAATAAAAACTTTACAAGAAATTCGTAATAGCTTGGCTGATCAATAAAACAAACAATTACAAGTAAAATATATATTTTATTCATATTCACTGCATTATTGATCAGCCAAAGTATTATAAATTTCTTTACTTGTGAGATTTTTGTAAAAAAAAAACTAAAAAAAAAAAAACTCACAAAGTTATTTATTTTTCTTAGACCTATTTTTGTTGATTATGTTTATTTATATCGGAAAATATAAAAGATAAATACAGTCTATTACCAAAAAAATTGAATCACCATGAAGGAAGTATTCAATTTGAAGGAAACTATGTATACAACTAGCTTCCCGTAAGACATGCAATGATTAAAAGTTTGTGTCAAGAAATGTCACCATTACCCCTATGACTCAATGGATGTGCTCATCTTGTGGTTCATATAAAGGCCCTCAGAATGCCTTTAGACATTCATGCTTGTTAGACATGTCATGCTTCTTTGAACTATTGCATTCACATTAGTAATGATTTGAAGACCCTAGAGCAGGGACTGAAGACCCTAGAACAGGACTTCAAGAGAGGTTGCTTTGTGGGACTGGGAGAAGCCGGCTGGTCATGTAGATGAATCGTTCATTATCTTAGTCATAATGATGCTTCTGTGGGAAGGTGCTGAAGAGTGATGGTCGTGTGAAGCACTCATTCACATTGTCATGGCTCTAGTCAGCCCACCAGTACTACTGCTGGAGACAATCATTTTGTTGTGAGATTTCTTTACAGTCTCCAACAGTTTCACTCTCCACCATCCAAAGAGATGTGGCATCTTGTATACAGCAACTGGTGTTTACTGACACCATTGCTAGACAGATCACAGACACTACGCTTCATTCCCATCATCCCTTATGAGGCCTGCCCTTAACAACCCAGCAATCAGAGGCTGTCTGGAGTTGTGCCATGTCCGAGAGACTTGGTATACTCTTGAATGGTCTCGTATTGTGTTAGTGATGAGTCCAGCTTCTGCCTTGCAGCAGATGATCATTGTATCTGATATGGAGGTGGACTGGGCAACACTCAAATCCTGGCAATATTGTCAAGAGGCACACAGCCATTACAGTTACGAAAGTGATTCAAGGAACTTTAAATGCCCACGGATACATGTAGGAGATCCTGCAACCCATTATCTTGCCCTTCATGTCATGCCTATCAGGAGCAATTTTCCAACATGTATTACCTTGTATGTCCACATACTTTTCCCAGCAATGCCTGCAAGCATTTCAAACTCTTCCTTGGTCAGCCAGATCCCCAATCGAGGATGTCTGGGATACACTAGGACATTAATTGCATTCATCTTAAATCTGGCATTTGGAGAAGTAGTTTTGTGAAAACTTAATTAAATCTTTACTTTAGGTTTTAGTATCAACACTGTGGTTTAATACACTCTGTTAATTTACTCACAGAAATTTTTATTATGGATTAAATTTAATTTCTTTTAAACAGTGAATGACTATTCATGTTCATCCATTTTATGTCTTTACAGTCAAATACAATTATGCAGTTACAATCACTCCACAACGTAATAAGTATGCTAGACCGCTCAATTGATGCTTGCTCCTTGGTCTATTTAGGAGGTGGTTCTTTTGGAGAAGTATACAAAGCAACTTGGAATGGGTTGCCAGTTGCCCTTAAATTCTTAAAAGAAGCAGCACTTTCATCTGACATAGCAAGATTTGAAATGGAATTCCAGAGGCTTAAGTAAGTTACTGATTTGAACAGGGATTAATTAATTAATTAATTAATATTAGCAATTTAATTTAATTCATTTACTTAATCAAAATAATTGACATTAATAATTAAAGTCATTATCCTCTTTCTAAGCATAACTGTTTTAAAATGATTGATATAATTTGGTCCTTCAAGTTCTTTTGTTCAATTTAACACTATTTTGTCACTTTCTTTCCAATGCTTAGCAGATGTTTTGCTTTTAGCACTTACTTTTTTTGTTGTTTTGTTATTGCTGACATCACCATTTCTTATTTTTACATTAAGAAGTCAAATGTGAGGTTATTGACCAATGAATAACTTTAAGTGATGACAGAACTTTACTGCAAAATTCCTCAGCTTTTTCAACTTATGGAAAATTATTAGGGGCAGTCAAATGAAACTTGGCCAATGCTGATAACATTTAATACAGATGAATGTGGAGATTAAAATTCACATTCACAATTTAAACACTGATCCCACTTTGAGATTAGATAATAGATCACAGTTTGATGAAAGAATTCTGTTGTGCCTTGAACCACTGTTTATTATTGGATGCTTGTTTTTTAATGCATGATGCAACTTCCAGATATTATACAGTATCTGTTTGCATTGATCATGTGACTATGCTTCAGGAAGTCAGTGAGAAGAGGTTCATGTTCACATATTTAAAATGCATCAAACAAGCACCGTGTGTGCCAGAGAGGAATACTAAGGAATTTTAGTACTCACAGTACACGAATTAATTGAGTACAGGAGATGCTTATGCAGCATCGAATGAACAGTCTCATGACTGACACCAATCTGTTTTGCAATATGATGCTCAGTAATGCATTTGTTGGCATTCACCTTCATCATGGTTGATGACAGTGTTATTGATGGACAAGGATCATTCTTCAAGATGTTTTGATCTGTCTGGAATCATTGACTTTTCCTTCCCTGTAGACTTTGCTAAACTGTGATTCTCATTTACAGCCATTTACCAATGGATCTCTGCTGGGGATTAGAAAATGGATTACAGCAAGTCATTCCTCCATGGATGCCTCCTTTGTCATAACATTTCAGGATATGTCTTTGTTGTTAACAGATCAGTGACTAATACAAACTAACTGTGTGTAGATTATAGTTCCATTCAGCAACAAGCATTGGCAAGCTTTTTTTTTGAAAAGGGTGAATCACCCTAATAGATGGCCTTTGATTCTTAGACTTTTTTTTTTTTTCATTACTTTTTTTTATTATTATTATTTTTTGCTTCTTAATATTTATACCAAGTTTCATTTGATTCCATTACATTGCTGCCTAAGGATATACATGGTTAGAAAATTTGTTATATATTTTATTGTTTTGTTTTAAGGGAGATCACTTTCCTCTGCATTTAACTATCTGATAATCATTAAATATGGCATAATTTAATTAATGGCACTGAAATATATTTTTAAAAATTTAAGTTAATTTTATTATCTAGGAAAATCAATACCAATTTTAAAACTTAATTAATTAAATGAAACTAGAAATTTTATGTGAATTAAAAACTTTCATTGTAAAAAATATCTGAAAATAAATACGAAGTAAATAGATAAATATATTGAGTTATTTTGCTGAAAATTATGATGATTTGGTTTATTTCATATGTTAAAGTATACCGTATTTTTAAAATATAAATTATATATATATATATATATATATATATATATATATATATATGTCTTATCATATTTAATAATTATTTTGTTTATTTCAGACAAGCTGAACATGAGAATATTGTTAAAGTGTACAAACTGACAGTGGAAAACAACAAACTAGGTCTTATTATGGAACTAATTGATGGAGGAACAGTGAGGCAGCATTTAATTGACCATGGACCTCAGGAATATGCCTTTACTCATAGGTGTGCCGTGCAGATGGCAACAGCTATCAATCACTTACATAATTTGCATATTGTTCATAGAGATATAAAGACAGATAATATATTGGTTAGTTTATTTTTAACATTTACTTAACAGCTTAATTTTGAAGACAGCAAAACAAGAATCAATTGGCATTATTGTTATTGTTTCATTTTCTTAATGCGGCTATTTTGATAATTTTGAACCTCTTTGAACTCCTCATTAATTGTTTCATAGGTCGTGCGGTTGGCGTTGTCGCTATGACATTGGCCTCTCACCTCTGAGTACCGGAGTTCGGTTCCCATGTGGGTTTTGTGATGGTGGACAATCCGCACTGGGCAGGTTTTCTCGGGGTTCTCCCATTTTCCCTGCACTTCTCCAACCATACTTTCTTAGTCTTTCTCTCCATCTGTCTTTACTTCTGTCGGCTAGTACAATAGATCTCCAGTCGCAGTGCTTGACTTCCTTGCCACCCATATTCACCACATAAACATAAAACTGTTTCATAAATAGTATCCTTCAAGCTGTTCCATTGGTTTAACACTTTTTTGGGTAAAAATCCAAATTCACCCTTTTCTCAAGCTGCATTAATCATTGCAGTTCTCAGTAAATCATTGAGTATTTTTTTTAGATATGTGGCTAAATTAATTCTTGGTGTTGAATAAATTCAAGTGCATATCAATAAAACCTTATTGATCTTGATAGTGGTTGATCTATTTTATAATGTAGCTGGAACATATCTAATATTCCAGAGAAAAGTACATCACTTGTAAAAGTGCTTTCCAATGCTATATGGTAAAAACTGAAAAAACTAAAAATTAAAAACTAAAAATTTTCAATTTTAATACAGGATAATTTAACCAAGATTTAATGTTGTATTTGATAAATGATTATTTCTGTTTCCTTTCATATAGTGTCAATAAGAATCACATTTACCATTACATTTTACTCTTTAATTATCATTTTGTATTTTTACCTGTTCTTGATAAAGCATATGAACAATGCTATTGCATGTAATTAAAATGCCATTTACAGAAAGACTTTTGATTCTCAATATATTTTTGAGTCTCCTTACTTCCAATACGAGATAGAGATTATCCTTCAACCATTACCACAAGGTCATCGGAGGGTGGGACGCCCGAAGAGTTCATGGTGAAGAACCATACTTAAGGAGGTGGAAGGCTATGGAAAATCCTGGAATGAAGTTAAACCTATGGCTGCTAACTGTGTGAGATGGAGGAAGTCCACAGAAGCCCTATGCTCCACTAAGGAGCAAAAGGATTAAAGAGAGAGATAATTAACTGAGAATTTAAATGTTAACTAAGATCAATTTAGATTCTTACTCTGACATCTGAATTCTACTGTCATTACTGACAAGTCTTGCTTAGTGCTAATAAGAAGTGCATTTGATGAACATAATGCTCAACAGTAGAATGCAGCTGGTCAGTAGAGGTGTTTTCCACAAACATTATTATTCTGTCTTTCTCTGCTACCAGATTATAAATACAGAACTGAAAAACCATTCTTTTAAGATATCCCCAGAAGTCATAGGCGTTACTCAGGTGAATGAGGTGGCCATGGTGTTGGAAAAGAACATCTAATCACTCTACTCTCATTGCACTACCGTAACTGCTAATGCATTTTGTTTGAAAAGGGAAGTAGTCCATCTTGCATAAAAATGATATCAAAAGTCACCCTTGCAGCTGCAGTTGTGGGACAACAAAATTGCTTAACATGTTCCAAAAGCTGTGGGCAGTAACTGAGCATATCACAGATTCAGTTGAATGATTAAAAAAAAATGGACCAATGGAAAAAGCTGTGAAAATCTGCAGTGACTTTTGGTGAATGCAAAGAGATTTGTTGAATTGCTTGAGGATTTTTTTTTTTTTTTTTTTTGCAGCTCAAATATAACATTTGTGAGTTTTTACAGTTCCAATGAGGTGAAAATAAGCTTCATCTCCCCACAATGTCAAGTATTATCCACTTTCATTTGAGCAAAAAATGTCAGGACCAACCTCAGTTGAGTTTCTGCATCATCAGAAATCAACTATTGAGTGTGAGTTGGCTTTATGGATTGCAATAATTTATGCCAAATTTTCCTATAGCATTTGTAACTGTCTTGATGCTGCTGCATTAATCATTGATTGTTCAACAGCAGCAGTAGCAATGTGAGGATATAGGTTATGAATTCATCCTGGTCACATTCCCAGAAATGCAGTTTCTTCACAATCAGAAATGCTTCTTCTAAGAGTAAAGCTATCAGTGAACCTTTCATATCTTATGTCAACAAAATTCCTGAAGTGCAGAAGCAGCAGCAGCTTTAACTGTTATTTTGATAATAGAACAATAGAGCATAGAAGGTGGTTTTGTTTATATCCAACAGTTGCTTGCAAACAAGACATCCAAATACAGTAGAGCCCCGATTATCCGCGAGTGCCGCGAAAAATTTTTTTAATTACGAACCTCAAAAAAACAAAACAATTTTAATCCAAGCCAACAACAGGGAAAATACAATAGGCTCTGCAGTTCGAAGGTCGAAAATTACTGACAGGTTTATTGTGCATCGTGATCCTATAGGCCTTCTCGGAATTTGTGGATGCAAACATAGAGCAACGTTATCTGCTTTACTGAACATATTTTAAGAGTTTTACATATTAAGTTTTTTGTACAATAAAATGTAGTTTTTAATGGTGAAATATTTTTTTTTCGTGTTTACACCTCATTTTTTAGTCTTTTTTCTAAAGATTTTCGTTATCCGCGAAGCCCTTGCCACCCAATCCCGCAGATAATCGGGGCTCTACTGTATTGTCATTTGCAGTGCTAAATAGCATCCTGGTGGCAGTCATTAAACCTTTTTCCAGCTGAAAATTGTTTTCTCATGTTCTGATGAATATTCATATCAAAGTTCTTTATCTATTTTGTTTGTCTTGCAATCACTAGCTTCTCTGCAGATGGCTTTGAATAGGGATACTTTAATTGTGTTACCACTATATTTTAAGACTTTTTGAAAATCAGTAAATCAGTTTCCTTTTGTTAGATGTACAATCTTACTTATTTAATCCTAATATTATGAGAATTTTGGTTTCATTATTAGTAATCTGAAATAGCCAATGAATCTCTAATAACAATATTTACAGAACATTATTTGGATTTGCTAAATATTTAAAGCTGAGTATCTTGATTTCTTAATTGGTACTATATTGATATTATATTTGCTAGAATAATGACATAAGATTGTTATTGTAATCCTTACAGGTAACAAAAGACTTAATGACATTCAAATTAGCTGATTTTGGCCTAGCAAGAGTATTAGAGAGAACTGAGCAATACAAGAGTGTAAAAGGAGCATTTCGTTTCATGGCTCCAGAGATTTTGCAAGGAAGAGATGGACGTGCACGATATTCATTAAGAGTAGATGTTTATAGTTATGGTAAGGAATTAGTTTTCATTAAACAAAAATAAATAAAAAAACAAAAACATAAAAAAAACCTACAAATTTAAAGAAAAAAAATATTAAAAAAGTGATATTCTTCTGAAGCTTTAAAAACAGCTCATTTGAATTACATTTGATTTAAAAACAGTTATGATCAATTTAAATGAAAAATATTAATGTAAATTTATATTATTTGATCATTCATATTTATTGAGTTATTTACAAAATACAGTCAGTAAGTTCTGAGAATGTGTTGTAACTACTATATCTTTTCTGATGAAGATTTATACACCATCTTCGAAGTACTGACCCTGAGTATTGCACATTTCTACCATTGTAGCTTCGTTTTTGAAAGCAATCCTGTAACCATTTTCAGTGACTGTTCACAGCACATCCATTGTAGCTCCTTAGACCTCATCAGTGCTTGCAAATATTTCTTTTTAGGAGATCCTTCATCTTAGGAATCAGATACAAGCCTGCAGGATCTAAATCTGCGGAATAAGGCATGTCCTGGGAATAAACTCTTTATGGTTATCCTCTAAGAACTCCAGCCTGTCTTGAACTGCCATTTGTAGATTGGGCATGCATTTGTCTTGATAATCAACTCTCCTCATCTGCAACCTGATTCAACCATCTTCGTCAAATCTTCGTATAATTGATTCGACCAATTAAAAGAACTTGATGTTTGCATTTTGTACAATTTGCTGTATCATGCTCAACATTGATATATCCACATTCAACTGACTTTCAACTATAAGTGCCTCTTAAGTGCACTTGCATGCCTTGATTTCATCTGCATAATAGTCAGCATATCCACACTGTGGCGATAAACGACCAATGTGCAAGTATGTTCATTTCCGATGGAACTTATTGACTGTAGTAGTATTGTCATTTCCTAAAGCTTTGTGGAACAAATTTTAAGTTCATGAATAAGAGAATCATAAAACTCAGTACAATTAATTCAGATTTGAAATAACTTAGGGGTCGTCCATTAATCATGTGAGGTTTTTTTAGGAACTTTTTACCCCCCCCCCCCCCCCCGCGATCCCGCCCCCAGGTTCAGACCCCCCCCCCCCCCCATCCAAAATCACATGTATTTTTTTTT
>JAFIDM010009631.1:69915164-69943161 GCA_023159025.1 Thereuonema tuberculata | reverse complement strand
TAAACAACTCTTGATTCATCCATGCATTTGATTGTGCCCCATAAATCACTGGCAAGGTTTTCACGCCTTTTAATGCCCTAGGCTTCTTTGACTTTCCTATCACAAAAGGTTTTAGTTTGTGATCACCAGATGAATTGGAGCACAGCAGAACTCTTAACCGATCTTTATTTACCGATCGCTTTCCTATGGGAGGCAGGGACACCACATTTGGGTGGGGGGATGCGACACAAGGGCCTAAGTGTCCCACCCCCGATCGACATCGGGACCTTATATTTAGGGCCCTTTCTCGGCCCCCCTCCCAAGTCAATTGCAAAAAGGGAAAACTTCACTATCCTGTGTGCGCAGGGACACCACACTTGGGTGGGGGGATGCGACACAAGGGCCTAAGTGTCCCACCCCCGACCAACACCGGGACCTTATATTTAGGGCCCTTTCTCGGACCCCCCCCCCCAAGTCTATTGCAAAAAGGGAAAACTTCACTCTCCTATGGGGGCAGGGACACCACACTTGGGTGGGGGGATGGCGACACAAGGACCTAAGTGTCCCACCCGCGATCGACACCGGGACCTTATATTTAGGGCCCCTTCTCGGGGCCTCTGAGTCAATTGGAAAAAGAGAAAAATTCACTCTCCTATGGGGGCAGGTCCACCACACTTGGGTGGGGATGGCGACACAAGGGCCTAATTGTCCCACCCCCGATCGACACTGGGACCTTATATTTATGGCCCCTTCTCACGAGCCCTTTCTTTCTTTGAGTGGCATTGCAACGCATGCCGGGTACAGCTAGTTGAATATATAAATGAATGCAATGTACATGAATATTTTCATATTATCTATTTTTCTTGATATTCTGTGAAACTTGATTGTTATGTAGAACATCAGTACATGACTGCTCCTAACTGATGATCGCCATATTAGCGTGAAACAGCTGTTCTAGGATGTCATTTAGTAAACAACTTAGTCTAACCCATTGACGATCAGTAGTACTTTGTTTACTTAAAGGCGATTGCTGTTTTCTAATAAGAAAACATAAATATAAAAAGGAAAAAAATACAAGAAAATACGAGAGAGCAAAGGAATGAACTGAAGGAGGATAGAACAACTAAAAGGTTGTAAGATGGATAAATGTGAGCTCTTCTTACATCAGAAGATTAAATTAGTTTTGAAAGATAAATAAACTTTTTTTTTTTTTTTTCAAAAGACCTTAACCAAATTATCTAAGCCAGCGGTTCCCAACCGGTGGGTCGTGGAAGGATTACAGGTGGGTCGTGACTTGATCCTAAAACTATCAGAAACCATCAGAAAAGATCAGAAAAATTGAAACAAATGGAATTGTATTTTGATTGGTTTCTTATATTTTATTTTTTATGGACCGATGGACCATGGATGTATTCCGATAAGGAAAGGTGGGTTGCCAGCTGAAAAAGGTTGGGAACCACTGATTTAAGCCAACAGCAGCAATTGACAATAGTTAACTTCAACAAAGCAATATTATGCCTCAATTGGATCCTCAATTGACTGCAACTGGCTGCTGTTGTTGGATGACATCTCTCAACATTTTACTTTTGATTAGCGGTATACATAATAACTGATGTTATTATTGGGAGGCTTGTATTTGCAGTATTACCAGTGTTTCCATATCAGTGTGATCATAAGCAATGAGATATCTACATTACCATTTATGAAAACCACTGTCATAATTTCAGGGATAAGTTGATGGGACTTTTGTTGCCTTTTCAGAGTCAATTCTACAAAGTATTTTCTCACTATTTTGCTGTGATTTGGTCATAAGAGATCTGTTTGAAAGCAGTTTCCTTCATATTAATTTTAATTTTTTATATGCAACGAACCTACTTCAGACTAATGTTTCTCAGATCTGCTTAATAATTTTGATGATTAATTGTTAAAGATAATTAACTTTATTTTGGAAATAGAATACTCATTGTTATCTCTTATTTTACTCAAAATAACACCTTTTATCCAATTTGTAAAATACAAGATTATTTTAGGCAACAGAGGTTCTGAGGTGGCGCTAAGTTATATCCAAATTTAACAACGACGTAAAAAATAGCCATTATTAATTGGTACGTACTAATTTATCAGTCAAAAAGTTTTAAAACTTTTTTTTTTTTCTTTTCAAATGTCTTTTCTTATTTTATTTGTTTATTGTTTCAACGATTTTCAGCAACTCTTAATAACTAACAAATCAAAGAACGATCTTTCTGAGAACTTGCATAACTCTCTTCATGGTCATAGGGCGGGAAAATAATTACAATAATTGATAGTTTCATTTCCCTAATGGGCTACTTCAGAACCGTGGCAGCAATGTCATTTGAGAATATTAGGGTAGAATAATGATATGGTTGGAAAGGTCCATTTGACTTCACAAGAGATAAGACTTAATATAGGCCGAGATTGACAGGAGTCGGCAGAACAATGTTGGCGTGGAAATTTATTCAGAATCGTAATTATTGTTATCATGTTTCATTGAAAACATACAGGTATCCTTTTACTACGATTGGAATGAAATTGTTCAATGATAATTCATGTTAAATGCTTTTCAAAAATTTTTCAGATTTTAAGAATGACCTTTTTTTTTTTTATTATTAGTTTTGACGGAAAAAATATTATATTTGTGTTTTGATTAAATCTTCAATCATTCTTACAATTTTGACAAATTTAAAATTAGAGAGCGCAAATATAATTAATTTGTAAGTTTTTAATTTCAGTGTTAAATATTTTGCTTCCGGCTACGGCCTTACTGAAAATCAGAATTTTTCCAAATTTAATTCTATCTCATTGTCGCTACAATAAATATCCTCCCGGAGGACTTAAATCGTTCAGGGGTGCGGCAACGATCGATACTATTCATAAAATAACCTAATTCTTTTTGAAAAATATCATAATGAATAAAAAACGCTATTCGGTTTTGATGAACATGACAATGAATAAAAAACGCTAAAATAGAATTTTACCCATTTTGAAAAGTATAAAATGTAGTAATTACAAGGAGTTCGTGAAAGAACTTGAAGCTACTTTCTTTAAAAGGTCAAATTCCTTAATTTTTTTTTTTTTAAAGTAGTGAAAGTGATAAAATCAAAAAGCCTACCTTTATTTTTAACTTGTAATATCTGCTGAATACAAGCACTACAACTTTTCTATTTTCAGAATATATATAATTCGCATTATTTAGTTGTAAATAGGAGAATATTAATCATATTAAACGATGCGGAATTAATGGGTCAGTTTAAAGCAGTGGTTCCCAACCTTTTTCAGCTGGCGACCCACCTTTCCTTATCAGAATACATCCACGGTCCATCGGTCCATTAAAAATAAAATAAAAGAAACCAATCAAAATACAATTCGATTTGTTTCGATTTTGCTGATCTTTTCTGATGGTTTATTCGATGGTTTCTGATCGTTTTAGGATCAAGTCGCGACCCACCGGTTGGGAACCGATGGTTTAAAGGATTAATATTCATTATTTAGTTTCCAATGCTTTACTGTGAGAATTTTTGTCGCCTTTTGATTTTTAATTTCTTGACAAAGACTATTTTGGAAAATAATTCATTTTATAAATGTTAGATCATCTCTTGTCCTTCAACATGTAAATTAAATTTAAGTCCATCCAGCATACAATGGCCAAAATGGCCATTGTCTACCTCAATTGATTTTTCGGAAGTCGTTAAATAAATGAAATAATAAATGCAACATTGTTAATCATAAACTAGTAAGCTTAATTTTAGCCAAGCAGTCTCTTTCCAAAGTTAACCCTTCTGGAACCTTCCAGACAATTCAACGAGTAGACGCGGGTGTACTTTTGCTTATGTTTCCACAAAATTGTATATTCTTATTGTAATTTTCACAAATAGATGCTATTTGTAGCGTCATCAATAATGAATGCACGGTAATTGTGTAGGACACAGAACCAGTGAAATTAAGATGAATTTTCTGTTTTTTATGAAGCAAATTGCTTCGTAAATATGAAGTACTGTTCGGTTTTGTTTAAGAGAGCCTTCAACGCTTTTCCGCATGCGTCAGGTCTCCTTCGATTATTTCTTCAAAATAGGGGCGAGGAGAAACAAAGATGGAATATTTACTTTCTATAGTGTTAGTTTACTAGTAGCTGCGTTCTATTTGCGCTTTTCGGGAAAGAATTATGGAAAGAATAAATACTATTGCAAAAAACGCTCCACGTTATTTTTTTCTTAAAAGCGAAAATGTCCAAAAGAATTTCTTAGGAAAGTGCCCATCTCAGCGTAACACCCCTCTGCGGAGTAAAATCGTCCGGCAGTGGTAGCTCTGCCTTTCAAAATCGCACAGTAGATATGTACTCGAAAGAAAACTATGGTTTATTTTGTATTTTTTAAGAAAATTAGAAATTTAAGTGGCACTCTTTTGTGAAAGCACCCCTATAAGATAAGAAGGTAATTGTGAACAATACTGACTAAGTGGAATTAAGCCCATTGCTCTATGGAAAAAAATCCGAAAAATCGGTCGGTCGGATCCATGTGTAATGGGCTTAAGGGGAGCGTTTGAGACCAAAATTATCTCATTGAAATGAAAAAAGGTAAGGTGAATGAGTGTGTTTTTAATATGTAAATTTTTGACTGAATCACCCTATTTTTAAATTGTGTTTCAATATACCCTCATTCACCTTATGTTATGTAATGAATGTGGGTGGCAGAGAAGCCAAGCACTGCGACCGAAGGTCTGTTGTACTATCCCACGGAAATATGGACAGATGGAGAGAAAGACTGAGAAAGTATGGTGGGAGAAGTGCAGGGGAAACGGGAGAACCCCGAGAAAACCTGTCATAGCGTGGATCGTCCACCATCACGAAACCCACATGAGAACCGAACCCGGTACTCAGAGGTGAGAGGCTGATGTCATAGCGACTATGCCAACCGCGCGGCCCTCATTCACCTTATCTTTTTTCATTTCAGTATGATAATTTTGGTCTCAAAAACGCTCCTCCCTTCAGCCCATTGCACATGGATTCGACCGACCGATTTTCGGATCCATGTGCAATGGGCTTAAAGCTAATTTTCTTTTTATTTTGGAACGAAACGATTCCTAAATACATAACTGAGGATGAAATCGACGGGAAACTCTAGGTTTTTCTTGTAGTTTTTAAGGAAATTAGAAATTTAGGTGGCACTCTTTGCGGAAGCATCCCTAAAAAAAAAGAAAAATGGTTGTCTTACAAGTTAGAACTATTTTTGAGAATGGCGGATAAATTGCAAAATTGAGGGTCACTCCGAAACGAAAAGTATTTTTTTTTCTGTTGTATTTCCAAAAGGTTACTTAATCTAGCCTTGTGTTAATTAAAAGGAAAATGTTTGGTTTTTTTGCCTGTTTTATTTGCAAACGAAACATCGTCGAAGGGATCTTACGAATTTTCCGCCAGATGGGTTTCTTGCTCGCTTTCAAGTGCGTGCCTTAAATCAAAATTAACGTGCGGACCAAGTTAAAACTTCAAAGAAAACAATACAAAATCGCACAATAACTAAACAACAACAACAACAAATCACTGAGCTTATTTTGGTTATGCTGGGCGGGATCGGGCTGAAGAGGATGTTGAAACCCGAAACGGCGCCGTCTCCGATTCCCAGCAAAATATCCAAAATAAGATCATTGTTTTTTTTTTTGTTGTTGTTGTTTAGTTATTGTGCGATTTTGTATTGTTTTCTTTGAAGTTCTTGCCTTCAAACTGTCCACATCCGCCGCCCGCGAAAGAGTTTCAACTAAATCGCGAATTTTCTTAAAAATACAAAAAAAACAAACAAAAAAAAAACAGTTTACAATTGATATCCTGTCTTTTTCTCTGTATTTCATCGATATATTTAGGAATCGTTTCGTTCCAAAAAGAAAATTGGCCTTAATTCCACTGGTTCGGTATTGTTCACAACTACCGCATCATCTTCTCGTGTGAATCTTCGTTGTTATCAGGGCCGGATCTAGACACCGCCAATCCCCGCATTGTGGGGGAGGGGGGGGCGCTGAAAAGGGGGACCCGCGCCGTGGCCTGGTAGCGGCTCGGAATAGCGTGAAGGGGCCCGTGAAGGATTTTCGCTGGGGGGGGGGGGCAACAATTTCAGATCCGGCCCTGGTTGATATGCTCCATTGTGTAGTCAAATCCAGATAAACTTCGTGTACTTTTTGGCTGGTAATACCCACAAATACCATGATCCTATTCTTAGGTTGGTTCTCTTCTTGGGTTTGATCATCTCCAACTCTTGCATCGATTCACCACTACCGTCAAAGAAGTTTTTTCCTTTACAGGCCTAAGATCATATGCATGTGCAAATCTTTTTCGATTTTTCGAACGTAAGATATCTTTGATTTTTAGGATTGTAGGACTAACAAGCATTTTGGAGTAGTAGAAGTACACATATCTTAAAACTTCATTTCAAGTCTTAAAACTTTAAATACCTTGTGTTCTAGACTAACACAATGACTTTCTACCACCCTCAAGTCAATGACCTCATAAAGAGACAACATCGGACTTTCAAGGCAGTTCTCAAATGTCACTTGATTAATTCAATTTCTTGGATAGATGCTTAACCACGTGTTTTTCTTGGAATGCGATTTGCTCTTAAAGAAGACTTAGGCTATTCTTCAGTTGAGCTAATTTACGGCACTCCTATCTGTCTGCCTGAAGAATTTTTATCTACTCCTTCGACTGTCACACATTCAGATTTCGTGCAAAAACTCCTAACTGCAATCCGTGAACTCAAACCTGTACCAACTTCTACACATTGTAAAAGATCAGTTTTTGTTTCAAAACATCTATCGAACTGTTCCCATCTGTTTATCTACAATAGAGCCATTACCTTATCATTGCAACCAGTCTACCGTAGTCCATTTGCAGTGATTGAAAAGTATTTTGATGATACAATCATCGATAGACTAAAACCAAGTTTTCTTTTCGAGGATGAAGAAATCCTTCCTCTTCATCAAGGTGATACTGCAGATTATCTACGTAGAACGACATTTAGGAGCAATACTAATACAACCACCCCTAAAGACACCAAAACAACAAGATCCGGAAGACAAGTGAAATGCCATCTCAAAGACTAGGACTATTAATCATTGTCACTGGGAGGGGGAGTATGTAGCGTCATCAATAATGAATGCACTTTCAAATATATTATTATAGTGCTTAGTTTTAAAAAATCAGTGTATACCAGTATTTGTTTGTCGTTGAATAATATCCTGTCTTTTTTTCTCTGCATTCGTTGTTATCGCCGCATGGTCAGATATATTACTATTATCGTTGTAGTTTTATTTTTTTATTGCAATGCAGAGTCTTAAAAATATTAATCAATCTTTGGAAAACAGCAGTAAAATGAGTCACAGAATAAAATTTAAAAATACCAACGATCACTGATTGCTTCATGTTGTTTCAGGTATATACTTCACTGTATATAAATTTAAAAAAAGCATATATATAGTAATTATTAAGGTAAATAAGTAAATATCCTTATAAATTATTTCTTAAAGGTGTTTCTGCGTCGGTACGCCAGAACTCCCTTAATATTCCATCAAAATCAATGATTGAGACATCATTTTGAAGATTACGTTCCCCGCTAACGACGAAAAATAAACAAATTCTTGAAAATTAATGTTTTCGTTAAAAAACTTTATTTTAAAAACCTTTTTATAAAAATATAGACACGCTTTAACAGAAGCGACTTATCTTTTGAAAGCGAAGCATTTCAAATAATGTTTTAGCGTCGTGAACTTCAAATATATCCTTTTTTGAATAAAAATGCACTTTAAAATGACATTTCATCGTTTATTTAATAAGAACAGATAAAAAAACAAACAAGATTTAGACTATATTTTTAATAAAAATAAACAATTTATTACAATAAAAAATATAAAAATTTGTCAACTTCTCATGTATTATTTCTCAAAGGTGTTCTTTTTATTTCCCTTAATACTTCATCAAAATTAATGATTGAGATATCATTTTGAAGATTACGTTCACCGATAATGACGAAAAATAAACAAATTGTTTAAAATTAATGTTTTCGTTAAAAAACTTTATTTTAAAAATCTTTTTTATAAAAATGTAGAAGGCGCCATCTATTGACAATCTGTTCATTTATTTATTTCCACATTACCATTCGGTGACTGATCAAGATACCATACGAATTATTTGCACGGGTCAACCTTTTTTAAAAAATGGAGAAGGCGCCATCTATTGACAATGTGTTTAACTAACATTGCTCGACGGCTGTTGGATTTGTTTATTATTTCTCAAAGATGGTTTTTTGTTGTGAATTATTCGCACGGGTCAGCTAGTATAGATATACTGTAATTTTCTGTAATTGAAACTATATTTTTTCATTAAAAAGAATTAGTAGAAATTTTTTAACAATGGGTGTGTTTGACAGTTGTCTGTCGAATTCACTTATTCGAAGATAAAATTCCGTTAAATTTAGCTCCAACCTTCCATCTAAAAATTATTAAGTAAAATCAATCGTTAAAAGACTGATTTCGTAGTGGAATTTTCAATTGCAACTTGTATTTAATGCTGTTATTAACATTTGATTTCGCTAATACTACAAAGAAAAAAAAAAGTTCTTTATTATATATCATTAAATATTATTTTTATTTTTTTTATATTAAGCAATTACACTGCTGTATTATCAGGAGTATTAGCTGTCGATACTGTCATACCGAGGGGGGCGGCTAAGGATGAATTTCCTCCTCCCCCCGCTCCCATTGTATCAGAAAAGGAAGAAATCAAGGATTTTGGACCTGTGTTTTTTGGTTGGAAATCGGTTTCTTTGTAAACCTCCCTCCCGCAATATCCAGGAAACGACATGACTTTTTTTTGCCCCACCCATTCCAAAATCCTTGGTACGCCTTTGGCTGTCGATATTCATGTACTTGTATAGAATTAAGGGAATTAATACAAAGATCAATGCCAATAATTAGAGGATCGTAGAGATCAATTGATCCCACAGAAGACACTCCTGTAACGAGCATCATTAGTAAGGTTTTGTTCTCATTCATTAAAGAGCCATACATTCGCTAACAAAAGGCATCTCAAATTAAAAATACATTTCTAAAGCAACTCTACCTGGCTTCATTCCAAACACAAGTCAAATTTACTGATCATTAAAACCTAGAGTACGAAAGCAGCCAAAGAAAGAAATTTCTATTTTCTATAAAATTAACAGAATTATCTACGTAGCACAGATGAATCAGTGAATATAAATGTTGTAAAATTCGTTAAGGGAGTAGGTTTTACTACAAGCCTAAAAGAATTAGAAAGGCATACAACAACAACAACAACAGAACGAAACAGTGAATAGTTAACGGATATTAAGCTGATAGTTATTGAAGCTAAATAAAGCAAAACAGCAAAAGAACGTACAATTATTATAATTAACAATAAAAGTGATTTAATTACAAGTGAAGGAATAGAAGTCCAGTAACTTAATGGAAGCTAAAAAGAAATGTTATTCTGACGGAATATCAATAAGAGCTTCAAGAGTAGAAATCTAATCACTGTTAGAAATAAAGAACTCTTGAATATTCGAGAGAAAGTCCTTTGAGATGATCATTTACATTAGAGGTTGTGATGGAAGAGGATATAAAAGGTAGTAGAAACAGACACCATTCTCTTTTCTGATTTATTTCTCTCAATATTTATTCCAATTCAGTTGGGGTAATCCAAATTCTTTTTTTTGGGGGGGTTTATTGTAGTCATTTCTCAATATCCCCTAAATTTTGTGAGCAGTGTACAATCTGGAACTATTATGAAACTGAAGAAAGAAATTGATTGAATATTTCAAAGAATTCAATTAGTGAAATCAACCAATATAGGTTATATTTAGATTAAATAAATTACAATGCTCTGTTAAAAAGAAGTATCTACAAAGAGAAGCAGATAGAAACTGTTTTCAGTGAAAATATTAATGTTATCGGGGAAATTAATTATATTCTGTGCAAAATCTTAGTATTGATGATTTATTGTGGATTTTCGATCTGTTTTATCTTGCTAAGGATATAAATTGGCTCCGCGTTTGGCGTTGTCACTAAGATACTAGCCTCTCACCTCTGAGTATCGGGGTTCGGTTCTCATGTGGGTTTCGTGATGGTGGACTATCCACGCTGGGCAGGTTTTCTCGGGGTTCTCCCATTTCCCCAGCACTTCTCCCACCATTCTTTCTCCGCACAATAGATCTGAGGTCGCCGTGCTTGGCTTCCCTGCCACCCACATTCACCCCAATCAATCAATCAATCAATCAAGGATGTAAATTCTATAAGCAATGTTTTATTTTTTAATTTTTTTTAATTAATGTTTTATAACAACTTAAAAGTTAATTTTATTTGAAAAATAAATACTAAACAAGTTTCATTGAGAATTTAAATTAAAACTTTTTCTTATATTTGGCCACTCTGCAGTGGTTCAAAAATTATTGGGCAGGGTAGGGGCAAACAGTTTGGTAAGCGAGGTAAGCAAGGCAGGGGATGTCAACTTACGGAGGAACTTCACTGCTGCATTCTGGTCCAGCGTAATTTTTTTTTTTTTTTTTTTACTGTTAACTGTTGCCTGATAAAGAAAACGAAATATTTATTTATTACCGAATATTAACAGTATTGCGGGAGGAAGGGCAGTGATTGGTAGCTTACAGGAGGATTCGAAATGGTTCTGGTGAACACACAGAATGACAGTGAATGACTGAGCCTCACGTTTCTAGGAAATTGGGCTAAATATGGGAACAGGTAAAGTGAAGATGTTATAGTCAGTGGCGTACCAACGCCTTTGGGGGCCCGGGGCGGGAGTTGTAGATGGGGCCCCCTAGTCTTGCTTTTACAACCAAAAAAAAAAAAAGGAAATCTTGTGTGAAGGGGACCCCCTAGTCTTGCTTTTACAACAAAAAAAAAAAGGAAATCTGGGGGAGGGGGCCCCTCCCAGGGGGGGGCCCGGGGCGCCCCCCCCCCCCCCCCGCCCCCCTTTTGGTACGCTACCGGTTATAGTATGTCTCTTTTCACTTTATTTTTGACGAAAAATAATGGTGGTTTTTTTCTGTTGTATTTCCAAACGAAACATCCTGGAAACGGCCACACTTCACTTCAGCTAACCTAGTGTTAATTAAAAAGAAAATGTTTGCTTTTTTCCCTGTTTATTTGCAAACGAAACATCGTCGAATAGATCTTACGAATTTCCCGCCAGGTGGGTTTTTTTTTGCTCGCTTCTCAACGACGCGACGCTTAAAGTCTTGCCTTCAAACTGTCCACATTCTCCGCCCGCGAAAGTGTTCCAACTAAACCGCGAATTTTCTGTTTATCCTCGTGTTCCACGTGCTCGCGGTGCACGTTATGTTATTGTTGGTCACGTGATCACTTTTTTTTTCACTTTCTTCATGGATGTTCAAGATTATGGATTGAGTTTCATGTCTTTTTTTGACGAGGTTTACCTCTGCTTACTGTCAACTCGTGGAAGCTAATATTAGACGGGATCATGTGAGATCAGTGGCGAATGATCCTTATAGGAGGGGAAACTGGTGATAAAATGCAGTGGCCTCGTTTTATTCGTGTCTTGTGTTGAAACGGAAAACCATGGGATTTCGGAAAAAGGTTTAAATTATGTTAATTTTTTTGGTTTAATGGTTTGCGTTTTGAATTTTTGGTTAATTTTATTTTATTTCTGCCTGGTTTGAAAAATTTTAATGTTCCCTCTACGGTTAGGGAACTTATAGTTTATTTTCAGTCAAAATTGAATTCTCGCGACCTCTACACGTTCGATATTGTCAGGAGGGAGACGGTCTATGTAGATGGAAGTCCGCGGGGACATTTTGTTCCAGGTGTCGGTGTGCGGTACGTGTAGGGGTTCTGTTTTTGAGTTTTATCGTTCCTGGCCACTGCATTTCATCACCAATTTTATTCTACTGACCTAACAACCCATTTTTGTTATCCTGTAAGGGTCAAGTCAAAGACAGAAGCCGTGACAGGAGGTAAGCCTAATTTTTGTTTTTTAAATATTTTCACAGATACAGTATTACACAATCGGACGCTTCGTCAGTATTCATTGTTATTCTGTTCTGTAATGTATTGAAGTTGCCCCATTCTAGCAAAACAGCTGTTTTTATGTCTTTGGTTTCGATTTTCATTCGGAAGTTACAACATACGACGTTAACTTCCGGTTCCGCTTCTTGAAAATAGTTCCATTTCAGCCATCTTTCCTTCCGACGAAAAAAAAAAAAAGAAACCATCGTACCGTCAACTGGAATTTTACCCTCATACAAATTTCCGCTAAGATAGCCGATGCGGATAGGCCCCTAAACAAACTTTAGTTTGTGCGTATGTCTGACCATTAAAACCAAATACAGTAATTGGATATTATAGAAAGCCTCGATATATTTAAGCATAGTGGAAACAGGAGAACACTCCTGAAATTTAACGAAAAATTTGTCGTTAAAAAATATCATGGGCTTTTGAATCAAATCCATAGACATGTGAATAACGCATCAAAAAACTCATACTGTGGAAAGAAAGATAAAGCCCTGAGTTTGTTAACTTCTGTTAAGTTCTGTTAACTTTATTTAACTTCCGAGCAATAAGATTAGACAAAACTTTTGTGGCAGAATTATTGCAATTCACCACCGGATGCACTGGATATAAACCATTTTCCTCCAAATGTTTATGTATTTTTGGAAGTATCCGTGATGCCGGGACACTGTTCCGAGCGTCTTTTATTTTATTGTAAGCTTCCTCACTAATGAATTGTTCCTTGTACTGATTTCTGGCTGTTCTTCTTACATAATTCAGAAAATGTTTTTTCATTGTCAGAAAAGAACTCAATACCAAGAGTCCCGTTTAGGAAATTTTTGCCCATTGTTTGATACTGCAACTCCTAGATGACAACCGTCGCACTCTTTATCAGCCGGAATAGAACTCAAATTAGTTTTCTCTTTCAGCGTTTTTAGTGCATCATTTTCCAAGGGACTAATATAGTGAACAGTCATAATCAAAAACCAACTTCATCAAATGAAACTTCAATATTTCGTCTTTTATTTCGAAGACTTTATCAAGATCTCTATTTACAATTAAATTGAATAGGAAGAGCAGTGGAACCTCCATAACTACAAACTAAAAACGTAAAAACACATTAAAAATAAAGAAAAAGAAAATTCATGTGCTGGGCTCTGCCAGCCTCAAATGAATTTCTTACGGCATCAAAATAAAGAAAAAATGCCTAAAAGATAAGTAAACACATTAAAATTTGAGACCAATGTTCATCTGACACCTCAAGACAAGCCTGTTTCACGCTTATTAGGCGATCATCAGTTGAGGGTAGTCAGAATAAACATTTGCAGGTCTCATAACGGAGGTGACTTAGAAGTTGTATCTATTTTTTAGTTATTTTAATTGTAAATAGAGATCTTGATAAAGTCTTCGAAATAAAAGACGAAATTGAAGTTTCATTTGATGAAGTTGGTTTTTGATTATGAATTTTCGTATATAGACAAATGAAGATATAGAGATGGTTGTATAGTGAACAGTGTTTGCCATTCGTGCTCTGACAATACTCCCTATATTATTACACAAAACGTTATTAGAATCATGTTCCATTCTGCTTAAGCCGTCTTCAACACCGGCGATAATGTCCTCGACTTTTCCCAATTCCAAATTCAAACCCTTAACTAAGCAACTGCAACTGTGAGGGGGAGTTAGCTCAATATCACTAAGGTTAATAGGTTACCGGAATCTGGCAGGATCAGCCAACGTTTAATGCTGAGAAAGGTAAGCTTCTGGATGTGGACCCGTGATATGATATGGAGATTTCGATAGAAGAAATGTGCTCCAAACTGCAAAGCGCTGACGAAATCACCACTGTAGCAACTCAAAAAACCCGCTAAACCACGTGACTGCTTTATCAACCCTTCCAGCTTCCTGTATGCCGTGTTGATAAGTGCTGTAAATATCTTTTTCCTAATTTTATGTAAATTCAAGGATAGCGGGTGTATAAATTTCTACCTTGAAGTTCAAAGCGGGCGGTACTAAATTGAATTGCCTACCTAATATGACACTAGTCCCGATAGCTGATGAATCCGTAGAAAGGAGTTGACTTGTGTCCTATATTAGATGGGAACTGAACTTCTAAAATTCAGGAACATGTTACACAAAAAAGGCCTCGAATATGAAAGAAATTTAACGTCCGCAATGTAATCAATATTTAATGCTCACAAGGCCACTGCACATTGAAAATTAAAACGTTCAAAAGTAGCGCTTTCAATCCGATCAACTGAATATCATTGATTCAGTAAATTTGATGTTGATTATATTTACATTAATTTTATTTATCACATTCACTGGAAATTTAATCTATATATATATTTTCACCAGCAAGAAAAAGTTAAATATTGATTAAATTATTTGCATCTATACGTTGTTTCACTGTTTACCTGCAGATGAATTACTTAATGATATTACGTAATTTTTCGTTTCCTAACTTTTAACTATTCTAAAATTCCCTATCCTGTGATTGGCGGAAAATTCCGAACTCCATTATGTAATTAAAATAATAATAAAAAAGAATTGGCATTCAGTGATCGATGAAAAATGAATTCGAATCTATACATGGATACTTTTTGTAGGTTGTTAAAATTCTGTCCTGTTATAAAATTGTTAGGTTTTTAGGAAATCCTTTGTGTTTTTTTTTTGAAACTCAGTTTGCAATGAATGTAACTTAATAAGGAGATAGGAGGTAAATCTAAACCGAATTTATCGAATCAGTGAAATAAATGTTACTGGGCCTTTAGTGGAAAATATGGAGGAATTGGTGAATTGTCTATTGCTGTAGTAAATACTTTGAGTGGGAATAGAAGATATATTTCACTTATTTCAGTTCTTTGTGGATAAAATGATTTAATTAAAGTAAACGTGGTTTTGTTTTATGTACATACATAGAAGTTCCGAAGTCCCCCTCACCTAACTAGCTTGATACTTTTAACTGTATTCTCATAAAGTAATATGTAATGCAGGTGTTTTTCTATTTTATTTTCATTTCGGATGTTAAGCTTAAGTCGTTTTGGTATCGTTCTCAATTGAAAAAAACAACAAAATCAATTCTGTTCTTCTCTAGACGGATTGGAAAGAATCCATTCTATCGTGGAAATTTGCCAAATGCTGTTTCAAAATATGAGAATCGATCAGAAAAAGTTTACAGCCGCTAGAAATTAAATTTATGATTTTGCCATAATGTCGGTGGTTGCTGAAGTATCCGATATAGGGTTGTACAGTTGTACTGCTCTTTGTCGTGATCTTTTTCATGTGTATTCTTGTAGATATGAACTGTCATTTCAAAATGGCGATCCGCTTGGATAACTGGTCTCCTATTGAAACCTTAAAGAAATTGCGCAACAACATCAGCGTGAAACGTTCTGATCTTCTGAACGACGGTAAAATCCTCTTTCATAACAATGTCTGATCACACGTTGCACAGAACTTGTTGCACGGTTTCCATTGGGAAATTTTGGGTCATCTGCCATATATTCCGGATTTGGCACCCAGTGATTTTCATCTGATCCTTGCCTTAAAAAGAGCACATGTCTGCGCAGAGGCGTCACTAGGGTTGGTGTCAGGTAGCTCATGGTTCAACCAAAAAAAAAACCCTTGTAAACCTATCTGTTCAAACAAAAAAACAAAAAACCCCTTTCCTTTTGTGACATTGAATCATACACAGTAATATTTTGCATTTTGGTGTCAACCCTTGTGATGGTGTCACCCGGTGCGGTCCGCACCCCCCTAGTGACGCCTCTGTGTCTGCGAGAAGACCTGGAGAAGTCCAACGTGATTCAAAAAAATGGCTACAACAGCAAGGTCTTGACTTTTATTTGCGAAAGGCAAGTAAATTTGAAGCATTTAAAGTAGAAAAAAAAACCACAATTGCGAAAATCCTCCAGGAACAAAAAACAGCAGTTAAGTGGAAAAATTTTACCACATTGTTCTCTATGTTTGTACTCATTGTAGCCATTATCTTAAAGCGGGAAAAAAATGGACCTCTTGATGATGTCACAATGTTTCGATTAATTTTTCATTTTAGTAATCAAGCAGTTTTACAAAGAAGCCACAGAAACCTTGTTCAAGATATTAACTGCTTATTGAATATGAGGGAGCTTATGTAGAGGATTAGAAAATGCATTTAAAGCATAAAACTTTTAATATAAGTGCATAAAATACAGTAATAGTGTGTCTGGAAGGAATTCAGAACAGCAGAAGGAGAAATGCCTGTCACTACATTTTAATATGTCTATGAATGTTTATCTTTTATGTTGTTTAGGCTCTTCTAGGATTTTTATTAATTTTTCTAATAATATAAAGTAGTCTACTTAACATACAGGTTTCAGATAAATATATGTTTAAGTTTCGCTAACAAATAATAATAATATTAATAACTTCTCCCTTGCCTCCCAAATCCAAATTTAATAGCTCGCAGATTTCAACACAGTCGCATCTTTTTCTTGTTTTGGTTTGTTTTTATTCATGTGTAAGCATTAACAAAACAAATATTAATTAGAATTAAGATCCAAATTAAGTCATTTGACACTTGTAATAAAATAGTTATTAATTCTTTTTTTAATTACAGTTGAAAATCTCTTAATTAAATATAAACTAAATTATCACTATAACAACGTTAGAATTATAAGCAAGATATTTATGAAGAAAAAAAAAATCTTTGAATAAATTATTTTCTGTTCTGTAAGATTCATTCGTCTGTCTATTGAAGATCGCGTCTCATTTGTTGAGAATAGACAAGTCTTGCACAATTGGCTACAAAGTCATCAGCGTAGTTTTCCTTTGTATAATCTTGTTTAGTTGACTGCAGATCTTATGCCATAATCACTTTTCTTTCGTAGTGGACGAAACCGCGAGAAATAAAGCAGGTTTTTCCGAGGATAGCTGTTGAACGATTTTGCAATAGTATCGTCATTTCATAGTGATTCATTTCCTCTTCCTTTCGATAGCCCTTGCAGGACATTTTTTTTTTTGGTTAAAAAGAAAAGAAGTACTAGAGAAATTGAGCTGCGGTACAATTGAAAATCACTTTTAGTTTTCTTTTCATAATGGGAAAATGGAGAAATAAAAGTTTTGTGAGTTCTGTCAACGTAGTTAAGTGGAACAATAAAATGATGAAATAAACTTCTAAAGTTGGTGCTCACGGAAGTTCGTTGTTAGGTGTGTGTAATTGGATACAAAACAAAGACCTCAAGGCTGGGCTGAGCATTGCCCGGGGCCTAACCGCGAAAAGATGCTAGAAAAATGTTGCAGAATTTACTTAGTGCCACTCAACAAAATATCCCTTTTAAAATGTTTGTAATATAATTGAAACATCTTTTGAAAGCTAAATTTGGCTAATAAGGTTATCTAAATCTCAACATTATTAACCAGTTTAGATAGAGATAACACAAAATATAAAAAAACAAATTTCGATTTCAAAAGTATAATTACTAAATTTAAATGCAATATATTTTTTCATCAGTTTTATTACAATATATTATAACTAACATATCGAGATATTCACTAAAGTTTGCTTAATTGTTGATTCCAATTGGCTTTTATTCATAAAAGTAAAATTTTATTGGCTACTAATTTGAATATTAATGTTTTGTTTGATATATTTTAACCTCTTTTTTTCTGTTATTCGTTCTAGTCTTATTAATAATCAATCCTCACTTATTAAATCATTTTTAGTACATAATGTTAAAATATTTTATTCAAGGTTCATGGCTAATACGTTTACTAATTTAGAACAATCTTTCATTCCTCTGGATATAATCTTATGATCCTAAGCAAATAGCGTACAATGTTCCATCAAGCTACGCGAAGAAGATATAAGGATTTGTCTTTACATTTATTTTGAACTTAAACAGTTTTTCCAAAGAAATAAAAAAAATGAAATTTTATTTGTGTATGTCTGCTGGTGCCTTGCCGGCGTGGCCGAGCGGTCTAGACGGCGCGGCGGTCTGCCATGCGTGCAGTGTATGGGCACCCGGGTTCGATTCCCGGTTGTGGCTTGACTGTTTCAACTTTCTTTCCTGTATTTGTCTGCTTCTTCGCTGTCCCCTTTCTCTTCCCTTCTCATCACCCCAGTCACCTGATCAGTAGGGGTGATTACGAACAGAGTCCCCTCAATATTGGGGACGCCTTCGTCCCGCTGTGGACTAAAATTACAAGGCCATCGACAAAAAAAAAAATATCTGCTGGTGTGTACTTTATTGAGAAGTATTTGTGTACAAATTTATAAATTACAAATTCACACATCTTTAAATTGACTACACGGTATTAAAAGTTTGAAGACCATTCTCTAAACCAGTGTTTCCCCATTTGTTGGTTAGCGAACTCCCAAGAGTAAATTTCAGAGGAGGTTTGCGGGAAAAATTCGTAATGGCGTACGTCTTGTTTTTTGTTTTTTTTTTTTGATTAGATAGTGTGACTTGCCCATATTTTTTTTTTGGTGGATGGTAGGGAGGGAGAATATTCTCGATAAAAATATAACGTTAGAAGGGCTTCGTCAACCAAAATTGGTTGGGAGCCACTGCTCAAAATAAATGATTTGGTCTTTCCGGGAAACTTTGAATATTCATTTTTTTTTTTTTTGGTTGCATTACATTTTTTAGTTTACAACACCGACGTAGAATAAATGATCATAAAAAAAAATTTGCTTCGTAAATAATGCTTTTTCATTAAAGTTAATAACAGTATTGAAGGTATAGCATTATGTAATCTCAGTTTCAGAAATTCATTGTACTTTTCATCTTGTAACAGTCCTCCTCATTCTCAAAGCCTGTTGTCACATTCCATAAAAGCTCGTGTCGTTAGTTGCGAACTACTGGTCTAAACTTAAAAAACAGAAAGCCACACGTATTCCAGACAAAATGTTTGGCAGTATTTCACAATTAATTTACAAAGTGAGCCCATACTTTATTTCTGTGACAACTAACTAATAAATTACTCAGTTAGAAAGCTTTGTAAATGTTGCTTCTAAATCGCTACGAATTGACTCATTTGTCTATATAATTCTTATAGATGATAGTTTGAAACACTTCATAATGAACATTTGCTTGTGAAATGTCTCTTTCACATAGCGTTGTAATCATCACAAGCGAACAACTATGTTTATATAATAACGTAGGAACAAGAGAGAGTTTAAAATGAAAAGAAATTTAACGTATCTGACTAGATCAAGAAATAGATAAAAAACAACGGCTTGAACCATTAGTTGATTTGTATGAGCTAGTCCTTTCTCTTGGAGCAATAAGAATTTCATGACAACCGATGGTGCCATTCTTTATGTAATAGTGGACAGGGAAAAATCGTTTTGTGACGTCATATCATCCTCTTAATATGTCAGTAATAATCTAATTAAAAATAAGAATTTTTTGTTAGTCAATTGTTAGTCAGAATTTAGAAATATGCTTATTAAGTGAATTGCATTTACATGCGGGATTGCAAAATAAACCAAAACTGTTATTTATTTATTTGATCATTCAATTATGGTTATAGATGTAAATATATAACATTTCAATTTACAAAACATATGTTATATATATGTTTTGCAAATTGAAATGCAATACATTTACATTTATAATCGTAATTCAGTGATCAAATAAATAAATGCATATAGAGTAGTTTAGATTAGAATGGGGTGAATGTGGGCGGCAGGAAGCCAAGCACGGCGACCAGTAGATCTATTGTGCGAACCCACGGAAATGAATACAGATGGAGAGAAAGTATGGTGGGAGGCTCGCAGGGGAAACGGGAAAACCCCGAGAAAACCTGCCCAGCGTGGATCGTCCACCATCACGAAACCCACATGAGAATAAATACATATATAGACACACACAAATTAAAATTTCTTAGTTTTTATATTTCAACTTTCGAATATTCGCATGGAAGTGTTCTCTTACATTCTGTGTTTTCACCTAACATCCAGTTTATCGGTTCCAGAATAATAATGAATTCAGATTGGGTAGTTTAAATGTATCATTAAAATTTCAACTTTCAGGATTAACTTTTGAATTCCTTGGTTCAGGGCATTCACATTACTACAAAATTTGCGCTTTTTGAGCCAGGCTCCTTACTTCTAGGCCCGTTTTGTACCAACCGTCACATTGGATAGCCTAAATTCTCTTATTAGAACTTCTAGGATTAAATAGCTTTTGAGTTACTGTGAAGACAAACATTTAAGCCCGCATTCTAAAGATTTATTTGCTCTAAAAATTTAATATGAATCTCAGGACAAAGTGACTGTTTCAAACTTTAACGTTAGATGAAACTATACTATTAAACACAGTTCATGAGTTAATAATGAATGATGAATATAATATTGAACAGTTTCAGGTTTTAAAATTAGTTATTGTTAATATCTTAATTATCGATGCATTCCTTTATTTTTATTAAAGTTAAGATTTATAATGAACTTTGTTCAGACTGAAAGGCAGTATCATTAATTGAATAATTGCATTATGTTTGGCCTCGTGGATTGGATTCTTCAGAGTTTTGTCAGCGTCTCAGCCTTGGCTTCCCCACTCAAGACTCGAATTCGATGTTGTCAGACGTGACCAAACTTAGAAGGTTAGTAGGAGTGAAAATATGAACAGCGTCAACTCGAAATAGCAAGTCATTCATCTATGGTCCTATAGAATGTGAGAAAGTCTCGTTTGCTTGTAATGGAATAGAAATTTTAAAAGAAGGTCTATAATAGCCTTTTCAGTACGTGAGAATTGTTGAGTTATCATATTGGCATTAAAAAAAAAAAAAATCACTTAAGTTTTTCGATATTTATTAACTGCAATTTAAGTTGAAGTCCAAAGAATATTTGAGAGATTCTAGAACGTCTCCAACCTCTCGGAGAAAATAAGAATTCATAGGAAATAAAATAGGACTGCAAAGAATCAAATAAATAAATACATGAAATCATTTCAAAAGTGAGACAAGTAATTAAATACGCTAAGTTTCCCGCCGATCTCTATTGAGAAAAAAATATTAAATAGGAACTTTGAAAAAAGTCTATGAATTTATTAGCTATTGAGATCTAGTGTTCATTGGTTGTATATGAGGAGCACCAATTAGTGTAAAACAACTGTATGAGCTGTCATTGGAAAACAAAAAACCCTCATTTTTATTAATAAAAGAACTCCAAAAGTGCTTGTTTTTGCTTCTTTTTTTTTTTTTGTAACAGTACTAAAAGTTTAAACACATAAACAACAGATGATGTTCGGTTAAGTTTTCGTTTCCCCCTTTCCCTCCCCCCCCCCCAACAGTGAAACAAGGGAGGAGGAGGAGTCAGCAGCGCTCAGCTGGTATTTTTAGCATCTCGTTGATCTTCGTTCTTTCAAAAGGAACCGAAACTTATCCCACTAAAAAAAAATACCAAATTAAATACAGATCTAAAGGATGCCGTTCGGGTACAGCCAAGTGGGTTCGAATCTCGGCTTGGACTTGGGTGTTTCCTTCCTTCTTCTATATGTGTTAATCTTTCTTTCAACGACTTGTTCTCCATTATGTACCTTGTTCCTGGCTCAGTTTAGCATCTGTAGCTCTTGGCGCCTGAAATATATGTGCCATCTAAAGTACAGTTTCGCTGACTTGCTGCGCAGCGGATTAGTGCCACCTGAGCAGGAGAGGGGGTGTTTGGACGTCAGCAGATAGGATTCCGTTCAACTGCTGCGGCCCTTTGTCGCGAGATATTTTCTCCCTTTTCTATTGCTATATGGTATTATTTCAATTTTCTGTTAACATCATTTTGTTTAAACATAATTGTCATTAACCGCATTAAATTCTAAAACTTTGTATTATTTTGAATGTTATATTATTTTCTTTATTTTATATTAATATTCCGACGGCATTACATTTGAATAACATTAATGAATTTTACTGTAAGGGAATTAAGATGTGAAATGTTATTAAAAATAAGTATTACTTTTGTAAAGTAATATTTTGTTACTTTCTATAAAGTTACTTTACCATAGAGCAAATACTGATTAACAAAAATAATCTTCAATAAATATATTATAAAAAATAATAATCGACGCATATTTATTATAGAAATCAAATTTCTTTTAATTCAACAACATGGCATTTTTAGTTTCCGGCAGATATTATGATTTACAGATAAGAGGAAGCTTTTCCCGCTTTTTTTCATGACTTTATAAAACAAAGAAAAAAATTTAAGAACGATAGACTTTAATTTCTTTCAGGAACTTCTTTTGTTCTCTAGAAATCTTGATGATGTCTTCTTTTTTTGCTATACTGCACTTACTGCTCTTTGAAAAACCAGAACTTTCCTTATTAGTTCCGCGTTCTTGCCTACACAAGTGTTTAATGTATTTTCTTCAAGGTTATAAAGGCAGTATTCATATCTTACAACTCCTGGGTACATGATTAGATTTAAAAAAACATTAGTGGTTCTTAACAATGAGTGAGACCAAGTGTTTACAAAGTGACATCCTAGAACAGCTGTTTCACGCTAATATGGCGATCATCATCAGTTCTAGAGCAGTCAACAGTAAATAGCGAGGTCTTACTGTTATCGTCGGAATCAATGTGGAGCCTGCAAAACACATTGATTCCACATTGACACCCACGATATTATTGGTCCCTTCTTAGGGAAAAATCACAACGTCCTCAAGTTCTGTTCAGCCATGGCTTTTATGCCAGAAACAGTTTTTTCAACTTGTTAGACTTTGTATACTATATTCTTACACTTAACTACATTTTGTGTTTCATTCATAGTAGCAGTTGTTTCTTCTTTACACTAGTCTATGACAGGGATTTTCTGTAATCGTTACAAGTTCTTGAAAGGCACGAAGATTGGACATAAGGAACTTAGTTATTTACAATTATCTCAGCAATTAAGTTATGTCAACATGAGACGAATAGTTATATTATTTTGAGAAATGTTTCACTATGAATCTCTTAATGCGAAAATTAGTGTTTGTGAAAATTTATTCGCAACATTGATAAAATGTTACCAAATAATGAAAAAGAAATGATGTATAACTGCAATAAAATCCCTCCAGAAGTTTTGTTATTCTATCTGCAGTTTTGTTTGAATTTTTTTTCCTGTTCTCCATAACATTTTATGATATGAGTTTTTCTTATAATTCAAAATCATCGTAACTTTATAAAATTCAGAATTGGACCTCTGCTGAAACGAAGTTTTTTATTCACAGCAGCTTCTTAAGTCATACCTTACGTTCGTGAATCACTCTGAACAGCGATAGCATCGTTTCAAAGAATTCTCTATTCTTATTTTCAGTCTTTTATATTAATAACCTCTATCTCTTTTATCACTTTCTATTGAAAGATCTCTTCAGATGCTTAGCCTTGAGCTCTTGTCATTAGATGGTCTTTTGTATTGCAGTACTGATTTTCTATGAATCTCATTTATTCTTTGCATCTTACTATAGGGAATTTATGAAATACTGCCAATAGAATCTAATTGCTTCTAAAGAATTTCTTTACTATCTGTAACAGGGTAGAGGTGGTTATAATTAAAATTGGCCTATTTAGAGCATCCTGCAGCTGCAACCAATAGTCGGAGATACACCAAAAGTTGTACACATACTATTCAAAGGATGCGCTCAATGATTCTGCAAAAAAACAAATCGGTTACAAAATCGTCCGCTAGAGGATGCTTTTACAGCTATATGAACAGAAAACGAAAACAGAATGCTCAAAAACACATTTATTTCACACAAACAGTATCAGACGTTTGAACGAATCATGTGATATTGCTCAGTAGGTTCCCCCTGACAAATATGTGTCATTTGCAGACGATGAACTGTATTCTCAACCGCAGGTGATCACCCGTGATAGTTCGCACATGTAGCGTGATACTGTCTTTTAGTTCTGCTAATGTTGCAATTCCTCTACGATACATCACATCCTTTAGGTATACCCACAACCAAAATCGCATGGAGTTAGATCAGGAGAACGTGGTGGCCAGGCAGTAGGGAACATGCGCCTAATTACTCGATCATTTTGGTAAAAGGACGCAACAAAATTTGCACGAACCTTCCAATATGAGGAGGTGCACCATCTTGCATAAAAGAGGTTGAATCAAGACACTGTCTTTCCTGCAGGTAGGGCATCACAAAGTTCAGGAGCATGTCACGATATCTAGTCCAATCACGGAACATGTCTGAGGACGATTAGCAGTAGTTTCTTAAAAAAAATAAGGACCCAGGATAAAGTTGGATGTGAACCCACACCAAACTGTAACCTTAGGCGAATGCTCGTCACTCCATAGGATGTCCCATGGCCACGACGTATCAACTTCCGTCCTCGCCAGAAAGGTCAATGCAAAAGTGAGTCGTTTCTCCTTGTCGCCTGGAAGCAGTTCTTGTCTGTCTGTGACTGATCTTGTATGGAAGAAAATGAACTGTGCTTCAGGGTAGATCTAATTGTCGTGATGCGGCTCGGACACTACCTGAACCTGAAGCATTCTCCAACAACTGCTGAACGATTGATGTGGCTGTGTCTTCAATCACGTGATCACCGATGCACTACTTTCGTCCTCTGCCACGTTGCACACTTAAAGATCCGATTTCTTCAAATTTTTCATCATTTTCCTCACACCTTGTGGTGACATCAGTCATCGGCGTACTTTTTTAGCCCGACGAAATTCACGAATTGCAGCTAGAGCATTACCATGACATTCTAATAAAACTTGACATGTTCTCAGTTCACGTCGATTATTTATAGCCCGATGTCGGCTGCGTTCCTAGTGTCTATGCAAATCAGATTGTTTTCTCTTTACATAAAAATTAACCCTATGCAATTATGATGTGTGTCTCCGATTATTGGTTGCAGCTGCAGGATGCTCTAAATAGGCCAACTTTAATTATAACCACCTTTTGTGTGTATATATATAATAAAGTTTAGAACATCCATGCTGAAAGCAGTGGAAATATATATACAGATTAAGAACCACATAAAAGAGCAGATAAAGTATCTATCTGTCTAGGTAGAGTTATATATATATATATCTTTCGTAAATTATTTTACATTTTACCTCATTCCCTTGAAAATGTCTCTGGCTGTCTCTGTTCAATACATGAGGAAAAAAATTGAAATTAAGTTGAGTGAAAACTGATTTTATTTTTGATTGTATCAAGATACATGAAAATTGAAATTTGATAGTAACGTATATTTAAACAGTGATAAATATAGCAAATAGAATATGAGACTCAGTAATAGTCTAAATTCCGTCTGTCCTTCTTTCCGTGGGATAGTACAAAAGATCTTTCAGGTCGACGTGCTCGGCAGTCATGCCACCCACTTTCAATTAATCTAATCTAATCTAATAGTCTAAATTAATTACTGAAAATATTTCCACTTGAACCAGAGTGACTGATGATCAACAACGGATTATAGAATCCGTGGAACTTCGCTCGCCTGTTGCAAATGGAGGTTGTTGTTTTTTTCCTTTGTGGTATTTCTCTTTCTAGAGCAATGACACATGCACTATCTATCTACAAAATCGATCCTCTATATTTAGAATCTGTTCTGCCATTGATAAATCATTGCGATGCTTGTTGCGTTGGCGCTGTCGCCCTATCTAAGCAAATTTAATACAATTACAGGAGACCAGGAATGACCTCGAAGAATGATGTAATGAGTTCAAGGGAAATGGGGAAACCCTCGAAAACTCATTTCCAATTTAGTTCCGTCGTGAAATGTTCCAAGAAACAGTTTAAAAGGAATAAAGATTATGTTACAGAAACTGTGAAATGAAGAATTTAAATTCCAGGCATCTTCGTCATTTTAAATATTACGTTTCTTCCCGGCAAGTTCAAGTATTTTAAAAGTTTATTCCTTAAATTGCTTCTTTTATCTGTCTAAGTATTTATTTGAAATACATGCTTTTCTTTAATATATATAAAAAAGTGATATACTTTTGAAGTTTATACCTATAATTTGTTTCAAAAACCAAACAGTATCTCCTTCCTTTAACGGCTACTTTGAAAATTTTCCAAGTAAATATTTGACGTCATCCAGTTCCTGTCTTTTCCATTCAGTTTTTGTTTATCTTTCTCTAACTCCAAGCACTTTGTAAATCTTAATGTTTTTATGTATGAATCCAATATCAGTATATATTGTATATATTGTTTTTTCAATGTCTGTTGTTATTTATTAACAATAGTAATATTGAGATTGGTGTATTGCTTTAAAATATAATAATACCTTAGCAGCGAATCACGTAAGCACTGTATAGAGAAACAGCTGGGAAGTCTAGATAAACGCTGATCGTATATTCATAATTTTAATCGGATGTAAAACGTTGGATCCGGGAGGACGGTCCACACACTATCTTAACTCCCATTTCTTTGAATGAAAACTATAGTTGTTGTTTTTTTTTTTATGCAAGTGACAGCGTAGCACCACTTTTGACAAGTTTTGTGTGATAACACATACAAGAACTTAATTTTAGGAAATGCAGTTGTTGAATATCATGAATACCTAATGTAGTTATTGTGATTCATTACGTCATTCAAGGAGTTAATCTCAATATTTTTTTTTATTGAGTTAAGAAAGATAAAAGACTGTCTTTGTTAGGAAGCGACAGCAGTTTAAAATGAAATTATTATTATTTTTGTTTGTTTATTTTTAATTATTTTTCGCAGTCAGATACCTCTTGCAGTAAAGATAGCAGTTGATTTGTCATCTGTTGTTTTCTATACATTTTATTAGAGATATTTTTTTGTTACGTAACGGAGAGACATTGTTGGCAGCCATCTTGAGTTGTCAAAAAAAATATTAACAAGTAGGGGTGTACATAGGGGAGAGCCGAGGTGGCCCTGGCTTCCCCCGAAATCTCAAAATGTATAGGATAGACCCTATTTTCTATTGTTTTTGGTTGGATTTCGGGCTGAAGGGAAGTTAGCTCTAAGAAGACTGTCACCCAAATTTGATACCTTCCGAAGTAAAATGCTATTTACGTCTTTGTTAGCAAGACATAAATAACATATGAAGCTTATGTTATTAGGACAAGGAAGAAAGTTTATATATGTCGAGTTTGTTAATTTTGTATTACAAACATGGTTGAAAATGTATTATAGTTTTATATATAAAATGTATTATAGATGCATTGAAGAAAGCCTTTTCTCTGTAATAAAACGTTATTACAAAAATAATGTAGGACGAATGATTGATCTTAATAGTACAAAACCTATTAACATTACTCCAATATTTAGATATTTCAATATTAGATATTATTTAGCACATATAATTCTTTTAGATTACATAACGCAATATCTCTTGTTATTATTCTATTACATCGTATCTTCTACTTAATCGGGTTGTTTTTGTTTTTTTCCTGGGCAGCCATTCCAGTTCAATATGATAAGATACTAAGGACATGATTAATCGAAAAATGAAAATCGTTTCTATTTTAACTTCAGTTATAAAAAAAATAGACATTCTGACAAAAAAAAAAAAATAATTTATATATATTTATAAGAAAATAGCATTTGGCTTGCAGAATTTCTAATTAGTAAATGCAATTTTTTTAATATGTAAAAATCAAAATACTTTCTATTCTATCTCTCTCTCGATTCCTTCCTTCTGTGTATCTGCAACAGGAAATAACATCCAAACAGATCTTCCTGAGACACAATGGAATCTATTGAGTAGGGAGTAGAATTTTGGGAAAGCCATCGTACATTCTTCTTAGTTCTGAAATGGAAAATAAGCATATTTTATAAGAGTAAGTAGTTTTTCTTAAATTGCATAATGTAAATCAGTTGAAACCTATTTTTGTAGCATTCATATGACTATGAATATATTATGAAATCACCAAGTTTCAGTAGGTCTTAATAGAAAAAAAATGGCTAAGAAATGTGTTGGTTACAAAAAAAAATAATGGATAGACACTACAATAGAAAATAAAAATGTATCTCTTCACCCAATTCTATTCTTTGACAGCCTATTATTAATAAAGATTTTATTAGTGCAGATATTA
>JAFIDM010009631.1:69875229-69915154 GCA_023159025.1 Thereuonema tuberculata | reverse complement strand
CACGAATTGATGGATGTTCATTACTAAAAATATTTACCATATGTTAAGGTTTCTCAGTACCGAGGTTCGGTTCTCCTGTGGGTTTCGTGACGGTGGACGACCCGCGCTGGGCAGGTTTTCTCGTTTCCCCTGCACTTCTCTCACCATACTTTCTCAGTCTTTCTGTCCTTATTTCCGTGGGATAGCACAATAGACCAACGGTCGCGGTGCTCGGCTTCCCTGCCACCCACACTCACCACACACAAAACATAAACATAGGTAGGCCTAGTTAGTTGTTTAATTTATTAAATACACTGACAAATTCTTTCCCTTGAATCATCGGACGATAAGAAATCTTGACTAATACAGTATGAACAAGGAATTGTCCAGGATGTCATCGCTAATGATTCAATAATTTATGAAAAGTTAACTTTATTTGACGTCATCGAGAGAGTAGATCTTTTGCATTTAATTGTGTCACTGAATAAAAAAACCCGAGAAATTGACATTGGTGACTTCAGACTAATGATTCTCAAACTATTTGAATCCCGAGCCTCTGCCGACACTACATTTATATCATAATTACAAAAAATAATAAATAAAATTAAACAAAACAACAAAACACGCCAATAAAGAATTTTTCTCGCGATGTAGGAAAATGTTCGCGAACCCCCAAATGGTAAACGATGCTTTAGATACATCTTTGATTAAAATATTAAAAAAAAAATGGTAAATGTATAACTTATTTGAATTTATATAATAAATGAAACTAGAACTACAGAAATATTGTATTTTGCTTAGAAGCTTTCATTTTAACTCCTTATTACAGTTACAAAAACTGTTTTTCATCTTTGACAGCCTATTATTAATAAAGATTTTATTAGTGCAGATATTAAACATGATAGCAATATTGAATGACATTGCAATAAGTGATCTGCAGAATACCACGAATTGATGGATGTTCATTACTAAAAATATTTACCATATGTTAAAATCTCCAGGCATCGTCTTCTATACCAGATCGAAGTCAGAAAACATTTGTACTGATTACTTCAGTCCTAAGTAACCTAAATATCTGGGAATTTTTTTTTAAAAAAAAGGAATGAATAGTGTTTGCTTCCTGTGTGTCGTGATTTCTTTTCATAGAGAAATAAAATGTTTGTTTTTCTTTATTCTTAAAAAAAAAACCGTAATTTTCATATGTTGATTTTTCATATACGTAATTTACAAATGTCCTCTTAATCATTACATCGATAATTGTAGAGTTACAATATTTTTGAAATCTTTTGTGGCATACTATAGTAAATTACTAAGGTTGCGTTAATATCAAGATAATTATACTCTTTTTTTTTTTTTTTCCAATAATCTAAAGTATAAAATTCCCACAGAATACGCAGTAAAAATGATCGCTGTCCTTGTTTTGTAAATGTAAACAAAATACCACATTAAAGTTAATCTATTTTTGATCTTACCTTCAAAGACATAAAAAAATAAAGTCGACAATTAATGCGAAAAGGTTGGATTCTTTTTTGTATTAATGTAGATAGTTTCTTTTGTGAGTTTTTGTTGAATAAGTTTGTATTGTAATGTCTTTTCGTGATGTCAAACTTTGATGTCTTCATACGAAAATAAGTCGAACATGAAATATTCTCAAGGGTTTTTCCAAAGACCTTTGTTCGCTTGATTAGAGTTGTCAGAGATGCTGCTCTCATGGACAGATCGGTCATATAGGTCAAATATGCAGTCAAAGATGAAGAAAAATTACTTCTGAAGACACTGGAAAGTAGAATTTCGAGAAGGAAAAGTGGAAATAGCTAAAATGCTTAAAATAGATGCGTCGAAAATTCATTCTGAAGTGTGTGTTGATGTAATAACTGAACTGGTTTTCCCACTTCCTCGGGTTCTGGTAGTGACGTGTAATTAAAATCCGTGCTAACAAATTAACAGTTCAAGAAAACTTGACTTTAGTGGTTTTGTGTTTTTCCTTCGTCGTCGTTTTCCTATTCGTTTCTTAAACTAAACATTTCGGTGAATCACTACTCAAATATACATGCTTTAAAAAAATAATAATAACTATTGTCCTTGTCTTCATTAGCCATCAATGTCAAAAACGTTAGTAATCTATTCCTAATTTAGCTATAACAATATTTAAAATTTAAAATTATTTAGTCTAGAAAATGCTACCCTTCATGTGAAATAAAAGTAATAATAATAATAATAATCATAAATAATAATTAATGAAATACATGCACTCTTTCTAAACTCTAATATATTTAGAAAGTAATTATAGCTGGCGATTTTAATTTTGAACATGGTTAACTAGATTCTTTCATTTTATCAGATTTGATAGTTTTTTTGTTTTTTTTTTTATCATCATCATTCGAATTTTCAAATTGCAACCAGAGCCTTATTTAATTATTACATACATTTCAGTAACGTAATAGGTTTTTTTTTTCTTTAAACTACTCAACTTTCTTTAAATAAAAGAATTTTAATCAGTAATATAAATAAACAATTAATTAATTAATTAATAACATAATGAATTTTTACATAACACATACAGTTTTGAATATAGTATTTCAAATTAAAATCATATTGATCTAACACATTAATGTGTAAACATGTTCATTAAAGAAATCGAACTGATGGCTATTTTTTCTTTCTTTTTAATTTTTAACGTTTTGAATTATTTTGCATTTTTGTAGAAGTGTGCTTTTTAAATTGGTATTTCAAAAAAAAAAGTTCGTTAGCTATTCTTTTTTTTAAAAAAAAAAAAAAAAGATTAACGTGCCGAGATATGTAGGCTATAATAAAGTGAAGAAATACAAGGCTGCACCTGAGTAAACAAAAGGTTCTCGTACCCTGAGCTATCATGTCGGGAATCTGGGACAGCTGTTTCAGCCTCATTAGGCTTCTTCTCTTTTGTTATATAAAATTTAGTAATTTATTTTAAGTTAATTTCTAGTTTCTTTATCGACAATTAACCAGCAATAAAAGACTAATTAGTTTTGTTTTAAAGTCTTTCATAAATGATAGTTATTTATCATATATTTCATTTAGTCAAATGGTAAGATAATGATAATCGAAAAAATTAATGAAAACAAAGGACTAACAAAATTGGAAATGAAAAACAAAAATATTTTATTTATTTATTTAGTTTTTTTGTTTGTTTTGTTATTTTTACAGTAAATTCAGTTAAAATTGAAACCATTTAGCCAATTTAAAGCCAATAGAAGTTTCAAAGAATTATTAAATAAGCATGTTTATTTGTATTTTTTTTTTTTTTTTTGCAATCTCCGATGGCATAATAAGGGAAATTCCTATTCCTTTCATAAAATTGTCGACAATAAACCTTGAAACGGGTCTTTACTATTCGTTAAAACACGTCATCACGTGAGAAAGATCAACCAATCATCTGTTAGTGACCATCTGGTTTCATTAACATTTTTAGGTTTCAGTGTTCCATTCAATAAGAATATTAATATTTCTACTATAATTCGCACTTAAGAAAATACGTTTTTTAGCTTAAATTAGTGAAGATTTATTATCAATATTTATTTAAATTCGCATTCATTGAAGTAATTCAATTTTCCACTAAAAGTTAATGTTTTTAATTTCATTTCCAACTTGTTTAAACGAAGATTTTGATATGATTTTTTTTTTCTTTGTCGTTGGTCTGATTGTTAAAGTACTCTTGACATAATCTGATGAACACCTTTCTTTGCAATTCAAGGTGTAAAATTATAGACAGGAAATGGCAATTATGTTCGAGGCCTTCCTCTTGATTTCTTAGTAGTGAATTTTGTTTTTCTTTCTTAAACTACCTGTGCCCATAATTTTCTTCCTGTTATCTGTCTTAAAAAAATCATTAATCTTCGCATTCACTCAACTGAGGTTTCCCGGTATTTTATAAAAATTTGCTTAGTTAAACATCATTACAACAAATTAATGGACTGCTTTTTTAAGTCAGGCTGAACATTACAATATTTTCAAAGTTCATTTTTTTATAGGTTACCATTGTTCTTATAAATAATAAGAACTATTGTTTTTTTTTACAATAATTTTTTTCTTAACTATAGTCTCTAATTCTGTTTACAGACGTACATGAAGAATTAACGAAGTTTTATTCCGTTCATCCTTCATTTAAAAACCAAATAATCAAAAGCGAATTAAGAACAATTATCAGAAAAACTTTATATGTGACTTACAAGCATAACAAATTTATAATTTAGCTTTTATAATAATAGATGTAATTGTTTAATAAAAGATAAAGCAGTCAATAAAATGTATGTATTTTTTTTATCTTGAGAAATCAAAATGTTGTTTCTTACAGTCTTCGTCTTAGAAAATTTATACAAAGAATTTTAAAACACAGATAGAAAGAAATACCTTACTCAAAAAATGTTAGTTTTATGCAGTTAAAAATAAAAAAGCTAAAAAAAATAAAATAAAGAGAAATTCATTATTACATTAGAACAATTTGAATTTTAAAAAGCTCTTTTTGTTTTGCTATTTTTTTTCCTAGCGATGCTACAGTGCACTTAAAATTCCTGGTGTCAAACCAGTGTAATTGAGCTAAGCTTTCCCAAACGGTGGTTCCCAAACGGTGCGACGAGAAAGGATCACAGTTGTGATGCAAGAATTTATAGATATAAATATTTCGGTCTAAATATTTAGATATTTTTAAAAATTCATATAGCATTTCATGAATATATTAAAATTATATATAGGGAGAATGACGAATTTTATAATATATATAAATTTATTTAGAATAGCAATTAATATAGTGTCCTGTTTTTTATTAGTGTTTTTGAAGAAAATTTCTCATCAATAATAATTCGGTGTGGCGCGAGGAAATTTTCATTCAGAGGAAAAAAAAACAAACAAAGAGTGTGGGGATTAATGTCTAGTATACCATCGTCATAATGAAATATGATCATCGTAATAGTGATTTATATTTTATTTATTGCTTTGATAATATATATATTCTACTTTGTTTTTGTAAATGGTGTGTAGTTCCTTATTGTATATCGCGTTATTGTTCGATCGAGTGTTTTTGTCAAGAAACAGTCTTAATTATGTACTATTTAATATTCGGTAGTTCTTATCAATGCTCACTTTTCTTTTTCGTTATATTCGGTACCGTTATTTTATTTAACGGTAACTATTTAAATTGCTTTTTTAGACTTGATTGTTCTGAAACCTAATCCATGGTTTCATTTCATTTCTCAAGTACGTCTTAAATCACGTATATCATCACTTCCTAGTAGATTTCGATCGGGCAATAATGGATAAAAGCATTTTTTTTAAAAAAATAAGCAATCAACACTGATTTCAACACTTTCACTAACAGAAATAACTGACACCTATATATCTATATACTATATATAAAAATGAATGTATCTTTCTTTCTTTCTTTCTTTGTCCTTTATACACTCCTAGGCCCTTTGACCTATCTGGACCAATTTTGCAGAATTACTCTTTAGGACCCTGCGGAAAAGATAGGCTACCTTAGAACCTGGATCCCCCCCCCAAGGGGTAAAATCCCTGAAATAGCCAAATATCTACCTGGTGATGACAATGAGAACTACACAAATATTGTGTAAAGCGAAAAATTCGCTCTCCTACGGGAGGCAGGGACACCACACTTGGGTGGGTGGAAGACGACACAGGGGCCTAAGTGTCCCACCATCGACCGACACCGGGCCCTTATGTTTAGGGCACCTTCTCCGGCCCTCCAAGTCAATTGCAAAAAGGGAAAAATTCGCTCTCCTATGGGGGGCAGAGGCACCACACTTGGGTGGGGGGAAGGCGACACAAGGGCATAAGTGTCCCACCCCCGACCGACACCGGGACCTTATATTTAGGGCCCCTTCTCGCTCCCCCCCCCTCAAGTCTATTGCAAAAATTGAAAAATTCGCTCTTTTATTGAGGGGGGGCAGGGACACCACACTTGGGTGGGGGGAAGGCGACACAAGGGCATAAGTGTCCCACCCCCGACCGACACCGGGACCTTACATTTAGGGCACCTTTCTCGGGCCCACACGTATAATGCAAAAAGTGAAAAATCTGCTCTCCTATGGGGCGCAGGGACACCACACTTGGGTGGGTGAAAGGTGATACAAGGACCTGAGTATCTTACACCCGACCGACAGCGGGCCCTTTCTTTCTTTGAGTGGCATTGCAACGCATGCCGGGTTCAGCTAGTTTTATATAAAACAACAAAGCACATTTTATTTATTTTTTTATTAGTCCATCAATTTTTGAATAACATAATAACTTAGCTTAACTTTCCAAAATTGATGGACTAATAATAATAATAATAATAAGAATAATTATAAAATGTGTTTCGTTGTTTTTGACGCTAGTGTATGTGAAGTTGGCATTGGTTTTTGATGCCCCAAAGGCCGGTTCCTTTGTAATGCAAGACGTTCAGACGATGATTTTCTTTTTTCTCAGAAGACGGGAAGTTGGGCACACTGAACTAAAGACGCATAAATTTCATTATAAGTAAAGCTTCTTAAAATATGAAAATAATGATTTCTTAAACTTACATTGTTTGCTATTTATTTATTAATAAAAGTATAAAATTTAAAATTTTATATTAGAAACGTGTAGTTAAGACATGAAATAGGCCTAAGAAAGTTTCCTTTTTAGAAATAGTAAAGGAAATTGAGCTTTATATACTCGAGAACTAATGTCTTATTAAATGAATTGAAGACGGGCTTCTGGCCTTCGAGAAACTCTTAAATAGCGGTTGTTTTTGTTCTTCAATTATGAAATCACTTAAAAAGCTTAGATAAAAAAAAACAAAAAAAAAACTAATAGTTTCTTTAATTAGAATTTTTTTAATGATTACATTAGTGAAAATTTGCTGACAAAATAAATTTGCTCTTTTTTATTTATTTTACATTCATTTTATTTCAGTTTTGTTTTTTATTTCCAAACTTCAACAATCTGAGAATGTGATTTTGTAATATTTTGCACGGATATTAAGGATTTCTTCGATGTGGATACCTCCATGTTTTTCAGTTTTTGTTATAATTGATGTTGCTTTCAAGAATATATTTGTACAGTGGCAAAGAAGAGGATGATTAAACCTTCGTAAGTAATTTTCATTTGCAAAGTTGCATTGGAATACAGAGAGCCACATTGGTGTGTTAAATTAACGTTGGTTTGTTAAATTGGTGTGTTAACACTGCGTATGGAAGGTTCTGAGAAATTTATAGTTGGATTAAAACGTATTATCTTTGTCCGAAATATTGGTTGATTGAGTTGACCTAATTGAATCTTTTTTTTTTTTCCTTTGTAAGAAATCAGACCTAACGTTTCATATTGTTTTTTCTTTATCATAATGAATATCTCCATAAAAATATAGCCGAGCCTTTTATTGTTAAAATAAATACAGGATAATAACCAGTGGCGTTATTATCCTATTTTGTCAATGTTTCAGAATTAATTTTTTCTACGTGGAGCTACTTCTAGAAATCATCATTTTTACCTGGAAAAGATAATGTATAGAATATAGAAGTTATTCATTCATTTGGAAAAGAAAAACAAAGTTAAGTAGAGGAGGAAGTTAGAATGTGCAATTTGTTGTCCTCTGCTCTATTTCTAAATCGTGATATCTATTTTATTTTTCAAGATTTTGAACTGTAAGCTCAGTTTGCTCATGTGTTGCGGTTTATTTCTGTAACGAAATTCAATGAGTAAGTACACCAAAGTATTACTCAACTTAAAGTAAGTTGACCATCTCTAATCCGGAATTCTTGTCACCCTAGAAAATTTCGGATTTTGGATTTTTCCGGATTTTGGAATGTTTCATGGTGGTCGTGCAGAGAAGTGAAAAATATTGACCTTCATAAAAATTATTTTTTATTAACATAAAAAACATGAATGCAAACAACAAACAGAGATCATAAATTTATGCATTTGGCTAATTTATTTATTTAAGTTTGTCTAATGACAAAAAGAATTTCCCATTGATAGACAACCCAGAGAGATTCCTCGTTTTATACACCAAACAGTTAGCATCAGTTTATCTTGCTAAATCATTCTCATGTTTCTCTTGTAATTTACTATGATAAGGTGAATAACCGAGTCCGGTACAGTTAAAGACAGTTAATTATATAATTTTGTTTTTTTCAGGTATTGCTACATTCACAGATATGGTAACCTTGATAGATTTCTAAATTTCATTATATAATTGCTTCTTTGTACGAATATATATCAGCTTTCTATATAAATGCCTATCTTAAATTTTATTTAGTTATTTTTTTTATGTATTCGATGTTAATAAAACTGATATGTATTTGTTACGTAATGTAAAAAAATGATATTTTTTCCAGTAGGTAAAGTAAAATTTTTACAAAAAAATATCATTTATATTTTTGTAAACATCAATGTTGGAGTTGCTATGACGTAGCGCTTCAACATATTTTGTGTAGAAGTGCACTACTATATTATTATCAAATTGTGAATGCACCTAGAATTTCTATTGATATTAACATCTGTCAGGAAGAAAGTTCTTATTTGTCCTAATTTAGTAAGTTCAGCACAGTATGCATCAATCATCGAACAGAATGTATTAGCTTTTTATTTTAACTTTGTAAGATGTTTTATTTCAGTTTTTACATTCGGAGCATATTATAGTTGGAACTATTAAAAATAATTATAACAGTTTCCTTTCAGGATAGGTCTTTTTAACGTATTGAATATTTATACCGTTATGTATTTTTAATGGTTCCCATTTTATCAGTAATTCGAAATTTGTTTTTCACGAAATTCGCTTGAAGCTGCAATGTCAATGTATTCAGGATTCCTCTAGTGTAATATTTTATATTTACGAATTCTTCTAAGGCAGTGATTTTTAATTATCTTTTTTTCTCTGCTATCCATAAAAACTTTTTAAAGTTCATAAATACTATTTGTACAAATAAATCTAGTCTTGAAATGACAGCTTTTATTCAGACATAGTTTAATAAAATCACGTGATACGTGAATTAAATAAGAATAATATAAACTGGTTATGGAGTTTGTGCATTGTGGCCAATTGGTAATAAGAACATACAAATGCTCTGAAAAATTATTAAAACGTAAATCCCACACATCTCTCCAAAATGCCAAAAGAAAAAGCTATTAATTAAAAATTAAATTTTTTGATAATAATTTAGAGAATTACAATATATACTTTTAAGTATTCATTCCATGGATGTTGTAGATGAGGTATTTCAATGAAGCTGTGAAAGTATTAATTACAGTAGTTACTGCAGATTAAAAACAGTTTGGGAAGAGTTGAAAAAATGATTTTATGCCTTTTCTTCATTTAGAATTTCAGTATTTGTCTTTCCAGTAATGAATTATTAAAAAAAAAAAGTAATAGTGAAAAATGTGAAACACTTTAACATATATATTTTCGCATTATCGATTTATGTAGAAAAGAAAGAACGCAATGGGCGCCAATTTGCTCACTTCCCTCAAAATATTGTAAAGTACCTAAACCCAGACTGTTTTGCGTTCTTTGCCTAAAACTACGTTGGCAAGAAGGAAGAGCGCTACAGGAATGCATCTGGAAGCCAATCATACTATTAACATGTAGTAATAACTAATTGGTTAACTTCATCACTGAAATGTCAATAAATCTGGGAAGGGTGCTACCATGTACATTTCATGCCACATCCTTGCAGTTAATGGAATCGTCCGTAAACTTCGTATATGTAATGACAGACATCTCCGCAATCTCAATTAGTAGCATTCGCTGCCCCGATGGTAGCTTATCAAGACTTCGAAAGATGCTATGATAGTAGGGGCCCTGGAGATGGTCACTCCATCTCATAAATTACAACGAAGTTCGGATTCACACGTTCAACAATTTCTAGGGTTATCTGGACTACACGAAATCAGGGAAAACGTTCATCGTACGAGACTGTGATCGAAAAAAAAAAAAAAAAAAAAAGCCCTTGATGAACATGGACAGCAGCATCTGGCACATTGACAGCAACATTCGGCCCATGTGCAACATTGCCACAAAAATCTGCTTAACTTAATGCTGAGGCCAATACTAATCACAGCGTTCGAACAGTGCAACGTTCCCTCTGTGTTCTAGGTTGGGTTCCGGAGCTGACGGCCCATCTGGGTGCCATTGCTAACCACACAACAAAAGGCTCTGTGCCTCGACTGGGCTCAGGAACACTGGCACTGGACTCTAGATGACTGGAAACGTCTAGTCTAATCCAACGAATCGGGTTTCAACTGTTTGGGGCAGATGGGCGACTCCGGGTGTGGCGACATGCCTACAAGCGATAATACAGAGCAGCGGTGGCTCTGTTACGGCATGGGGGTGTGTTTAGCTGGCACACATTAGGACCCTTCACACGTCTGCACGGGAGCAGCTACGTCACCATCCTTGCAGATCTTTTTCACCCGCTCATGTCCTGCATTTACTCAAACGGGTGTGGCATCTTTCAACTGGACAGTGCACCACAGCACGGTCAAGCGATTGTGGCTGGAGGAGCAGTCCTCTTGAGTTTGCCATCATGTCTTGGCCCTCGCGTTTGCCGGATTACTTTGAACCCATGAGGGATGCACTTCAATGTGCCAGGAATCCACGACCATCGAACAAAACGGAATTGTGGGACGCTCTAGGATGCATTTTGTGCAGTATCTCCTCAGCACTACAGAGCACTCGTGGAGTCCATGCCACAATTGCGTGGATGCTGTCATTCAAGCGCGAGGAGGACCTATGCGATATTAGACATTGATCCCAGTTTTTTTGACACTTCAGTGTAAGCCTCTTTTATAACAAGAATCTTCGTATGATTTCAATGCTTCCTTATGTTACAAACCAAAATTATGGTTTAACAAATCCTAACACTATTTCAAGAATCAGTAAACAAAAATGTACTTGTGCACAATATTAATAAAATATGTTTAAAAAAAAATAATAAATAAGCAATATCCTTTCTAATAATGATTAATGTAAAGTATTCATATACTTTAGCAATGGCGTTTATTGCGCAAAACCAATATGTTTTTTAGATATAAGATTGATTATTGATTTTTAGTATAAGTTTTACTTAAGTTTTAGGGCATTATTCTGGCCTTTTGAAATAATCGTAAACATCCGTTCGTAACTTCACCAAAACATTAACTTAAAAAGTATTTATTTAAGCATCTGATTCATCATGCATTCAGCATTTGATGGACAAAAAATCAATTAATAATGCAACCTTATTCTTTGTAGGAATTTGTAAGCGTTACAAAACTTGTTTTTAGTTGCGTCGTAAACATAATCCTGTATTACTATGGCTCAGGTATTAATTTTATGGCATGCGACTTCTATCACTTTTATTATGTTTATTTTTATCTGTTTAATTACATGACGGATTATCTATTCTTTCTTTTTGTTATCTGCGGCATTTCAGTCCTATGCTAATTAAATTTCTACTTCCTAACTGTTCCTCAATGGTAAACCCAATGACCAGATTGCTGCCGGGGAGCGATGCAGGTTGTTGGCATCACGTGACGGAAAAACCCGGTCGGTGATACAACTTCTGTAAGCCGGGGAGGAGGGCGCACATTCGCGATTTAAAAACCATCGCGCTCAAGTCGGCATTTGACAGAAGAGCTTAGACAGCAAATCGAAACTGAAGCATTGCTGTGCAGTCGTTTGATTGTACCGGGAAATAAGGTAGGAGACATCTTTTTTTAATTAATATAAACATGTGAAGTTAATCGATAAAGGAAGTAACGATTTTATTAATTTCTACAATAGGATTTGATATTAATCAAATTTATCAAAATAACTGGGGGGAAAAAGGAAAAGAAATGATTATCTTAAAAAAAAAAAAAAGTTAAAATATTTTATGCGTGTTATTAATTTTTATTTTTAATTTGTTTAGGTAATTTTGCCTTAAAAGGAAATGCAAACAAATTGAAAAACTCCGTGTTTATAATTTTATTTCCTTTCTTGTTTTGGTAATTTGAAGACGAATTGAAAATATTTCAGAGAAATATTGCATAAAAACTGATAATACTTAGTAAATATATTTATTTTTATTTTTAAATCTTTTCTAATAGATTTAACGCTGAATATGTTTTTATTTATTTATTTTTTAAGGAAAAAATTTGAAACAATTTTGTTCAATAAATTTCGAGTCGCTAATTAATATGTTAAAATTCAAAAGAAAATTTATACAGCTGATATATTTCAGATATAATAAGGATTAGCAATGGCTTCTGAAGATTTAATAGGGCTTCAGTCTAAATCTATAATAATAAATATTAATTTGGATGTCCGAGAGTGACATCCATATTAACGCTTATCCGAAAGACACAGCAACTATAACGGTATTTATAATTTTGATGAAAAATGTTAAAGAATTTTTTTATTCATTTCTATGAGGTCATCAAACGCTAACTAAAAAAGCGTTTTTTTTTTTTTTTGTTTTTTTTTGTTTTTTGTTTTTTGTTTTTTTTTGTTTTTTATAATTTATTTCTGTTAAATATTTATATTACAACAATATTTGCTTTCTTATTAGAATAGTAATTACTGTGTTTATTTGCAGTAGGTTTCACAATTATACTACTGAATGTAATTTCAGCATTTCTTAAATATCTTAACATTTATTATCCGAAAGGCCTTTAATTTGACGTAGAGGAAAAAATAACAATATTGGCTATTAGCTTCGGATTTTCTAATTGTCAATAAATAACATCCTTGGTTTTAATTTTAAAATTGAAATGAATAAAAAGATGAAATAATTATTAATATAGATCCATAGTAAAGAAACATTTGTTTTTTCATAAAACAGAAATTTTCTGTTAAAATGAAAGTAACAGGTTTATTTTTAATTTATTTTCCCTTTTTTTTTAAACTTGAACTGACTTCTGCACAGGTAAACACATTTCTTTTGTGCTTCCAAAAGTTACAGGATTTTTATTTCCTATTGATTTACTCTTCAGGTCTGTTTCATATAAATAACATTAATTTCCTGCTTCTTGCACAAGGAATTTTATTTATTTCTTTATATGAAAATTCCAAAGAATAATGGATATTTTATAAGATTTTTTTCTTTTCCAATTGCTCGTATTTTTTTCGTTTCTTTTCTGGAATAATTAGATTAAAAGAAGCATCGATATGCATTTACGAAAAAAATAAAAAAACATAGAAAAATACTACTCTTAACATTGTCTATACAACTGTGCTTCAATGGCGTAAAATCAAAAACAAGTTTCCATATTAACTATTTAATAGCTTTGCAATAAAAAACAGGAATATTCTTTTTACCGTAATGATCTAATCCTACTCTATCTATTTGGGAGTAAAACAATATTCGATAAGTTCAATTTAAAAAAAAAAAAAATCAAACTTACTTGTTAGAGTTTGATAATTTTCTGTTGTTGTTGTTTTTTTTAAAGTCTTTAAAATATTAATATAAATAATAATAAAAAGCACTGTTTGTTTATTGTTTAATTGTAGGGCTATTTACAAAAAAGAGGTTTCCTGTAAGGTTGTAAGCACTAAAACAAGGTCCTAAAGAGCAGACGTATATTGAAATAGTCATATAAGTTGCCGTTGGATGCTAACTTTTAACTCTCTACATAAATATTTAATTCTGCTTAATAATTTCTTGAGACCATCTAGACCAGTGTTTCCCAACCTTTTTTGTGCTGTGCCCCACCTAAAGTATCTAAAGTATGCTATGCCACACCAAATTAGGTATAACTTTCAAAAAGAAAAAAAATAAAAAAAACTACTTTTTTAACTTTCACAACCAAAAAAAAAAAAAACTAAAAAACATTGCTCCATTTTCGAATTGCCCCCCTCAACAATCAAATTGCCCCCCGGTGGGGCGTGCGCCCCACGTTGGGAAACAGGGATCTAGACAGAGCTTTCATAATTCGAAGATACAGTCGGAATTGAAACAGGGAATCATACTTTCTGAATCGGGAAGCGTTCTTTCAGTGTTTCTCAATCAATATCTACCCCTCCCCCTTTCAAGTATTTTACTCGAAATTTCTGGAAAAGTTACTTACCGTAATTTATTTAGTAGATGAACCGGGTGATGATGGCAGTTGATCAAATAATCAATTTACGACATATTTTCGCTATGAAATGAATGTGAGTCTCCAATTTTTCATAGTTTCCTTGTAATTTGACTGTTTTTGCAGTCAAATCTTTTATTAGATTTTTTAAATACTTTAGTTTTGTAAATGACGGCTTATCTTTAAGTTTAATTAACCTATGCAAACCTAAGAAGAATAATGCTTTATCAACATTAATAATGTTTTATATATAATTATATATAGTGTTTGTACATTTCACATTTGGCTTGTATTGGCTGTTTTTAGTATAATAAATGATCTTTCACTCTTGGATAAATACTTGACATTTACTATAAAGAAATACGATAATATATTACCGTATTTAAAATAAAATATTTTCTTAAAAAGCAAAAAACAGAAGAAAACATTATTATCCTGCTTACGCAACAGGAAAAGAAATTAAAAAACAAACAAACAAAATTCTCGTTTGATTTGCAATACATTGTATTACAGCATCGTAAAAGAATTTGTTTCATTCTATCAGTTGAATTTATTGATGGATTTGTTGCCTGTATTTAATTCCCAAACTTTTTCGAAAGAGTTTTGCCCTCGGCGTCTTAAATCCATTATCCGCTCTTCTGAAAATTTTCTGTCTGGTTTTTCTTAATTTCTTCATCAATTGGAGTCTACATTTCGTTAGTTGCAGTGACGTCATGTTTCCTTAGATCCCTAGAAATAAAGCTAATAGAAGCTTTAAATCTATTTTCTATTTTTTTTTTTTTTAATTTAAACTATTTCTTTTATAAAATTTAAATATCATCTCTGCTCACACAATTATTAAATTGCTGTCTAACAAAAATCACAATTAACATAATATTTTATCAAAATGTAAGTTTCTATGGAATAACATAAAGTCAACTAACAAGTGAAACCTATTTTTCTTATCATTTACATAAGCTTTATTTAATATATATCTCCCTTTACTGACCAACCATATTGCCGCCCAAGTCAGCTTAGCATCTGTTATTAGTCAGACAGAAGACACCTTATGATTTCATTTCACCACCATACTGAATTTGTCAACTAGAGGGTATTGTTATTTTTTTTAAACTCAAAGGAATTTTGAATTTCAAGATTTGTTCAAAACGTATTGCGAGAGGACACACACACAGATTCGGTTATCTCACGAATCTATCTTTTCCTTGGAACAAAAAACAAAACAATAAGCTGTTGTTAAAATAAGATGTTTCTGTAATTGGTATTCTAAGCAAATCTACGTATCGTTCCCAGTAGCCTACTTGTTGATTTCGGAAGTAAATCTTAGGGATCAGAAAGATTAAAAGAAGCCTTTAGTATAAGTATATTGATAATAAATTTAAAATTAAAATAAAACTAAAACAAAACAAATCTTGTTTTTCATTCAGATGGACAGAACTATTTTAAATTTGATAGGCCTAATACATGATCAAATAAATTAAATTTAGTTATAAAATAAATGTATTCTTATCCAAACATTTATTATTATTATTATTATTATTATTATTATTATTATAAATGTTTCTAGTCTTGGGTTTTCCCAGCAAAGACAACATGGCGGGTCAAAGACCAAAGCACATATTACCTAGTGTAGAAAAGTGTGCAAGGAAGGTTAGGGATATGTGTGGTTGTGTCCATAAATTTTCTAACTATGCGTGTTGTGTTGAGTACTATAGCCTTCTGCAGTTGTGCATAAGTGTTTTTGTTAAGTCCTAGTGTGCTGAGACTGTGGTGCAAAGTGTTAGGTACCAGACCAGTGGCGGACAAGACGATGGGTACAACACGTACTGATCCTGCCTCCACTGCTTCTGGAGCTCGTGTGCTAGGTCTGTATATTTACTTGTCTTGTCTGCGTGAGTTTTCTGCATGTTCTTGCTGATAGGCACTGCAATATCAATGAGATAGGTCTGTTTGTTGACCTTATCAACAAGTGTGATGTCAGGTCTGTTGTGATGTATGGTTTTGTCTGTGTGAATGGGGCGGTCCCAGAACAGCTTATGTGAGAGTGACTCTAGTACCCTTTGTGGTATGTAGTCTACTTGTAGTACGGGACCGTGTTCTTAATAAGTGAGTGTTTGTGTGCTATTTTTTAATTCAATTTTAAAAAATACTTTTTTTAAGTAATGATAATAAATTAAATTTTTTAACACTTAAAAAGTTCAAATTTGTTGACAACTTAAGTATTCAAAAGCTATTATTTAATGTTTGTTTTTTTATAAATTTATTTTTCTTTTCCTTTTTTGTTGTTATCTTGCTAGCCATCTATTTTGGCTATTTTAAAAGAACAGAAAACTTCTACTTATTTATTTGTTTGTTTGTTTGTTTATGAAATTGATACTTTGTATATTTCCCATAAACTATTGGGGATTGGAAATATAGATTAATTTCCAATCTTGAAATGGAAATTTTAAGAAGTGCTTAGTCCTAATTCTTTTCTGAGATTTCTACGAACATTCGAAAACCCCTTATATTAAACATCTGTTTTAGAGGGAAATGAAAATATTCCAAGCAGTAATTAAACAAATAATTATAATACATTGAGTGAAGACTTGACACGGCTTGTTCTGACAACAAAAAAGAGGTTAGGGGTCGTTCAAGTATTATGTAAGCATTCGGGGGAGGGGGTCACGCTTTGCTTACTTTTGCTAACAAGGGGGAGAGGGGGGATCAGAGCAATGCTTACGTAAGACAAACAAACATGCCTGAGTTAAAACTTTGATATAATTTTGAAGGTTTTAAAATTTATTGTTCAGTGGTGTTTACTGTTAATGATTTGGCAAATCTTACGTAAGCACAAGGGGGGGGGGGGGGGTTCTAAAATGACTAAAAATGTGCTTGCGTAATACTTGAACGGCCCCTTAGTTTGGAGAGAAGAAGGGCCCGGACTTATATGATCTAGAAATGTGAAATAAACGCATGTACTTAAAATTCGAAAATATAAACCTACAACTCAAAGAAAAAAAATTCTTTTTACTAGCTTAAAAATGGAAATAATGTTAATTTAAAAAAGTGATATTTTGTGTAAATCCGGGTCATAATGTGAAAAAGCTTGAACAGTGAAATGTAGGCAGTGATGAAAAGAAAAACAAAGGGACAATTTGTTGATTTCGAAAATTTTTCTACTATGGAAGACTTGAAATCAATAAACAGATTTATTGTTTATTATTGTATACTGTATTACAATTTGAAGTTGATCTTTCTATTATTATTAGTTGTCTTGTTTGGGCAATGTTGAATATTTCTTTTTAGCAAATTTGAAAATCCCAAAAGTTTTTGTATAGTTAATTTCTCAAATTGATAATAAACGTTCAATTGAAACGGAAATACTTGAAAACTTTTAAGTTTTCCTAACCTTAGCAAACAAAACCTTTGTTTACAAGCTAAGGTATTTTTTGTCTGATGTAGCCTATTTACCTTTGAAAGCATTTATTGTCTTCTGTCCTTGACGATGTTTGAATCTTTCTTCTCTGGCCACCTACGAAGGAGGCTGGCATTGCCGCAGGAAAAGTTTTCACGAAGTTCTCAAAGATAATTAGAAGAAGGAAATGTTTTTATTAGACTTGGGACTGAATTACAGAAGTCGATTCATCGCATTCTTGTAATTAGTGATTAAGTAGCATTCTCATTAACAACTTTGTATAACATCCATTTCACAGTCAGTTTGTCCAAGAGTACTAGACGATAACTATGATGCCACTTGATACGTAAGACCCAACTGTTAAGTTTCCAAATGTTCACTTATCCCTCCTTAAAATCCTAACTCAGTGCTTCTCAACCTTTTCCGCTTCACGACGCACTTTTATATTTACAGAAATCCCGCTACACCACAAGCTTTTTCATTGCTTTTATTCCGATAGTAGAATCCTTTAAAAAACACTTATGATTTAAAAATGAACATAACAGTCTGTTTTAAAAATTAAAAGATATCTTGTAATTCTTTTTTTAAGATGATTTGAAAAGTGAATTAATTAAGAACGAAATAGAAAATATTTTGTATTTCTGTTTGCCCAGGTTATTTGGTGTCTAGAATTTTTAAGTCTAGATTAGGGCATTTACCTATATATGAAGCTAAATGTTAATTACATAGGCACTTTCAGAATTTCTTGCGGCACATCGAGGACATTCTCACGGCACAGTGGGAGGCGGCACAGTGATTGATACGCTCTGTTCTAACTAATGAAAACAGTAATAAGCAATACAGTTTTCACTAGTTAATTAAAACCAAAATATTTCTTTAGTAGCTTTAAAATCTAGAAAATTTTTAATTAAAAATAATTAGTATTAAAATTTGAATGAACTCAATTGAATTGAAACGCCTTAGTTATGCAGCTTATATAAAGAGATGTTAAAAACTTGAAAGAGACTACATTATTCATTCATATTAATATATTTATTCTACGATAGAAAATCATGTTTACAGAACTTCAAATTCGTCAAGAACCTTCGAAATCCTGATAAATCACGATAACCAGATGACGTCTCTGTTAAAGTATTGAACATTTAAGAAAAATTATTATTTTATTTTATCTCGACTTTGTCGGTATGTTGGCGCGAAAAGCAATAAACGGTTAGTCACATCGGTTCATTGGTACCCTTTTCTTTCAATTGTCATAAATGTAGGATAACATGTCTCTGGACCTGGATGTAAAGATGCTCTGCGCCAAGGTATGTTGGCGCCAGGGTGCCAGGCAAAAGTTGCCGCCCCTAATAAGCTAAATTTATTTTAGCCTAAATTTAATATTTTTCATAATAAAACATATATATATTTCTACACTAAATTATTTGCCCCCCCCCCTCCCCAAAGACATGTTATGCCTTGCACCCCCGCTTGGCGCGGCCCTGCTGGAGAATGGGTCATATGGGATTTTCCAGGTTATACCAATGACGAGAACAATTTTTATTATTAAAATTAGAAAAAATGACATACACGAATCAGGCTTATGAAGCCTTTACAGCAAACTATGGGTCACTCAAGCAAAGTTGTACTTCTATTGACCTTTTACGAGCTTGAGTTCTTCGATCTGCATTAATTCTGGCAATGTTACTCATTGATCTGCAAGTAACGTAAGTAAAACATAAATTTCGAACTGTTCATATACTGTAAAACGCGATTTTTCACTACAGAAGTTTATGGATTATTTTAATTGATTGTTATTCTACCTTCTAACAATCATGTTAGTGCAATCATTGCATCCGAAAAAACAAAGAAATCCAGCCACCATTCTAAATTCCTTGGTACGCTAGTCATCTAAATAGTTTCATCTGATTTCAGAATACAAACGTTCACGAAATCAAAGAATGGAGTTTGCATTTAGCCTAATTGTCTAAACACGTTTTCTACTTGCTTTTAAATAGACTGTTTAATATAGTTAAGATGCTTGCACTGTAAATTTTGTAAACTAATTTCCATCGACATTTTATACGAGGTAATAGGAGCTTATATTTGTTTCTTTTTAATAATTTGATTTCGAAGCTATAACGCCACAAACGGTAACTATCCTAGATTAGTTTCTTTCAAAAATGAACTTTTATTTGTCGCAATTATTTTTGATAATTAACAAAAGTACTGTTACTTCGGAAATAAAAATCTATATATATAAAAATGAATGTATCTTTCTTTCTTTCTTTGTTTCTTTCTTTGTCCTTTATACACTCCTAGGCCCTTTGACCTATCTGGACCAAACTTTGCAGAATTACTCTTTAGGACACTGCGGAAAAGATAGGCTACCTTAGAACACGGACCCACCCCCCCAAAGGGGTTGAAAAGGGGTAAAAGCCCTGAAAAACCCAATATCCACCTGGTGGTGAAAATAAGAACTACACAAATATTGTGTAAAGTGAAAAATTCGCTCTTCTATTGGGGGCAGGGACACCACACTTGGGTGGGAGGAAGCCAACACAAAGGCTGAAGTGTCCCACCCCGACCGACACCGGGACCTTATATTTAGGGCCCCTTCTCGGGCCCCCAAGTCAAGTGCAAAAATTGAAAAAGTCGCTCTCTTATGGGGGGGGGGGGGGCAGGGACACCCCACTTGGGTGGGGGGATGGCGACACATGGGCCTAAGTGTCCCACCCCCGATCGACACCGGGACCTTATATTTAGGGCCCCTTCTCGGGCCCCCCAAGTCAATTGCAAAAAAGGGAAAAATTCGCTCTCCTATTTGGGGCAGGGACACCACACTTGGGTGGGAGGAAGCCACCACAAAGGCTGAAGTGTCCCACCCCGACCGACACCGGGATCTTATATTTAGGGCCCCTTCTCGGGCCCCCCCAAGTCGCAAATAAGGAAAAATTCGCTTTCCTATGGGAGGCAGGGACACCACATTTGGGTGGGGGGATGCGACACAAGGGCCTAAGTGTCCCTCCCCTGATCGACATGGGGACCTTATATTTAGGGCCCTTTCTCGCCCCCCCCCCCCCAAATCAATTGCAAAAAGGGAAAACTTCACTATCCTATGGGGGCAGGGACGCCACACTTGGGTGGGGGGATGGCGACACAAGGGCCTAAGTGTCCCACTCCCGATCGACACCGGGACCTTATATTTAGGGCCCCTTCTCGGGGCCCCTAAGTCAATTGGGAAAAGAGAAAAATTCGGTCTCCTATGGTGGACAGGTCCACCACACTTGAGTGGGGATGGCGACATAAGGGCCTAAGTGTCCCACCCCCGATCGACACTGGGACCTTATATTTACGGCACCTTCTCACGAGCCCTTTCTTTCTTTGAGTGGCTTTCCAACGCATGCCGGGTACAGCTAGTAACTAAATAAATTAGCAAGCATTAACGCAGTATTATTATTTGGCCTAAAATAAAATAGTTTAAGTTTAATTGTTTTATTTAATTTATTAGTTTAAAATCTTTATATTGAAATTAAGTTCGTAATAATGCTAAACAAAATGTTCAACAATATACGAAAAATATTAAGAGATTTTTAAAATATAAAACACAAACAAAAATATGATTTAAATTCAACTAAAATAGGATTATTAAAAAAAAAAAAAATAGAAGAAGAGGAAAGATGGTGCAACTTTATATCAACAAATTTAATCTCTTAAATAAATCATTAAATTATGCATCTAAAATTCCTTGTAAGAAATTAGCTACGTATTTGAGCAGGGGACGCAGTTCTCTGGTTATTTTAAGAAAGTAAAGGTTAAGTAATAAGGAAAAAACTGAAAGCGATTAATATAGTTTATGATTTTTTTTCCTCTTTTAATAAAATAATATATTCTGCCAAAGCATAACATATTAAAACTATGTCAGTGAAATTCATTAAGATTAAATGACAGTATTCTCCTCAATATAATTAACCATTAAAAAGAAAAATATCGAAGTTTGTTAATAAAGATTACAGTTTAGATTTTTCTTTTTTTAATTAGGTTAATTTGATCAAATGTGGGCCACAAAGTTTTGTAGGACGAAATTTGACAGCAGAAAAATAAATAAATAAAAAAATATTGTTCAACCCCGCAGTAAAAAACGTTTTATTGACACATCTCGTTCATAAACATTGGCAATTAAACCTTTAGCTTAAATGTTTTTATTACATTTTTATGAATATACTGAAAATAGATACTTATTGACCTAAAGTGTGCCACCATCAACCAGAGGTGGCCACACCTACGAAATATGCAATTAAATGATGATGCAGCTTTTAAAAGGCTAGCCTAACGCACAATCCCACATGGGCTACTCCATTGTCTCCATATACACTGTCTGTCCACTTTATTTACTGTGCTCACAAATGCTGTGTCTCACAACAACTCTTCAAGCTTGTGGGGGCAATGTCATGGTGTGGAGGATGTTTTCCTGGCACATGTTGGGTCCATTGATACCTCTGGAGGCATGTCAGGATGCTAGAGCTTATCTAAACATCGTAGCTGACCAAGTGCAACCATACATGTGTTAACAGTTTATCCTCGTGCAGATCGCTACTTCCAACAGGATAATGTGGCGGTGCACAAAGCTCGCATCACTATGGGATGGTTTGAGAAACATGACGATGACTTTTCCTTGCTGCACGAGTTATGCTAATTATGCTGCAGTGGCCCGCTCAGTCCCCGGATCTCAGCCGAATTGAAAATTTGTGGGACAAGCTAGAAGGGGCTGTTCTCGCCAGGCATCATCATCAAATCTTCAGGAAATGCATGAAACACTCATAACTGCATGGTTTGCAATATCTCAACCTCGTTTTCAGCATCTTGTGGAATCCATGCCTCGACGAATTCAGACTGTTTTGAGGGCTAAAGGAGGCCCAACTTGCTACTAGATAGATGTAGCTAATAAAGTGGCCGGACAGTGTATATTTCTTAGGTTAGTTAAAATTAATTTAATGCCCTCTTTTGCCTCTGTCGTTGCATTGGATCCTGTTTTGATGAGTTGCTGAGATGGTTTGAAAGAGCAAATGCCGCATGCACGGAATCCAGATTGGATATTAGAAACAGTGAAAGCCGTCCTCCAGGCTTTATCAAGCAAACCACAGAAGCTTGTGTGGTTTATGACTACTCCAGAAAAAGAGTGCATTAATTCTTGGCAAAGTTTGTTGTACTCGTTCTTCAGTGAGGAAAATAACACTCCTGTCAAGGGGATGAAGCCAGTAGCTGGAATGTGGTGGCAGTTCGATTAAGATGATCTGTTCTCTCATGCAACTTTCTATCAATTCCACAGAATTGTGGCCGTCATGTCCATCACAAGATAAGGACTTGAGGATGGTGCAGCTCAATTGCAGATATGAATGTATTTTCAAACCACAGTGTAGCTAGACCCTGTTTCATCCATCTGGAATTAGAAACACTCCATTTTAGTGATGTCTGGAGCACTTTCAAAATCAAATCCCAAGAGTATCCGACGTATTTTGTCTTTGATAATGTGGTGAGGTGGCACAAGATCGCCATTAGCACTAACAGCACAAATTATTGTAATCAACTCTGTTACCAGATGTATTAGCAGATAGGTACTTAGCACCTTTTCTTATAACTATTTTTCGAGGGTTGTGCTCCAATTGCACACCTGTCTCATCCCTGTTTTTGCAGGATCATTAAGGATTTTAGCATTTTCCATTGCCTCCTTCATAGCTTGGAAGTATTTCGAAACGTAAGCGCTATTCATACATTTATGACGCACCACTGCATAAAATCATCATTTCTTGTCTTCATCAACCTCCACCATTTGTCCGATGGCGTCATCTTTTTGAATGGCGTTTTGCGTTTTTTTTTGGTTTTTTTTGCTGCTTGTCCAGCATATTTCAAAAACGATTCCTTGCCAAAACCTATGCCTAAAGCTGCACAGTCACATGCAGTCCACCAATTTTATTTCTTCTTCATTGGACAAAAGGGATTTTCTGCTGATCTTGCATCGACTGGCATAACCTGAAGACAACGCTGAAGGGAAGAACGTGGTACCTCACATTGTTTAGCACAGTGGCGAATATAGAATAAATTTTTTTTGGGGGGGGGGGGGGGCAAGATTAATGTAAGGTTAAGTAATTTTAAGTAGACACCCCATGATACTTTATATTTGCTGCTCATATTCAGAGGGTAATTTGCACTGAATGCTGAATTCATTATTGCATATATGCATGATTCATTAAAATAATTCAGATTACGGTACTTATTTTTTTCTTTATATTCATTATTTGGGGGGGGGCCCTCGGCCCCCCCCTTCTTATATTCGCCCTTGGTTTAGCAGCTTGGCGTACTTTCATTTCGCCACTTTCCATGAGTAAAATTGCTTTTTTCATGTTTGACACATCGTATTGGTAGTGGCGCTTTGGAGCCTTGATGAAAATGTAATTGGAGTGCAGCACCTAAAATGTAATTCCTTTTTATGAATGTATTACACATAATACATAGCCCTACATTATTACATTTGTTCAATTATGTAGCCTATAATTTATAATAAAGAAATACATTTCGATAGATTTAATTAATAGATTGATTTAATATTAAAAACAAATAAAAGTTACAATTTTATAACATATGCTCTAAAAATATATCTTTGAGAATAAGAGTATTTGTTTAAATCCGTTGCTAGGTGTAAATGGTTGCATCCGTGCCTGGGCACGTTGCTCGAAAATCCCATGTTAGCTGTATGACAAGGCCCACATTTGGTCGAAACGTATGCCCACATTAAGGCTAATAAATTCCACGTAAGAAATATAAAAGTTAGCTCTGAAAATGTTTTTTAAACGCAAGCCTTTGGCTGATCTGAACCTTGTTTTTACTGTAGCCAATTATGGCATGAATACTTTCCATAGTAGTTTAATTTAATGTTTATACGTGGTTAAAGTCAATACTTACCAGAAAGAAATCATGCCAAATTACCAATGCACAGACAACAATACGCAGACTGTTCTGATTATTGCAACCTACAATTTGCTAACCTTACAATTTGCTAACCTACAATTGCTTGAAACTCAACAAAAACACATCACATTATGCCTAACAATTAGCAGCTGAAATGCAGCTGTTCAACACCAATAGCGTTAAGAAAATGTGGCCCACATTCGGTACGTGACTTTTGGTCAAGTTACCTCGACTTAAAATTGCATAACTTAAGGGCAACCTTAGGCACGGGTATATCCAGGTCAAAGTTATAAAAAATTATGCAAATTAGGAAAAAAAATACATAAATAATTGGATAATTTAATCAAGATAAAAATAATTAGGAATGACAAAGATTCTCAGAAGTTTGGTTCCTCTGCATTTAGGCTAAGTTAAGCCCTTGCATAACTTAATCTATTAGTTACGCTATTGCCTTGTTATCTCTTATCAAAAAATAATCAGCAGAATTTCAGTAATATCAGAGTGATTGAAGTTTCATTTTATCTTCAATGGAAATTGTTCAGTATTCACTGATAAAAAAGACAGCTATGTAAGAGATTCTGAATTTATTTTTCGGTAAAACTGATGACCTATAATTGCATCTCAAGGAAATAATTTATACTACAATTTGACAGTTTGAAGGGAAGTTTATAATATATATATATATATATATATATACAGGGTTATTCTAAAAGATGGACCCAATTTAATTAATTTGTATTTAATGAAGTATAAATTGGACATTAACAATCTACATACTAATAAAAAGAGGAAGTTTCAAAGTTTTTTAACACAGGTTATAAATGTTCAATGTGTCCCTCCTCTGCTGCATGGCAAACATCTAAGCGGTAGCCAAACTTGTCCCATGCGCAAATAAGCATGTCTTGTGTTGCTGAGTTCATCGCAGCAGTGACACGGTTCCGCAGGTCAGCCAGAGTTGTTGGTAGAGGTGGGACGTAAACAGCCTCTTTAACATAGCCCCACAAGAAAAAGTCACATGGCTTGAAGAGATCTCTGTGGCCAAAAGTGTAGAGCCAGGTCTTGATTTCCCATGCGATCAATCCATAGCTGAGGAAGGGATTGATTTAAAAATCCTCGGACATCGTGGTGCCTATTGGCGCGAGTACCTTAGCGACCATTTTCGCAACTATCACTGCCCAAGTGGAGGGAAAACAAAACTTTGAAACTTCCTCTTTTTATTAGTATGTAGATTGTGCATCTCCAATTTATACTTCATTAAATACAAATTAATTAAATTGGGTTCACACACACACTGTCACTTTGATGTAAGTTATATAAGATTTTTCAAATCTTGGGCTGGCTAAAAAGCAGATGCTTTATGAGCAAAACATAAATCAACAAAGTTGTGGTATTGAGGTATGCCCTCTGCTCTTACTGCTCCATACATAGTTCATCTAGCACACTTAATATATAGCCTTGGAACACATGGGCTTGTTTGCTGTCTATTGAGGTTAGCTTAGCTCTGATATCTATACATATATGATTCATTGATTTGTTTCTAATCTGTTATTGCTTTGTTTTTTAGGACTGGTGTGAAGAAAAACACGGTACAACATTATCCACAATAATTAATTTTGCCATTGCTCCAGCCGAAAGAAGACCAGATATGAATTCCGTATTACAGATGCTAAAAACTGATACCATTCCCTTAAATGGAGAGGTGAACCACGAAGGATGTAGTATTTTCTGTCTAGGCACAGGAAAAGGAGCTACAAGTAAGTTATAACTCATTTGTAAGAGTACTTCACCATATATGTAATAAACTTATTTCACTGTTTAGCATTAGAGTTACTTTAAAGCAAACAATCATCAAGAGTAATTGATTTTAAGAATTTGCATTTCATGTACATATTGAAAATCAGTAGAGATTTGTTTTTGTTTTTCTTTCAGAAAGTGAGAAAATGAATTGAATAGAATATTTCTCTGCTTTAAGGACCTACTTTTCCTTTAGAATATATGTCTGATATGTCTTCTGAATACAGTTGAAAATATTAATTAAAAGTAGTCTCATTAGTATTTTATAGTTTTTGTGGGTTTTTTTTATTTTTTTTTATTTTATTTATTAAGATTTTCTTGATGAATAGTGATTTTCATAATAGTTTAAACAATACTTTTTGTGCTAGGTTGAGCAAGCCATGGATTCTTGTAAGTCTTGTGAAATCACAAGAAATTAACAGAGAAAACTTTATTTGCGTTTTTTTTCTTCTCTTTTTTTTCCATGCATTATCATGATTTTTTTCCAAACATGTAAATATGATGTAGAATTAAATCTTCTACCCTGCCTTCATTTAATAGGATTGATCTATATAGCTAAATTAGAAGTATAACATATCTCTGTACCATTGTTGTTATTGTTTATCAGAGATTTATATGTATTTTTTTTAAATGTTTTTGTCATACTCTTATAGAATTGAGTTTAAAATAATATTTACATATTTCATTTCCTTACAGCTGTTCTGTATGGAGAACCAAGTTCGTCTTTTGTTGTTATGAAGAATCACAAACCTATTCTCCTAGTAGATTTAGGATTTGGAGTGACATTGTCGTTTCGTAACAATATTGGAAAAGGTCAGGAAATGTTAATAATTTATTCTTTCAAAAGTTGTATTATTGTATGCGTATTTCCATAATGCTTCTGCACTGTTTACATTCTAAGAAACCTAATGAGCTTGAATCTCTCACATTTTTCAGTAGAGATTTATAAAACATTTTGTGTGTGTGGGTGTGTGTTTTCCCAAGTCAACGTTATTGAAGTTCGATTCCCATCATTTTACTCGTAATGGCCAGTACTATAAGCTACAATAAAAATCTTTTGATTTATTTATTGTAAAATCTACTAACTTAAACCAGTTTAGTTCTGAGAGGCTCATATATTTCTTTCTTATTTATTTTACCTTTTGCAGTTCTTTAACTGCTGAACATTAAAATATTAAAGCAGATTTGATTTGAATTTGTTTTAATGGTTTTGATTTGAATCACTCCAATTCTTGTTTTTTAATAAGATCAATCCTTAATGAAAACAAATTAAACAATGTGTTTATGTTGTTTTTATCATTTCATCTACGTCTTTTTTAATTTTCTCAGGATTTATAATGAAGAAAATTAAAATAAAGTGTTTACTTTCTCTCATTAAAATAAAATATATTTAAAAAATTACCCAAGTGAAGCTTCTCTTAAAAGGCAACACAACTATCAGCATTCTGTGAATAATCTATTCAACCCACTATTTCTTTTTTAATTATATAATAAAATTCAGATTTGCTTCATAGCAAAGTAAAAGGTAAAAAGCCAAAGGATAAATGATGTATTAGAAATAATTTCGCTACATTCTTAATATGAGAGAAAAATTATCAAAAGTGAGAAAGTCTCCAAAAAAAAAGAAAAGAAAAAACTGTTATTGTGATAAATTCATTGATTTATCAGCTCCCTATTAAAACCTCATGGTTCCAGTTCATTTCCTTTTTAATTCAAAGCTTCTTAAGATCTTCAGGTTTTTTTTTTAATCTATGAATACTGGAGGAATTTCCTGATTCTCACCATCAAGATGAATACAGGGTTGATTACGTTACAGGTAAACAATTTCTAACCTTCACAACATTATGAAAATTCTCGACTCCACATTCGATCATGTTCTCTCTGATAGCCCTTATTTCGAACCATTGCCTTGCATCACAATTTTCATTCCAAAAGACTCCTTCTCAGAGAATTTGCATCAGTTGCCTCCCATTCCTCTCTACAGGCTTTCCAAAACAGTCCAGCGAACATGGTCACCTACTTCGAAGGGCCTGTTTTAATAACCCAAACCTGCAAAAGTCCACTGTGATGCTTCGGGGAATTGGACCGAGATATCAGAAAAAAGGAATTGCATGTATTGACGTTTTTTGTTCAAGAGTTTTTAAGTAATCCACGGTCGACTTAGAGGTGTAAGTTTTGTCTTGGTGACCCAAACTTGATTTATGCCTGATCCATAAAGAGAAGGATTTTTTTATTTATTTTTTTTTTTTTTGTGGTATAATGGATCAGCATGTCACCTTACGAATCTGGAATTTTCCCTTTTAGCAGTTTCCAGCAATTATCACAAAACCTCTCGGAAAACTTCCCCACATTCTTGATACCATTTTGATAATTTTTTTGCACCCCTTGGTCTGTAATATATTGCTCTGGGCTTGTTACTTAGGTAAACATATGCCTTATCCAAAGTCACAACAAATTTCAATTTTTCCCATGAAACAATACTCTTCTATAATTTTCGGCAATCGGTACGTCTCTCTGCAACTTGCCTCGGCAGCAGCTTATGCACATGGGATTTGTGACATTTAACCAGTTGCAGTTTCTGATGACTTATGTTGTGTACCGTTGACTGAGAGACCCTTACTTGTCTTGTAACAAACCTTTGCGTTTTTGGATTCTGTCTAATGGCAAAGCACTTCACTTTAGCAACCACCTCCAAAGTTTCATGAGATGCTGGCTTTTGCCTTGAGAGTCCTGGTTCATCCAACATTACTGTGTTTGACTTTTTCTTTTTTTATTTAATATGTTGCTCACTTCTCCTTCCGAAAAGTGCCATCCCCTGGTTTTGCACATGCTTATAATCGCAGAATATGAAAATTTGGCTTCGGAAAGGACAGTAATATAGCCCTCTCAAAATCGGTCTATTTTCGGTTGCATTGTAACTGACATACTATTCCCAATTAATGGAATGTTAGCTACTAAGGTGTCTTTATAACCCTTGGATGAATTGCAGGTGTTCACCTCACGTGACCTGAGCTTTTACATACTGAAATCGTTTACTTGTAGCATAATCAACCCTCTGTATTTAGCATTTAAAAATTGCTGTTATGAGTCTACTGGTATTTCTTTTAGTTTCTTATTACTCCAACAGAATTCCATCGCAAAGAACTCCTTAATTATTATTGTTTTGCTCCCAGCACACATCAAGATGAGTTCTATGCTTCATCAGAAATCTCATAAAAGATTTAAGTCCAGCATATTGAAATTCATCCAAGAATACTAGGCTTAACTTCAGCCATTTTAGGAACACAATAGAAATCAGTTTTAGAAATTATAACAAGATTCGATTTTCAGATTTTAAAAAAGCCAAGCAAGATATTGTGCAAACATACCAATGATTAGTTAGAATAGGTAATTTTACACTTAAGGAAAAAATAAATTATTTGACTTGAATGTTATAAAATAATAGCAATTATTATTCTTTTAGATATGAACATTAAACACATCTATATTACACACAATCATGCTGATCATGCGGCTGAGCTTCCTGTTCTTTTGGCTGTTATGCATGCACAAAGACAACTTCCAGGCCCTAGTTCTACACCAGTTATATTAGCAGCTCAGGAAGTGATGGAAAGAGTTCGAACTCACAGGGTTCCAGAGGTGTGCAATGAGATAGCAGAGGTAAAAAAACCTTTCATTATTTGGTAGTGATATAACTATGAAAAAAAACCATGGGTCTTTAAAAAGATAAAAATAAATAATAATAATAAAATAATATAATCATTTGACTGAAGCTGTTTTCAAAATGCCTTAACAATAAATAAAGCAATGACTGTAAAGTTACTTTTATCCATTAATGAAAAAATATTAAAGACAGTGATTCAAAAGAAAACTGCACTTGTATTTAATAGATAAAAATCATAATAGGTTTTGTGTATGTAGGAATGCAAAAATTTAGTATTTTCAATAGTATATAATTAAATATACCGAAAGAATTCTGTGAAAAAAATAAAATAGCTACTAAACATCCTTTATAATAAAGATATGCTGTAATAATACAATCACGGGGGAGGGGGTCCGGTAGTGCAGTGATTTAGGCTCTGGACTGGAGGAGCCTGGGTTCAATTCCTACTGGTGGTTGGTGATTTTTCCACGGTTATTTCTCCTCCAGGTGGTCCCTCCCAGCAATGGGTGCCGAGTTTCTTAGATGGTTTATTGCAGTACAGTTTAACCTTAATACAATCAGGATAAGAACTGGATAATAGGAATTTAGTCTTGGATGGTCATGGGGAGTGGAGGCTTAAAAATAAACTAAAGGAAGAAATGGGAAATTACTTTTAATAGCAACTTAGTTATTGAGGAAGAATTGAAATATTGTTGGACTTTGCAGAACATACAACAAAAAATATTTATAAATTCAGTTTTGGTTGAAAATCATTGTTTCTCTATTCCAACTGCAAACAAATGAGATGAAGCCCTGATGAGTCAATTTAATGTTTTGGTATTTATTTTAGAATCAACTGGCTGAATGGCGAAAGTGTAACCCTTTCCCCAAAAGATCACCAATAGATAAAGAGGGAGAATTTGAAATATCTGTGCTTCCAAGCCAACATTCTGAAATTTGCTACGGTAAGTGTTCAACAAATTATATATCTAAATTTAAAGTTATTCAACTATGTTAATGAGAATTACAAAATCAAGTATTAAAAAAATAAATAAATAAACTTGAAACTTCCATCTTTATTTCGTTATTATAAATGGATTCCTTATAATAATGCAGTTTTAATAATTTGTGTTGATAAAACTGTAAACACAATGTCTAATATTTTGTTTTGTACATTTCAAACTCACCATGTAAATTTGCAAGCAAAACTGCTGTTTTATGCTATCTAATGAATTTTCATGATAATGGTTGAAACAAAATAGCATTTATACTCTTGCTTAATTTTTGAGTAAAACCTATATTCAAGATTAGAAATATTTATTAATTTTGAGTTTGGTGTCAGTTACTTGAAATTGTAATAAAAATTTAACAAAAATAAAATTATTGAAAATTATTATTCTGTAAATGGTATATTTTATGTCTTTAAATAAAGTTCGCATTCCTTCACTTTATTTTACACATTAGACAATTTTAAAGTAAATTTTATTCATGTTCTCAAATTTAACTGCTGTCGTGAACAACTGCTATATTTAAGCCGTTGTACATTTAGTGTGATTGTCCTACTTTCGAAGCTTGTTCTAAAAATCATATTTTCTAAAAAAAAATTAATATAACAAGGACAACAAAATACTACAATACTTTGAAAGAAATATGATTTTTTTTGTTTAATTTAAAAAAAAATTACTTTATTTGTAAATTGTTTAAAATTACAACTACAAAAATTTAGTATTAAAATGATTATATATTTCTGCAAAATTGTTTCTTCAGAATGAAATGATATTTTATTAAATTTTTAAAATAGCATCTCAATCAAATGTAATTCTCCTACAAAAATTGATGCATAGGTAGTTTTTAGTATAGAAATATATGGAGTATTTCTTGTGTTTTTATTTCATTAGAAATCAATTCATGTCAAAAAGAAGCGAATTCAATTTAGTAGTTAGAAGTTTGCCTTTTTTAAATCAGCATTCATTTAAAATATCTGTTTTATTTTTCTTTCCCTCATTCCTTATATATAATTGCATAATTGTCATCATTCATTTTCTTCTGTTTTTGTAGGTTTTCTACTTTATCAGAATGGACGACCATTATTAAGCTACAGTGGTGATTCAGGTTTTAACAAGAACCTATATAATGCTTTATTTACTGCACCCAATGTTGTATTAGATGCAAGAACAGTTTCTACATTTGAACATGCAGGGGTTGGTATTATTTATTATTTTTACCTATAATGAACAATTGAAAAACTTGAGATCAAATAGAACCTTTGCTATAGAAATGTTTTGAAAAATAAATTACAAAAATGTTTACTTAATCTATTTTGTTATTATCTGCAGTGTAAAAGGCTTATTATACCTCATAAAATTATTCATTGTGTAATGCTAACAATTCATTCTCTCAAAAAAATTGACTTAGAATTGCAGTCAATTACTGGGGTTGTAGGAAGTAATTATGATTTATATAACAATACACTCTTTCTAAACTAGAATTTATTAAGCCTAAAATATGGTCTTCCAGATTTAAATTTTAGTTTAGTGAATATTAATTCTTGCAATTGATGGAATTGTTGTGATTTTAGCTTTCTATTGTTTGTTTGTTTTTGTTTTTTGCAGTCTAAAAAATTACAACAAACTTTGAATTTTTAAGAAGAAATATGCTTAAAAGATTAACTTATATTAAGATGTCTTCTAAATATTATACTATAAAATCATGTTAATGAAAAAGATTTGATTTATCAACTTTTCTCATATTTTGTCTAGTTTGCAGATGTACAGAAATATCTAGAACAAGAAGGCTCCAAAGATTGTCGAGTCTTCATAACAGGCTATGGCCAAGAATCAGAATATCTTGAGGATGGAATCTTAGGAACAATCCAACTTCGCAGAGGACAGGAATATCCCTTGCAAGTGTCTCATGAATCGCCAACTTTTCCACGATCAAACGTAGAACTTTCATACACATCTACCACAGAAGGATTAAAAGTTTAATAACCTATGAAACCTTGCATCATCTCATTTAAATATAATCTCTGTAATTTCATAATAGTTTTCCACTTATCTCACTCATTATCATTACCTTAACATACAAAATAATGAAGAGGCTTTGAAAAATTCATAAAACTACTGCCTACTTGTTGCTCAAACCACAGGCGGAAGATTCTAGATGAATGGAAAAAAACAGAATGAATTCAAGTCCCACTTTTTGTTTCATGGAGTTTAGTTTATTGCAAATGAATGGATTTAATATAATGTGCAATACAAATCAGTATTAAACTGTAATAAAATATAAGAAGTAATTTTTACTATTACATGTATACTTGAAATGGTGGAAATTTGACGAGTTATATGTATATATAAAGCTTTCTATATAATTGTATTCTGAAGCATTTATTTTTATAGATATAATTAAGATGACAATTCATTTAACTGTTAAAAGTCTCCAGAATACTTTTATGATATGGCCTCTTAATATATTATAATTAGCATATAATCATTAATTTAGTTGTTATTGAATATGAAAAATCCATTTACTTATAAGGATTGAATTAAGTTCATTTAGAATTTTTCTTAGACTAAAATTATTTAGCTCAAGTGAAATTCTGAGCAATAGGAAAATGTTAAATATATTATCATTTTATTACATCATTATTCACTGTAATTCAAAGAAAAACTATTTTCTATTCTTAATTTTAATATTATATCCACAGAATGAATTCCAAGAGTAAAACATGCTGTAAATATATTTTTTATAAAAAATTTGTATAATTCTGTATATTTTTATATAACCCTATGTGCAGTTTAAATCCTTGATATACCTGTGGGATTTTGGGCATTCAGTTTTAATAAATTGTACATCATTTATTTAATATATCTTTGTGTAACCATTTCATTTTTTACTTGAGTTATGTTATGCATTTTTGTTTTACAGGATAAATTAAATGAAAGAAAAGCTGTAGTTATTTAAATAGATGAGAACTGGAATGTAACCTGTCACAAAATAATTGGAAACTGAGATAATTAGTAAATAATCATTAATTTAGTTGTTATTTAGTTGTCCTGTATCTGGATTTGAGATTTTCAGGTTTACTGCTAATAAAAATTTTCAATGAGTTATTAGCAGGATTGTCTAAATTATATATTAAAAATCAAAATCAGTAATTTTAAAAAGTCAAAAAGATTTTAAATGGGAAAAAAAAATACTTTAATTTATTACTAAAAGATGAGGTAATCTAGATTATAATTCCTATCTTATGGCTTATTCCTTAGCTTTGCAAACTAAATTTATCATTCATGGTTCAGTGTCTGCATTATAAATGCATCTGTGAAGCCTCCGTTGGCATGAAAGGAAACTACATAGAAATGATTCTTTTATTTGAATACATTGATCAGAGATTTAACTTGTCTTTTGGTAATGACATAATTTATCTAATTGTATTTGTATCAAGAATGGAATTATTTTGACTATATACTTTAATATCCTGTGATTTATATTGAATATATGTATTTAATAGTAGATTACAAGACTATCATTTTAATACTTACACCACCATTTATTACTGAGTTATGTATGTTATAAGCATCATGTAGTTTCCTTTATCATTTGACTACTTACCACACCCACCATATATTGCTAAGTTTATGTATGTATAAGTTTCTTATAGTATACTTTATCATTTGAATATGTATTGCTAAGTCTATGTAATGTTTGCTATATTTGCAAAAACAAAGAAAAACTTAAAATCTATTAATAATGGTGATGTAAGAATTCAAATGATAAAAGTTAATAGTAGATCGTTTATATATTTAAGGAAATAAAAAATAATCGAAAATTCCACTGAAGATTATATTGTTCTAAAAAAACATGCAAACTTTTTATTGATAAGTTAATAAAAGTTTTATATGTATTATGCTTCATATTCCAGTATGTTACAATACATTAAGATATAATAAAACCAGCTATGTTGATGTGAGTGCACAGTCCATTATCCCCTATGTCTAGAAATTTTCATATGCAGAACAAGAATGGGAATTTTTTAACTGAAATAGATGTGATTATTATGACATCCTTAACACTTCGACCAAAGTTCCAAATGTCTGGATTTCAAATCATCCTTTTTAGATAAACTTGCTGTACATTTTTCCCTTTATAGTGTTATTGTTGTTAATATTATCAGTGAATATGAAATTATTGATAAGTTATTAGTATACTTTTTGTATTATACAGTTTTAAAAAAAAGTTTCACTTTAATAAATTTATAATTAAAATCATTTCTTAGTTTAATTACAAGCTAAATCAATAAATAAATAGAAATTAAAAAATCCTAGCATAGAAATTTCAATTCATCATTTCTGTTTTTGTCTTTGCCCAAATCAAACCCAAAGATTTGATTTGTTGTTTTTTTCTTAAAAAGTTAGCTTCCAAAACCTGATTATTTCAAAATTTATGGACTCCCTGTTGTTTAAGAAGACTTGAATGTAAATTAAAACTCAATTGAATTAACCAAGCCTAGAAGAGATCAAACCAAATTAAGTTTCAAAGTTGTGTGTCCACGAACTACTCAATGACCATCACAACAGTTGAGAGGTTTTGATTTTTATAGTAAGTATTGGTTCCATTTTCCTTTTCTTTCCCAGTGTTTTAGTCAGTAATGGAGTTCCATCAGTTTTCAGTCTAGTATTCATTTTAATAAGAGTTACTAAGTGAAAAAGTGTGTCGAGTCTTTATGTTCAGACAGATCTGAAGGTCTTGGGGTGTTCTGGCATTATTTCAGTTGCAGAGGAAGGATCATAGAGCTTACTAAGAATGCAAAATGCAAGGCAATGAATTTATTGTCAAGCGTAATTGAATATTCTTTACATCTTACCCATGTCAAAGCACTGTTATTAACAATTCACAAATCTCGAACCAAACGGGAACTATTTTGGAAGTAAATTCTTATTGGTATTAATTTGAATGATTTTTGTAATTCCAAGTTCCTTTCCTGATAAAATCATATTAAATCACTACCAAAACATCATATTCTAAAGAAAATCTTTTTTAAAATTTAAATGTAAGCTATATTAAGTTTAACGTATTAAAAATTAACACTAAAAATAGAGAAAATTTAAAATGGTCCTGGTCCTTTTTTTTTTTAGCATTTAATTTTTAATCTTTTAGATGTAAGGTACTTAATTTCTGTAACACATCAGAACAGCCTAAGGAGTTACAGACTCCTAATGATATACTGTCCTTAATTAAGGAGACAACTGTAAAGTTAAACCTAAATTTTTTATCAAATTGATATCTCATTTATCAGTGAACAGAATAATCCAATTTTACAGTAATTTTGAAAGATTTATTCCAATAGTAAATTTAAAAATTAACATTTGGATTAATTCATAACATATATAAATATATATTCATGACTGAATCCTGGGGGGGGGGGGGATCTTAGAATTGAGTTTCTGCTAGTATCATACAAACTGAATCTTCAGTTGCCAAATTATAATACCACTTCATAGAGTTATTAAAGGTCACAAATACATGCTTTTCTATTGTTTTCTTTTGCACAATATATAGAAGTAATCGTATAGTAGAAATTAAAAATATACTTGAACTACAAATAGAATAATTATAAATCATATAATTTTATAAGCATCTGTAATTTGCACATTTCTAGCAAAACTTGGATTAAATTGAAGTTAGTGTATGTTGCTTTATCTTGGGTATTATGGCAGTGGAGTTGTAGCAGCTGCAATTTAAAAAGGTATGTTTTTTAATATTGATAATTCTATTGATTTCATAGTAAGTAAAAAAAAATAAAAAAAATAATGAGTTGTTAATAATTATAAACTAAGTAATTGCTTGGATATGTTTAAAATACTAAGCACTATTGTCCTCAAAATGAAAGATGACCGGCGGCGGAAGTTTGAACTGCGCAGCCCTTCCGGTAGCTGATCAATTATGTTTCCTGTCACAATGTACGACGTAGTCTGTTTTCACTGAGAAAGACATGTTGATAACGCCAAATTAAAACTTCTCTCGACTATTTAGCGTTATTTCAATACCAGTTGCTAACAATAAGTATTTATATAAATAAATAAATATATATTATTTATAAATACAATGCTCTTTTGCAAAGTAACAAGCGATTAGCACAATGGCGGCGTCCTTTCATGAAATCAGACGGACGTGCCTGACCAGACTAATCGATGATACATGCGCAGATCTCACAAAAACAGGGCGGCCATCATTCATTGGGAGGACAATAATTAATTTTCTTTTACATGTTTTGGAAATTAATTGATCATACTGATCCAGTTTTCAGTTTAGTTCATCCAATAGAATATAAAGGAAACACTGTATTTTAGGATATATTTTTTTAATAAATTTCTCATAACCAAATTTATGAATCATTTTCTGTGGGGCAAAAATTATGATTTTAAAGAAAAATGTAGTAAAATATAGGAGGAGGATTTCCTGCGAGATGAGGATTAGTAAGTCCTTGTTCATACATAGGAACATAGGTCGAGTTATGTAAAATTCATTCTAAACTGATGTACTATTCAAATCTCAATCACTGCCCAGAATAAAACACTCTACTATTTGAAACTGAAAGACCTTCAAAGTCTAACTCCAAAAATACAGCTGTCACTGCTTGCTTTGATGTAAAAATCCCTATTCAACTAAAATTTATTTATTCCACACCTATTAGCTCTCAAATCCAAGCTGCACAAAAAGTATCAACCGAGGAAAAAAATCAATTATGCATAGAAATTATTACTGCAATTCCCTCACCCAAATCTCATCAAAGTGCTAAGAACTGGGCTGATGTAAGAAGATATTTGTCAAAATCTCACTTACAAAATATACTAAATGGCATTAATAAAAATACCTCTAAATTAAGAATAACTTGGGGAAAGAATGGTGCAGTTGAGAAATGTAATGTTAAATACAATAACCTAATAAGTGTCTAAAGAAAGTTTTTATCAATTGAAAGTGAAGTCTCTCTTCATTCCACTCTTGCATTTTAAAGCTTTAACCATTTTAAAACTAAGCCATTTTTAATTTTAAAAATACACTATATGTCTTGAAAAGAAAAAGTAGTTGATTTAATGTTGGTGCGTAATTCCTACGCCCCTGTAAGGCATTGTGGGGCACTCTCTCATAGGCTCACTTTGGAGGAGCCTATTATTTTAGGGCAGGAGGTTTAACTTCAGTGAATAGTTCAGGGTTGCAACTAGTATATGTTAAATTTTAATGGTTTCTATCGTTACAGAAAGTATATTATTCTGTGCATAGGAACACAGAAAACTCAAAACCAGGAACTTAAAAAGGATTTCACATTCTTAATAATCTAACATTACTTTTTAACTATTTTTTACTTAACATTTGAAGATAGTCAAGTTTCATAAATAATGATGATTTTAATGATGTTTTTTAAACAGCTTTTGTGCCAACAAATACTGTATTAATTGCAGTGATTTTCCCATTGTTTTTGTTGGGGTTCATATACCAAGTGGGAATGATCCATAGCCTTTTACCTTTCTTGGTGTTCATCAAACAGATAAATCTAAGTGACGAGTCCTAATAAAGATGAAACATCCCAGATTCCTATGACATCTGGTGGCAGGACCAAAAAATATACATTTATATTTGCTTCTTTTTGTTTTTTCATAAAGTTTTGTAAATAGGACAATTTCAAATCCAACTGAAAATTCTTATGCTTAGATTTTGCAAAACGAGACCAGCTACTTACAACATATTATAACATCTTATCTATGTTTATTATCAGGAACACATTTCAACTTCATCAAAAATAAGAATGTTTATGCAGAAAAACAGAATTATCTTGGTAATTCTTTCCTATAGATCAAACTGTGCAAACTGTACTATTAGAAAAAAGTATCACTATATGCAGATTTTCCACATGCCTGTTTAAATAATAAATTCAGTTTAATTACAAATTAATTAAAAAATTTTAATGAAGACCTTAAAGTGTTCTAGGCAAGTTTTATTTAATTATTTCAAATACAAATATATTTTGCCATTATATAAAAGACTTTAGAATACTTTTGATGTTGTGATCAAGTGATATGGAATATACCAACAATTCTATCATTTCTTTTCAATATCAATAAACATGAACAATAAATCATCAAAAGAAGAGTAAGGATAGTCAACTGCACAAAAACTGTTAAGACATTTCTATTAAATGCTTACTTTATTCCAAAAACAAATATAAACTCTCCAGAAATGTCATTTCTGGAGAGTTTATGTTTGTTTTTGGAATAAAGTAAGATAGTCAACTGCCTTAGATTGTTAAATTGTAAATTATACTTAGAACCATTTAAAAAAATATTTTATAAGTATAACAATAAATAGTAACAAAATATAATTATTAAAAAAAGGAAAAAAGCCACTACACTTTATTAGATAGATCTGATTCATAACAATAGAACAGCTCCTACAGGAATGAGTGTAGCTTGCTTTTGTATGTTGTTAGTCAGTGATACTGAACATGTTATAATCATCAGTGCCAGAACATTTGTTCTATCATCTGAGAAACAGTCATGTTTTTCTTTCAATAATACCGCAGCAGTCACGACAGCCCAGCAGATGACAACTTGAGAAATGTGTTTTCTTTTTTCATAATCAACTTAGTTGTTACAGGAGATGAAAAATTTGATTTTATACTGCTATAAAGGAGTAAGGTAATGGCTTTCACCTAGCAAGGCATTAGTTCCTAGCCCCAAAACCAGGCCTACATTCAAAGAAAATATTATATAAAAAAGCTGTCTAGGTCTTTTTTTCTTGAGAAAACTGAAATTTAGTTCACTTTTTGTTCACTATAATTTACTTCATTCCTCCACACTTAAAAAATACTAAAATGTTCTGGTACATTTACCCAAAAATTATTAATCTACAAAATTTTCTTTTTTAACAAAAGAATACTTTGCAAACTTCTTTTTGAATCTGTAATATAAGGGTCATTCAAATGAAAATGAGCCAAAGGGATTCTTAGTAACACACATTTCATCTCTCGCAATGATTCTGTCACTGCATCACAACACTACAGTTATGTTCAGTGTGAAAAATCCCATTTGGCATTTTACTACGTCAGATAAACCCATTTGGCATTTTAC
>JAFIDM010009631.1:69795004-69869191 GCA_023159025.1 Thereuonema tuberculata | reverse complement strand
AACCCCTGAACTGGGGACTTACTTATCACAGCATACAAAGCAGGCAAGGCCACACAAGGACACAGCATCTACATAAGAAGGCAATAGATGTGCTTAGTCAGGAGGACGCTTCTCACTGTTCTTTTTGGTGAACTCTTCAGCATTTTTCATGAATTTCTTACGATCCTTTGTATATTCCTCTGCCAAATCTGCTCGCAGTGGATGTTCAGGTTCAGGGTCGTTCACCAGAGCTACCAGAGCCTGAATTACTGAAAATACATTAAATAATTATAATAGGTATAGTTTCAGTTTCCAATTATCAACAATCATCTTTCTAAAATATTTAACTGAAATATTTACATTCAAAATGACTTAAAAAGATTGTTAGAATTTTCTTATTTCTTAGTACTAACATCAACCCCCTTGCAGCATTAGCCAAAAGTTTTGATATTTCTGAGGGTCATGTATTCACCTTAAGATAATTGTGCAAAAAAGCTATTGATAGTAGTACATCTCTGCTTTATAGATCTACTAAAAGCTTTTGATAGTGTATCTCAGAATGAGCTCTGGAATGTTACAGAAGATATTAGAAGTAGGTTATCAAAATTTCAGGACCTAAGTCAGAATATCAAACAGCTCCCGAGAATTCAACACAACCTGTTTTGTCAGACAAGGAGTATTTTAAGTCCTCTTTATTTTGCTAACAGATAATGTGATTAAAGCATACAAACAAGGAACTATTGCCTACAAAATAGACAATTTGAAACCACAACCAGTATTATTAAATGTCTTGGCATATGCTAATGACAATCTTTGTGGCCAACTCCCGAAGAAACCTAGAAAGAACTATAAATAAATGGACGGAAGAGTTGGAGAAACAAGCTATGGAAGTAAACATTGATAAGATCAAGATTGTGATTATGAGCTGCAACATGAAAACACAAAATTAAGATTCGTAGGCAAATCCTGGAACAAGTTGAAAGCTTTCTTTACCTTGGAGCTATTTGTAGCTCAAATGGAAAATCAAAAATGAACATCATACCAGAATATATGCAGTGGGCAGAATATTTGGATTGAACAGAAAGTTCATTAGTACGAAGAAGTGTTCAAGTGGTACAGGATGGATGAGGGTATACAAGGCAAGGCTAGAAGGAAAAAGACCTTGGGGAAGAATAAGGATGACTTGGGAAGACAACGTGAGATGTCACTCCAGGAGCCAGGACTGGACTGGAGATGAGCCAAGGTTCTAAGAACAAGATGGAGAATCCCTCTGCACAGTTCCTCTACACTTACTTGTGGACGAGGAAGAATAAGTACAATTCTTCTTAAATTTTGAATAATTTCATGCCCTTCAAATTTTAAATCTCGCCACTGCTTTTCATTTCTGATTTTGGCATTTCAATTTTATAGATTCTTGCTGAAAATATTTATTGTCATTTTCACATTACTACATTAAATAGAAATGCACTTGACTATATTCAAGGAACATTTATGCCGATACAGTTCACAATAAGAATGCAATCAAACATGGTACTTCTGATAGTTAGATTTGTGAAGTTCATAAGATTAGACTTAAAACAGTATCCAAACTGTAAGTGTGCATGCATAATTAAAACTGTTCATCTGTTGGAAAGTATAAACATAATTTTTGTCCTGGAGTAAGGAATGTAAAAATAAGATAAGAATATTGTGGTGTCATTTTAACAATGATATTTGAAATGTCCAACATGGTATTATGTGATGCTTTGTTCCTTATCACCACATTCTACTATTCTTTATTTTCTTAAACTTTTTCTTAGTTATACTATTAATTGCCTGAAATGAAATTTCCACAGAACACAAACTTCATTACTTGTCAAGCAAACTTTACATGTAGTTTCTGAATGTTAAGAACAAAAATATTAAAATTAAGAATTTTTTTTTTTTTAATTAAGTGTTAAGCAAATCAGATATCAATTAATACAAAGCATTCAACTTTGAAATAACATCTAAAATAATCTGGTTACAATTACAGATGTTAATAATTGAGAATAATTATTAACATCTGCAATTGTAATCAGAGTATTTTAGCAAATTGTAAAATAGCAATTCTAAAACATGAACAAGAAATAAATACCTACTTTTGATTCTATTAAAATTAAAAAAAAAACAAAGACAAACAACAATTAATGCTAACAAAAATTTTCATGGCTCCAGTGGACAATACTTATCAAAATGATTACTTTATTCTCTATATAATCAAAAAGCCAGGATTCTCCCCTCCCCTTTTACTTTTTTGACAAGAATTGGCCACCATCCCATTCAAAACAATTGAAGCCTTTGCATTATTTTAAGTATAAATATATTAGAAGCAGAAAACAATATTAAAATGTTTCCATTTTAAAATTTCTCTAGTCCTCACTTCAACAGAAAATATCTTTATGGAATTTATCAAAAATCTCCATTCCTTAAAGTTTATTGGAACCATTTTTCATTTTAATATTAAGGTCATCTTATCTTTCTGTAAGTCTACAGGACTTTTTATGACCACAGAAACTCAACCTCAAGTTGAAGTATAAACAATGGTTTTTACCAATGTTTTATGAGGGGACACAATGGACCCAAATTGTGAGGTCTAAGTGGCAGAACGGCAAGTGCCGACCCTTTACTATCCTTATCCTTAACCATTTTTCATTCCTTATATCTCAGTTCTCATAAATGATACTGTACATTATTACTATTTAACTAAAAACAAAATTTACCTTGATCTGTTTTAGTCGCTGGTTTCCAATTCTCAGCACTAATTATAGGTAAACACACTTGACCTTTTTCATCTATATTAGGATGATAAATTTTTGTTTTAAAGTTTATCTTTGGTGGCTTGAAAGGATACTCGGCTGGAAAATTAATCTCTATCCTAAAGGCTCCTTTATTGTATGGAGGATTATCCTAAAAGAAAAATATCAACTAAAATAATAATCATAAAAACAACAACAACAATACAGAAATTTATTAGCAAAGCAAACTAAAAACAAACTGATAGGATTGGAAATTTAAGCCATTCATTTTATCTGTTTTACAGTGAAAGAGAAACCTCCTCAGTTGAAAATGAACTCAATTGCATGATGTCAATAGTCCCTTTCTTCTTTGAAGACAACACGGAATTGTTAACAAGTATTATAATTGTGTAACAAAACATCTCTTCCAGAGACTCAAAAAAGACGCACACCAACATATTTGATGAATCGACTCATTTTGCACTGTTGAATGGAAGATGGCTCTAGCAGAATTTGAATTTAGTATCCTTGCAAGAGGAAAATTTAAAATACAAAATATTTTTACTGGGATATTAAAATATCTTATCCAAATTTGTCCTTACATTAGTTTACATCATAGAGCAAGGTGTCTTTTTCCATCTAGGCAACACTGGTGGGGGTGGGGACTCTCCAATTTTATTACTTTTGGGATTCACACTCAGGATAATTTATTTCCAATCTCCCAATTTTTGACTATGTAATAATATAATGAAGTAAAACCACCATTGCTTTCAGTTAAATGCTGTGGAGAATCATTGTGATCTGATGTCAAAGAATAGCCCACATCATCATTTAGTGAATTTCACAGTTCTGCTGTCCTATGGATTAGATCAGCATTATTTTTTTTCCCAATTCATATATCTACAAAGTTGGCAGTGAGAATACCGTAATAAGGCTAACAAAACTTTTTTTTTTTTTTTAAATGTTGACTTGAATCATTTTTCTTAAACTTTTAATAATCAAATTCAAACACTTATTATGTCACGCATTATGTCATATAAAATTACTTACTACATCTTAGCGAAGTCTATAATAACAAAACGAACCAAAAAAAATACTAAATTTGCAAGTTATTAAAAACTGCTGATTTCTGACTTGGAATTACCACTCTCAGCCCAAATATTAAAAATCTGAAATAATTGTATCAATCAAATCAATGTCTTACAAGAAAACCGAAGGTTAATTATTTTTAACAGTCCATCAAAAAGTATTAAATCAAAAATTTAAAATGAAATATAAAGATGAATCTTCACACTCAAATGCATTTGATAAGATAGAAAGATCTATCACTTACTGAATGAATTCTAATATTCAACTTAAGTCAAAAACATTATTGTCAATTTCTATTACAGGGTAAAATTCAAACCATATATATATATACATACATATATACACACACATACACAAATATTCCTTGTTTTAAAATGTTTTCAGCATTTTAATTCTATTATAAGAATATAAATTAGTAGCTCACCTGAATTTACCTAGGGACAGACACTACATACTTTCTAAACTTCACCATATATATATATAGTACTGGTGGTTTTCACCACCCCGTATCTTTTATACTGCTGCTCATAAAAATCTGAAACTTTTTATATAAAATCGTCGAACATATAAGAGTTATATTTTCATGTTATTATTTATTCATTATTGAAATAAATTTTATTTGCGTTCAAACACCCCAATATATCGAAATTATCCCAAAAAATTATTTGACTGTCTCCCAAAAAGTTATTTGTCAGAATGCATTTTCAAAAAAAATTGTTTAATTTAAAAACAAAAAACAAACAAAACATACAAAGGAATTAATGACAAAAGTGTTTAGATTAAATTTTCCTAATTAGTTTTCTGTATCATTTGAATACTGGATCCAGACTTTTAGAGTTTAAACAACATCACAACAGTTATATACGATATATTGGGGGTGTTTGAACACAAATAAAATGAATTTCAATAATAATGAATAAATAATAACATGAAAATATAACTCTTATAAGTTTGATGATTTTATATAAAAAGTTTCAGATTTTTATGAGCAGTAGTTTAAAAGATATGGGTCAGTGAAAACCACCAGTACTTTTATGAATATAAAACTTTATTCAGGGTCAAAATCATTATCTTCTGTGATCCCTGCTGGTTTATAGATCAGTTCCTTTCTTAAAACTGCTTTAACTTCATATTTTTGTGATTTGTTTTGTAACCAAAAATCTGTTCTTGTCTTTTGAGTAATATTATATAACAATAGTGTACTAATGTTAAATATCTGTATTTTGTTTACAAAAAAAGAAAACGGGGATAGATAAGTATTGGAGGATAAAAAAAAGTCTGGGGGTAAATACATGGGCAATTTTTAGAAGTATCCATTTGGTGTACCAACTTAATTTAATAATAATAAAAAAAAATTGAAGAACTCATCTAAGTATTTGTTTAATACTTAGATGAGTTCTTCAATTTTTTTTTTATTATTATTATTATTAAATGAAGTTGGTACACCAAATGGGTACTTCTAAAAATTGCCCATGTATAATTTTAATTAATAAATTTATTCCTGTCCCCAACTTTCACATCATCATTTACTCAATGATTAGTTCAGAAAAAGAAATTAGTGCCTCCATATTATAACAAAGTAAGGCAAATATAGATTCATAAAAACCTGCTGCCTATTTGTTTGTATACCATGAATTTACTCCCAAGTGCTTGAATCTGCTTTATACATGCATACTTTCATTAGACCTCAATTCTACTATTTTATTATCAAGAGAGAGAGCAGGTAATGAAACCTGATATTTTCCATTAAAATCTTTTTCAGGAAAGTCATAATGGTATCAAGCAACAGGATAGGTCATATTGCCTCATGCATTCTCCTTTTACAAGGTCGTTAGAACTAAATCACTTTGTAGTACAAAGATTTCATTCATTTTCCAAGGTTTTTTTCCATCCCTTCTTGACTGTTTAATTTTTTTTTTACTTCTAAATTTTCAATTTTTATGCACTTAAAAAAAAAAAAAAAGTTTTTTCTTTGAAACTTTGTTTCATTTCTTAAATTTATATACTTCATACTAATTACTTTCCATTTTTCTCCCCCCATACAAATATACAGATTTTGCTTCCTCACTAAAGTAAAAACTTAAAACACTTGAAAACAAAGCATTTTTTTTTTTTTTTTCAATAATTTCTGGAAATTTTCTAATGATATCAACCATATCAACTATATGATATTTTCTTAATGATATCAACTATACATATCTTAAAAGGTGTAATGTGTCACAAGAGATAAGGCTCACAATTTCATGATTAATGTTAAGGTCAGATGGTCAGTCTGATGCCAACCTGTCCTTAATACTTAAAGAAACCTGGCACCCATTTCATTGAGGAGTGCAGAAATCTCTAGATTAGATTAACATTCACATCCAAAAAAAAAAAAAAAATGCATAGTCTGTTTCCATATTTATTTCATGACACACAATTTTGACTGGATTCCCCCCCCCCCCCCATCTTTTGAAACAAATATTTTTGAAAATCTGTCACTTTGTAGTGTTTCATATCTGAATAAAGACTACTTTTGTAAAAAAAAAAAAAAAAAAAGATTAAGTTTTTATCATCATTGTTTGATTAAGACAAAATGAACCACTATCTTGTTGAACTGATATAATTAGTGCGATAAGTTATCCCTAATTTTTTCCAATACATTTCTAAACTTCTTTCAGAAAGATAGTGACATTAATATCACTGTACTATCATGAATTCTGAAATATAGCAAACAAACTTTTGAAAAATCAAATTCCAAGCAAGGCTTAATTATGCTGCCTCCAAGACCATCTTAAAAAAAGTTTACTAAAAAAAGTTTAACAGAACTTGGAAATGTTTTTTTTTTTTTTTTTTTTTTGTTTTCTTTTTTAAGTAAATTAACACAAATTTAAATATTTATTTAAAAAGTATATGAACATATTTTAGATTGTCTTATTGTAGTAAGATAGGATATTGTAGTAGCAGAATATGCAACTTAATTTGTTTTAAAAATATATTTTTTTTTTACAAGTCAAACACTTTACACTAGGGGTGGGCGAGTAGTGGTTTTTTTTGATTCGAGTCGAGTAGTTGAGCCAACTACTCGAGTATCGAGTCGAGTAGCACGGGTTATAAGTAAAAGACTTAATTTCCAATAGTTTTTATTATAAAATTTAAAACAAACAATGTTCCTTATCTCTAAGTTATTGGTTTACAATTATATGGGCCTACAAATGCATAACTCAAAATTATAAAATTTTGACTTAATCTTTTTCTTTTACTTTACTTTTAATGTTAAAATGTGTAAATAAATTGATGAATTTATCTGAAATGATCATACTTCAAGATACAAATATAGTAAAAAAAGGGTCAAGTGTAAATAAAATAGTATCAGATAAGTATTAAGCAGGCCTAATATAATTCTAATATTACATTTAGAATTAATCAAGTAAGTAAAGTACCCTAATAAACTACAATTGCAACATGTAAATTATAACTTAATAAATGTCTCCCGAGAGACGCTAGCCATCCTGGTGGCTAGCTGTTACACTAACTCAGTCTGGCAAGTACAGCGCGATGTATTCAAAAGGAATCAGCTGATACTATGACCACTTGGAGCACTGTTGTGTTGATTGATTTCATATTTCTGGGGAAAACTAACTAAAATGGATTAAAGTTTGGACTTTGGCTGTGGCAATGTGAATGCATGGTCAAAACAAAGTGTATCTTATTTGGGTGTGAATCGATTCTAAATAAGATACCGAAGTGGGTGTAAATCGATACTACTTCGGTAATAAAGTAATCTTTTAGCAATACGCGGAAGGATATCAAACTCGTTGTTGAATATGCTGGAATTTTTGTAATGTTAAGAATTGGGACATATTTATTTTTGACAACGTTAAGAGGAACTTTTTTCACCGATACTGATACGATAAAGATTACTAAGCGTCGTCTGCGATGCTGTCTCGGTCCCGTCTGCAGCGACTACGGTGTTCGGGAACAGAATATAGATGACTGTTGAATTAATTATTCTACTTATTGCATGATTATACGAATTTTAAATCAGTATTCATTTAAAAGAATGAGGATTAAATAAAACAAACACACACTCAAGTATGTTTTTAATTTGTCAAACATTTTTTATAAAATAATAGCGATCGGCATTTTCAACTCTTTTTAATTACTCGACTCGCGTTTTCGAGTAGTCTCGACTACTCGCTCGAGCTTCGAGTATTAAAAAATACTCGACAGATACTCGAAAACTCGAGTACTCGCCCACCCCTACTTTACACTCATTTGTCACTGCTTTGAAATTTTTTAATACAATATTTAAGGATGACCTTAAGTGCACTATTAATTTTATTTTAGAGGCCCCGAATATTATAAATAAGTGTCACTTTGTGGTACTTTTTCTTTAGAAACAAAGTTACATCGATCCATATACAATACATATGAAAGCTCCTATTACTGACGGAGATGCTGTTTGGTACTAAGCAGATAATCATTTTATTCTTTTGTTCTCATAACACTAACTTAAATACTCAAGTTGATTTATTTTCTGAGTGCACTTTTAATTTTTACAATACTAATTTTGTTGATTTATAAATAATCACATTATAAGTAGTTTTATATGAAACTGTATTCTATAAATTCAATACATAAAATTGAACTTAGGTCCAAAACTTTATGAAGTATAAAAACTTATTAATTGTATCTCCATCAAGTCGAATACCTAAACAGTACTTTTGAGCTAATTTCAGTTTACAAATTACAGACCATTTCAAATTTCAGTTTACAAATTACAGACCATTTAAGCAACTGAAATAATTAGACAACTTGACAAAACATTTATTCTACTGTTAAATGCAGAATGCATTTCTGTGAAATGGTATTTCCAAATTTTGTCTCAAGTTTCTTTAATTTAACCCTCCCATTACTAAGATTTTCAACACCTTTCTTTTACTAAGAGAGGTAGCAGAATACCCCAGATAAGTTTCCATTCCATTGTATTTTTTAAAATTATTATTGAAATTTAAAAATGTATAATGAGAGAAACAAATAATATAATTAAAATGCACATTAAGCTATGAATTTTATCAATAAGATGGTGGGAGAAAACAAATGTTTAATTTAATTTCATATTTTTAACAACAGCAATAATAAAAATACTAAATATGATTGCAATGCATTGCTGTAATTTGAAAAGTTTATGAAACAAAGTCATTTAGCCAAATGTCTGTTATAACCAATTATACAGAAAAATATTACATATCACAATACCCTACTTAGTAGTGCGAGGGTTAAAGGTCTTCGTTACACCCATCTTAGTTATCTCTCATCAAGTTCAATAAACATAAAGCAGAAATGAGATACTTATCTGCACAGATCAGGTTTTATTTTACATGACTCAATTATACTTCATAACAGATCTTTCACAAAACTGGAAGGTTCTGTTATTATTAATGTGTTGTCTTCTCTCAATTCATTCAGAATTCCTAGTATGAGAAGCAATCTAAAAAATTACCGATTGTTCTTGAGTAACTTTATTGCATAAGCTTCACATCACATATGATTTATTATTGATTTCAAATTTGTACTTATTGTTATTCCATAAATATTTTTACAAAGATGATTGATAATGAGTGTAATGTATTTTGAAAATTCATCTTATGCACACATTATTTTAGTGTTTACATCAATGACATGGAGATGAATGACTAGCCATCAGATGGAAGGTAGTTAATTTTACTTTTAAACAAATATTTTCAATAAAGTCAGTATGCACACAGTATCAAAAGTTCTAATTTTTGAAAAAAAGGGAGGAAAAAACATTTATGTGGAAGTTCATCATGTGAAGTTTTTTTTAAAAAACTTATTTTGATCTTCTGCAATACAAATCCATCAATTTTCTCAGTATAATGTCGATCCTTAAGTTAAAGTTTTATGTTTAGCTTTTTTTCTATGCAGTATTATTGTTGTTGACATTGATGCGATTTTGTGCTAGTTTAAAGTAAATGCTAAAATAAAGCTAAAGTAAATGTTTCATTGCTTAGTAGATCATATATTTTGTTTCTACATTTATTTTTTGTTAATCTGTTTGCAAAATTTTTACATATTTCTAAAGAAAAATGCATCATATATTCTTGTGCATGATTTGGAATAATTCAAACTAAATGTACATGTACTTTTGATATATAAATACATTAACAAGTCTTTCTCAGTTGTTTAAAAGAATAAATAAAAAAAAAAATCTACAAGTGCATTGTATACTTGAAGTTGGGACTTAGAGATTTATATGTATACGAGAATATTCGAAGTTTTAATTCAAATATCAACGTAAAATTATTTTATACACACAAAACAAAAAGAGTATCATGAAGCATCTTTTTAATTTCAGCAATATAATGTTATGGGACAAGAGAACAAACAGAACCTCAAAACTATTTAAAACACCACAAAAAGAAAAACCACTAAAAATACATCAATCCAGATTTCACAATGGAGGGCAAATTGATCGTCAACTTTGTTATGAACAGTAACATTTTAAACTTTTATAAACATGGACAACCTTGTCCATATTTATAACCATTTCTACCAAGCCACATTTATGGTTTTAAATTTTTGCCATTAAAATTTACTTCAACTTTATTATTACATTTCCTCTTCATTTTATTATTTATTAAATTACTGAGGAAATAATTACTCAAATTGGCAAAAAAGCAAAAACAACTTTTATATAGTAAAGTTATCTTTACTATCTGACGGGTATCTTTCATTAGTCTACAGATGCTTAATAACTAACACTTTCCTTGAAAGTTTCAAAAATTTTGCAGAAGACTTACTAAAAGTGCAGCATTAAAAATTAAGAAAACGCTAATCAAGAAATACAATGAACATGCACAAATTACACAACAAGAAAAGGATTCGCACCCTGAGTTGTCACGGTGAAGAGACTGGGACGGACCGTTTTGTCCTTTTTAGGACTCATCAGCCAGCCAAACTCCACCAATAACAAGCTCAGAAGGTGCGAAAGGTTGTTGCATAATTTGTGCATTGTATTTCTCAATTAGTTCACTCCGCATGTTATAGAACGTTTACTAATTAAGAAAATGCTTTTTTAACAGGGGGGGGGGGGGGGAAAAACGATTTTAAATTTTTTAAAAGTTTTGGGGTTTTAAAAAACAAAGTTCAGCAGTCTTTTTTTTTTTTTTTTTTTTTTTACATATTTTAATATGGAAAGCAATGTTATGTCCCCGGATCCATTTTTGGATCTGGTCACAGTCACTATGATGGGGAATTTTTATTGCTTTACTATCGTTTGGATATTATTATCCAGGAGGCACCCTATGGTGATAGACTTCTGCCTTCTATGAAGAGAAACAAACACTGAAAAAGAAAGAAACATCCAAGCCCTGAGCCGGGATTTGAATAAGACCACACGGCCATGCCAGAACAGCATGGAAAGCAATAGAATCTAGGAAAAAGTTCAGAATGTAGAAAACAAATCTTCATCAATTAAGCAGAAAATATTCTTCTGTTGTTTCTACTCTTCAATAAATTTAACTGCCCACAAGAACGTGGCTCTATCTTTAAGAAAATTCTTACACTTCTCGAAGGTAAGTTTTGATAAATGGCTACTTTTAATCTAATAAAAGCAACAAAAGACACTCAAAATGACGAATGGTCATTTGCGCAGAAGTGGCTTTGATAAGCTGTTTTCTAAAACAGTAATCAATAAATCCAAAGTTTAAATTCTAATCAGATGCACCGACCAAAATTTCTCAGCACTGAAAGCTTGTTCTGGGATGAAACTTAGAAATATCTGAAGAGCATCCATATGTTGTAAATCAATTCCTGATTAGTTGCAATACACACAGAGGAAGATATTTTTTTTTTTTTCCCAATATCTTCAGCTTGTGTTCATATATCAATCATTACTTATTAAAATATATTAATAATGCCACTTAAATTTCTGAACAATTGGAAAATATTTAAGTGGCTTTATAGTAACTTTTATTTCATTTATTTTAATGTAAACAAATCATTTTTTTTTTTTTTTAAATTCCATAAGGCAATTTTACATTTTTTTCTCAAAAATATAGATCTGCCTATTACTATTTTCTTAAAATAAGAAAAGCATTTTTCAGAATTTGAGAATTTTTTAAATTTGACAATCTCTGAAATTACTACAGACTATTCTATAAATATAAGTATTTTAGTTGTGTAGACGTGATGTTGTGTAATAAGGTTAAAAATTAAAAGCCATCAAAGCCTCACCATAAATAGAATGTCATTCTATTTTTGCTATCTGACTGTAAAACATTAGTAGATTATTTGAGGTAATTGTGAAGTTTTGAGAAACTGTTTTGGAAATGCAAGAACAGCAATTTTGTATATTTTTACAGAAATTAAGGTAGTCTAGCAAGAAAGAAATACAAAAATATTTCTGAAAATTTATTTGTATACTATGTTTTGATTCTATCTGATTCTGAAAAATAGTTGTTTGTTTTTTTTTCCCCTCAGTATGAAAATACTTTTCAAATACTTAAAAAAATTAAGACTGTAGGGTTTACACTAGACGTTCAAATTTAACTAATTCAAATTTTGCAATGTATTAGCCACAACTTGATGACAGAAAAAGCAAAACAAAACAAAAAAAAAAACCAACATTAACATAACCAGTATAATCTCAATAATGATCTCAAAATTTTTTCAGTGCTTGGGATTTAAGGATTTCTCATTTCCTGCAGTACTTTTTTCTTCTTTTAGAACTTATTACTACTTAAGATTTACCGAGCTATTTTTGGAATTTTTTGTTCCAAAAATAGCTCAGTGAATTTTTAATTGTGTGCGTTTTTATCTTTATTTTTCCTTACCACCTTACTAACACAAACCTGACTGCACATGTACTTTCCAATGAAATTAAATGTTTTTAAATACTAAGTGTTAAGAACAATCAAATAATTTAAATGGAGATACTAAATAATATAAATCAGCATTATTCAACAGGGTGTCTACAAAATCTGAATAAAAAAATTCCCTGATTTTTCCCTGATTTCATGAACAATTTCTTTTAAAATTCCCTGATAACTCCCTGATCTGTTCAACCAAAAAAAAAAAAAAAAAACTATGTTCAACCAAAAAATTCCCTGATTTTAAGTAATAATTGCAAAATTCCCTGATAATTCCCTGATTTTTTCCAGAATAACAAAATTCCCTGATTTCCCTGATTCTGTAGACACCCTGTTCAAGAGCTTTTTGTGATTACCTATTTTACGATAAAGTAATAATTTACTAAATTACAAATTCATGAAAAATTAAAAAATATTTAATATATTTGGCTTCCAATCATTTATTGTTAATATATATATTATAAACTTAGAGCAAATCTTCTGATAGAAGTTATAAAAGTTGATGCAACTTATCAAGTTAATATTTTGCCCAGCAAAATTCAACATTCAGAAATACTGAAAAGGAACTTCAAGAAAACAATGTATAAATTCTAGCTTTCTGTAGGAAAAAAAAAACAAACAAAACCAAAACAAAATAAATCCTACTGAACAATGGACAAACTGTCACAAATGAATTACATAACAGTACAGTGAATATACTGCAAGTGACATGGAGGCAGTATTAAATAAAATTTCTACTAAATTATAAATAAAATATCTAATTGTATATAAATCGGTTTTAATGTCCCAAAAACAAATGTCAGCATTAATTCTAATTTTTACCCTTCAAATAAATTATCACTTCAGTCATTATCTAACCAAGAATTTTTTTGGAAGAAAAATCAATCAATCAAAACACTTTTAAAATGAAGCATAGATTTATGAATGAATTTATAGGGAATATACAGTAATAACTTAATCACACAAAACTATACCACTGATATAAGTTGGCCTACAGTCTTGAATATTTATCAATGTTATTAATTTGCAATGTACAGTACCACTGTCAAATCATAAAATGCTCCCCATGAAGCTAGACCAAATACACAAAGCTGTACCAAGACTTTTACAATTACTACTTTTAAGAAGTACTGCATTAAATGAAACTCTCCAGATATCCACACAATATAGTATGAATACAGGAATTTTGCTGCACTCCAAGTTATAGCAAATATCTTCTTTTAAAAGGATTTTCTCTTCTAAGGAATTTATTATGCACTTGTATCAGACAGGGATTTTATTTATTTCTCCATCTTTAATCTTTCATTTGTTTTAAATAAAATTTTTGTTTTGTATGTCTGTATTAACATAACTAGGTTTATATATATACAAGTGATTTTTAGAAATATTGCAACAATAAACAACATAATGTTATTAAGTATAGCACAAACTATTTAGAAGAAATGATCCAAATTAATGTACATATATAAAAGTTTATTGAGTTAGCGAAGTTTATAATAGAATTAAAATGAGTGGAACAATGCACATAACATATCAATACTGGTTACCAATTTATGTTAAACATTTATCCATCACTACCTGTATAATAAATGCAGACAAAGGACACATTAGGCTTAATTACTTACAATTTAATACAACTTTTAAATGAACTGTTAATTTTGGTAAAACATAGTCCACAATGCAATAGAACTACTATGGAAATATATTCAACATGGGAATGCAACCAAATGTATTTGTACGCTAGTGTACAGCTATGTTAATTTGATGTGAAATATATCCGTTTATTTTTCGTGTAGTACAGTAATTTATAATCACTGGACAGTAATTTATAATTTTATGTTTGGAAAAATAAGCTATTAATGATATAAAAATATCTACACTCCAGAATAATTTAGATCAAGGAGTAATGGAATTCACTGATAAACATATGTGAAATGAATTTCATTTTCACACCGAGTTACTTACTGGTACTATAAGGCCCTGCCAAGTTAGAATATTTGATTCGTCCACTTGAATTTCCCTGAAGGATTTCATGCCCGATTTGCGGATATCTGCTAGCTCCTGTAGAATGACAATATAAAAATTAACCTAATAAAATTCAAAATAATTTAAAACAAGATTGAAAAGATAATTCAGCATCTGGAGGGCATGCAATATTCCACACAACTACATAAGAATTAAAAAACAAAAACACATTTATATACACAATTGGATATGTGGCAAGTGCAATAATGGCTTTTTTGATGAGAATATTTAGCTAATTACATGCTCCTACACAAATACAAGGTCCTACAAAAAAATGAATACTAATAATTTTCTTCATCTGCTTAATTTTTCCAGCAAATAAAAATGCTGAGCCCTATTGATCAACATCAGCAGATAGTTGACATCATAAAATACAGCTTATAAATACAAATCACTATCAGGAAAGTAAATAAAGTGCTCCTCCAAATAGGAGAAACAGAATTAACAGCAATTATTTCAATATTCAATGAAGTGAAATAAAAGTAGATAAAAACAAATCTGTTACTGAATTAAAAATCAAACTTGCCTTCTCAAAAGCAGAAACAAATCTAACATTCCTTCATTTGGATTACTCTTTCAGTTGCTTATCCTAGTGAATGAGACTAATGCGCCTTCACGAATAATTATAATCTCTTTGCTATAAACATTTTTTCCTTTTATACTAAGTTATATTAGCTGAGAAGCTAAGTTCTTGTTTTGTTTCTAAATGAATAGCAACCTCACTTCTCTATCAGCATTACAAATTTTAACTACTTGGATTCTGAACTGATGAGCATTAAACAATATAATGATAATAATCAATATAACTCTGATGAGATTATACTAAGCAAGTTACGTACATTAAAAAGCAAAAATGATGGCCTTAAAAATAATGTTAAAAATACTTAAAATTCACTTATTTAAGTCTTGGTTTTGCTTTTCATTCATCTTACATCAGCATAATCCTTAGAACCATCTTCTGTATTTATTTTATAACACTGACTTTCAATTTTATGTTGGTCAAAGCTCATCATAAATGTGATTAAAAGCAGCCGTTAATAGCAATTCGATATTGAATGACTGTAGATTCAATTCCATACTGTTGCCTTATGCTGAACAAGACTCCCACATAATTTTTTACAACAAATTATTCATGCTGGGCAATAATAGTGAAAAGATAGCTTTCTAAGACCAAAACTTCATCACATTAACTGGTGAATTCTTATCAACTTAAAAATCCTCCAAGTAAACCAATAATTAAAAAAGAAAAAAAAAAAAAAATACAGAGAAGGGAGAGAAATAAAAGGAATTTGTGTATGAATTATTCTATATGCTTTAAATTATGATCAATATTTCTAAGTAATATAGAAATCCATTGTATATAAATGGAAATCTTTCTAAATTTCCGATCATAACAAAATTGGCAATAAGTCTTCAAATAAAATGTAATATTGCTCTTTAATCAAATCTGAATTATGCTTCGTAAGTTACCTTGACAACCTTTCTGCAGCTGCAGATATTGAAAGCATAATAGTTGAAAATGGAAAGCTTCAATGTAAAGTAATTTCTTCAAAGTTAAACCAAGAAAATTACAAGGGAATAATAGTATTCCCTTAAAATTAAATTTTGCCAGCAATGACATCCTTGCAGCAACCTAACTAGTTTTGGTACTGCAACTACTTTTTTACATTATTTAAAATTATTCCGAAGATAAAAAAAAAATATTCACAAGACATTCCAACAACTTTTCAAGGTCAAAGGTTACAAGAAATTATTTTGAAATTAAGTATAAAGCAAATAAATATAATCAGCTCTTCCAGTTTTAATCTGGAAAATCTTTGTCAATGAAATGCTGACTTACAGAGTAAATGATTAAAAATTTGATTAATTCAGCAATTAATGAATGTTTTAAAATAAATTTAAAAGAACCTTTCAATGCTTGTTCTGGAATTTATAACTAGGCTACTGAAGTTCCCGAAATGAATCAAGTGAGAATTATGAGGGACAAATTAATTTTATAATAAAAATTAAAATCAATTTTTTGCTATGGCAGTAATAGTGGATTAGTCTTATATAACCAAAAAAAAAAAAAAAAAAAATGCTCACAATGTTAATAATTCCTAATTTTGAATATTTAATTTTACTTATTTAATAATTACCATTTTACGTCCTTGTATTATTTATTACACAAACCACTATGCTTGGACTGTACATCTGTAAAATTGATGTTGAAAAGTATTATAATTACGAATTCTAAAGCTGCTGACTATTCATAACAGTAATGTTCTATTTAAGCTAATTATAATAATAAAATCACAAGGAATCCAATTATTTTCAAAATTGGTCAATACGGAGTTAAATTTTCAACCAGTTTTAATTGGCACTTCTTTCCTGCATCATTAGCTGCATTGATACAATAACATTCTTAACAATGTGTCGCTCTAAATTGACATGTTTCTAAAATTTGACTTAATGTTAAAAAATAAAATATTTTTCTTAACAAAATCACGAATAGTAAGTTTTAATTTTCAGTCTAGGTTTTTAAGGCAGACTGACCACCTACGACTGTAAAGACACTTATATTTTTCGTAATACAACGTTCATTAACATTTATTTCAATATGGTATAAAGTTACTGTATAATCAGACTTGTTTCCTCAAAGACCTAAAGTTTATAAGTATTTGAATAAAGGTTAAATAAAAACCCTACTTAATTCAACTGCAATGCCAATACGATACACAGAACGTCAAACACTTTTTACTTTTGAAGTAACGTTGAAATTCATGACAGTTTAATATTCGCCCCCCAATGAAAATTATCAGTTCCTTCCCTTAACAATTCAAAAAAAAATTTTAGCAGTTCCTTTTTTTTGGATTGGGGGGAGACGTATTTGACGTTGTAAGCTCAATTTAATTTTCTTGAAATTTATCTCTCTTACGAGTACGTTTATCTCAAGCTGAGGATACACTATTTCCTTCCCATATTAAAAACTTTCTTATAGAGTACAACTTCAAAAGCAAAAAAATTAATACATAAAAATATCGTTAGGATGATTGCTTCGATTCAGTAAACAAGAGGGAATTTATATCTACATCAAACAAAACGTCCAGATTTAATTTTGATCATTAATATTACGTGGCTTCAACTGTCGTACAAATTTAGCACGCAACCATTTTTTTTATTTATTTAGCTTAAAAAAATGATACTTTAGAACTTTTACTGAAAATCTGAAATGGTTAATTACATCAACAAAATATTCTAAAATAATTTCATGACATTTCATTAATAAAACAGTTTTCCTAATTTCATGTTAATTGAGAAATTATTAAAATTATAAACTGAGAAACCAGTATTAAAACTACAAAAATAATAAGCGTTCATTAAAGCAGTATCAATGATATTTTTTTTTTATTCTTAAATTAAAATTTAAAAAAAAATATTAAAATAAAAAATAATAATCTTAAGTTAAGAAGTATCAGATTTTTTTTTCCCGCTAAAATAAATTTCCTTTCCTTTTTGGTTTTCTGCAGTAAATTTAGTTCGATCAAGTTTCTGCACCTAATAACTGCGGATTATATTATTCATTTACGCGTAGGATTTCAGTAACTCGGACAACTAATACCATCATAGAAACCGATATCTTTCACCAATTTTTTTTTTCCACCGTCCTTAATCAGGTAACTTTAGATGATGAAACTTGCTATTCTATATCATTAAAGAGAGCAGAAGCAGCCAGGTTTCAGGGAATGCATCTTTCTGCTCCACATCTAAATACGAAATATTAACCGGCATGGTTAATGATAGGCCTACTGTGAACTTCCACCCGTTATAGCTAACCCTAGCAAATCCCCCCAGTGAAGACGTCTTTTCTTGATTTTCAAACCTTAAACTAGCTCATATTCCTGGACTTTATTTTGCGGATTCTTTGACCAAAAGAACGTATAAATCTTTAAGAAACGTAAAATTTATCCTAAGTCGATTGAAACACCTGAAATTTTGATATTTTAACAGATTTCATTACCTTTTGGAGCCTCCGTGTAGCAGCCATGTTGAAATATTCCACATTGACGTCATTGTAAGGAAAGAAGCGACACCTAGGGAGAGAGAGCGAATCGACTAAGAATATTATTCTTAACTACGCCCCCCTGCTCACTTCACTCGCTAACCTCACAGCAGGAGGCTTTCGATATTAATTTAGTTCATAGCATTGTTAAGCTCGTAATTAATGTCGTCTCTTTCGTTTGTTTCTTTAATTATAAATTTCAATATTTCTTTTATTGTTCAATCTTTCTATTTTAAGTAGCTAATTTTTTCAATAATTCAATGCTTAGTTGAAGCAGTTATTGGTTTTAACAGAAAACAATAAGCACTGACTATGACACTCTTAACACCGTGACATTTGTTGGTGGTTAAGGTTGTCTTAACAGTTTACTTTTCTTTATTTCATCAATGTTTAATGTCAACATGCAGAAATCAATTGTTGACAAATTAATAAAGACTCACGATAGTAGATATTATTATATATATATTTTAAATGAATGCACTGTATTTAGGACTTGAACTTTGTATCGGCGGCATTGCTTCCTTCGGCAACCTCCCACCACAATCCATCAAGTTTATATAGGTTTAGGTTTCAGGTGCATTTACTGACTCCATCAAAAGATATGTAATTTGTTAAGATATAATTACTGGTGCCTAAATGCCACCTTTTTTTTGGTTTTTGAACCACATATATATGAAAGCTAATATCCAATTGCCTTTATTAACAGAAAAAAAAGATTTCTATGGGAAAAATTCTAAGCCAATAAATAAACGACTCAGAAATAACGATGTTAATATCAACAATGGTATTCAATAGTCAGGCTGTTCCGTTATTATGATGTATGACTTCAGCCATCGTTCGTTATATCTTCTTGAGTCGAATGACAACGCCGACGCTTTTAAATAATTTTCACGCCGTTTTACTATATTTTGTTGAGCTATTTTATGCCTTTGCAGGTAATTGTGTTAGCTCTTAAAAGTCGTAACTTACTATTGATTTAGGGATCTTTAATTAAAGATGCGTTCGTTTTTCACTAACAATAAAAAATTTGTAGTAGCAAATACCACAACGGAGAATGAATGAATCAAATGACTTCTATTAAACAACTTGGAATTTGAATTTATTAAATCTCAATTTTTTTTTTTTTTAGTGACTCATAAAGCCGTGGATAGCATCTCAATACAGCTGTTTTATTGCCGAGGTTGCTTTGCACTCGCTATTCCTCATCAGATAACAATTCAATAATGATTGAAGCATTTTCAGGCCATTATTTTGAAAAACAGCTACTTTAAAGAAGGAAACTTCAAAAACATAACATTTTGACATTTCAAGTCATTAAATTGTAAGTGCTGACACATAAAAAATGATTCGATATCCCTGCTGATGAGCAATAATTATTTTGAAGCAGCTGTCCTTAGATCTTCTCTGAACAGAAAAAAAAATGATAGAACTTGGCATATAAAATGAACCTTTATCAGCCATCTGGGGATATGAAATTATGTATAAATTACTTTCATTATTCCAAGTTTCATGTCAAAGTTATTGCATAGATCATCGAGTTTCTGTAAGGCAGGGAATTTTAAACATGTCTATTTATGGAAAGCTTCAATAATTTGATTGAATATCTTACATTGATTAATTGGAATATGAGTTACTAGATCACACGTGTAAATAAAATCATATTTTCATTGCACAACTTTACAGTTTGGAATTCCTAATTAATAGCATTGAGTCCATTGCTACAATCAAAGCAAAGACTGAATTTCACAACGATTTTAAAAAAATGAAGATAAAGTAACAGATAAAATTAAAGATAATTCAATGCAGATATTAAATTTAACAAAGATAATATATGAACTAGTCAACTTAAGTTCAGCAGGAGGAATATAGGCTGAGAAATTACATGGGATTGGAAGGGGGAAAGTCTTTTGAATAGAAGGAAATGCAAAATTTAATATACTAAATTAGATATTTGTTAATCGTTTTAACATTGTTAAGAAGGCAAAGTGATTAGAAAATATTGTTCTCTGCACATACACACGATTATTTTTCATTTGTAATAAAAAAAAAAATCACAGAAAGAGATAGCAATACAAATCTTACTTGTTTTTTTGTTTAATCTCTTCGATGCAAGTAATACTGCTTCTAGTGTGGCAGAAAGTTTGATATCACTATAAAACATCAAAAAAAAAAAAAAATCCATTTCCATCCCTGAATAAAGACAAAAACAACTTCACCATTTTCTCCAATTAGAACAGTTGATTATGATTTTAAAAAGAACTGACTTATAAAAACTAAGCAATTGCTTAAATTATTGTTATAGTTTATTATTTTATCATTAGTTTCAGAACAAAAAAAATCATTAATAACATGTACAAATTTATGAGTATCTTCAAAAACCTGTGATTAATAAAAGACTTTGAATTAAATGAAATTCGTTTTTTTTTTCCTTTAGTTCGTAACAAGTTTTTGGTTTTAGCAGATTTCTTTAGGTGTGCCATCAGATTCTTTATTGTTCAAGATATTCCTGAATTTAAATGAAAAAGGATGGGAATGTATTGCATTAACAATTCTAAGACAAAGGATGCCTGCATTTTACATTAAGACCAATAAACATATAAACTTTACAATAAATTTACTAGATATAACAATAAAATGACCAACATGGCACAATACATAAAAAAAAAAAAAAAAAAAACTATTTAATAAAATGACATGTTTCGAGATGCCCAAAGTAAACAGCTCTCTTCCTCAGATACAAAAGACCAACAAAGGAATTGAAGGAAACGATTTAAAAAGAATTAACATAACAGCCAATCAGCACATGGTAGATTCCATTAGCTGAAAGGGAAAGGCGGAGTCTCAAGCAATGGGCTGAGTACATACTAATTTACTAGTTATTATACTATTAACCATAATCACTTATCAATATTTAATAATAATAAAAAAATAACCTAGCATAATTGACTGTTTCTGGCAAGGAGATGTGCCCTTTATTTCTGCCAAAAAATTCAGTCTTAAGAGATTTTATTCATAGCTTCTATATGCATTGTAATATCATGGCACTACATTTAAATCTTTAGTAAAACCTGCTTTTCATGTAAGAAATTTATACTCCCCACTGCTTTAGAATTAAAAGAACATTTATGGGATAAAGTTAATCCAACAATACTACTGGCCAATTTAATGAAAAATAAGCATGGAATCTAGATTTCATTGCCCAAATTCTTTTCACTGACCAGCAATATTGTTTGCAATGCCATTGAGACATTACGTTCACATCTCACTGAAAGATATATAGTAAATCCTATGGATGGATATTATTAACCTGCAATATGAAACTGCTCCTTATATAATGAGAAGGATGCCCCTCAAAAGCATGACACTGATGTTTCTATAGTATTACTTTTCTCAGTATCATTAACTTAGCTCTACCAGGCAAATTTTGAACTCCTCAGTATAGAGTAGCCTTATTGGTGAGAATAAGGTGATCCTTATTCTCTTTGCAATGTTTTTTTTTTTTTGGACATTTTAGGCACACTAAGTACTGGTGAGCAAAATCATGTTTGTGAATTAAGATTGATACAAGAATAAGTTCATACTAGCAGTTCCCCAGAATTTAGTTAAGATAATGCTATTTAATTATTCTTTTCAGCTATAAGTCAAAGATACCTATCCTCCTTTATTGTTGCTAACTGGGTTCATTTTATATTTGGAAAGATTCAATTTGCAAACAGGAGTTACAGCCTAATGAACAGAGAAAGATTTACATTCAAGTCATTTCACTTCCTTCTATTCATTCAGTTCTTCTATTTCTAGCTTCATGATCCAATGCCCACATCAAATCACTTTTCATCATGCTAAATGACATTATCTAACCTAAGGAACATCTGAACATATGTGAAATAATAACTGATGTGCTGAAAATATTCAGTATTTTACATTGTACCTGAAGACAATCCAGATGGAACAATTGCTAGTTGAATCTAACATTTCTTCTGGAAAACTATTAAAAATAAATCCTACACTGAAAGATCTAAGTGAAACTCCCAGAATAATAAAGAAATGAAAGTCAAGAAAAACAAGCACATCATATGGAAAAAGGAAATACACACACAAATCAGGCTACATATACAGAAAATGTTGTAAAGTTACAGTAAATGTATGAAAAGGTTCTCTTCTATTCAAAGACAATCTACTGAATGCAGATTTCTGAATCTTCCTTAAATTGTTGGTCTCAATGTTTGCATATTTGGATCATCTCCTCAAAAGTATATATAATTTTATAAGTAGTAGCATATCTACAAATTTGTGATGACCCCAAATGAATAAAAAAATAAAAGACGGTAGAGATCAGGAGATCTAGGTGGCCATTCAGCAGACCCTTGTCATCTAATCAAATTTCTGGGTGTCCAAAAATTGATTAGGAAAGGTATTAACACATCATCTTGTTGAAACCATGTTTGCTCCTTCTGCCAATGGCAAGTGAGCAAATGCTGGAATCAAGATTGTTGGAAGCATATGAAGATATGTTTCATCTAAGTGTTTTTGAAGAGATATTTTGGCCAATGATATCACTCCAATGCACAGCCCAGCAAGTTGGATTCCAAATATTAATAGTATGTGTTATGCTTATTGATACTAATACTGCTTTTAAAAAATGCCTCAATATTGAATACTATATATTTCTTTTTTTTTTAAGTTGCAAATATTGTACAAAGTACTGAATCATTTCGTATGCTACTTTCTGTCACCTGGTCACCTTCTGTTCAACAAGTTGAACTTTGTAAGGAAGGACAGAACTGGTAGTAAGTGAATGTTAATGAACCTTTATAAGATATTTATTTGCTGGGATAATTTCTACTTTCAGAAAGTAGCTTTATAAGATACAGTAAAACCTCGTTAAGTCGTCACTCAAGGGACCAAACATTTTTGACGACTTAAGCGGAGTGACGACTTAGGCGGAGTGGGCATTTTTGAAAAAAAAAAAAAAAACACTGAAATACAATATTTTCATGAATTGCTGTAGGATTCGGTTAGAAAAACAAGATTTTCAGAAACCAATACATGCAAATGAATGAGTGGGAAAAAAACAAAACAAAACACTTTTTATAGTTACCACATTTTAATCGTTTTAAAAGAAAGGCAATGTCTGTCTTTGAAATGTTCCAGCCAACCATTGCTGCCGCCGAAATCTTCAATGTTCAACTCCTTAGCAATTTCTATGGCTTTTTCTTTGAGAATCATGGCAGAAATCGGCACATTTTGCAATCTGGCATGTTTTAGCCATCGAACTAAAACCTCCTCGATCTAGCCAAACTTCGATTTCCTCATTCTCTTTCATTTGTCTTTGCAGTCAGCTTCTTCAATTATTTGTTTCGATGAAAGAATATCGTTTATGTAGACTTGGGAATATGGTGTTCTTTGGCAAAAGCTGTTTTCAAAACATTTGATTTTTCAAAAAGTGCAATTAAGTCCTTTTTTTCTTTAAAAGATAACGAGGTAAGTTTTCGTTTCCCTGGCATGTTAATAACGTAATCGAACCACGGAATTGCAAAAGAAAAAAAAAGCCCTTATAGCAGGGTTTACTCACTATAAAATGAAGTCACACTCAGGAGCGGTCAAGAAAAGCGTCTGCACTCGACAAGAGTCGCAGCGAGAAGTGTGCTTTGAATAATTAGCAGTGAGATTCCAAGAACCCAAATCCTCCGAAGGGGTAGGAAAGGAATGAAGCGACAGGCATGGTCGAAAATTCCCCGTAAAGGCTTGGCTTTCTTAAAGTGAAGGGGCGGGGCTGAAAAGACAACACGATGGCATGCAAAATGGAGAAAAAAGATGCTTTTGGCCATTTTTGAGGGTAAAGAGTTATCCAGAGTAGAATTAAATTTGGTGACAGGTAAAAGAGGGTTATTTTACATTATTCTGTGTGAGACCTTGTCGGGACCAAAGGAAAACGACGACTTAACGAAGTTTTACTGTATTTACAAATGTTTCGGGATGTTTCTGTATCAATTACATTCTTTTGAAAGGCAGATAAACTACCCTTTTTCTATGAAATATGTAAACAATTTACTAAACTGTTGATGGTAAAGTATGAGAACCACATATTCTGTGTATCATCACTATCTGTACTCATTCATTTTTGGTCAGCTTGTGCTCATAGCACTTTTTTAGGCACTCTGAAAGAAAAAAAAAATACAAATATACATACAACACATAAATATCGTGTGTGTTATATAGCTTATTACAGGCTGTGGTTTACATGCCCTGATAACTAAAATATAAAAGAAAAAGATGCATTTTAAAAAGGGCAAACGATAGAAGGTCCAGATGGTTTAGAACTGAATGCAAGCTAATCCTCCATGGAAATAACAGATATTGACAAACAGAATAACAATAACAAAAATGTGATTAATTATGAATTATACTAAAATTAAATGTAATAGGAACATGTTGATGATAAGATTATTGTATTTTTAAGTGAATTATGTTATAGATTTAAGCCAGTATTCAGTAGCTAGATAAGTTTGCTGTGATTTTAGTCAGTATGGTGGAGGCAAAAGTTTGGTCTTGGAGAGGGATAACAGTTTAGGTACAAGTTGGGTTTTTATTTTCAAAAGCATTTTTGTATTCTTTTAAATCTCACTTTTAAAACTGAAAATCCAACATTATCTTATACAATTATCCATTTTAAAGATCGTGGCCACACATACTTACTTACCTCCTTCAAACCTCAGAATTTACTTATCTCCATCTGCCACACCAAACTTAGCTGAATACTGGAATCTACCATATACTACTTTATTCAAATGCCTGAAATCCTGTCATACATCTGCCATTACACGAAATTTATTGTAATCTATATCTACACCTTGTATTTGTTTGGTATCTTCTTTTTATCAATTTCCCATTATTCCCATGAAAAGATGGGACTTGCAATGATCTTCTGATACTGTGACAATCTTCTATTTCAAACTCTTTAAAGGAAGTGCACCTTCTGCCTTTAAATTTTATTCATAGCTGAAGGCTTCTGTCATGTGCTATACTCTGTATGTATGTCTATATAAATACAGTATGGCCCAAAACAAACGACACTGAATCGTTTTGAACAGAAAATGCTGTAACCGAAAGAATAATATACTGTGGTTGTTGAAAAATACATGTTCAATGTGATCTTCTTGGCACTCTAAGCAGCACTCGTAGCGGTTTGTCCACCATAGATTGTCCACCATGTCTTGGAAGAATGGTTGTTCCATTCCCCTAACAGTGATTTTCATTCGTTGTTATTTTCCGCTGTGTGAGTACACTTCCGGTTTGACGGAATTTATTGACAATGGACAGCAAAACCTTGTTCGTGGGTGCTGGACGGTTAAAACGCTCCCGAAATTCTGTAGCAATGTATAGCAGGCTAGGTCCATTGCCACAGCCTGTTCTGTATGATCGAAACTACTGCTCCACAATAAACAGTTTCTCTTCAGTAGTTAATACCATCTTTACAGCAACACTGATTAATTTCACATCCACAATCATCCCCGTTCCGAATACAACAATCGCCTACGTTTTCATCACGCAGTGCCACCTTTCATGTGGTCAAATTGTTCAGTGTCATTTGTTTTGGGCCATACTGTACATGAACACACATGAAATCAAGTCAATATGATGATCGCCCCATATGATTATTTAACAATATACCGGTATATTATATCATCATCGTGAAAGCCAGTATACATGCTACACTATATGGCCAAAAGTATCCAGACACCAACTATTGTACAATCATAAGTCATGTGGCACATATTAATAGGATGTCAGTTCACCTTTAGCATCAATCACAGCCTGCACTCCAATGGCAAGACTTTCCACCAGATTTTGAAATATGTGACTAGGAATTTTCTTCCATTTCTCCATGAGAGCTGCAGTGAGTCTGGCCACTGAAGAAGGATGGTTGGGCCTGGTGCATAATCTGCGATCCAATACTTCCCAAAGGTGTTCTATGGGATTCAGATCAGGCTCTGTGAAGGTCAGTCCAGTAGTTCAACACCCATCTGTCCAAACCACGGTAGCACAGCCTTCGCTCTGCAGACCGAACAGTTATCCTGTTGATACAGAAACAGTGCTTCCCTGAACTGCCAGAGGGTGGAAAGTGCAGAGTTGTCAAGAATGTCACCATACATCTCAGTGTTCATGTTTCTGGTCAAAGAAACTAAAGAACCCAGGCCCAACTACGAAAAACACCCCAAACCATGATTCTGCCGCCACAATACACTCAGGTAGGAAGCATTCTCTTGGCATCTGCCAAACCCAGTTGTGTCCATTGGACTGCCAGATCGTATAGCGGGATTTATCACTCCAAAGTACTTTTTTCCACTGCTCCACAGCCCAATGGCAATGCACTTTGCATCACTGCAACTGCCGTTTAAGATCCCTCCTTGATTATGTTGTTCTTGTGAGTGGCTGCACGACTGTAGAAACCTGTGTTTCAGCTCCCAACAAATTGTCCGGGTGCTAGCAACGATGCCTAAAGCTGTTTGGAACTCTGTTTGGAACTTGCAATTCTTCTGTGCTACCTTCTTCAGGGTTCGACGGCTGAGATCTGTGAGTTTCTTTGGCCTAGCACTGCGATTTCCTGCTGTTGTCATTATAAAATGGAAACGTCTGGGAATGACATCACTTACAATTGATTGTGGCCATAGGCAGATCCAGGGGGGGGGGGGGGCTAGTGGGGGCTATAGTCCCTCCCTTTAGCTGTGAATATAGAGTGGATAAAATGTGGTATTCAAAGGCTGCTGCCTGATAAAACATTAATATTGCCATGAGGACGATTTCAATTGCTAATAAAAAGCTAGCGTTTAGCGTTTCAGACACACAGGTATAGTCAGCCCTTCAAAAAAAGTTAGCCCCCCCCCCCTTCAGAAAAGTTAGCCCCCCCTTTCGAAAAATCCTGGATCCGCCCCTGATTGTGGCACCTGTAGCAAGGCCAATATTGCATGAACCAATTTGTTTCACCGATGATCATGCCACATTCGAAATCACTCAGCTTTGCTGATTTACTGATGGTCTGTCTAATGCCTGTTTATGACTGCCCGATGCTATGGTGACCACCATTATTTCCTTCTATGTAATCATAGAATGCGATAACAGCCATATCCACTTCTCAAGAGGGGTGTCTGGATACTTTTGGTCAAAAATATGGCCAAAAATATTTAAGACACCCTGTGGTCGGAACGCGGAGGCTCCTGAAGCACATATTAATATGATGTCGGTCCCTCTTTTGCATCGATGACAACCTGTACACGTCTGGGAAGACTTTTCACCAGGTTTTGATTTGTGGTCGCAGGAACTGACTTTCAGGCGGCCATGACAGCCGAAGTGAGTCCGGCCACAGGAGATGGAATATGTGGGTGGGCATGTAATCTGCATTTTATTTCATCCCAAAAATGTTCAATGTGGTTGAGATCGGGCCTCTGAGACGGCCAGTCAAGTTGTGAAACACCCATGTCATCAAACAACGGCTGCACAAGCTTCGATGTATGTACGGTACAGTTATCTTGCGAGAAGAGAAACGGGTCTTCCCGAAGCAGTTGCCACAGAGTTGGGAGGGCAGCTTTGTCCAGAATAACTGATACATCGCAGGAACTAAGGGACCCAGGCCGAACCATGAAAAAAAAAAACCCACACCATTACGCTGCCACCACCGAACTTAACAGTCGGGACAATGCTGTCGGATAAGAAGCGTTTGCCGGGCATCCGCCAAACCCACATGCGTCTATCGGACTGCCAGATCGTGAAGCGAGATTCATCACTCCACAGAATGTTTTTCCACTCCTCCACAGTCCAATGGCGGTGAGCTCTGCACCATTGCAACTGACGCTTCACATTGACGGCGGAGATGTTCGGCTTGTGAGCAGCCACACGGCTGTGGAAACTCAAGTAGTTTAGCTCTTGGCGATGCTAGCAACAACGCCCGATGCATTCTTGAACTCCATCGTCATCACTACCAATGGATACTTGCGATTTTGCTTCCCTACTCTCTTTAGGGTTCGATGGCTACGGTCAGTCAGTTTTCTCGATCTACCACTTAGTGCAGCTGTCGTTTCACTGCCTCGATGTCTCCATTCTACAATTACATCGCTTTCGGCACGTACAGCATGTCCACAATTTCACAAACCGATTTCCTACATTGGTGGCATCTGATTATCACGCCACGTTCGAAGTCAATGAGCTCGCCTGACTTAATTATTTTATCAGGAATGCAGAATTATGACTGCCCAAGTCCCCACCAATGCTTTTTTTTATAGTGTCCGATGATACATCAAATCTCCTGACCTGCCCGATTCACTTTGTCGGAAGGGTGTCAGGATACTTTTGGCCATATAGTGTATGTTGTATTCTATTTGAATTTGCTGATCTAAGTAGGTCACTGTCATGACCTGATAAAACTTCAAAAATGCCAAAAATGTAGGGTAACAGCTGAAGGAAATGCTGTAGGCTATTTGCAGTGTTGCTTTCTAAGAGTGGAAGAATAATGGAAAGAACAGTAGTTGCCGGCCAATAGCTGGTGCCCACATCCCACTGATAATAATACAGGTAAATGTAGATATCCTATATTTTGTGAACCTAGAGACAAAAGAAAAAAAAATAGTAGACATGAAATTAATCCAGTGTTTCTCAGACTACAATGCTAAGAATTTTGCTCTGTGTGGGCTTCCAAAATAGACACTCAGTCAATATATCTGTATATGTTTAATCATCAATAACTATATCTATAGTTTGAATCTGAGAGGTCATTGGATCACTGATGGCTGGATAAGAAGCTGTTATTTTGGATGAGTCTTAATTCAAGCTCTTCCATGTGGATGGTAGAGTTCAAAGTTAGATAAAACTAGGGTAATGGAATCATTCACATGCCATGGTCCACTAGAAAGACATATGGGCAGCAGCGTAACAGGATAACAGGGATTTTTTTTCAGAGAATCTCTTGCAGCCCTTATGCCTATAGAAAGTATTCTGAATACAGCAGTCTCTTACTGATTTTAGTCAATCAGATATACTCCTCTACAGTGACTATGTTTTAGAAGTATAAAATGCAATGTCATGCTGTTGGTATTGACAGAACCCAAAATTTACTTCTAGTGGCATCATAGTTGCTGAATTCAACAACTGACAGAACATATCTGGGATCTCAATGATAAAGAGATAATTTGAATCCTCCACTCCAGACAATTACAGACTAAAGGGAAACAATACTGACGATGGTACATGATATCTTCTGTAAAGTTCAAAGGTTTAAACTATTTACAGCGATCCTGCACATCAGTAGTTCTGACAGCAAGAAGGGGAATTATAAACTTCTAGGAAAATAGTATTTTAACTGGATAAAAATATAAATAAATAAAAACTTACAAATGCTACGTTTCGGGAGTCATGGGAGGTTTTTGTAAGTTTTTATTTATTTAAATTTTTATCCAGCGCTTTAATAGCTGATACTTTTAATATATTGGAATCTGCACATTAAAGTGAATCAGACAGTATTTTAACTATTCACACATACACACAAATAAACACATGCATAATATCCAGTCAAAATAGATATAATCTTCTTAAAAGTAATTGGACACCAGGTGATGTCTTATGAATGAAGATTTGATGTTTATGAATGAAATTAATATAAGTTCATATTGTAGATCTGAAAGACAACAACATGGAAGATCTTTGACTAGTTTAAGGTAATTGGAAGGGGGATTTTTTCCTATTTTTCCTTCAATGCAGTATTGGATGGAGACACATATAGGCCTTGTTCCGCTTTGGTGTTTCAGCTTAGAGCTAACGATGCTGGTCAAATTCTTAATATCGTTATTTTGGTATATTTAATTCAGAATACCAGTATTCCAAAACAAAATTTTTCTCGATAATTTTGATGACAATTAAGTATAATAAAATTAAGGAAAAAAAAAAACCAAGTAATTAATTGAATCTATGTTTTAAGTCAAAGTTTTATTACTATGATAAATATCCTGACAACTAAAAAAAAAATATAAAAATATGGTTTTTCTAAACACTATGTAGGATGTATCAAAACTCTGTACAAATTTTAATGGGAGATGGCAAGCACCATGACAAATCTTTTTTATTTATGAATGTATGTCTGCTGACAGCAACCGACAATACTAAAGGCACTACTTAGCTACAAGACATAGAACACCAAGACAAACCTAAATAAATAGAAGCAAGTGTGAACATGTTTATTCAAAGAAGATCCTCAGAGTTATGGCTGGCAACAGAAATGCACCCATGACTGCGTCAAAGCATTGATTGCCTTACATTTTGAAAGATTCCCACTTGCAGTGGTAACAGCAATTCTTGCACGAGGTCTTCATGTGAGACAATGGGAATCTCTTACAGAGGTTCTTCATATCCCCCCCCCCCCCAGAGGAGAAAAGCAATACATTAAATCAGGCGATCTTAGTGACTAGGCAATGGAGCCCTCTAGCACTGAAGATTAGTCAGCAGACATACTTAGCAGATAAATATGGTTTATCTTAGTGCTCCCTATCTCCCATTAAAATTTGTTCAGAGTTTTGATACTTCCTGTGTGTATGTATCAAAATATATATATTTTGATACTGGAAAATTAGGCATCTACACTTACCTGTCCGATTAAAGCAAGAAATTTAAGCAATCAGTAATACTATCATTTAAATTAGATCTAATTTTGGTACTTAAAGACTACTGCTCATAAAAAAAACAAACAACCAAGAACCAAAAAACAAAAACAGAACACCTGAAAGGAGTCGAGCACAAGCTTTATTTTTACAGGATATGTTCATTAGGCAGTACAGATAAATGATTAGCAGCTCAGTGTCGTAAGTACCATGTGCGTTGATTTAGCTAATAACTGGTGTGGCCACTTCTGGCATGTATTGCCTGTTATATGTGCCAGGTATTGAATCAAATAATGTTTGAATGGTGTCCTGTAGAATAGCCATCCATGCTATGCTGACCCACGTCCAAAGTCAATCAAAACTTGCTAGCAGACGATTTTCTATGGGTGATAAATCTGGCAATCTAGCAGGCCACGGCAGAAGTGGAACGTTGTTATCCTTGAAGAAGGCATGTGCTATCACTGCAACATGCGATGTGACATTGTCCTGCTGAAATATGGCCCCAGGGACATCCTGCAAGTATGGAAGGGTGACCAGCTGTAGAATGTCAATGACATAATAGACAATCATTATGGGGATGTGATCTGCTTTTTTATCCAAGCTAAAATTCCTCGTATTGGTTCCGTATGCCTATGTGAATAAGCTTTCTCCAATGTCTCTTCCCCCTTTTGTCTGTGGACAAAGATGCAGCCATTATTTTGGGCTAAACAGAAAAGTGATTTGTCTGAAAACACAATATTGTGCCATTTGTCATGCCATTTCCTTTGTTTGATGCAGCCTGGCAGTTCGTTGCTGAGGTGTCAAAGGTAGCCTGAGCAGGGGCTGATGAGTCTGCAGTCCAAATAACCAGCGACTTACTATTACAGCTGACATGGGACAATTTGTTACTATTCACCAATGCTGTAACAAAGCTGATGATAATGCAGAATGGTCAAGCAAAGACATATGATGGTTGTCCCTTGCCTGTGTATGATATCCAGAATCTTCTTTTTGTGTCCTATGCCCTTTGTATCATACTCTGCACACCCCTTCCCATGACTTCACCCCAAACAATCGGCAATCTCCCGGAGGAAAGCATTGCAGTCTCTCATGCTGACCATGCAAGCTCTGTCGAACTTGCTGATGTGACTGTTCAGCTGTCTTACATGATAATGAGGCATCCCTACCTAATGTTGACCAAGCACAGATATGTCGACCGAGCCACACGTCGCTTATCACAGAATGACAACCGCTTTACAGTCTGTGACACTGTGTGATCTGATTTGCCTAGACTTGGTATGCATAAACAGACCTACTATTCATTTGTTAGATATTGCCCTAATGAACATATCCTGTAAAAATCAAAGTCATAGCTTGACTCCTTTCAGGTGTTCTGTATTCTATAAACAGTAGTGTATTTACATGTACAGGGTATTGCAAAATTCGTGTGTAATATTCAAAATATTCGTGTGTAGGGGCATGGCTATGGATCAATATATTCCTAATGAACCAATGTCCGGAAATGCCCTATTATGGCTCTAGGTGGTCCTAAAGTGAGCCTTTCCGAGAGAACATATCCTATGCCACGCCATGCGAAATGTTTGCAGGCGAGCCCACACATTGATCTGGGGATGCTATTGTTGTTTGTTTCAATTTTATTTGGTGTTATGCAGTATTTGGGTAATTATTTACAATAAAATAAAAACTAACAAGATAGAGAAAAAACAAAAATCGGAATAACGGTTGTAAACTTACATACGTAGTATAAGCATTTACAACTACAGTAGTTGAATTAATTAATTTAATTACATCTAGACAGAAGGGATAGATATCTAGGAAACATCATGTAGACATAGTTGGAGCTGATGTTACAATTACACAAATATTTACACAGGTTTCATAATATTGTATATCTAAACAATGCAATTAAACAAATGTCGTCATTCAACTGAACAATGCAATGAAACAGCTAAAGAACTTACATAATGAAAAGAACAACAAATTCGAATGTTCGCATTTACAATAAATGTTCAAAGTTGTCGCCTTGAACAATATCGTTGATGCAGAGGTGATAGCGGTTCAGAAGGGACTGTTGGCATTTGCCAACATATTCTGGTGCAGCCGTAATGTAACCAGCAGCAGCTGCTATCCTTGCCATCAGATCCTCATCAGATTCGACCTAAATAAGATGCTTCATATGACCATAGAAATAGAAGTCCAGTGGAGCAAAGTCGGGGGAGCGAGGTGGCCACAACACAAGTCCTTACCTTCCGATCCATCTGTCCGGAAATGTGGTATCCAGATGATGGCGAACTGCCAGCAGGTTATGCGCTGGCGCACCGTCATGTTGAAACCACATCTTGCCTCGTATAGTCAGTGGAACATCTTCGAAGAGTTGAGGAAGCACGTCATCCAGGAATCAGAGATAAATGCCTCCAGTGAGCCGAGGTGGTAACAAGTAGGGCCCAATCAACTGGTTTTCTAGGATTCCAGCCCACAGATTCATTGTAAAACATTCTTGATGTCCTCGGACATAAAACCTGTGGGGGTTTGCATGGGCCCACACATGCGAATTGTGTATGTTGAAGACACCTGTTCAGGTAAAGACATCCTTGTTTATAAAAAGAACCTGTGCGAGGAAGTCGGGCTCTTTGGCGGTTCTGTCAATTACCCGTCTTGTGAAATTTGTATGAAGTCGATGATCTGCTGGCTGTAGCTTCTGCACCTTTTGCTTGTGGAAAGGATGCATACCATCGTCTTGGGCAACTCTCCATACCAGTGTATGGTCCATTCCTCCCACAGCTCTCGTGCTGGTAGACGGGTTACGTGCCAGCTGTTGCAGCACAGCCTCTTCCCTTTCCACTGTCCTCCTTGTACGGAGCCTACCGGTGTTGGGTCTCGGAAATCCCTACAAAGAAAAGATACAGAAAGTACACTGATGCATTTTGGGTGTCTCAAATAAAATGAAAGTTAATAAAAACAAATGGAAACAATAGACTGGTCAATCGAGCATTCAAATCCACGTACTTGCAATCCATCCATCACTTATTTTGGTTTATTTGTGGCCGAAAGGTGTTATAATGGGTTATTAAGGGTGTACGAAATACAATATTAATAACTAATACAAACAAACTGAGAACCTATAGGAGGAAAACCAAATACCTGTAGAATGCCAGTGTCTCCCAGTCGTGCATGCAGCCTGGAGAACAGTCCACGAAGTTGATGACGTCGATCGGGATACCTCTCCCGATAAAGGCACTCTGCCTTGCAGTCGTTTCCATTCGCCAGTCCGTAGACGAAATGCGCAGCTCACGGTTTGTGAAATTTTTCAAATGTAGAGAACTGCTGTAGTCAGAAATGCCTATTTATACCCTAATTGAAAATCCCAGAACGTCTTAATAGATGATAATGTATCTCATGTTTCTGCGGCAATCGTGGACGATCCAGATCTTAACAATACTGTATTAATGAAACACGTAAATAGTCACAAAACTGGGAATTACAAACTCAGTGATTTATTAAACAAACTGTTTGTCTACAATACCTACATCAAACCAAAACATAAATCAAATGAATAATTTACATACGGTACGTATCAGAAGACGAGGGGAGATGCCACAGTAGGAAAACGCCACTCAACTAGCGAACTGGAATCGAAGTCTCATCCACCTGGTTCATAGGGGTGTGCTTTACCGACACATATATCCCATCTGTCTACAGTGGGTGGCCATCACATTAGGACCACACAATATATTTGCAAATATTTATATTTAAATTTTGCATATTAATCATTAAATGTGTTATTATTTCTTATTATATGATGAGTACATCCTATTCTTAGTAAACTTTTCATATAAAATTTGTTATTAGGCAACACTGCCCACTTTCAGCTGTCGAAGTCAAACTATCAGTACATGGACTTTTTGAGGTTATTACTGGCACGTGTGATTTCTTAAAGTTTTTCTTGTTTTTTATTATTATTTATTAATAATATTTATTTATTATTGTAAAAAAATTATCTTAAGAAATGTGTGAAATTTGACTGGTTTTTATTTTATTTTAAATAATATACAAAGTATGGAAATATAAGCTTCGAAATTCTCTTTTATTATCAGATTTTCGTGAAAAAATATCCAAATTCAATAATAGCATAAAAAAACCCACTGGTCCTAATGTGATGGCTGCATGCACCCACTATAGATGTAATTAAATTAATTAATTAACTACTGTAGTTGTAAATGTTTATACTACGTACGTCAGTTTACAATCGTTATTCTGATTTTTATTTTTTTCTCTTATCTTGTTAGTTTTTATTTTATTGTAAATAATTACCCAAATACTGCATAGCACCAAATAAAATTGAAACAAACAACAATAGCACCCCCAGATCAATGTGAGGGCTCGCCTGCAAAACATTTCGCATGGTGTAGCAAAGGATATGTTCTCTCAGAATGGCTCACTTTAGGACAACCTAGCGCCGTAATGGGGCGCTTCCAGACATGGGTTTATTAGGAATATATTGATCCTTAGCCATGCCCCTACAAATGGTTTGAATATTACACACGAATTAGCCTTACCCTATATTATATATATATATATATATATATATATATACTGGGTGGGCATAAAATAACATGAGGTGTTCAGAGCCCTGTAGCGAGGAATGTATTGGACGAATCATAACAATATTTGGTGGACATACAGAATGGGACATGCGGTTTTGATTTCCAAAAAAAAAAATTAGAACTCTACAGGGGTAAATGTGGCACTGCAAAGGTTGCAGTACGTATGAGTAATGAATGAGTAATTGCCAAATGAGACAGCACACATCAAGTTTCGTAACAATATAGACAACTTTTATTGGTAATTACAAAAGAGGTTCCACATGATCACCATTGTGATGTTCCACGAGCTGCATGCGGTGCACAACATGTTCTACGGCAGCTCGCAACATATTGGAATGGATTTGTTGCACCTGTAATGTAATGCGATATTTCAACGTCGGGATATCGGGGATATGTCCTTGATACACAATGCTTTTAAGAAAACCCTCAGTCAAAAGTCACAAGGATCGAGATCAGGCGACCTCGGTGGCCCTGCTGTGGGAAATGCACGACTAATGATTCTGGTGTCAGAGAAATGTTGCCGCAACACACGCTGTACTCGACATCCGATGTGGGGTGACATCCTGCATGAAGATGGTCGAATTGAGACATCCTCTTTGCTGCAGTTGCGGAACCACATATTTCTTTAGCATATCAGAATATCGTGCAGCATTGACGGAACAGGTCACTGGTCAACTTCGGTGAGTTTCCTCATAAAAATAAGGACCAATGATAAACGATGATGTAAAGCCGCACAACACTGTGACTTTCGGCAAGTGGATAGGCATCTGCAGACCCACGTGTGGCTTAGTCGCAGCTCAAAAGCGGCAGTTGTGAGTGTTAATATCACCATTCAAATAAAAATGTGCTTTGTCACTCCATAAAATCCGCCACGGCCATGCTTCATCCACTTTCATGCGCGCTAAGAATCTTAATGCAAACTCAATGCGGGTGGCCGCATCACCAGGGCACAATTCTTGAACAAGACAGATTTTATAGGGGTAAAACTTCATCATTCATGCAAGATTTTCTGCACCGTTGAGTATGGGATATCCGTTTGCCGGGATATTGCCCGTGCACTGCTGGTACCCTGCACATTCATCTCCTGTTCTACAACAGCAGTTGCAACTTCTTCAATGTGTTGGTGACTGATAGCTTTGCATCCCCGGTCTAGTTGCACTGCTAGAGTTCCAGTAGTTTCAAAGCGTTGAATCTTTTTTCATAGATTTGCTATGCTCATCGGTCCTCTTCGTAGCGTCTTCAACCGCCGAAATTCCCGAAGGGCAGCACTAGCATTCTCGTCCTGCTGATAATACAGCTTAGCTTCACTAACAATGCACGGTCACGTAAGGTAAGAGCCATCGAAAGGCAGTTCGTCGCCGAGTAATGTGAATTCTCCAAGCCTTCTTTTTATCATGATCACTCTACACGTAATGCGGTTATGCAAATTAGTGCATTAACTGGGCCACATTTTCCCTTTTTGGCGACTTTTGGTAGTAATTTTTTTTTTTAGAATTCGAAATCGCATGTTCTACTCTGTCTGTCCACCGAATGTTATTACGATCCGTCCTTTACATTCCTCGCTAGAAGGCTCTGAACACCTCATGTTATTTTATGCCCACCCGGTATTTATACCGTCCAGCCACTTTATTGGGTACACCCCTGCTGTGCACATGAATGTCTGGACCTGTCGTGTCTCACAAAACTCTTCAAGCCAGTGGGGGAAGTTTCCAGGCACACGTTGGGTCCATTGATACCTCTGGAGGCATGTCAGGATGCTAGAGCGTACCTAAACATCTTAGCTGACCAAGTGCAACTATACATGTTAACAGTTTATCCTCATGCAGATGGCTACTTCCAGCAGGATAATGCACCGGTGGACAAAGCCTGCATCACTATGGGATGATTTGAGAAACATGACGATGACTTTCCTTGCTGCAGTGGCGTGCTGAGTCCCCGGATCTCAGCAGGATTGAAAATTTGTGGGACGAACTGGAACAGGCTGTTTGCTCCAGGCCTATACCTCCATCAAATCTTCAGGAATTGCATGACACACTCATGTCTGCATGGTACACATTACCTCAACAACATTTTCAGCATCTTGTGGAATCCATGACTCGATGAAATTCAGGCTGTTTTGAGGGCTAAAGGAGGCCCAAAACGCTATAGGTAGATGTACCTAATAAAGTGGCCACACAGTGTATATGACTCTGAAGAAATGTCTCCTGAAAATTAATAGAGCCAAACCAGGTAGGAGGAAATTCCTCAAAAATAGAAATCAAAGTATTCTTCTCCACATTAATATTAAAGTGGCATACTGAAAATGAAGACCCCGGAGGCAGAATGTTTTTTATCTTTTTGCAGCGACTGATGCTAAGACGAAAAACTTTCTGCAGGTGCGGGCATTTTTTTCATTTATTTCCCGCAAAAAACATTCATTCTATACCAGGGGTGGGCAGACTTTTGTAAGGTAAAGGCTACTTCAAGTATAGTGCAAGTGGCACGGTCAGCTTAAGACTTAAAAAAATGAAATCTCCAAATCCTCAACCAAATAAAAAAAAAAAAGGAATCTCCAAGACCGCGATCGATGTTCTTGCCCACCTCTGTTCTACACGATATCTTTCTGCAGCCCTCGTTTTCATTCTGCGACAATGTCGCGCCGTCGCTTGATATTCTGCTTCTGGGGTGAAGACCAACAAAAAAAAAAAGGGGGAGGCGGCAAACGAGTGATCCTTAAATATTATAAGTATAGTTCTGATGTAATAGTTTAGTAAATAAAAATAACATTTAAAAGCAAGCAAAAAAACTGCAATAATCCCTAGAGCTATTCTTGTGAAATATCAGTTAGAGAAAACCAGATGACCTGTATATATTGACCATGTTTGATAGCCATTTCCCGAATTGAATTGGGATAGGAGAATCTCAGAAGTATCAGGAACATTAGAACATGTACAGTGGTTATTTAGCTATGATTTACGAGAAGTTATAGATGTTACAATTGCAAAGAAGTAGGTGCTATCAGGAAGACATTACTGTTGATTTTTAATGAAAGGATTGTAAACTTAGTGACTGTAGAAAGAATGCAATCTGAACACACTCATGAAGAATGGGAAGACTTGGCATCTCCTTATAATTCAGCCTTTTCTTTTGAAAAGGAAGTCAACATGTTGGCATCTACTATGTAAAACAAGACTGTGTAAGTGTGGCAACCACTTTCTCTGAGAAGTGTGAAACCAGAGCTGTTATCTATGAAAAACTAATTGAAATATGAGATCAGACAGGTAGTGACAAAAGCCCTAAGGATTCTTTTGTGAATGAATGATTTAGATTCTGATCTGAACAATGACTCCGTTTTCAGACAGATGGAATATTCATGTAGTTGACATATCTTGGCGATTGAATGTTGGGAAGGGCAATGTTTCATGTTGAGGAAATGGTTATGGCCAATAGTTGGCCAATTGCCACCAACAACATGACTACCAAATACCAGCAGAAAAGCTCCTGGAAGTAGAAAAACTCATATTCATATAATCTCAAAAGCTATCAGAAAGGCACAACAGCTATATGAAAAAAAAGTAAACTTTTAAATGACAAGTAATAATGAAGACCCCAAACATATAAAGAGAAAAAAAAACAAAAAAAAACCCCACAGATAGGTACAAAAACTAAAATAAAGAAGGGGGTCTCATTATTTGATGATGCAACCCAACATCAAAAGTAAGGAATTCTTTCTGCTTGAAGTTATGATTTTGCATACTAAAAAAACATGATAGTGGCATTTATTATTACTTTTTTCAGAAATAAGAAACTGATTGTGGTTTAATTTTTTGATGCCTTAATATCAAGATTGATGAGAATCTTTTTCATCTAACACTTTGCCACTAGAATTTTTTACTTTTTATTAAAAATATTTTCAGAATCAAGTTCAAAGATGTCTTCTCTCTCTCTCTTTTTGTAAGTTACTGATAGAACCTCAAAATAAGATGAAATAAATATGGAGATTATTATCAATGTAGCAATTAACAAAGTATTGTGAACAGAAGAAGTTTTTTTGTGTATTTGTCCAAGAAATAATCAAAACTGTAGTACAAACTAATGTATTTAAATATTTCTTTATTTTGATGTGAAGAATTTATATTAACAAAAGATCTTGGAGAATAAAGCAATTGTAAAACTAAAAAAAGGGAAAAAATGAACAAACTACAATTTTATTTATATTTATATACATTTTTACATTAACAATTTTGTCATTTTAAAGAGACAGGGCTGTCCTATAATGCATTATGAATAATGAATTTAATTAACAGAAATTAAAATTTGTAAGAAGAGCAGGGTTTCATTGATAACTATAAGGACCTTTTCATTAACCATCATTCAAAACACTTAAAAATAAAAATGGAGCATTATAACTATAAAACTGAATAGAAATGCTAGAAAAAAATACCATTATTAGTTCACTGTAAGTGACAATCTTAAATATCTGCGCTGTAATTTGCTAATTACTAATATTTTCATTTTTGAAAGCAAGATTCTGTATGTATTTTTAAAAATATATTCCTACTCTTATTAAGTGAAAGCTACATTAATTTTTCATACATATTCAGCTGAATATTTAGGTTTTAATCTAATTAATTGAGATACATGTAAAATGTTTATGCATGGGGCAATATGTAAATCATCTTTGAAACTCTTGAACAGTTCACTCTTATTACTAAACTGGATGATGATGCTATATGTCACTACAGCAAACTTCAAACATAACAATAGGAAAACATCACCTCAAACTGTAAAATAAACTTCTATTGCTATACAAGATTTATTCAACAAAAGCAATCATTTATTTGAATATTTGTTATTTACTTTTATTTTTATGACTTGGCAATGTGCAACAACTCTGAAACAATCCTATATTCATTGTCTCTGCTCCAGTCAAGGTACAGACTTCTTTATTTTGCCTGTGCAGTTAAATTATGTCTATCTAGGATCTTAAACTCCTAGGGAGGGCTGGGTTGGAGATTACTATCAAATGTTTCAGAGGAATAACAAAATTATTTTACTTTTATAAAAATAATGTTGTTAATTCTCTATATGTTTAATCTTTGTAAAAGATATATTTTTTTTTATTAGTTGCGCAATCAATGCTAGCAGGGTTCTACCAATGAAGTAGAAAGAGAAGTTCATTTGCAGGCAGAGCAATTAAAGTAACTGCTACTGCTGAAATTCCAATTTTTCCAATTCAGATGCAATGGGACTGATTCTTCGATCATAAATTATAATAGATAGATGATACAATCAAAGTAGTTAGCTTTTGATAATAGAAAAGAGAATCTATGAACATATTTAATTTTCCTTGATATTTTTTAATTTGCTTCTATATTTTTGGGATGGTCTGATTTGTGTGCAATATCAACTATTATCTAGTTGCAGAGTATTAAGGACCTTTCAGGTAAGGAAAAATAGATAAAATGTGACTTGAGATGAATGGTATTTTATGATCACTCATCCTACATTTAGATGGACATTAGTAAGATATACATTCTTATACTGGTGGCTACTTCAAAATGCACCAGTAAGCATAAGTGGCTAGAAACAAGAGCTGGGATATATAAATCTATCCATGCCTAAAATCAGTTGAAAGATCAAAATAATTGCAAGCTGTCTTGAGTAGACATAAGACCTTAATCTATAAATTGAGATTTCTGATGAATACTACTACAAAATACAAGTGTCTTTACAAATTAACTCGTCAAATGGTAAAATTGAAAAATATTTTTTTGATGTCTTATTTCTAAAACCATTTAAACTTACAAAAAGTATGATATATTACAAAAAAGGAAGACATGCTTAGACAAACCTGTCATATTCTACCAGGTTAAAAAGGTCGTCACAATCCTCAAAAAGACTGATGGTTCAAAGTTGAAGTAAATAATTCAATACTTGGCATAACAAATTCGGAACCACCAAAAGAACAATCTGATTTAGCATCAATTTTGCTATAAAAAGGTGTGTGAAAAGAGAGAAAGAGATAAATTATGATTCCTTGCTGACTTAATGTCATGAAATTATTTTCATTATTTTTCACAGCCATACAAGACCCTTTACAAATTTCAAATACCTTTCACAGATCTTTTCATTTAAAGTTGAGAAAACTGTAAATATTAATAAGCTAGGTAAAATGGATTTTCTTAAATTAGGTCTTCTAAATTAATGAATAACCTTAAAGCTTCAGGATGGAAGCCACTGTAGTAACTCATAGAACATTGCACATAAAATGAAATTCTTTGTAATAGAATTTTACAATAGGTTGTAGTTTTTCTTATAGTTATTATAGTTCTTATTTTACCAGTGACTTCATGCAAATAGAACTGACAATATAAAAAAAAAACAATTGCACTCCCTTACTGTTGAAAAGGGAAAGACAAAAGATATACGGCAGTGGTTCCAAAATGTGCACAGTGGAATACTTCAAATTTTTAAGGGAACATACAGAACTCCAATTAAGGTGGTAGTGTTAAACTAGGTTTCTTTGGTTCTAAGGGCACTGTGTAAAAATTGCTGAGACACAGGTATAGAAACCAAACAGTATAGAAACCTTTGATGTATGGCATCAAACATATAATTGCAGTTGCTCAAAGATGCTTTAAAATTTGTCCTTTGTGGAATTTAAGGTACTGCTGTTACATCATTATGATTTCTTACATCACAAACCTAAATAGTTTTTGAAGTATATACTGGAATTTTTTTATATATATAATGGCTGAAGCATTTATAGTAGATGTAACTCAAGTACGTCATATTTTATTTCAAAAGGAGCGTTTATGTGTCTATAGTAAACTCAAAAGTATTAGCTGAAAACGGGAAGAAAATCTCCTTGTAGGCTATTAAAAGTTCAAGGATACAATAATAATGATGCTTAATAAAAAATGGCATGAGATTGGGTAACACTAAGACATAATACTGATTGTCAGTGAGACTCCAAAATATTAAGAAAAAAAAACCAAAAAAAAAAACCTGGTCCTGGCTGAAGATTACCAAAAAGCTCTGAATAGCTGTCTATGATTTTACTTATAAGCACAAACTCTGAATTTATTATTATACTAAGGCAATAGTTGTAGTATTAAGTACTTGACTTTTTCATTCATTTTTTTTCTTCCTGTTTCTGATCAAATTAAAAGAATATGGGCTTTTGAACAAGAACTAAATGATGTTCACCAAATGTGATCATCATAAAATATATGAAAATACATACAGATTTTCATGTATTTGAGACCTGTATTGCTCACTGTTGGATAATTGAAGTGACCAAAAAAAAAAAAAAAAAAAGAAGAAAGCATTTACTAATATGTAACAATCTTTTTAAGTAAGGTGTTATCACAAACTTTTTTTATAAAGAATTTATTTCTTTTTAATAGCCAACAATGAAAGAAATAACTGCAATATTGTCCTTCTATAAAAAATAGTCTGGGCGTCTTTAAAATTGAAGTGTACATTAAATCAGAAATCATTAATCTGATGAAGCTCGTTCACAAATAAAGCATAAAAGTTAGCATGGTGCCCAGACTAAATGTCAATAAGTGTAAGAAAATAAGATTTTTTTTTCTCTCTCAAACTAGACTGGCAAGATCTGCTTCAAAAGCAAGCCTTTTGTAATAACTAATTAGGTGGTGCAAGATGCTTCAGAAATTTCAAAAAACAAGGCAGGATTCTTCAAGTTTCTAGTCTCATCTCTCAAATCTAATATGCAGAAAATTGTCAACCTCTCATCTAACATTAGCGATGCTTCATAACTAGTGATGTTCACTTATCTAAGATAAGGACATCTTCAGACAGAAACATTATCTACAAAGTCATATCATATATGGCAATTATTTCTTTTTAAACCTAACAGCTTAAGTTGTTTCAGATCTGATGTGGAGGTGCAAGTAGGACTTTGTAAAGATATTCCTTGATAACATTTCTTGACTCCATTCCTGTATGCTGCAGAGATGAAAATCACATTTCACATGATTTTTGCATCAGGAAATGTAGGAAGAATAACTTTTAAATATTGTGCTAATAAGTAACATTATAGTAAGCTTAATGATGAGAACTACAAAATACAATTATTCAGATAAGATATAATAGATCAGATCCTAGTTGACAATAAAAGTACAAAACGGAGTTTTGTATCAAAACTGCTACACATTGCAAAGACAAGGAAAAAAAATAATCTATAGTTAAGTAAGTCTGCATGTAGCGTATGAATAAATAATATTGCAAACATTTATGGCACTACTGGAAAAAACAACAGCATTATTTTTGTAAAATAAGAAACAAAATCTGTTTTTAATTACTGAAGGGCTTTCAAGAGCTTGTAGTAACAATGATCACTTTGCTGTAACACTTTATTTGTATACTTGGCATTTTGTTTCCCTACCATCTTTCAATTATGGAATGCAGTAAGGCATTTCATTATCCCCTGTTAATTAGCAATAAATATTTAAGTTATAAATAAATGCCATATATGTATATCGTTGTAATTTCCTGAAAGGTTATTCTTTGTTCAGTCCAGTCTTCTATATTATATCACATCAACAAATCTTGAAATTAAAACACAAATACTGATATATTTTTCCTAATGTTGGTAAATTCAATATGATTTAAGATCACAATGTAATCTTTAGTTCTTTCTGTCAAGAGTTAATTCAAAGAGCTTAACTTTCCATTTGTTTTTACTAGATAAAGATTCTAGGAATGTCATTTCAAAGATGAATAGCATAGTTTCAATTAAATATATTTAAAAAAAAAAAAAAAGATATAGTCACTTCAATATTTTTGAACAATAACAAAGGGAACTAGTAACTTTTAATGCTCCCATTTAAATAACAAACATTGCTGATATTACATCTACCAACATCAGAACAAAATATTTGATATATTGTTGGATTAATTATCACAAATTTTACAGTTAAACTTCTATTCATATATAAAATAATGTGCCTTTAAAAATGTTCATTCATTTAGACTACTGCTTACATATATTGTTATTACTTCATAACATTCTTATGAAAACACAGGAGATTAACATAACTATATTAAGTAGGGAAGCAGAAGTCCATAATACTATAAAATTATGGAGATCACACATTCAAATCTCAATTTAAATTAAATAGCTGTGGATTGTGAATGATTGACAATCATCTTAAGAACCCACAAAATGTTATTAAAAATACTCAAGACTTTAGAAATAATGTTAATTAACTTATATGAAATATATGTGAAAATTAATTCTAGTTGCCATTAAAGTAGTATGAAGTATCTTTTGCATTTTAATTTAGCTCCATTAAATAACATCCATAAATATAATTTTTTCTAAGTTTAGTATAATGCTACTTACAAAAATGAGTAATATAAAATTGATAAAATCTGATAATGTACAATTTGCACGAGACGAGATTCTGCATAGAAAGTTTAGAATCAAGACAAAAAATGTGACCTAAAAAAGTAAATTAATCATCACACAACACTGAATGGTTCTAACATTTCAAAGTAGAAACTCTTCAACTATTAATAAACTTGAATTTTCACAGGTATAAGTAAAGACTTGAAAAAAAAAATAATGAAAAAGAAAACAGATGTAATACATAAAATTATACAAAACAAACAAATAGCTTAAAAAAAAGTAAAGTAAAAATTACAAGTATAGAAAAAGCACTTAAACACTAATTTCAAAAATTTAACATAAATAATGTATTATTTGGGCTCCTCCTTTTTTTAAAAATTAATAGATCTTGGAAATATAAATATAAGCTATCTAATCATTAAAGAATTTTCTAATTTTCCTAATGGAAAACTTCGTTTATAATTTTTAGGAAAGTAGAATTTAAATGGACAATGGCAAAAAAGAAAATAAATAAATAAATAAATATATAAATAAATAAATAAAAAAAAATTAATGAGCTTTATTATTACTCAATGTTTGTTTTTTTAATTAGTGAAAAGTAAGGCACAGATTTTTATTCTTTTATTAGAAAGAGCACCACATGAATTTGAATTAATTATCAGCAGATTAATAGTAAAGGTTTTTTTTTTTTCTATCATCAACAGCTAATGCCTAATATGAAAATAACAATAAAAATGCACTTAATCAGAGGTACAACATGAGCTATGATAGATAGAAATCTGAGACAGCTGTTTCATGTTTACTAGCACTCATCAGCCAAAGTTATCAAGCACAATTGATAGGCTCATGATGTCTATGAATATGTGCATTTTTATTCTTTTTTTTAAATGTTTCACTTAGGCATGATAAGCCCCTTTATTTAGCTACCGTCTAATGCTTTTTTTTTTTTTCTTTCTAAAATCTAAAAGAACAAACTAAAACAGTGACATTTTTAAATTTCAGTAATGCCAAAATTCTAAAATTTCGCAATCTGATTTAAAAAGCTTATCACAGCTGCAGATTAATTTGGCAGACACCGAAAGTCTAAAAATATTTTTTTTTGACATGCTTTAATTTACTGCTTAGTCATGCCACAGAGTATCATAAAAATAGAGATGTATATGCCAAAATCACATCCACAAAGAATCAATATTTTATGGATATATACATATAGCACCAGGTAAAGTAGAATTACACTGTTACTCAGCTGAAAGTTCTAAGCATGTTTAATATTTATTCCTTTTCCGAAAAATACTGACTGACAATGCTTTATATATTATGGGGGGGGGGGGAAAGAACTTAAAGACAATTTTTTTATAAAACAAAAACAAAATACCAAACTCACTTTAAAATTCTGTAGCATGTGACCTTTAAATAATAATAAATATTCTGAGAAAATTAAAAAAAAGTAGGGATTTTCCTCCAATATTAAAGGCATATCATTAACATTTATGTTCTAAAGTCAACAGAATTCTAAAATTTTAAGTCACATTATGTACAGGCAGCAGAAAATATGTAATAATGGAAGACTACGGCGTGGTATACATTCTAAATATAATGTACTAAAACTGAAAGTAAGAATATCCTAATATCTTGCAATATCATTTCTTCACTGTAGTTTTAAAACAAATTAATAAATTACTAAAACATCGTTTCTTACTTATGAATCCATAGCAAATGGCAATACTTTACTTCAGGTGCCATTTAAATGATAGATTTCATAAAAGTATACAAAATCCTTTAATTTCATTGTGATCAGTCTTTGTAGTCAGAGAAACTAGAAGTTAATTATCGTGGATCTATTTATCATTTCTGACTGCTTTTAATACATGGCAAAAATATTACCTAATGACCTAATAATGGCACCAATTATGATCAAATATCCTTTGGTTTACCAATATGAATTCCACTTTAAACTTCCTTAATGAATGTTTATAATTCTTCAAAGAAAGCTACCCGAGCTCTAGTTGTTCCAGCCTTTATCTAAAAGATAATTAAAAATAAGTATTAATGCTAGCTTAAATTAATATTTTAACTATACAATCAGATTATTTTTAACTGTTTAGTCATTACTCTATCAAAAAAAAAAAAAAAAAAAAAATAATGAATGGATTATGACAAATAAAAAAGCTGTTAATTTACTTGTTAATTAAAAACCATAGTTTTAATAGATAAAAATAATTTCTTTTACACAAAATCTTATATTATTGCTTGAAGCAGTCATAATTATCACAGTCAATCCATACCATTCATATCATGATACTAAACACTTGTGTTTTAGTATCAGAACTGACCATCATATCAAAAAAATTAACTCTCTGTGGTAATGGAGTTGGGATACACTAAAAATAAGACTCTTATGTAAAAAAAATAATGGTTTTACTAAGAAGGAGAGGATGTATATTACAAATTTTAGTGTCCTTTTGTGAGATGAAAGTACACATGAAATATTTCAAAAATATATGTGGGGTTTTAGGGGCCAACACTCAAAAGATTTTGAGATATTTGACATTGTTTTCATTGGATTTCCACTATTAGAACCCAGCAACTCGAGCATATGAGTCAATTACATTAACCATCACACACAACTGTAGAAGGTTAATTGCATTTCTAACATTTAAGCTAATAGCGAAATTCTAATGAAAACAATGGCAAATAAATCGAAATCCTTTGAGTGTTGGCTCTAAACCCAAATATATTTTTAAAGTACTTTCATCTCACAAAAGGACACTAAAATTTGTAATATACAGGTTGTGTCCTCTAACAGTAAGTATAACTAGTATTTCTTATTATTGATGAATCTTATACATCTTCTGAGTTCCATCTGTGGGAGAAATATAGGTCACTAGTAAGCACAAAATGCAAGCAAAGTTAAACACACAGTTCTTCTGCTATGAATGTACTGCTTGAAGAACTACTGAACTGATTGAACTAAACAAAACATAATCCTTGTTCAAGCTGTTGCTATAAGCATTAATGACCTCAATTGGTTTGAAAGGAGGGATGCAACTATGAGGAGCCAAAAAGCATACAATGCACTGTTAAAAAAAAATGTAGTTAGGGTGGGATGGCGACTTATAACCAGTGTTTTCATGGTCTGACTGCAAACTGTCTTAATGATGGTGGAGATATTTATAAAGAGCTGTACAACAGTGTGAGGAAGTGGAGGATTCGTGACAGTTTGGAAAGCTTAGTTAAACAGCATGTTCAGAGGGCTCTTTTTTTTTAATGAAAATGATTTTATATAATGACAACAATGAAAGTGGAACAACGAAGATGAGTGGACTGAGTTTGGTGCAAAATTATTAGTAATGTAACATGAAATTGACAACATTAAGTTTCCATTGAATTGAGTCAATATTAAGAGATGTATTATATGTAAATTTATGCATTTTGCAAAATGATTTATGAATTTTTTTATTTCATTAAAATAATGCAGAGATGACAAACTGCTTGATATCTACTTCACAAATTTGAAAGATGTCAGAACACCAGCCAATGAGAGGCCAGAAGACTATTCTGCAATACTGCTGACAATTAAAAGAAAAGAAATGTCTTGCTAAACACAATGGCAAAAGGACAACATATCTGTTTGAAGCCCAGCCACATGATCTTGTAGAAGCACCAACTTAAAAGACCACTGGTGTGCCAAGTAGATGCTTTTAGTGAACAGGCAGGCATACCACTGCTGTCCAAATTAAGAAATGCTATAGTATCACATTTGACTGAGTACAATTCACAATTGGAAATGGGACTGTGATCTTCAGTCACACTGAATTTATTTTCATGAAAGTCTTAGTGGTGCCATACATAGATCCATTTGCATTAGTATTGAATGTGTGCAATGATCACATCCATATTTGCCTAGATCTGAATAACAAATGAGTGAGGATCAGTAAATGTCTGGGAGAAAGGAAAAAACAGAGTGCATAAGGATATCACACACAAAGTATAATGGTTTGAGGAATTTAATGGAGGATGGAATAACAGCCTCAAAAAAAAAAAAAAAAAAAAAAAAGTCACCAAATTAGTGATCATTTTGGTAATGAGGAAGGTTGATGTTCCAATAGGATAATGTTCACATACTACCAACATTATCAGATTGGACTTTAAAAAATATCCTTTTGTGATCTGCCAAGATCATCAAATCTTTTTAAATTGGAGATGTCTAGAATATGTTTAAAAGACAATTAGTTTATAGTTTAACACTTCAATTCCTTCAACTAGAGCAGGCATGAGAGTACTTACTGCAAAATCAAATCACAAATCTCTTCAAATGAATGCCAACCAGAACTGGAATTACATACTGTCACAGATCTTGAATAGAAGCAACTGATAAAACTTTGTCGATATGTTAGCAAACCGTCAATGTAAAGATGATGCCTGTAGAATTTATTGCAGTGCTTCTTGAATCCAAACATGACTTTTATTTAAAGGTAACGTTGAAAATTTCATTATGAGACTTCCATACAACTAGTGGTAATATCTCCAATTAACTGTTGAGCATTTAGCTTGCTGTTTTGTATATGATTATCTGTCTGTTTGAGAGAAAGACATACTGTCTATCTACATTCTACAACACCCTATTTATTGAAGTTTATCTCTATGTATAAAATTCATTAAAAGTTCTCAGAAATGACCACTACTTAAATCTTAACTATTATTGCATTAGAGACTAAAGATTGAATTATTAAGAGATGTCAACAATTAAAAAGAAAGTAATACTAATAACTAAACAGATATAGAACAACAATACTAAACAAACACTTACCTTCCTAAGTGTTGAGTATTTATTTTCACCATGAAGAACATTTTCATCATGAATTTTATCTAATTCAGTTTGTTTTTCTTCTACTTTTAATACTTCAATCTCTGTTTTAAGTTCTTTCAATTGTTCTTGTAGATGTTTACTTTTCTCTAAGTATTCAACCCTGAAAATATATTAAGATTTGTTGTCAATCTTTAATTTCATTAAGTTACTATAGTAAAAGTGTGTTCTTATCAATAATATTTCAATTGTTTGGTTTCTCTGCTCTGTACAAAATGCAAAATTTCAGAGAATTCCATAATGCATGGCTTTGTTTTCAGCTAGGAGCTAAACTAGCTTGGCTTTAGCTTGTGAGGTTAAGTGATAAGCTTTAGGATCTTCTAGCTGTAGGTTGACTAAATTGAAGAATGGTGTTGAATGAATTAATGATAACCAATAGAAAGTTATTAGGTATCAAAATAATGTTTTTACTAATTCATTCATTGATTCCACATGGAGATGGAAGAGGAAGCTTGTCAACTAACCAAAATGTAAATGCACACAAATGCCTCTACTGCTTTGTTATCAAGTTCTATTGAAACAAACACTATCAAATATAAATGTAATAAAAATAAATGTTCCAATTGCACTGATGATTACAGCAACCAACTGTCCTGGCAATCTATTGTTTTGTGATTTATGTCTGTTTAAAAGCTTGGTCTGCAGAATGAAGCTAAACTAGCGAAGAAAGCTCATACAAAATAAGGACAAGTGAGATTTGAAAGAAGAATGGTGGTAGATCTAAACAAATTTGTTGAGCTACTGAAGGATGAAAGACTTATGTTCAGGTATCTGGTTTAGAATAAAACCTTAATGCTCACAAATCTAACTTCAGCCCATCCAACATGTTATCACTTGAAGGATGCACAGTTGCTTTATTCAACCATTTCATTAAAAAAACAAAATTTTGTCTGCATGAATGGATTTACCTTGTCATTTCGTGATCAGGAATGGGCAAACTGCTGCATCTGCTGTAGATAGTGTCAGTATGTTCCTCCTTGACCAGTGATATATCAACTGTTGTACAGTTATTGGAATGAGTAAGTATTTGCTGCTTTTGATAATCAAGAAGATGCTGTTGAAGGATAGTTGGACTATGAGGTGTAGAAAATTTAAAGATAAGATTGTCGCTAGAAAAAGAAAAAAAAAAAAAAAAAATCTTCAGGCAAATGAAAAAGGCAAATATTGAATTTTTCTCCCTTAAAGGGACAAAACTTAAAATTCTTCAGGTTGACTGAATGATGAAATGTAATTATTCCATGATGATGTTAGTGATGACCAGTATAGAGCAAGAACTATTGCAGTGGTCAAATATGAAAGTTAAAAATTCTTAGACTTAAACTTTAAATGATGCCTACAGTATGGTCAAAACTGATGAATATTCACCAGTCATGAGGTAACAGGGTAATAAAGATGATCAGCTGCAAGTATCTCCACATCCAAGTGATGGATGTTGTGCCATTGTTGTAAAATTCTGTAAGATGAATGATGCTCCGAAGAAAGAGAATGATTTCTCTTATATTATTAGATCGGTAAAGCAAAAATGTAAAGATTTCAAATGTCATTGAACGATGGGTAAAAAATGCAGACTTAATTTGATGAATAAATAAGTTTGAATCCAAGAATGATCAGTAAGCTTAAAAAGCCTACTAAAAATAAATTATTAGTAAAAAAATCTTTATTAAAGGAGGTGATTGATGTTTTTATACCTGATACAAAGGGTTTTTTGATTAGGAAAGAATCCTGCTTAACATTACCACCAATCTTCCATTTCATATCTTGTTACAAACCTAAAACTATTGCACAAATTTGATAAAGAGTTAAGTTCAATTTTACAGACATGTTGAAGTAAACTGAAGCAGATTACTTGGAAGAAGAAGAAAAAACAAAACAAAACAAACTGCATTACATATTATAACATATATAACGTAAGTGGGAGTTTTCTACTTTATTTGTGATACGTTTGAAAGTAATTAGACACTATGTACACTAACTAGTAATTTAAACAGAATCAGAAAGAAAGATGGAAACAAATATTCCATGACTAACTTGCAGAAGAGTAAGATGTATCAGGAAACATGTATAAATAACAATGATGAAGTAATAAAAATGTTTCATATCCTGTCCCCTATGAGGCATAAAAGGGTAACTCCAGCTTCTGGTAAATCTGGAGAGGAAAAGTAAGTACTGCAGAATATGTATTTTGGAACATAGGTATGATCTGCAGTAATAAAATTGGGAGATTCTGTTTGGATACTTGAAAAATTGTTAACTGGTTGGTTTTTATGAAGGATTTGATCAACAAGTCAGGTTAATCGGAGTTATCATTCTGCAAAATAAATCTGTTGACTTGCATAAGGTCATACATAGGGGTCAAGCAACTCTTTTCAATGCCTTTGAGTCATTGTCATGCTGGTTATGAGATAGAAACCTATGTGGTTATGCTCTGGAATGTCTGTCTATGACAAAGACATTGTCCTTCTACTTTTAAGTGTCTTTGTTAAGAATATCTGATAAATTTTGGCAAGTTCACTGTTATCCCCAGATTAGTATTTCTTAAAAGTTGTCCTCTAGCCATATCCTGTTTTATACGTAAGGAGCATAGTGATCTTGAATTCAATCATGATGTTATATGTTACAGTTCAGTAGCTCTCTTCTGTGAAGTCATGACATCTAATACACTAGTAAGTTAGCATAAAACCTGCTTTCGTGAAGCCTTTTGCTAATGGTGGAGGCTCTATGATAGAGCAAGTAGAAGTAGTTCTACTAGGCATATTGAGAGCAAAATATAGTCAGGTAAATAAAATTATATGGCTTTGTTAGTGAAATGCAAGCCAATATTTCCTGCTGTTACCTGTAAGTGATACACAATGATTTTTTTGGAACTATTATTTACCTTTTCAAAGCAGTGAAACAGTTTATTGACTTTAATTTAATCCTCTCATGACTTCAAAATGTCCTGCAACATTCGTTTCCTCATATCTCACCTTAAACTTTCCAGTAAATGCCTATGTTCCACTGTGTAACATAAAATGACATTTTAGTAAATATAATATTACTTTAATGACAAATATTTGCAGAAATTACTAAAATAATAACTTACCTTACTTGGCAATGTACCCTATGTGATCAAAAATACCTGGACACCTCTCTGCAGTAGCGAACTGAAGCCTAGATGGCATGACGTTGTCATGTACAGGTATAAAAGGAGACAGGGAGTTGTATACTGTTAATTTTTTAATAAGTAACAGTAGAATGGTTTTAACAGTGGAGCTCTGAGACTTTGAATGTGGACTGGTCATTGCCTGCCACTTGAGTAATAAGTCTGTCAGTGACATTTCAACCCTTTTAAAGTTGCCGAAATCGACAGTTAGTGATGTGATTGTGAAGTGGCAACGGGAAGGTGCAACCACAACAAAAATGCGACTAGGTAGGTCGTGTATACTGACAAATCAGAACAGTCGAGTGTTGAAGAAGGTGGCTCACGCAAATAACAAGACATCGATTGAAACAATCACCTTAATTTCACAGTCGTACTAACACTCTAGCCAGCACCATGACTGTTTGTCGAGAGATCAGGGAATTTGGCGTTTCATGGTTGTGCAGCTGTTCACAAACCAAACATTTTCCCTATGAATGCTAAGGCCACCTGAAGTGGTGTAAAAGTGACGCCACTGGACAGTAAAAATATGTGATGTGGAGTGATGAATCATGCTATACCATGTGGCGGTCCGATGGAAGGTTTTGGGTGTGGTGAATGCCCGGGAACAATATCTGCATCATGTGTAGTGACAACAGTGAAGTTTCGAGGAGGTGGCATTACGGTGTGAGGATGTTTTTCATGGAATGGACTCTACCCTCTTGTACCACTCATGACAATGTAAATAATGTAAATACAGAAGGATCCAAAGACATTTCGGCCAGTTAGGTACTGCCTATGGTAGAGGACCACTTTAGTGATGACCACTCAGCATGACAATGCTTTGAGTCTTTACGAGGTCTGTGAGGGAGTGGTTTGTGGATAAGGTTCTGGAAATGGACTAGCCTGTCCCTAGTCCCGATCTCAATCCCATCAAACACCTATAGGAGGAATTAGACCATCGACTTTGCTCCAGACCCCAACATCTCCCATCATGACCTGCTTTGGATACAGCTCGTAAGGAAGAATGGGCTGCCATTCTTCAGAAACATTCAGACACCTGCTGGAAAGTCTCCCTGGCAGAATCAAGGCTGTGATAATGGCGAAAGGCGAACCCACTCCATACTAATATCCATTACTGAGAAGTGTAGCACATGGAAAGTCTGGCTACAGTTTCATGTAGGTATTCGGATATTTTTGATCACATAGTGTATATCTGCTCAAGCAATAGCATTCACTTACTTACATGCAAGATATTAAATGACTTTACGTATTTATAGTATTATTAGCATTTATTAATATCCCATTGCATTATAATCTAAATTCCATATAAAGTGCAAGACAGTGTGTTCTTTACCATGCTAGATCCTAGGTAAAAATTTTAGATCCATTGGACCAAACAGCTACATAGGTTCTTTAATTCATATGAAGCTGGTTCATTTTTTATGATGAACTATATAACAAACCAAGCATTCATTGACTGTTGATTTAATGGATCAACAGGAGTGTCAAATGATTGAAAAAGTTCTCTTAGTCTCCTCAACAAAAACAAAGACAAGGAATTTGCTTGCTACCACATCATGCTTTCTTTCAGGTTTGAGATGACAGCGGACTCACAATTCATCTCCTATTATGATGTGTGCCATGGACCTGTCGTCTTCATTCTAGTAGCATTTCAAGTTTTCATATCATCATTTGCTTCTTTATTTTTTCATCTGAAAGTTTTGATTTCCAACAAGCAGATACTTTCTGGTAACTTAACAGAATTATGTATGCAAAAATTGTGCCATATTAAATTCTAGGTTATTATCTAATATCATGATGTGCATGTTCCACTTCATCTAACCATGGCTTTGACAGACTGAATGCTGGGTTATGGAATGAGCATGGTCAGCCATGCATGGATAATCTTTACGTGTTCATGAAAAATTACCTGCATATCACTGTTCACTTCTCAATGACATATAGTTCCAGACATATGTTTCCATCATTTTTATTTGAATATCAATGTTATTATGGCAATACCCATAAAAAAATAAACATTTTGCTGCTGATACAACACAGACAAATCTACTAGCACATGTGCCATTTTGAAACCACTGTTTAGATGTTCGAGAGATAGTAGTGCTGTTATCTACTAGGATAAACATGAACTTAATAAGCAATTTTAGAGACAGTATTAAGAGCATTCCATTTCTCCCCCCTCAAAAAAATATTGATCTGCCCTAACAAATATAAGAATTATTCATCATCCAATCTTGAAAATAAATGGAGTTCCTGTATCAAAAATGACCTGCTTATCTACTGTGGTTCCTTCCAGATATGGCTTCTGAAGTAATGGCCATATTGACCTTGCTACATTGTGTATGGAATTATTTCACTTTTGAGTCTAGAAGTGAAAGTTATCTGATGCCTGGTATTGAGGCAGCTACATTAATATATATTTCTACATCCACTTATGATGGATTATATGATGAGAATGAAAATCAAATTTCCAATTCATTAACATCAAGATGAAGAACTGCAATGATGTTACCAAGCAACTTTAGACTAAAAGTAAAGAACTAAAACCTATTAGAACTATTATGCAAGAGAATATAAACAGAAAAGGTATATACTACAGAATTAAAACGTAACTTTTGGGAACTGTGCACAGAAAAACCAAACAAACAACAAACAAAATTATTGGAAACCTAACAGGAAATAATGGAAACCTCTAAAAATACAGTTTTAGCAATGCTTTCAAATCAATAATATATTTTAAAGAAACAACTATTTAATCTTACCAACCAAGAATGGTAAGCTCAAAACATTACTGCACTTTTTTTTTTTTGTATTTTTCAACAATGTATAAAAAGACACACAAATTATATTTATTGGCTTGATGTAATAAAATGGTATTTAAAAAAAAAAAATCTTTAATTTAAAACTTCACTATACAGTAAATAAACACAGATTCACAAAAGCAATGTTAAATTAATGGAGACTACAATACACAAAGGTAAATGTAATTCATTGTCCTTTCATCACATATTTAGTTTACCTGATCTGATTTAAATGAAAATTAAATGAAAAATCACTTAAGAGTTGTATGAATAGCTCCTTTTGCATGCATACGGCTAAGCTTGCTTCGATGTTTGGAAGTTTATCCATATAGTCTAACTGCAGAGCTTTCTAACATCTGATCACAAAATTTCATTCTTTACATCAGGACAAGATAGGCTTTTGAATCATATACTTTTTTTAATGCTTCCATTCACTCATATTTTAAATACCTTTCCAAGGATGGACTGCAGTATTAAGAAATCTTAACATTATTATAGTTTAACAGTACTGTCGAATATCGGAATTATGAAGCTCTGATAAAGTAACTACTGTATTTCAAGAAAACTATCATAATCATCTACACTGACTGCTCAATTGAAAGTGGACACCTTCCGTAGTGGAAAAACCCATGCAAATTCGGGCAATAATTTGAATATATTCGTTATAAAACAATACGATCATGTGTAGTTGGAGTCATTTGGTGTCTAACCATGTACTGAGGTAAAATACAACCATCAAAGCAGCTGAGCGATTTTCAATGTGGAGTAGTCTTAGGCTGCCACATTAGTGGCCAGAGTGTGGGAGCCATAGGAGCGACACTGAACATGCCAAAGTCAAAGGCAACATGAAGGAGTGGAAACACAACGTCATGGAGGTGGCCGAGCCTGCATGCTAACTGATAGAGACTGGAGGGCCCTGAAGCAGTTGGTAAGGCCCAACAGTGGAACAACGGCGGTAGGACTTCCAGCAGGAAACGGGAACAACTGTCAGTAACATGATTTGTCGGGAGCTCCATGCCTTAGGGTACACCGGGCTGCTGCCCACAAGCCTAACATCAACCCTGGAAACATCCAGCGTCGTGTGGCCTGGAGTAAAGAGCGACGGTCTTGGTCGATGGACCGCTGGAAGAGTATTATGTGGAGCGACGAATCATGCTTCACACTCTACCGATTGGATGGCCTACCTGAGTGTGTCATCCCAACAGTGAAGTTTGACGGTGGTGGTGTCATGGTGTGGTCATTCCTGGTTTAGATGTGGTCCGTTGGTTGTGATCGAGGGGAACATGGCATCCACACAGTATCTGGACATTTTATTGTGGTCGTAGTTCGGTGAAGGGCCATTTGTGTTCCAGCACAACAATGCGCTGTGCCATAAGGCCCATGTTTTCAGTGCCTGGTTTCCGGAGAATAATGTTCAGGAACTTCAGTGGCCTGCCCAGAGTCCAGACCTCAACCCTACTGAACATCTGTGGGACGAATTGGAGTGCCAGAGTCGTGCGCATCTGATGCGACCGCAAACACGCATCCAAACTTGTGCAGGCTTTGAAGGAGTGGGCAAAAATACAGGTTGCTTGCTATCAGAAACTGGTGGAGAGCATGCCACGGCGTGTGGATGCTGTGCTTAGGGCAAAAGGCCACAGTACATGCTACTAGACACGCTGTAAATAAAGCGTCTGTTCCATACCACAGGTGTCCACTTTCAATTGAGCAGACAGTACATGTTAAAACATTTTACAGAATTTTGTTTGTCAACAATCACAGAATTTTTTTTAATGGATTCCATTCAATTATCTACTATTATTAAAAACTGCTTACACAGAGCAAAACTCTTTTAACTTTGAAAAAGCTGTGATCAACTCTGCTTACAATGATTGCAATGCTAAGTTTGTAGTCTAAGAAGTCTGATTTTGCAAAACATGTAAATAAGAAATGACTATTTTTCTATTATAATTATTTGATTAAGTTAAGCTGTTTCAGAGAATCTTCTATAATTTATATTGTGCTTTAACAATATAAAGCCAATATTATAACAAAGCAGGACAATATGTAAGTGATTTTAGTAATTTTAGAAGGACCAGCAAGACTTTCAAAGATCTACAAGAATGGTAATTTCAAATTATCAACTTCTATATTTTTATTGGTGGTTCTCTAACGAAGAGATTTTAAAGACTCTTTCATTTCTGAAGGGATTTATTATTTTTTTTCCTTAAGATGCATCTTGACAAAATGATTGACAATAAATATATATTAACATTTATCAGTCAGATACAAATCAATTAAATATAGATTTATTAAAAAACTAGTACTAAGTAAGATTGGAATTGCACTAGGATACATAATTCCCATGCACCTTACTTTCCCTCTCAACTATCATTTGACAACCTACCTCTGAGGATGATACTCCATGGAGTATTGAAACCGTAAGGTAATTTTTATTAATTTTATTATACTATATTATATATCTTAGTGCAATCCCAACCCAATCTTACTTTCATTTTTGCACTTTAATCTGTCAACAAACAGTATTAAAAAACTGTTTAGAAAGAATACACAAAGTTATAAGTAACAAGCAATCAGTAAAGACATGTCAATTATAAAAGCAATATGCAATATTTTTGACAGAATATAATATTTTTGATCCTAATAATAATAATAATAATAATGTTGCTTTTTGTAATCAAAGAATATTGGTGAAATAAAAAAAAAAGCAGGTGATAGAAAAAAAACTGTCTGTGCTTCTTAAAATTATGATCATTAATTTTTTAAAAAAAAATAGTAATCTTTAAAATAAACAAAAATTTCCTATATGAAATTGAAGCCTACTTTCCTTGGAATATCAATATTATATTACTACCATCAACTTTCAAAAATGATAATGTTTAAAAACATAATTAAAATGAAAACAAACTTCTCTGTTTTAAAATCTCTGTGATGATTTTTAAACTGCATTTATTATCAATATCAAGACAGGCAATGGCTCCAAACATCAAAACATTCTGAGACATTTACTGATTCATATTCTAAAATCCATTTATTTTAAGCTCATTTACCAGAATTTATTTTTATTGTCTCAAATTTGTACAGGAAGTTCATGTAAGTTGAAATTATTTTTTAAGCCAAGTGTGAACTTCCAAGAGGCTGTCACTCATTTAATTATAAATTTTGAAGAAAATGCTTTAAGATAAAATTTAAGTATTTTAAAATATCTAGAGGCATATCAAAATTTCACGATCCATTCACTTGTTCAAAAGTTATTACACTTTTAATTTTGGTTTCAGACAAAAGTTCAATAATTTTAAAAGATCTACTATTATATCAAATTTTATGAAGATCTGTTCTTCAAAAAAAAATTCAAAAGGTTCAAAAAAATGTAAAGGAGGTAAATGCACACAAAATATAGTTACTTTCCTTCAGAAAATATTTTAGCAATGTAATATTATCCAAAAATAAATAAATAAATAAATAAAAATTACCTTTCTTTTTCTATTTCAAGTGACAACTGTTCCATATCTCCATCAGATATTAAATCATATGTGACTCCACTCTCTGTGAGGTCACTAAGTTCAGTCATTAGAGGATTTGAACTAAGCTGCAAATTACACAGATCATTCATAACTAATTCTGTGTTCAGATCTGGTGCCAAGGTTGTAGGTTGGTAGATATTTTGTACAACAGGCTAATAGAACAACATCAAAATATTAATGAAGTGAATTTCAAAATGAAATAATCAAAACTAACATTAGAGTTAAAAATAATAAAATATATCAGATGAACTCAAACTAAAATTAAAAAAATAAAAATGCCACTCATCAATGTAATTGTTTTTAATCTGAGTGATGTTAAGAACATGGTACCCATGTTGAATTACTCTAAATGTTGTCAAGTACTTTTTTTTTATGTATCTCTCTTGAAGAATATAATCATATTGTTTTGAAAAGTCAGTAGTATAAATTATTTACAAGAGCCCTTATTTGTTTAATTTAGAATAAAAATGGAAATAAATAAAACGCACTTACTTATGAAAGGTTGAATATAAAGATTTACATGGAAATAATCCGACAGTTTCGGAATACTACGCGTATTCCTTCAACAGGGACGGCACAAACATATAGGACAGAGGACAACATTTAGGACGACATGATGGGTGAAGGGTATCTTGAAAGTGTATGTTGAAAGACTTTCAACATACCCTTCACCCATCATGTCGTCCTAAATGTTGTCCTCTGACCTATATGTTTGTGCCGTCCCTGATGAAGGAATACGCGTAGTATTCCGAAACTGTCGGATTATTTCCATGTAAATCTTTATATTCAACCTTTCATAAGTAAGTGCGTTTTATTTATTTCCATTTTTATTCTATTTCATTCTACGCACGTTAAGCCTATTTTGTTTAATTTACCTGTTAACTTTCTCACTGTAATATGAATGTACTCTGTACAATAACTGAACTCTCATGGAAGATCAGTTGTTTTTTTCTTCCCTAGCTGACCAATTGATACATCAACTAATTTCAATGTTATTTCCAATGTACTGTAATATATTAACTTCAGATTTTGTAAAAAAATTCACTTTTCTAGTATCTCAACATTCTAGATATTTAGGTAGGAATACAAATCAACCTTGATTTTTAGATTGAAAATTGAAGTAGAGAAATGTAATCACTGAAAAGACCAACCCTTGTTTTCTTTATATATAATTCTTATGATATTATTTTTCAGACAAAGCATTTTTACTTTTCAAAACTTTTTTCTATTAATGGATAGTTTTTAATTTGGTGGCTAAATGTCACCAGTTGCTGTCATTTGCAAAACAATTTGGTTTATTTTCAGCAATAAAAACAAAAGGTAACATTTTTAATTTAAATGATAGAAACAATTTTTTTAAATAACTAAAATGCTGCAATACGTAGACAATAAAGCTGTGAAATATAACAACAATCTTCAATCTCAGAAGTTCAACAAAATTTGTAAATATTGATGTTTACCTTATGTAATTTAAAGATTTCAATTTTACATTCTGCAGTCAAAATATTATGATCACCTCTATAACAGTTCATAAATACCCTACCCTTTTGCTGAACCAGAACTTCTATCAGAAAAACTTCAAATTAAGGTTATCTGAAGGATATGATGTTTAAGAAATATTATAGAGTATTTTTGTTTGTATCTTATGGCAATGCAAGAAATAAATCATATTATATTTATAGCATTTTTTAAAAATGTTTTTCAACCATCTGATATTTCGGCCAGATCCTGGACTTTGTATATTCATGATGTAAGTTGACTAAGCTGATTTTCGTACGTAAAATTTGATCAATGTAAGTTATATACAGAAAATTAGTCTGATCTATTAAGCCTAATTAAAATTAAAAAAAAAAAAAAACAAAACAATAAATAAAAAATGAATTAAAACAATCAAATTTCAAAAGTAGCGGCAACACTCACTGAAAATATGCTGTAACCAGTTCACTGATTGAAATTTATTTGCATGATGTATGTACATAATGTTGAATCAAAGAACTTCCCTTGCTTTGTCTGCTGGACGCCAAAATACCATTTATATTAAAGCATGAAGTCCACTAACAATGATGATTCTCAATGACAGTGCCAACTGCTCAGTCTCTGAGCAATCATGTCCCAAAGTAAATAGCTATTTTGAGTTTTCGTAGGCAAACTAAGATAGTTATTTCATCTCAGCAAATACTTATTTGTAATTATTCCATGCCACTTCCACAGCAAATAAGATGCCAACATCAGATTTTCAATTATAAACATAAATTTCTGTTCAAGAAATGCAAAAGTTAATATATCTTATTAATAAAATTATACTAACCATCACATTTCTTCTATAGAAAATTCATCTTAAAACTATTACAGTAAATTTGAACAAACCTATTATGATATTTCCCCTTCAAATATATATTATAATTACAGAACCTAACTCCAATAAAAAACAAAGCAAAAAAAGCAAGCAAACAAACAAATTAACCTATTCAAAAGCAAATTAAAGATTTAATCTATTATTCAACCCTGCAGGAAGGGAATAATAGTGACTTTGTCAAAAAATAACTACGACAATAATTTTTAAGACCTTTTGAAAAAGATATAAGTTTTAAATAAAAAAATTTAAAACTTTACATGTGCAAACTGGAGAAAAATAACCACACTACTCATGCATTCAATTTTTAAGCTTTTCTGCAAAATATTACTTACTGTGTAAGTATTATGCATAATTTCTAATAACTTTTCTTTGGCTTGCTTTTCTGCTAATCTTGCCTTTAGTAATTCCTGCTTGAGTTTTTCAGCTTCATTAGCTCTAAAATTGGAAGGAAAAAAAATACATTATAATCTTATGATTACTTTTGTCACATCCTAGTGCTACAAAAAGTCTGGCCTTCTAAATTTGTGTCTGACTGAGATTTTTAATATTATTACAAAATCTCTTATTAGTGTTGTATAGCTCAGTCTTTACCAAGCAAAGAATTAGAAATGAATGAAATGTTGATGTCAAGTTTATATTAGCTATGTTATTAAAAAGAGTAAAATAATACTAGTCAACAATATTTTACTTTTTTTATGTTTGCAAAATTTATTAGGAGGGCAGAGTTTTTGAGTAACATACATTTAAAAAAATTATAAAATATTAAATTAATTATCAAAAATTATAAAAAATTGATATTACCCAATAATATACATAATATAATATAGGTACAGTTAACTCACTTAAAATGCACTTCTAGTCAATTTTCTGCTGTATTTAGCTTGAGCAACATCCCTTTTTAGTGTCCAGCAATAATATTGAAGCATTTTAGGGTTCCATTTTCCTTGGTAGCGAGTTTCCATTGTTTATATATCCTGGTGGAAGCCTTCACCATGTTCGTTATTTGCATGTCCAGGATTTTGTGGAGAAAACGATCAAATGTGAATCCAAAAATGGATTTTCAGAGACATATTGCATCCTAGGACTCTGTAGTTTGCAAGAAGTTCACTAATCATATCTTTGTAGTTCTCGGTTCAACAAATTTACCCTATTTGATTTTTGCATCACTTATTATAGGAAACTTCCTCTTTAGGAAAAGAAAACCTTGGCCATTGTGATCCATTGCTTTGATTCATCAAACCAAGTTTGTTATGTAATGGTGGAAGGTGCACTTTCTCGGGTTCACAAGAGGCTAACAAACAACTTTTTTTTCTCCAGGTGTTAAGTTTTTTTCTTTGGCCACTGCTGTTTCATAAAGTGGTTTCTCCTGTCCCACTCCCATAGAAAAGCAATACAACTTTATGTACTAAACTGAAGTCCTAGTAGAAGAGCTATCACAAATATTTAGATCTTCACAAATAAGCCAAGAATACGTCTCATACTGTATCAATGTCAGTAGAAATTTCATAATTAATATTTTCGATATTTTTAAAATTTAATATTGTCATACAACTCCTTCATGTCTGCTGCATAAGCAAGGAGGATTGGCGGATTTTCATTTCCATTATGAAGGAGGATGGTTTTCAAACTTGTTTTTGAAGAAAAAGCCTCCATTCCTCAGGATTGTGCTGTCCTAATGTACCTAATAGAGTTCACATTATTGCAGTACACTAAGTCACCTTATATGGAGAACAGATGTTCTAGTTCCTGCTGCCTTTGATGGAAATAACATTTCTTCTTTGAGACTTGAAAGTTACTTCACCACAAACGTAACAAAAATTGTTTGGGTGATTTATAGAATTATGAGGTATTTTTTATGAAAATTATGTACAACTTACTTACACGTACATCTCACAGGGAAATGTGCACCAAAAAATACTATTTACACTTTTGTAGACCAAGAAATAGGATTAAAACTCACAAGTGGAAGGTGTTGTTCATGTGAAAACCAGCAACTGAAGCTCTAATAAGCCACATTATGCAAGATTTTCTTATATTGAACGACACATGGTGACTCATTGTTTTCCACAATTTCCCACGTGGAGCCTCTTTTTTCAGCCAATATTCCTCTTCTTTCTTTTCTGTTTAGCCATAAATAAATGATTCATAGCTACTGCAATTAACATGATTTTTTTATTCCTTATGAAAGGTTTGAAACAAAAATAAATCATTAAAAAAAATAAAATAAAGAAAACAACAGGCTGTTTTGAGCAAAAATGTATAATTTTTTTTTAAATCAAGCATGTCATTTACAAAATGAAGGACAAATTGACCTCATTTTCAGAATCGGCACCAAAAAATACTTAAGAATCAGTCAAAATTATCCATTTAACAAAATCAATGTTGACCAGTATAATCAAAAAACAGCATAAAACCAGCAAAACTTAATGAGATAAAATAAGTGCAACAATTTAAAAGAAATCACTACATTATAATTATGGAGATTTTTATTTACTTTTTATTTTAAAGCTTTTGAATTGTAATAGCTTAAATAAGTTATTATGAAAGCAAGAAATGTCTTAAAAGGGAAATAAAATATCAAATACCTCCTCTCTGATTCTTCCACCATTCTAGTTGCAATCATTTCTGCTTCCCTAACTTTCATTTCCATTAAAAATTTTTCTTCTTCAGTCTAAGTTTAACAAAAAGAAATAACAAATCCTTAACTTTTAAAAATTAATTTACAAGTACATACAATTTTCTTACAAGTTGTACGGAATTATATTTTATTGCAAGCATAAAGCTGTTAAAGAAATTTTGTTAATGTTAATCTTAATAAATGAAACACATTTCTTGAAAAATTTGGAACAATTTCTGTGGCAACTTTATATTTATATCAATCAAAAATATTTACTCATCTGTCAAAAACAAAAGATAAAATGATATGTTTACTGCATTTATGAATCATCTAATCAGGTGGCCTATTCTATCATCTCAGAAAAGATTTGATTTTTTTTTTTAAGGAATTCTGGAAGATAGAAAACTTGAAATGGTGTGTGTGTGTGTGTGTGTGTACGTGTATGTGTGTGAAAGTTTTTTCTGCTAATTAAAATATTTAAAGTTGTAAATTCAATTTCTTAAATAGAAAATGACTTTACAAGTAGCTGTTGTGAAGGCAGTAATTCAGAATTCAGTTAGAAAATGATATCATTCATGTAAACCAGCAAAGTACATATCACAGCTTTGTTGTTAGTGAACGATTGCATTTAGAATAAAGATCAACACTAGATTGATTATTATTTATGTTAAGAATTGGGCTGTATCATATGACTGTAAGACAGAGATATGACAGAAGTATGATGGGAAAGCAACTTACATGAAGAAATTACCCTCATTAGATGTATATATACTCAGAAAAGGTTTGCCTTTTGGGGAATAGGAACTAGAGGAAGAAAGGAGTTGCCCTTGTGTGGTTCAAATTCTTCAAAAAAAGTAATCTGTGCAAAATCCATGATGATCTACATTCAACTCCATGCTAGTAAATGCTTGTGGGAAAGGTGAAAATGTTAAGGAAAAGGACTAACTTTTTCTTAAAAAGAAGACATTGAGATTCTGAATGGCAACTTTTTGGGAGCCCTATGATACAAAGAAAATACATCAGCATGGCAAAAGGAAAGGATAGATGTTTTAGAAGTGATGATGACTATCATTATCAATTCACAAGACCCACTGAATCTAGCAGCAGGAATGATGAGTGATGAGGAATAAAAGATGCCTTATGGAGCATATCAAGAACAAAATGAAGCCTAAAAAATCATATAAGGATCACTTTATATAAAAATAATGACATGTTATTGCCTAGGGATAAGATTAACTGAATATGTATGGAGAAAATGTTCAATTATGCAAGAGTATTGAAATGGACATAGTAGTTGAGATTGAGACAAAAAATTTGTAGTTATCAGTATCAGCAATATTACAAATTTTGAATGATGGCAAGGTCTTTTAATAGACAAGTCAAAAATTTAGCAAAAACAAACTGAAAGAAAATAAAATGTGGCCACTAAGCTGTAAACATTTTCTAAAAAGTAGAATGCATTGAATTCTTCCATCCATATATATTATATTATACTTCCTACAGCGTTTCCCACTTTGGGTGGGGTCACTGATGTGTAAGGCGCGCTTGCTCAATATGCAACGTGGCGATCTCCCATCCATAAATAAATAAAAATTCAAATTTGTATTCAAAGAAATAATGTGCATATTGCTTATAAAATTAATCAATGGAACTCTATGGATCAGCATCACATCAACAGGAAAGTGAGATCAGCTTTAAATACACAGGATATTCACTTGCTTGAAGTTGCATGCTAAGTTTCCCATGCTGCAAATGTTAATAATAAATAAATGGTACAACCTATTACTAATTTCTAAGAGGAAATCTCAGAAATATGGGTTTCCAATCAAAATAAACTACTTAATTTTTTTATTTTGAACATTTGTGTCTCATTTCAGTAGGATTCTGACTTTATTCATATTATTAAATTGAACTATGTTTTTCAATTGTAATTTGACTTGTAGACTAAAATTTGAGAAACCAATCAGTGTAAGGGTTTTTCAAGAATATCAAAATCATAAAGGCACATTGCTATTAGATATTGGATTGTGATAATTAAAGTATCTTTATCCCTACTTCACATAATGATTATTATTTGATACATCTGAAGAGACGAAACCATTCAGTGCTTGCACTATCTGTGAGCTAAACAAATTTGATTAATAAGATGAATTTTCAAACACTGCCAAAAGCGTGAAGACGTAAAATGCAAATGATGCTATACTTCAAAGTTGCAAATGTGAGAATTCTGTCAAGATACCTAAAATCTTCAGGCATTCTATCACTTATTCAATCCCAAAAATAGCTTAACCAATCACTTGTAAAATGATGAAACACAGGACTGTGCTCATAGCTCTTATAAATTATTACCATTATAAAATAAATAAATTGATAACCGTTTTGTAAAATATGTTACTCATAGTTCTAGAGTGCTCAATGTTGCACTCTATTGCAACACTTTAGTGCTCAATGTTGCACACAGCTATTGATCCTTTTAAATTATTCTCCTCCCTACATTTCTAGAACTTTCACAGTCCAATTTGTGTTCTACTATTTATTTAATCCAAATACCACTTAAAAGAGTATGGTTAATTATGATAATTACACACACAGCACTATTTCATGTCAACAAACATTCCAACATGAAGTTTGATCCTAGTTCCTCCTTTCCCAATTGTGAAAGCATTTTCTTAATGCTTCTAAGAAACTGATTTGAAAAAAGCTAAATGAAATTTACAGGAAAAAAAAAATAACTATTATAATATAACTTAATGGATACATTAATGATTACACAATCCCAGATTTAGTAAAAATTAAGAAATATATAGTGCATGCTAATTATAATTTCAATTTTGATATCCAATAGCAAAGATTAGTAATTAAAGTACTCCTAGAGACATTCCTAATGAAAACGCACACAAAATTAGGTTATTTAACAGATTACTACAACAAAATTAACTTACTTTAATGGCACTTATTTTTATTCGTTTTATTTCTGCTTCAGCTTCTGCAGCTTTCTTTGTGAGTAATAAAGCTTCTTCTTCAGCTATATGAGCTTTCTCTGCAAGTAATTCAGCAGTTTCTTCTGACCGTTTCTACAAAAGGAAAAAAAAAAATACTTAGAAATCATTATTTCTACAAAAATATATTTGTTTTATAACCTTTGCTTTTATTATATATATATAAGCTCACTGGACAAAAATTAAATCACCTTTAAGTCAAATCATGTTTGACCGTGCCCATGACCAAACAGTGAGTGAAGTTGTCAAATTTGTTGGTGTTTCGAAGCAGACTGTCCAACGAGTGAATAAGAAGTGGGGTAACATTCGTGGTCATGAAACAGGGCGTCAGAACTGTGGTCAGAAAAAGATCCTAAACCAGAGGGACCGGAGATGTGTTTCACAGCTTGTGAATGCAAATCGCTTCCAAACCCGACAGGAATTGTTGCAGTCAGTGAATGCAGGTCCATCCCAACCTGTTTCCGAGAGAACACTGCGACAGGAACAGCATGCAATGAACATTTGGAGTCTGGTACCTCGCAAGAGGCAATTGCTGACACAGGCACATTAAGTTGCACGTCTCCAATGGGCCAGAAATCATCGAACATGGACAGTAGGTGACTGGAGGCATGTTATATGGTCTGACGAATCATGATTATGCCTTTTTTCAAATGACGCATGGCATCGAGTGCACCTACGGCCCAAAGAAGCATTTCATCTGCAATGTGTGGAGGTTGTAGTTAGACCGGAGGTGGGTCTCATGTTTTGGGGGTATTTTTCATACTATGACTTGGGCCCACTCATTGATGTGACCTTTAACATGAACCAGCATGTTTATTTAAACATTCTTGATGATCAGGTGTTGCCCTTCAGTCGACATTTTCATGATGAGTATGCTGTTAGCACTCCCAGTTTTCAAGATGACAACAGCAGAGTTCACAGGGCTGCACGCATATGTGACTGGTGTGATGATCACTCATATACCTTATTGCACATTGACTGGCCCACTAAATTGCCTGTTCTGAACCCCATTGAAAATCTGTGGGACTTTTTGAAACAGCAGGTGAAACGCTGAAATCAGCATCTCAGCAATTTGGTGGAATTAGTGATCTCATTCTCACTGAGTGATGTCAACTGGATGTGACATACCTGCAGAACCTGGTGGACTCCCATCCTAACCAAATCCAGGCGGTTGTCAAGGCCAGAGGTGGAGTTACAGGTTATTAACATGATTTCTCCAGAGGTGGTTAATTTTTTGTCCAGGGAGCTTATATATATTTATATACACACTAGGCAGCTGACTGTTGCTTTGCTCCAGAAGTCTCACGTATGTATAAGAAAACAACATTTTATTATTTATTAAAAAAAAAAAAAAAAATCAACAATTATATGAAGTAAACTTCAAACTAAAAATAAATTAAAGTTTAAATTCTAAATAATACATGCAACACAATACTGAAATCTATTTGTAGCAGTCAGAAATTTGCACAGTTGAATTCACGAAGAGAAAGTGCACTTGATGCAACAACTGCTTTTTATAATTTTCTGTAAGCAGTGATCGGATAAGTTGTTAGCGTGAAAATAATCTACATAATGTTAGCTTTCAAATGATACCAAGAATATTTTTATCACTGAATCATATGTCGAGAAAAATAATAATGTTTCCTATGTGGGAACACTTTTTGATAATCCGTTCCAGAGGCAGAAAACCTTGATTATCTCAAAAAGTACACATCCGATCAAAAAAACGTTAGATAAATTTTTTGCATCATATTTAATGAGGAATCCCATGGTGTGAACAAATGCGGTTGATCTGCCACACCCTGTATACAGTGAAAAGCCAAATGCCATGGGAATAGCAGTGAAATTAGAACTAACGCACTGTATCCATAATCAATGCATTGGATGGCAATCGCAGGATAGCATAGCAGAAGCCGACACACCCAACATTAATTTCTGCGCACTTGATCATTTAAGATGGCTGCATATCGGGAGTTATCTGACTCTCAACGTGGCCTGATCATTGGTGCTAGATTATTTGTCTAGCAATTTTAGAGATCATGCATAAAATGGTTTTTCCAGGTCTATGGTGTCAAGAGTGTGTTGTGCGTATCATATTGATGGCATTTCTATGCACGCAAACCAGTGAACTAGTCGACCTACACGGCCCTTCATGCTTTTCAAGGTCCCTAGCAGTGAAGGAGTATTTCAACAGGACAATGTCTCATGCCACTGGTCTGTGGTTGCCACCAGATGGATGGAGAAACACTTAACGGATTTTACCACCATGATTCCCCAGATAAGAACCTTGTGGAGGATTAGTGGAAAACAATAGAAAGAGTCTATGATCACTTCTCCAGCCCCATCCAATGCAACACAATTATGGTCTATCCGGCAGGATTTGTAGGCAACCATCCCTGTAGAATGGTTCCAGCACCTCGTTGGCTCCATGCCACGTGTTGAAACACTTCTGAGGGGGGGGGGGGCTAGAGGAGGAATAACCCATTATTACGTTCCTATCCCATGACTTTTGGCCTTTCTGAGTATAAGTGGGTCCAGTAATCCAGTGGTTTAGACACTGGACCGTGGACTGAAACAGCCTAGATTCAATTTCTGGAGGTAGTTGGGGTTTTCCATGGTTATTTCTCCTTTCATGGACCCTAGGGTTCACTCAACCCTCTGTCAAATGGGTATCATGTTTCTTAACTGGATGTTAAAGGCAGGCAGGCATCGGGCTGATAATCCAACCTCAACTAGTCCAGTTGGTTGAGAATCACTGAGTGTCTAAATCTCGCCTGCATGGCTTGTAGCGATACAGCTTTTTATATATAAACATTATTCAGAAAGTACATTCTTCTTATTCTAATTTAAAATAATTCTATACAAATGCACCATCAAAACAATGATTCAAAGAAATATTAATACAAACCAAAGCTTCATTAGCTTGTCGAGCTTCATCCTGGTATTGCAATAATCGCTGTTCTAATTCAGCTTTTTCTCTCTCAACTTCTTCTCTTAACTGCTTTTCCCTTGCTAGTTTACTTCTTTCAATCTAAAAAAAATTCATATGTCAAGTTAATAAAAAGCATTCTAAAATTTTAAGTTTACATGAAATTCAGATATTTATTACATTGATAATGTTTATAGTATAGCTAACAACAATAAAACAATAATTATGCAAATCAAATAATTCCTGAAGATGCCCAATACCTGTTTTTTCATGGTAGACTAACATTTCACATTTAAAATAATTTTTTAGTCTTCCAATATCCTTTTTTTTATGTTTGTAATTCAATAATGCTGCCAAGAAACATTCATTGGTGCTTACTCTTTTGTTTGTAGTGTTTTGATTCTGTTTTGGAATGTTCATGACTTTTTAGTTGCTATAATTACACATGAATATTTTTTTTTTTGGTGTTGGGCTTAAATTGAATACAAATGAATTGAAATTTCAGGATAAATTGCTAAAAAATGTTTCCATAATACCTACTTTAAGAAACTTTTGCATTCATTCAATAGACGTAACTGCTGTTATTGCAATGAAATACACTTTAAATTTTTTGCATTCTGAAATCAATAATTATCTAAATACCAGCTTTATATGAGTACCAGCTCGTACAACTCAGTTCAATGAGTTCTAACATTAAATAAACAAAGCTTTTTGAAAATCATGTTTTGCTTTGTTTTTTTTTTATTTGTCATCATTTGAGGGAGAGAGCAACTCACTGTAAAATGATATCTTACTATAAGATTATTATTATTATTATTATTATATAATACTTGGAGTAAAAAAAAATTAAAATGGGATTTGTGAGATTGCAAGGTTACTTCTAACTTATAAATATTGTAAGCTCACCTGTCTTCGAAGTTTTTCCTCTTTAGCTTGACCTTTCATTTGCTGAACTTCCATTGAGTCAGGTTTCCGACGCCGCATAAATAAATCATGGTTTCCAATACAAAGATCAAGAATCTATTCAAAAAATTAAATTCCATATCAGATGTTGACATTTTTTTTTAAATAATTACTTTTTTAATTACTTTAATGCATATTTCTTGATATTTTCTTTCATGGATGTAAAGATCCTATGAATTTTAAAAGTAAAAAAAAAAAAAAAATTATCAATTGAAGAGTAAGACTAATATGAAGAAAATGCTCTTACCAGTTTATTCATCCGTAACTTTTGTGAAAAGAACATAAAATTTGGAGCACTTTTATCTACTGGCTTGATGATGAACTAGAAAAAAAGAATGTAAGCAATTTAAGAAAATTCTGAAAAATTTAACATCCTTCTTTATTTTTTATTTTTTTTTTTGCACACATACAGTGCTTCTCATATTTTATGTAAACATGGTTTAAAAAAAAAAAAATCACTGTCTTGAAAATAATTACATCTTGTAAAAACAATTAAATCCATAGTTAATTGTTGACAGTACTAAAATTTCACAGTCTACAATTTGATTTGTGTAATTAGCACTTTACCCTTAAAAATATCGCAGAAGTATAGCAACAATTAATCTTGAATGATACAATGTAATGCTGGCAAGAATTACTATGACATAATGATAAAACCATTCTCGATCCCGGGAATGGGCCGCTAAGATAAAAACAATAAAATAAAAAATGATCCTGAAAGATCCAAAGTGTTAACCCCTTGCCCTTTCAATGAAAGGCACTCAGGAAATTAATTACAAAAAGGCAACATCATAAGTTCAATGAAAGCAAATTTAACGTCCGTAATTTTTCATAGAGAGAGAAATTCACCAACTATGAATAATTACGGACGTTAAACTTGCTTTCATTGAAATAATGATAAAACCTATAGAAAATAATTTGCAATATGACGGGATATCAACATACACTGAAAAGTGCTGATTAAGAGAATGAAAAAAAATCAGCCTATTATATTGATATTGAAAGATGATTTTAAATTTCTCTTAAACTAAGTCACATGGGGATAGTGACAAATTTTTTGAGGAATTTCAAATCAATGATGAGGAACTGAATAGCTGACTGCTCTTTGATAGCTGCAACTGGTTTAGGTATTAGCAGAGGGAAATGGGTTAATTCGGAATTAGTCATTGTTAAGAGGGAAATTTGTTTAATGTATGAGATTTTTTTTTTAACTATCACTTCAAGGAGAGGTCAGGGCCTGTAGATCGCGAAAATCAATGCCCTTTTGTGAGAAGAAAGCACTCATGGAGTACTTCAAAAAAAATATGGGTTGAAGGGCCAACTCTGAAGTGTTTTCGAGATGTTTGACATTGTTTTCATTGATTTTTGAGTATTAGCTTATTAGCTTCCTGTTCATTTTCTAAACAAGTGCTGTTGTGATGCAGTGGTTAAAGCATTGGTCTGAAGATGTAAGGGTCGTCCGTTCAATTCTCAATGTAGGGACATGTCTTTTTTTCCTTCATCTTTAATTATTATTTATTTATTTAATGTTTTTCCATTTTTTTTCCCCTCTTGCTTTCTTTTTTCTTTAATATAATATAGGATTTTTTTTTTTCCTGATTATTTTAAGAATATTAGTTGGAAAAGTAATATACGATTAGAAATAAATAAATAATATTCTCACTAACTTATTTTTTTATTAGAAATATTTTTATTTATTAAATATAAAATAAGACAAACATAAAAATATGCAACTATTTTTTTTTTTTTTTATCTTGTCTTTTTCTTTCCTATACTAATGAGCTTTTCTCCTGATATTTTGTTAATATTATTAATACTCAATAAAATGTCAAGAGAAAAGCGTATTAGTATAAGAAAGAAAAAAGACAAGATTAAAAAAAAATGTTTAGTTATATTATGTTATTTTTATAGTTATGTTATTTTTATATTTATATATGTCTTATTTTATATTTAATAATTTAAAGTATTTCTAATAAAAAATAAGTTAAGGAGAATATTATTTTTTTATTTCTAATTGTATATTACTTTTCCACCTAATATTCCTAACATAATCAGGGAAAAAAAAACAACCTACATTACATTAAAGAAAAAAAGAAAGCAAAAGGGGGAAAAATTGAAAAAAAAAAAAAGTAAAGAAGGAAAAACAAGCCCTTGCATGGACAATATCTGAGAAATATTGAAGGCAAAAATGACAGCTATTTAACTTGGGAATGGTTAAAGTCGGGTACTATCAAGAAAGAAACTGAAGGATTAATTTTTGCTGCACAAGAACAAGCATTACAGACAAACGTAATGAAAGCAAAAATCCAGAAAACCAGTGATAACCCAAACTGCCGACTATGCCAAGAAAAACTTGAAACTGTCTCGCATTTAATCTGTGAATGCAGCAAAATCGCACAAACGGACTATAAAAGCAGACATGATAGGGTCGCCAGATTAATACACTGGGCATTATGCAAAAAATATGACTTGCCAGCATCTAACAATTCATGGGAACATCAAGTTGAAAAAGTTTTAGAAAATGAAGACGTCAAAATCTTGTGGGATTTTAGAATTCAAACTGATAGACACCTGGATCATAATACGCCAGATATAACAGTATTAACAAATAGAACTATT
>JAFIDM010009631.1:69743089-69790004 GCA_023159025.1 Thereuonema tuberculata | reverse complement strand
GAAGGGTTCATGATCACAATACAGGATCAAGTTATCCTCACATGCAACTACAAGAAACATATTCTACATGATGCAAACACACATAACCACACAAGCAGGAAGTGCCACACTTCATATGAAATGATCGACCACATAATATCAGGCTCCCCCTTCTCTCCTAAACAGACTACCTCCACCGACACAATCAGGTAACGTCAATCATTCGTCAACAGCTAGCACACAAACATTCACTTATTAAGAACATGGTCCTTTACTACAAATACACATCACAAAGCATATTATAGTCATCCTCACATAAGCTGTACTGGGACAGCCCCATTCACATAGACAAAACCATATACCATAACAGACCTGACATCCCATTCAGCACATAAACACTGATTCTCAACACAAATACGCATAGTTAGGAAATTTATGGACACAACCACACATCCATAACATCCCTTACCTCCCCATCACACTTTTTTACACTTGTTGATAAGGTCAACAGACAGACCTACTTTATTGGTATTGCAGTGCTTATCAGCAAGAACATGCAGAAAACTCACACTGACAAGATCAATAAATACACCGACTTAGCACATGAGCTCCAGAAGCAGTGGAGGCAGGACCAAGTAGGGGAAGGTGTTGTACCTTTGACCACCCTTGCTAGTTTCGCCATCTATCAGCATACTTTAAAAGCTTTTCTGTTTAACGTGTAACTATTTTGCAAGTGCATGTTTCTTTAATAATATTGCTTGTTTTCTTTTGATTGTTATTTTAACAATAATGAGCGATACATATATGCCTATAGATTAATTGTTAGGACTTTTAAGATGACTTGATTAACCTAAAAATTGTAGCATGGCGTGAAACGTAAGTTTGACTGATGTTGTACCTCTGACCAGGTCAAAGGTACAACATTACTTAATAATATGTAAATGTTTTTACTTACAGTCATTTTAGCATTATGGAAGATGGAAATTTAAATATTTTTTGCCAAATTTTTATTTTTTTACCAAATCTTATCCAAAGAAAGTAAACAATCGATTGTTTGTCCATGACTTTGAGTCTGATGTTGAATATTCATCAGGGGAAAGTGTTTTCGATATTTCAGATGAATGCCATGAGTTGGAGAAGGAATTAAACTTTGAAAAAGAAGATTTACTTGAAGAAAGTTAAGTCCTTGTCAAGCTGACAAAAAAAAAAACAAGAAATACTTTGTGGCCCAAATAAAGGAAACAGCATGTGAGTATTTTAAAGTTAAATATTTGAAAAAACTACCGAAGATGGCGAAATTCATCCAAGAAGATAACCAGCTCAATGACATAGAACTACAAGATATTGTGACCAGGCTACCAAATCAACCACAGCTGCCGCCACAGCTCGACTAAAAGAATGTCTATTTTTTGGAGATAGACATTGATTTTTCATTGTATAATGTAGAGTAAACGGGCAGGAGTAGGCTACTTAAGCCATTAAATTTATTTCATGTTTTATTATTCTACTTTGAATTGCATATATTTGCCAAATGTATACATTTCTGAATAAAAATGTTAATTAAATAACTTGTATCTAACTGTCAGTTTCTACTACCACCTGGTCAAAGGTACAATACCCTCAGGTCAAAGGTACAACACGTAGTTGTACCTTTGACCACAAGGTATAGTTTTTTTGTAAAATAAAAATAAAATACTTATACTCAAAATCTAATATATAAAACACATGCAGTTGATGGCAAGATGCGTGAAGATCACATGTATCCATTCAGGTAAGGATTTACTTGAGTACAAAAAATTGGAAAATTCATTTAGTGAAAACTGGTCAAAGGTACAACACCTTCCCCTACATGTTGTACCCATTGTCCTGTCCACAACTGGTCTGGTGCCTCACACACTGCATGACAGCCTCAGCACACTAGGACTTCATAACAACACTTACACATAACTCCAGAAGGCTGTGATACTCAACGCAACATGAATAGTTAGGAAATTTATGGACACAACCTCACATCCATAACATCTCTTGCCCCCCCCCCCCTTTCACACTTTTTTACACTTGGCAACATGTGCTTTGGTCCTTGACCCGCTATGTTGTCTTAGCTGAGGAAACCCAAGAATAGAAACTTGTATAATAATAATAAAGCATATGAATAATGATTTTCAATACTAAAGCTGCTAACATTTAATTATCATTTATTCCAGTGCTAAAAGCAAATTGAACAATGTTGTATGGCGATCTAATAAACAATAAAAAAATAAATATAAAAAACAAACAAACAATAAAATAGTTGCTTACAAAACTTCTTACTCGTATTGTCCTTGTTCTATATCTATTCATATCTTTCAAAAAACTAACATTGTGATCAGATCATTCCTATACAATCATGTTCTAAAGCAGATATATTAAGAGATGGATAGATAAAATGAATTCAATAAAGATCTTCAACATGCCAAAGCATTAATAAAAATAATGCTAAAAATTTTCGCAATTTCATTTTATTAATTTTATTCTTTTATGTTCTTACTTTTATACTATACTTTATTTTTATAACAAAAATATTACTTACATTTATTGGAAAATAATTTACACCATACATATCTAAATCCTGTGCAATTTTTAAATATTCCATTTCACCTTCATCTCTAAAAACAAAATAAAATAAAAATTTAGTTATAGGAGTGAAAAAAGTTTATGCTTCAACATTCACAGTCCTGCTGTTTAAATATCTGTCAGCAATAAGACCTTAGTTACATAATACAACAAAATTCATAAGAATTTGAGATGCTAACCTGGACTCTACTATCCTTCGAATTTTAGTTATGGCATTTACCTTTTTAAATTATGTATTAATATTAATAGCACTACTGAAAACATTTCACAGGCAGAAGCTTCTAAATAAAGCCTGTAAAGTTTATAATAGGACTCTTAAAAGAGTGAAATCATTATTTTGCATGTAAAATACAATGCTGCACCATTAAAGAACCTTAAGTAACTTTAAGATTAAAAATTTAAATAAAATCTTAAATATAAACAGAATAAGTGTTTCCAGAATAAGTATGATTTTTTTTTTTTAAATTTTATTTAAAAATTTTTTTATATATTCTTTGGAGCTTTTGGCTTGTTAACAGCTGAATCTCATTTTGAATACTTTTAAAAACATCAATGGCATTTTGTCTATGAATCGAAATATTATTTTATATTTTTATATATAAATTATAAATTGTTAATAAAAAAATTAAAAGAACTAAACAAAACAAAACAAAACCCAACAAATATTTTAACAGTTAAAAATCAGTATGACGATGATTTTTCTTATGATTTTGTATCGCTTAGTAGGAAATTTTTTTAGAACTTTTATTATGTTTAAGAGGAAAATTTACAAGTCACTTTTAAGGAGGAAGTTTTAGAAAATCCTTGCCCAAATAAGAGAATGATAGACTAAGACCGTTCTTCAGAATAAAAGGTTAAATACAACCTTTACAAGGAAACATATGACTTACCCTTACATTATTTAATATTAGTTAAAGCATATGTTAAATTTAATGAACAGAAAAAATTTTGCTAAATACCTTTCCTAAGATACATTAGGCCTTTCATGCACACAGTGAACTTCAGGCCCATCCATTATTCACCAATGTCCAAGGATAAGAAATATACTTTTTTTGAATTATTTGTATATTAATAATTTAAACTGGTTGAAAATGAAATACAATTATCGTTGGAAGCGCAGTGGTGCCTCAAAGGAAAAATAAACAGTAAAAAACTCACTAATAAAAAATTAGTGAGAAAATTCATGTGCCAGACGGCCGTAATGAATTTTTTTAAAGAATAAAAAATTCAATCTGTGCATTGAATTATTAATAAACAAAAATGAGTGAGACCAAACTGTTTACCAAGTGACATCCTGAAACAGCTGTTTCGCGCACTTTGGCGGTCATCATCGAGTAGCAGTCACCAGTAAACGAGGTCTCAATGTGAATAATCGTCAGAAGCACAGTGGTGCTTACTGTTTATTTTTTCTTTTGAGGCACCACTCCACTTTCAACGGTTATTCATATTAGCCTCAGTACGGAGACCTCGTCGTTTACTGGTGACTGCTCCTCGCTGATGATCACCAATGTGTGTGAAACAGCTGTTCCAGGATAGTCACTTGGTAAACAATTTGGTCTCACCTATTGTTGTAAAATACAATTAGTTTATAAATATTATTTAGTTTAAAATTATTTACTATATTAACTTTTTAGTCTTTTATAGGGCTAATAACAATTCTAATCTGATCTTTAATGTGTTTTGTTTTTGAAGTAGCAAATAAGAATCTGATAATGAAAAGTTCATTTTGAGTTATTATGTACATTTTGAGTTGCTCATCTTAGATAAACTTATCTTATTATTATTTTCTATCACTAAAACAATTATCCCAATTAAGAAATGAAAGTAATTTATACAATGCTTGTCAAAGAAAAAAGTAATAAATTACAATATCAGATTTTAAAAGGATTTTCCAGAAAACAGTCAGTTCCTTGATTCAGTACCTTTAATGAAGTTAAAAGCCGAGTGTTCTAAACATTAACTGGGAAGGTTAAGATTCTATGTATGGAAATTCTCAAAGTAAATAGAAAACCAAACTAGGCCTAAGAAATTTGAAATTTAGTTTAATAGAAATTGAATCATTGAACTATTATCAGATTTTGAAAATACCAAATAGAATTGCCATGAAACCAGTATTTCACTAGAAGTTTAGTAACATCAGCAATTAATATGAATCATGACTTTTAAAGTTTTACATTCAAGTTAAATAATATGCTGAAATTTAAAACAAAGCAATTTGGTTGCCAGAATTATTTTCAAAATACTTGTGATATTAAAATTTAACTTTTGTAGGATAATAAGTTATAGGTAGTTGTATTCTTTAAATTGGGAAACTTACTAACCTGGACATGCCTCTATGATCTGCATACCAAATTTTAATTCTATCTTCCCACATTTCTGGAGTCATCTGATATTGGTCTATAACTCGTTGTGGGAGAAGATCTTCATTTATTAACATTCCTGGTTTATAAGTTGCTTCATCATAGTCTCCATACTTTTCAAAGAAAAGAAAATTTTATTAAGTCTTAGCAAGTAATATATTTACAGCCTGAAAAGATGTAATTGCTGAAGATAAATAAATACAAACATTTCTGAAACCATCGTAACAGTGTCATTATTTTCTTCAAATTATGTTTAAAATAAAACAATCAGATTTAGGTAGGTTTCAAAAAGTGCATTAAATTCTATAACTAGGCAATTGCTAAATAAATATGTAAATGTACTTGCTATAAAAATTAAAACTTAAATTAGTTCCCTGATAAGAAGATGACATTGATAACATTCATTAAATGATGAAATGAAAACCAATTCTTTCAAATTACGACTTGTGAAGTAAATAGAGAAACTTGAAATTAACACAGGAAACTAATTGGGATGCTAATCTCCAATGCTCACCTTCCTGAACTTTGGTTTGTTATTGCAGCCAGGATTATGGATGCTAATGAATGGGTATGAATGTGTATATGTGCACTTTTCAACTATAGTAAATTGGATATTCCAATGGTTTGATTAAGTTTGGATTAAAAAGGGCCTTCTCCTATTTTACAAGATCACTGCCTGCTGTTTCTGCCACTGAACTAGAGAGAACAGTAATATGCTACTGGAACAGAGGTTAACAATGCCACTGATAATGTTGTTAAGTTTTACTAGCAAGGAAGCAGAGTGAGTCTACAGAACGAAACTATAGGGCAGATTTAGTGAATAGTATAGAAAATGAAAGAACTTAAAACAGGAAGATGGCTCTTAGCTATACTTTTAATCTTATTTAAGAAATAAAATATACAGAAAAGTGTAAACAGCTTATAGAGAAATCTTAGAAGGATGAAGCACCGAATTGGATGGTGGCTGACAGAATCATGTGGATTAAACCTGATAAAGAGAAAGGAAAATGATTTGTATTTATGGTTCCACAGACAGATTATAAAGAAAAGCTTAAGGTTTCATTTTGTTCTGTAGTTTTTTTTTTAATTGTTAGTATGGAACAATGTTTTTAGGAATTAGTAAACAAAGAGCTAGAGATGAAAATAGAACTTAATAGAAACATCAGCAATGACCAACAAAACATTATTGCTGATGTTTCTATTTTCAAAGTTAGATAAGCTATCAAAAAATCTTATAAATGGAAAGCATCAAAAAGTGAACGTTAGGCCTGAAAAGTTACAATTTGGAAGTTGTTAAATAATTGCTTTATTACTGTGACATTAAATGCACTTACAAGGAGAGGTTATGGATTGTACATTATGAAAATCAATGCCCTTTTGTGAGAGGAAAATATTCATGGAGTACTTCAGAAATACACAAGGGTTGAAGGGCCAATTCCTAATTGTTTTCGAGATATTTGATATTGTTTTCATCTATTTTTGAGTATTAGCTTATTAACTTCCTGTTCGTTTCATAAGCAAACAGGAAGATTTTTTTTTTTTTTTTTCCTTTTTGCTTTCTTTTATCTTCAATATAGTTTTTTTTTTTTCTTTTCTGATTATGTTAGGAATATTTTGGTGGAAAAGTAATATACGATTAGAAATAAATAACTAAAATTCTCTCCTTAACTTATTTTTTATTATATATTTTTATTTTGTCTTTTTTCTTTCCTGTACTAATGTGCTTTTCACCTGATATTTTGTTATTATTAAAACTCAATAAAATGTCTAAAGATAAAATATAAATATAAATTTGTCAAGAGACAAATATAAAAATATGCAACTTAACTAATTTTTTTTATATTTTTTTATCTTGTCTTTTTTTCTTTTGTATAATGCACTTTTCACCTGATATTTTGTTAATAGTATTAATGCTCGATAAAATGTCAAGAGAAAAGTGTATTAGTTATAGGAAAGAAAAAAGACAAGATTAAAAAAAAAATGTTTGATTATATAATTTAATTTGTATATTTATGTGTGTCTTATTTTACATTTAATAAATTAAAATATTTCTAACAAAAGTTAAGGAGAATATTATTTTTTTATTTCTAATTGTATATTACTTTTCCACCTAATATTCCTAACATAATCAGGAAAAAAAAACCTACATTACATTAAAGAAAAAAAGAAAGCAAATGAGGAAAAATAAATAAAATTAAATTGGAAATTAAATAAATAAATAATAATAATAATTAGCAAACAAACAAACAAACAAAAACACTTGTTCCCCACGCAGAATTGAAAGCACTATCCTTACATCTCCAGCCTAACACCTTAATCCACTGCACCAAAACAACACTTGCTTATGAAACAAACAGGAAGTTAATAAGGTAATACTCAAAAATCGATGAAAACAATGTCAAATATCTCGAAAACAATTGGGAGTTGGCCCCTCAACCCATATGTATTTCTGAAGTACTCTATGAATACTTTCATGTCACAAAAGGGCATTGATTTTCATAATGTACAAGCCATGACCTCTCCTTGTAAGTGCATTTAATGTCACAGTAATAAAGCAATTATTTAACAACTTCCAAATTGTAACTTTTCAGGCCTAACGTTATCACTTTTTGATGCTTTCCATTAATAAGATTTTTTGATAGCTTATCTAACTTTGAAAATAAAAACATCAGCAATGACCCAACAAAACCTCTCCTTTTTTAAGTGCATTTAATGTCACAGTAATAAAGCAAAGACGCTTGGGAGTTGTTCCCTTAACCCATATATATATATATATATTTTTGACGTACTCCATGAGTACTTTCATCTCTCAAAAAGGCATTGATGTTCGCAATATACAAGCCATGACCTGTCCTTGTTAGTATACTGTTCTTCGAATTATAAACAACATCTTTAAATACAATAAGAGAATCATTTAGCCTAAGTTACTAGATGATGTATTATCAGCATACTGAAATATGAAATATTATAACTGCTCAGGTCATAAGATTTAAATAAAGGGAACATTTTTTTATAGTTATTGTGAATCAAATATACAAATAACATATACAAGTTCAATTTTAAACATTCATCATTACAGTATAAGCAAGCACATGCACATACAAGGGTTAGCTACTTCTAAAAGACAAAATAATGATTATGTTCAGCACAGAGAAACTTGGAAAAAAAAATCACCCATTATATCAAATATGTAACTGCAATGTAAGTATATTGAAATTCCTTATTATTTCTGTAATTAATGACCTTGTCTCTTTCTCTTAATCTTGCAGCAAACCTACCTTGATAATTACCTAGCGAAACATTTTAAAAGTCAAATCATGCCAAAGAAACTTTTTTTAAGAGTTCATTCTCTTCCAAATAGTAATATAGTTGTGTTTGAAGTGAAATGGGGAAGGAGGGAGTGATGACCAATCATTGTGCAATATTCTAGAAAAGTGATACAACATTCTGCAGAATAATGAATGTCCCATAGAATCAATCTAATAAGAAATGGAAGCTGTGCTATTTGAGAAGAAGATAAAAATAACTTGCCAAAGAAACCACTTGAGTTGTTGAGGGATCTTAATTTCCTGTAGTACAGATATAGTTAGTAAGTAAATGGCTGCAAAACTTTTTATGACCTAAGTTTAGAGATGAACATATCATCCAAATAAACATTTTTGATATGAAGAGCCCATAATGATAAAGAATAATGATAAAAAGAAGCCTGAGAAAGATAAGGGTTTCTAGATAAAGGAACAAAGCGTCTACTCAACTGTTCTTTTTTTGAATCAAAACTTATCTAAAGAAAAAAACAAAACAAAAACAGGACTGTTGTTCAGAGCCTTTTTAAAGAGTTAAATTAGCAATAGACCATAACAAGTGAAATCACTGCTATGTTTCAAGAGACAAGTGTGCAAGTGAATGGAATGAGATATCTACCAAATCAAGAATACCAAATCATATATTATAGGGTCTATTCCTCAATAAGCCTTTCCTAGAGGCAAACATTTAATGGAAAGTAGTGAGAAATATCCATCAGAGCAAATAAGGGTCAAGGAGAGAAGAACATAGCTTTTTTGCCAAGTTTCAGTGTTCTCTCAATATTTTTTTTTTTAATTTAATAAATATGAGATATTCAGCCTCACAAAATTAAAATTATACAAAGTTACATAAACTTTAAATGCAACTCAGGATTACATGAAAGCCATCACTGCAGGAAGAGAATACAAGCAGCATAAAGAGGGAGGGAGGGAGGGAATAACAATGAATGATAAGGCAGAAGTTTAGATCACTGTCTTGCATTATGAAATATTACAAGACTTAAACCTTTTCCAGTATGCACCCACTTGTAATTTTTTTCAAAAATAATACTGTGTATCTTTTTTTCAGAGACTAAGAGGTTTTCAAAGAGCCGTCATGATTATTTTTAATATAATTTTACAAAGAAATAAGGTATTTGTAATATCATTTAAATAAAAAAAAAAATACTGTTGGCTCTAATTAATAATTATACCTTCTACATGAATTTCTGATCTCAAAAATGCAATTAAAAGTTACCCATCATCCAATCCAACAAGTGCATTTTTAATAAAATTTTATTTATTAAATTTTTGAGGCATTATTAACATTATTTTTGCCAAAAGTAATTACAAATTTTAAAAAAATGTATTGATTATAAAGTGATATATTTATAATCACAATAAAATGCTTGGATTTCTGAGATATTTTCTCTAGTTCTGTCTGAAGACACACTTTAGAAAGAATTTAGAGGTCTGAAGTCTATCTTATAACAATGTTTTAAGTTTTACTAAACTTTCAATTTCTAGCAATTTTAGAAAATGTTTGAATTGTATCCTTTTGACTTCTGAATTGTATAGGTCTACACTGGAGTTATGTCACTTTATGTTCCAGACTGATGCTGCAACTCAAAACGCTGACTTTTTTTTTTCACTTATCGATGCATGTTTTCACTTATATACATAACTGACAAAAATGAAGCGTATGTAGCTAAAAGAAATAAAATTTTATTTGACAGAAAATGGTAAGCAATCATCCTACAACTTTAGGAATAATGGCAATTCAAAATGTCTGTTGAGTTTGAAGTGCTGTAAGTTGAAGAGCTAAAATTTGGCGTATGCTTGTATACAAATGAAAATTAATATTAAATCACTTCCCTCGGTGAAAATTTTTTTTTTGAAAGCTTTTATGACACTCAATAACAGAACAGTTTCAGACACATCCTAATGAAATGCCTTATAAAAATATAAATTAGTAACTAATTTCATCAAGTATTTTTTTCCCAGCCTCCACCCCTTCACCCTCCCAACTAACATTTGTATGAACAGTATACCTTTGCTTGAACGGCATATGAAGCAAGCAATACAGATGCTTCTGGTGGACAATAAATACTCATATTAAGAATAGATTGTTTAACTTGAAGGAAAAAGAGATGTTGAGTAATTTCCTGCACTAATTCTTCTGAAACATCTTCTGGGAAAAATTTGGCAAGGAACATAAACTGTGCAGGTGCCTTTTTAGGTATATCTTGTGCTTGAACCTAGAATAAAGAAATATTTTTATTTTTATTTATCCTACATAAGCTTTAATTTTTAAAGCCTTTGATTAATAGAAAAATTTAGTAAAGAGAACACTATTTACATTGCAAAGTGTATATGCTTTGAAAAAAATAAGTACAAGATGATAGTCATATTTAAAAACTGAGGCGAACCATAAAAGCACGTTATTTACAATTAAAACTGATCTTGCGACGTTTCAGATCTCCAATGTGTGAGACCTTTTTTCAAGCAAGTCAAAAATTCAAGGGATATTAGTACTGCACATTAATTTATTTATTTTAATATGAAGATGCTAGTCATTTTGTGTAAATTTTATATCAATTTCAATGGCCATGAATTTTTTTTTTTTTTAATGAAAAGACAGAAATCATCAACATATGCTGTACATGGTAATAATCACATTATTCAGACATTTTTTGTTAACTCCTATGAAAATAATTCATTCAAATCCAACATGTTAACTGTTAAATTGTAGCTGGATATATCATCTGACTAGGTAGTCTTTTTTTTTTCTTAAAAAAATGTTTAAGTTTTACTTTTTTGTTAGAATTTCCTGAAGATGATAGGATTTAACAAAGGGATACACACAGTTTATAGTATTTTACTTTTGTTATTATTCTTAATTAACGTTCATTTTATACTAAAAATCTTATATATATGTAAAGGTGTGAAATGGCTACACAAGTATAATGGGAACTTTATCTTGGTATTAATATAATAAAGGAAAAACTGTTATTCTGGCTAAATGAAATTGTAAAGAAACTTTATCAAGTGCAACTTGTCAATGTCCTGTAGCAAACAATGTTGCACACATGGTATAAAGATGGATTTAACAGTCACAAGGGAATAGGCCTCAATCTACTGCTGATGTTGAACACTGTTGAACACTATAACAAACTCTTTAAGAAAATTATTAAAATTTATCACTAGGGCCACACTTATTTCAACATAGTGATTTAAACTTTTATTGTAGTAATGATAACATTTGCATTAGTTTGCAATTAGGATGATGTAAATGAATTATTTCCTTCATTATTGTTTATTTAATTCAAATGTGAATCTGTATTATTTTCATATATAATTTGCTGTTGAGAAAAGGGTATATAGGTCATTAAATAACAGAAAATTTGTTTCAATGGAGATTTTTTTGTGCTTTTTATAATCATAAACAAACCAATTTTTAAAGCATTTAAAACGATAAATATGAAGGCTTAAATAAAATAAATACAGTGAAACTTCTCCGAGCAGCCACCCCTGTATAGCGGCAACCCTTCTAAACGGCCAATTTTTCATGGCACGGATTTTTCGACTCATAGACCTAATGTTAAAATAACCTGTATCAGCGGCCATCCGACCCCCTCTAAACGGCCACCGAGTGGGATCGCCCATTTCATTTTTCAGGAAATTCTACTCACTCCATGCTTTAATTTTTACGAAATTATCGAAAATTCCGAAGCGGTTGCAAACGAATCGGTTGGAGATCTGCTTTTTAAAGTAAAAAAAGAACTTGAAAAAATGGTTGTTTTAGAGAAAAGTAAAAACTTAAAACAGACACAAATTATAGCCTTTTTTAAAAAAATGCAAGAAAGCATGAAATAAAGTACTGTACTATTTTCTCTTTAGATAAGTTTTAAATTTCATTTTAAATAAGGAATATATGTCAGACTTGTTTATATTATGCATTATAGCAATTATCTTATAATAGTAAATAAAACCCTTCAGAGCGGCCAAATATTCTCGGTACTGTGGGGTGGCCGCTCAGAGAGGTTTCACTGTAAATAAATAAATAAATAAATAAATAAACTAACAAACAAACATGAAAGAAATGGCTTAATGACCTTTTGAATATACTGGTCGACATACTTCAAAAACTAGTTTTGAGATTTTTGTTTCTTTCAGAGATCTGCCCAGTTATGATATTTTTATCTTTGGCTAAGAAAGAGGAGGGATAGGAAGGTCCGCATCCATTCTGATCTTTCTATTTCATGGTAGAATTCTAAATTAAGAAATCTTCCCTTTCCATTCAGATAACTGATTGTGTCGTCCTGCACTCATTGCTGGTAGAAGACATTATCTTCTTAACAAAGATTCAGCATTTCAATACGGAACCCTGGTTGCAATAAATGAAAGATTTAGGAGTAAATAATGTTTTTCTTTCATTGTCTCATACATGCTTGTGTGTATAAAAACAATACTCATGGTTCAATATTGCCCTTGTTTCAATTTGATTTTAAGTAAAATATTTCACAGAATGATATACAGTTTTTGTCATGACTTTGAGCAAATACAATCTGCATCTGTGAGTTAACAAAAGTGATTTTTTGTTGCAATATTTTAAAAGATAAAATATCCACTTTGTAAAAGAAAGAAAGAAAAATAAAAAGGTCAATAATTTCTCAAATAATTTCCTTAAAAAAGAAAAGAGTTTTAATCTGCATATAAAATCAATTTATTTATTTAAAAACTGTGCTATTTCTGTTCTTTCTTACAAGAGGTCTTGGTGTAACCTTTGAAAGTTAATTGATTCTATTATGCTATAGGGTTGTTTCTCATGGTTTCAAATGGTGCCCGAAGCTAATCGGAATTGTAAATTCAAGATCATATGTTTGGGATAAGGATGAAATGAATACACACACACACACACACACACACACACAAAAGAGGAACTACTAAGCAATTATGTAACCCACCCATCTGCAATAGGGATGATACACCAGTGGAGATAACTCCAAGTTCAAAAACAAGCAGCAACAACTTTCCTACAAATTCCATTTGTTTCTATTTCTTTTTATTAATATTTAGCATCATCTGACTTAATTGGAGGGTATTCTAGAAAAATCATTACTACATACTACCCCCCCCCCTTTTTTTCTTACAAACAAATGATCAAAAAGTCAAGGCATGCAACTACACTTTCTTCCCAAACTAGTTTGCAATTCTGTTCTTCCAATTCTCTCTCAAAATCTGTTCTAGATTCATCATGTTCGATATGATAGGCCCACTCTCAGCATGTCAACTTACATATTTTTATTTATCAATATTTAGTTCAAGACAATCAACTATGAGTACCTTTATCAATCATTCACAGTAATACAGGAAACAAAAGCTAATTACTATTAGAGAGATATCTTTTTTTGTTAAACCAACTATTCCCCAGTAAATTAATGTTACCTTATTTGAATGAATTATCGCTAACAAAGTGTAACACTGTTTTCTATGTTTTTCAGCTTATCATAGGAGATAGCAGTTAACCCTTCATGTCGGATAGTTTCTTTCCTGCATATGTCTCTCTATCAGCATTTTTTTTTCTCAAGAAGAAAGAAGCTAAAAGAAACTTTTTTACTGACTAAACTACAGCACGGAAAATTAAGTTCCACCACTAAAATTTAAGCGTATTTCATTGTCTCTCATCAGTGAAAAATTACAGAATTACATTGAAAATTAACAGTGGGAGGCCAACAATTATTTACCTCTGCAGAGAACGTATTCCTGTACATCTTACCGGCTTGAAAGGTTAACCTAATAATGGCTTTTTTTAATTTTAATTATAAAACCTTAAAGCAGAACAGAAATATTGTCATAAAATGGAAATTAACAATTTAAATTAGTTCTGATTTAAATATATCTTATATAACTCAACAAAAAACTTTAGAGTAAGATTAAAACAAAAATTATATAATATGCAGAATATAAACACAAAAAAGTATTCATTTATCAATCTTAACACAGATAAAAGTTAAATGAAATATTTCATATGTTAAAGAGAAATTGAGAATAAATAAAATGCACTTACTTGCAAACATGATGAAAAGAGAATAAAAAAGATGGCAATAAACCTACAGTTTCGGAATACTCAGCGTATTCCATCATCAGGGACGGCACAAACATATAGGACATCACAAAAACATTTAAGACGAGACGAGATGGTAATGCCTAGTGAGAGTGAGGGAAGTCACTTTAGGTTTATTACCATCATTTTTATTCTCTTTTCATCATGTTTGCAAGTAAGTTCGTTTTTATTTATTTTCAATTTCTCTTTATTTTAATACACGCACGATATGCCTCCTTGTTGATATTTCATATTTACTTCGGAAAACCTTTGTTTCAGTTTTTTTTTTTTTTAGAAAATTCTAAATACGTTTTGATTATATGCTTAATATCATACACACCTTGGCCAAAAAATTACGAACCTTTATTAATTCTTGTGTTATTTTAAAGCTTCATACTTTTTTAGCTAGCATGTAGTAACATATCATAATAAATAAATAAATAATTACTATTGTGATTCTTTGTTTGTTATGATGTTCAAATAACAACAGAATCTGACAGATGAGGGAATCTATATTGTGTGACTGTAATTTGTAGCATATATAAACATAATTTTAAAAAAATGAAAAGAAAGTTAAAAACAACTAGCTTTGCTATTTCAAATTCTTAATGTTTGATGTCCTCTCTTTTCCTCAACTGTTTCTTCTTTCTCCATTTTTTTTCTTCAAATCATCCTCTTTGAATTCCCTAGCATTATTATTTTACTATTCTATGGGTATTCCTGATTATTTCCATGTTTGTTTAAAAACTCCTTGATCAGGATACAATTTTTCTTATTTTGACTGTAAATACTCTATTACAAGTTTTTGTAATGCAAACAATTTATAAAGAAATGTATAGTATTTGAAATCATCCTATTAATAGGCAAAAACTCTACGGATCTTTGTAAATTTGTAATTTGAAATAACCAATCACAGTGCAGCGTTGGAACACATCAGGCATGACGTCACGCCCATGTTTAAACATGGCGTCTCGAATATTCTTCCCACTTCACAACGACGGATCGCGATTATACAATTATTATCAGTGTATTGAGGTTTTCTTTCCCACATAAATGAAGTTTACACTGAAATGCATGAAGTTCATGCGTCAAAATTTATCAAAAAGTTTGTAAAATCTCGGATTTTACATAATTTTGGCTGTGTAGCCACACTCTCAATACTCAACAAGTAGGGGACAATGACGAAGCATGTGCCATCATTGTTGTCCAGACAGGATTATTGGTATTGGCTGTTGGACATTTGTTATTGTTATTGTTGAAACTGGTAAATCAATTTTTTATTTTCTTTTATTTTAACAAAAGTTGGCTTAGTCATTCAAATTATATGTGGGCTTTTGCAGAAGTCATGGCTTTTAAAAAATGAGCTTAGAATATCTTTTTCAATCTTGTGTTTTTCAAAAATTTCAGGGTATTTCAAAAATGTGGCATTTGTTCTACTTCCGTTAATATTGCCTCAATTTCGACGAGCCTATTCTTTTAGGGCAGCAGGTTGCCATTATGTTTCATAATGAGAAACCGCAGCGCTGGCTACTACAAAAGTGGTAAATCAATTTTTTATTTTAACAATATTATAATATTATTTTAAGAAATAAGCCGATATTCAAATTACATGTGGGCTGTTATGGAAGTCATGGATTCTAAAATAATTAGCTTAGAACATCTTTTTCAATCTTGTGTTTTTCAAAAATATGGAATTTGTTTTACTTTCGTGAATATTTCACGGGTTGCAACTAGTATCTTATTAATTTTTGAAAATAGCAATCCACTGAATTGTATTAAATAAAGAAAATTAATAAATTATACCAAATATTATAAAATCTTAATAATCATCACACTAATTCCTTTATAAGACTGCAATATAAAGTTGGGAAATGGAATACAAAAGTTATTAAAGTTTGTGTGTAGTAATAGTTTGTAATTTGACAAAGTAACTTGATCAATTTTTTTATTAAATTTATTAGGCAATAAAAAATAAACCAATATTATGATTCTAACATCTATAAATGAGGTAATGCCTACGATATTTTAATTCAAATTTTAGTCATTTTTAAAAGATGCATTTGAATGACTTGCTATTGAAATATACACTGCCTGACAGAGAAAACGCCACACCATGAAGGAAAGCTCAAAACAGACCAAACTGCATGCATAGATAGGCAAACGGGTATATGAAGTCTGATGTAATTATCTGTGGGCTCTGATGTGAGTCTCCGAGCTCCAGTTCCACTACGACGGTTTACATTTCCTTCCTGGGACCACTGTGTCCAAATGTGACCAACAGTTGTGGCATCACGTTGCGTTTCTTCCGCAATATGGCACAAGGACAAACCGACGAAGACCTACAATGAAACCTCTCGTGAACGCATCTGTTTGATGAAATTGCATATGATGGTGTCTTAAAGGCATTAACACTCCTTGTTTGTTGTCCAGACACACTAACAGCAAAAAACACTCACTTCTCGCAGCTGGGGCAACATTTTGAATGATGGCTTCTTATGCTGGTTATTATTTCATGTGCGCAGTTCCCATGATTGGCCAGAAATTTTAAACATTTGCATAATTTGCACATGCACATCCACTCTGCAATTTGCATGGCACTGCATTCACATCTTCATGGTGTGGCATTTTCTCTGACAGGCAGTGTAAATTGAGTTTGCTCTGATGGTAAGCTTACAAAACTAGTACTGAAGATGTCACAATATTTTAGTAAAGATTTATTTTTTTAATGTTTTGGGTTCTTTATTCTCCTGTTCCAAAATCATCGGTAAGATGAAAAGTAGCTCTAAGCAAATCATTAGTAAAGTAGCCAGAAAATTATAGTGTTAAACTTATTGGGGGTTTTGTTACTCAAAAGGAAATTGGAGGACTGAAGCTAGTCAATCAACTTGCAAAAGGGAGCAAAGATACCATTTACAGAACAGGAACAAATAACTTGAAACTGGGAAAACCACAAGAATTGTTCTTTGGGACTTAATGTGTCTCAACAAAATTTTACTGGACTACTATCTCAGGTTAAAAGAACTTGAAACGTTTCATAGGAAAGCCTTTGAGGAATAGAACTACGAATACTCAATAGAAACCAAATTAAGCATTTAACACAGGATTACTTTAATAGGCAATTTTATTTATAGAAATTTTGGGATGAAGGAACATATTTGTGAATGTGAGGCCACAGTTGGATCAGATCCAACGTTTTGAGGCAGTTTATACGGCATCAATGGGCTTCTTTAACCCTTTTACTGTCAGCCCATTGTGGGCGGGATGTGCAAAGACTGCCAAGGCTGTTTTCAGGAAGCTTGCAAGATTTCAGATTTTGAATTATTTCTAGTACTTAATTTTATTTAATACATCTAGATTTTTTTCCCAATGCTGAAGATATAGTTGGGGCTTAGAACTATGGAAGTTGAATTTAATTTTTAGAAAGGAAAAAAATAAATTTATTACTATATATGTAAAAACTCAAAATTCTATGTTTATTCACATTATGATTAGAAAAATATTATTTACAAGCAATGAAATAGTATTTTTTATTGATAAAATTTAGTTTTCTCTCCAGTGGTACATTTTCTTGATGATCAATTAACTTTTGGGAGAGATATAAAATATTTTATATGTCTGTACACTCACACTCTCATCAGCTGATGCACACATGCTTATGGAAGAATTCACCGTGAAGGCCTTTATTGCATTTACCACACACAGTTCGGGATCTTTTTCTTTGTCCTTTTCCCCTCTTATACTACACACAACAGTCCTTCTCTTTTTTTATTTGGCAATTTTATAAGCTTATTGACACCACATGTCACTGATGATGCAGGTTGCCTAACTCTCTTTTGCTTTTCTTGAAGCCATTCTTTGCCAAGTTCCTGAACTATGCTGATAGTATAATGTTGCCTGGACATAGGCTTTTTTCCAGATATAAAATTTTCCTTATATATTATATAGGAATTCACTACCATATGCGAAAAAATATTGAAATACATTTTTCGTGACCAGCACTAAAGATACTAAAGACGGTACTGGCCCGAGGGTAACGAAAAAAGACGGGAGAACTTATAAGGCAAGAATAATGTGAACAATCAGTATATATAGGGTAAAACCATCTTAATAAGCAGCAGAAATAAAGCACATGCCGATAAATGAGATGGGAGCCCTTGAGTAGGCCACATATCACGAGTAAAAAAAGTTGGGCCGATAAATCGGCCTGTGGCAGTTTTCGTACAACCAATGAGGGCTGATATATTGACCCACTGGCAGTAAAAGGGTTAAGATACCTTTTGAAAACATACCCTTACAGGTTTTCAAAAACTTTAGAACTTGAATGGCAATAACTGATGGGGTGAATAGGTAATAGTGTTGTGGACTTTGATTGATCCCAATAACTCACTAGATCCCGCTATATAATATTTGTACACAGGATAGGAGACACATCAAGATTATTAATACTAATTAAAATCCTAAGGTAGCACTTGATGATGTTGTCTTGAGTTTAAAATAATTGGCTTCTTGTGATTTTTCAGTTAGACAACAGCAATTCAACGTCATTGAATTAAAATTTTAATAAGAGATTAATAAGATCTATACATGTATTATAAATAGTTGTATCTAAGAGCTTAACTTGTGATTAAATTTGGTTCTTGATCATCTTCATTTTAAAATGGATTTAAATGAAAATAAATAGAGAGCTCAAAGATGACAAAGAAAAACAAAAACAGTAATAATAAACAAATGTATGTAACCTTCTAACCTCCTGTACATGGTGATAAATACAATGAGAATAATTTAAACAATAATTTAAACAACCAGTGGTTCTTTTCAGAAACTACTACTTTATATGGAAAACAAAATAACAATGCACACATTATCAAACACACAAAAACTAAACATCAACTTACAGTAATTAAGAGTTTAAGGTTATTAACTTAAACGATTAACTATCACTTTGTTGTAACTCTGAAATTTCCAATTTTAAAACAAAAAAAAAAATGATAAAAGTTTAACTAGCAGATAGTGTATTTGTTTGTAACTCATTTATGAGTATCTGTTGTGAGAAAATTGCTTTATCTCCAATATACGAGTCTAGTTATGTTAAATAGGCTACAGTTTGTTTATTTTCTAACCTTTTCTTTACAATATATTTCAATCATTTTGGAATACTTTTGCATATTTTGTTGGCAGAGGCATAAAAAATATGAGTTTATAGAATTCTGATATTAAAATTTTCTAATAAAACAATACGTTATAATTCTATATTAATTTTCCCATTAGATTACACCTAACCAATGTCCCAGAGTCAATTAACTTATGTCGCTATATCATGTATTTATATTACAGGAAAATAAAAACATGTTTTACAAATTCATTAGATAAAGTATGCCCTACAAAGGTTTCAATGGGTTGTTGTTGTTTTTTTTTTTCCCCTCAACAAAAGGATATATATGTATATCTTTATACAATATATACTAAATATTTTTTTTTTAATAATATTAATATTTAAAGTTTTTGAAAAGTAGAATTGGAAATAAATCTTGCATAAATTAAAATATGTGAATGTGGAGGTTATTGGATATTTCATTGTTAAATAAGGGATAAACAGGTTAGATATATCAAAAAAATGCCTGAAAAGTATTTGAATAATTTTGCCATGTTGACTGCATTAGGGTTTTTGTCAAATCTATACTAATTAAGACACATAGATGGCACAATAATAATGAATAAATTTGTGTGACAAAGACAATCCTTACCATATTCTTAGAACTAGTAAGACTCTCAGATAAAAATAAAAAGTAAAGTTAACATTCATATTATTAGAAATAAAGCAGTTTGTGTCACTATAATGAATATTATTAAGTAAATTTTCTTTTACTAAAAACAAAAGTTTACTGATAATTTTGTTTCAACAGTCTAGATTTCCCACAATCTGTTTACAAAGGAAGTATTTTAACCAAACTTTTAAGAAAACTGTACGAATTTATATTATCATCATCAATTTAGAGCAGCATGATTTATACAATTAGCCTATAATCAAAAATGAATGAGATCACAGAGATTACTTATCTGCTGATAAAGCTATCATCAAGAATAAAATCATAACAATATTAATTTTATATCCTGAGAATGTGCTATAAATGAACTTAGTGATATTGTCTTTTTATTGTTCATGGACTTTGACTTGAAATTAATCAGAGCTCTTAATAGCAATCAAGATGCAAAATATAGAAGCCAACAAGACAGTTTTGAACTTTCTTAAAAAAAGAGACCATATAATTAAAATATTTCCCAATCTGTAATAAAAAGGCTTATTATCAAAACAGATTTATGGATGGGGTAGATAATAAAATTTTCTGTTTATCTGAGATTACAAAAGTAAAATAATTCTTTTTTTTTAAAGAACACTAATGTAATTTTAGGCTTCTGAAATGTATGTTTTTCAAGTAGTTAAGCTTTAGAATGAGTAACAACAGACTGCTAATTCTTTTTTTATATTGGTTAAAAATAAAAAAAATCAAGATTACATTCCTACATTATCTTATCTTTAATAAGAAGACATAATTAATGACAGGGAATCCTGAAATATTTTATTTGATTACATGAATAAAAAGAAAAGAATCATTGATTTAAGTATTACATGGATTTTTTTACACTTAAACTTTCTCACCTTACCTTCATTAATGCATAAGCATTAGCTGTGATAACAAGAGTTTAGAATGCTATAGAAAAATTATTAAAAATAGAAAGAAACTTGATTACTCTAACCCTAGAAATAAAGAATAAGTTATAATAATTACATTGATCAAATACTGATGAAGTGCAGAGTTTTCTTGTTACATTTTGTTTCAAATACAAGAAAACCATTCAATACACTTTAAAATTTAGGAGAAAAAAACAAACAAACAAACAAAACGTACAGAGTAAACTTTAATATTTGATGGAATTTGTGAGAATCTATACATTTTCGTATTGCTATTATTCATAGATACAAATAATGAATTACCTTTTTATCAAATTTTAGCCATGCATACAGTCCTTTAGAATCTATATATTGCAATCCAAAATACCAAGTTTCTCGAAGGCCAATAGTTCTACAAACTAAGTCGAAAAGATCTCTACCTGTTGCCTTACACTGAAAATTAGAACAAAAATGTAAATTACAAATTGATCAGTAACTCAATCCATATCTATTTTTTATGAACTTATTAATTTAAGGTCAAACTAAAATCAAAACTTAGATTTTGTAGCAATACTAAATATTTATTATAAAAAGCAAATTATTCCAGATCAAAATATAAATCAATACTGAATTTGTTGATTGTCCTGTAAACTAAATAGAATAAAATCACTTTATAACAAATTTCTTAGATGATTCATATTTTTCATTCATTTTTGCTTGAAATGAATAGGCCTACAGATCATCAATTACTGTTGAAAATAAATTCCACTATTTATTTTTAAAAATTAAGAAATAAATTATTTCAAATTTGGTTTAAAAGAAATTAGTTCCTTGTGAAATGCCATAAAATAAAAATCCAAATTTTGAAACTTATGCTAGAACTGCTAAATGTGGATTAACATCATGTAAATATTCCATTTATATTATTATTATCAACAAAATTAAGGATAACCTAGTTTTCTTTTAATTTTAAATAATAAATTTCAAATTTACTTCAGTCCAATACAAGGCAGGAAAGTGAAAAGAGTTGGAATTGGAAGGTGAAATTCTATGATGCGGCTTAAATAACGGAGGCTTCATTCAACAGATGAATCACACTACAGTTGGAATTTTAACTTTATCCGTATTTTGAATTTTATAAATAAAATCTAAATGTCTGCAATTTCATTTACATCACACAAGTTTACATAAGTATAAAAGAGGGAGAGCTAAGATTTGGTTCGGGATAGTTGTGGAGTGACAAGAGTCATATGTAAAATGACGCTGGATTATCTAATTACGGGAGCTGAGGTTCTTTGTACAGTGCAATTATTCGCAACAAACAAGCTGATTGGAAAAAAAACCAAGTCTTTGACACCTAGGACTAATTGTAAAATTCCAAAGTTTATTTATTCCATTACCAACTGTAGGCAGTCATTACAGGGTCATTCCACAAGAATTAATATAAACATCTTCAAATAAACATTTAAAAAAAAGAACTCGTTGTAGTGATAAGTCAATTTTAAATTCCTGTCATTAAACTTGACCGGGATTTTAATGTTTTTGTTATAACAGCCTTCACTGTAACAAAAGTTCTTATTGTTTAAAAAAATAAAATAAATAAAAAGTTGGTTTCTCATTTGATAAAACATACAATAAAAATAAACAGTAAATCTCGTCACCTACATCTTTAACCTGCTGAGTGAAAGGATTCGAAGGAGTTTTGGTATAAGAAAATAAAATTAATCAAGAATTAAGTAAACTTTAGCTTATTAGAGCCAATGATCTCCAAACAGCTGTGCTAGATTTAATGGGTTGGAAAATTTGAGATTTTATGTATCATCTAAATATTCTCAACAGGTCAATCAGGGACAAGAATCAATGCCTTTAGTGATTATAATTCCTGTAAAAGTGATAAACCTAATTTTGTTCCAGGATGAGATTTTAAATTGAGTTTAATATGTCCACTAAAGCAGAAGGAAAAAAAATTACGATTGATCAAAACTTACTTCTAAATTGAACTCCAGTTCGGCATCCATCGTTGTAACTTTGACGGGGAAAGATTTCCCCGACTTTTTGTTCTTTTTAAACGGCATATTTTGCCGAGATGAAAAGAACCGTCTGGATTTACTCGATTCCGAGTCAAATAAAGTTAACATTTAACTGTCACCTTAAGCCTTACCAAAAGTAAAAACAAGTTACTGAAAACTAAAGCAGTCATGGCTTAAAAAAGCAAAATTCAGATGATACATCCACGTTGACATCGATTTTTGCAATCTTTTAAGGATTTTTAACCCCAACATTGCAAATGCTTATTATTTAACTAAGTTAAAAACAAACAAAACGACACTGAAAGAAAGATAGAAACCCTACTTCCCCATGGTAAGCCTAAGGTTCATAAAAATAAAAATAAAAAAAAAAAAAGAAAAAAATCAACAATGGTCTCGTGAAGTGACGAGAGCGAGAATCGGAAGTGGTCAATACGCATGCGTTGTTAATATTCCATGGCAAAATCGCGGGAAACCGTATAACGTTGAGAGAGCGAGCAAGTGTTCTAAAATATTTATATCTGCGATTCAGTAAAATTTTAAGTTAATTTCAAGATGAATCCACAGTTAACGGAAGGTGCTATTGATGTTAGTATCAACTCTTGTTATATTAGTAAAAGCTGTTATTTTTCTGACATTTAAAAAAGTTATTGTGAGGCCTTAATTAACCTATTGCGTTGTAAATAGAATGAATTGTCGTTTGAGTAAAATTTTATTCGTTTAATGGGTATTTTTAATATTTCATAGTTAATTGAAGTTGCATTATCAATTATTTTCAGGAGATGATGGCGGGTGGTATTCCTGATCGGCCCATTTTGCAGCTTTTGGTAAGTTTAACCGTCGAACAAAAGTACGAATATTGACTGAACAAATTGAAAATTCTTTTCTTATAATAAGATTGTCAGTGGCATGTAATTGCTTGTTGATTCGCATGTAAGACCATTGTTTGAATTAGAATATGTTGATTTACTTTGAATTCTGTTAAATGAACATGGCTTCTTTTGGCTTCAAGTGTTTTATATTTGTTTTTCTGTTCACATTTTTCGGAAATTGTTGTAATTTTTAGAAATTATAATTTCATGTGTTTGTTTATTTAGATGAAAGAAAAAAATCTGAATAAGAGATTTAAGTTTTTGAATCGAATCCTCGATTCGAATAGGAAAATTTATTATTTGTGGCTTGTGTGTTGATTGCAAGTCTTTGTCATATTTAGTAAATTTTATTGAAAAAAATCTACGCTCATTATTGATATATTACTAAACTTACTGTTTGTAAATTTTTGGTTTCTTGTTAAATTTCGTCATGCAGTTGAGATTTAGAAGATTCGATTTGTTCTATTTTTACTTCAAACAATTAAAGCATTTTTATTGAAAAGGCATAATGCCAGTAAACCGTAATTGGTGTTTCTTAACTTGATGTAACCTACCGTTTATAGGTCAAGAAACACGTAATGAAAAAAAAATCTTGTGGCATCAGCAAGTCCAATCTTTTAAAGACAGTTTTGTCTCAGAAGCTGAGTATTGCATTAGGTTTACGATGGCCTTAAAGAGTGTTCGGCTAGGAAATCAGGGATTAATGCTGTCAGTTTATTTGGGGTCAATTGAAATTTTCATTTATTTCTTGCAGGATTCTGAAATTATATTTGTACACGTTAAAAGAATAAATTCGAAAGAAATTCTGAACTTCAGACACATACTGAAGTAATCCTGTCTGCTATTAAAGCCTTGTATAAATTTAAAATATTACTGTTCTTGTCTGTATTTTTCTAATTATTTTTTTTATCATTTCTTAGCTGATATTCTTTCCATTTTCACTGCAAATTAGGTTTCAAAGGAGGACATTTTATTTGTATTGATAATCTTCATAGTAATTTCACATGTTGCTATTTCAGAAATAATATCATCATTGGAAATCTTAAGTTCGTATGAATTGTGGACTCTTGTGCTTCTGAGGACTATTGTTGGATGTTGCTTTCTGTGCCATTGCCATATTCTGGGAAGTTGAGAAGCTGGGTTTATTTAAAAGGCTCAAGTTTCATTATTACAATCTAAGCAAAAAAGACCGTGTATTACCTAGTCTTAAAATGTTCAAATAAACAAGAAAAGCAATAAAAACCATAATAAAAAAGGTTTAAGTAGCTAATTTTAAATATAAAACTAGCAAAAATTGCTTAAATTTGACAGCCTCAATGTTAACTGAGCAAACAACGTTGCCATTGAATTAGTATAGTTCCACTTCTAGAAGCGTTTTTGATGTGGAATAAATTGTGAAACCAAGTCTTAAAGTTAGCTCCAGCAATTCCCATGGGGGAAATGCAACTGCAAGGAAGCACATCTTCCTTTCAAAAATCTGGCTTGAAGTGAGTTTTGTTTCTGTCAAATTGTAACGTCTGAAACAATCAATCTTATACTATACTTTTTGCATTGTTTAATGATCAAAAGTAGGCTTAGTGGGCTATCTATTGTTTTATTTAGTTGTGCAAATAGCTTCAGAGGGTGCTACAATTCCTAATTTTAAGCCTATATTGAGACAAATTTTTTTTTTTTGTCAAAATCTATAACATCTGACATGCAGACATTGGCTTCTGTAAAAGTATCACTAATCCAAATTTAATTCGTTTTTAGTGTTTATTCAGATGTTTAAGCTATAAAGAAGGTTTTGCTGTAGAAAGCAACTTTTTACCTACATTTGTGAAACCTTTTTTGTTGAAAACCATGTGTCGAATGCTTGTGACTTCAGGATGAAGATGGCTGCTTTAACTTGTATTATCGGTTCTTTTCAAAATTTTGACAAGATCTTGCTCATAATAGAATGTGATCAATGCCATACAACTAATTATGATTATTAGATATTGGCTCATTTTTGAGCCAAATTTTTTTCCAACTAAGTTTGTAAGATGCACAATTAGGCTAAATAAACTTTTGGGTTTTCGTTGTGTATGATGGTAATTTGTGGCCTGGTGACATTGAAAAAAAAACAAAAAAAAAAACTAACCAAGATCTAAAGAAGGGTTTGACCTATGACATCAACTTTCTTCGAGCAGAAGGCCCTCTTCGCAGCAATAGGTTTCTAAAGCCTGACATAGCCAACCTTCTGGCTGAAGAGATCCTGTGTGTTTTGTGTGAAGCCCCAGTATGTTTTAATAACTACTATTAACACAAGATGTGCTTGGACACTATCACAAGATGTTGATGAGTGTGTGAACCAATTAAAGTCATTGGACTAAGAGGCTTACAAGTCATAAAATCTTTCTTTTTTGCATTGAAACCATATTTTCAAATTAGAAATTTTGCTGTAAAGTGTTGGTAAAAAAAGTCAGTTTAAAAAGTTCAAAGTAAATAAAACTTAGTTTTCCTTTAAAATCTATTTTTAATTATAATAAAAATGGGTGAGACAAAGTTGTATACAAAATGACATCCTGGTACAGCTGTTTCACACTAATATGGCGATCATCAGCCAGGAGCAGTCATCAGTTCACAACCAAGTCTCGATACATGGGGTCTATATGATAAAACGTCGGAAGAAATGTGGAACCCGCAAGTTCCACATTTCTTCCGACGTTCTATTTTTAATTATTCATTCACCAGTTGCTTAAAGAAGTGCTTAAAGATTATTACATGTGTATGTCAAATGTCTAACATCTGACCAAATATCAATTAATTAATTTAATATTTTCTGAGCCATTTCCTGTCTTGGCAGCACTATTTATGGCATCTAGATACCATGCTGGAACAACAGGGAAAAAATTGTGGTACTACAAAACAATTTATTTTGGGACCTCAATTTAACATTTATGTACCCTAAAATATGGCAATGGCACTTCTATTTATTTTCAAGTGTATGGAATTTCTCAGCAGAATTTTCTCTTTAACGTCTTGAAGCTTGCTTACCATTCCATCAGTCACTTATAAAATTGTATCTATTTCAACAGTTCCTCAGCTGTGGCTTAGCCTTCAAACCATAATTTTTCTTCTTTTTTTTTCTAAAGTTCTCTCATTAATATGCCGTACTATCATCTTTTTGTTCAAGATCCTTGTAGGTGCTTGGAATCAACAGGCTGATTAACTATGCTCTCATTGGTATCGTTAGGTTGCTTCCGATCACAATTTTTTAGCATGCAGATAAAATCTGCACTGATACCTTATTTTTATGATCATTAGGCTAATGTTTGGGATGCATTCTTCAGATGCTGGATTGTTGATTCATGTTGCCATTTACTGTGTTTTTCTGAAACCTGTTTCAATTTTCATTTTATTCTTGTTGACTAATCACTTCAATGAAAAGCTCTTGCTTTTGCCCAGATCTTTCTCCTGTCTGTGCACTGATAGTGTTGTCCATTATCTTCACTGTTATGTGCATATTAGCAGTCAACAGAAAGATTTTCAGTCATCAAGAGGTGCTTCAAATTCAAACGAAGGCTTGTGAGTGTTTCATCATTCATGATAATTGTTCTTTTTTTTTTTTTTTTTTCAATTAAATGTGCTCCTCCACCTTTTCATTGAATATTGCTCTGTAGCTTCATCCTCAATCAAGAGATACTACACCTAAGTCTGTACTGTTACTTTTGTATGACTGAATAACAATATCTTGAGTCCAGTCGTGAAATTTCACCTTCCTGTATAGCCTAAGTTTTGCTGTCTTTAAACTATCAATTTAACTGGTAGATATTTAAAAAGGCTTTTGTATCTTAAAAACCAAATTTCTCATAAGGCCTTGAGCACAAATGAAATAAAATGCGCAAACAATAGTTCCAAGATTTTGTCTTATCAACAAATGTGAGTATTACTTATAATTATAGTGTAAACATATTTATTTCCAGTAGAACAAACATCATTGAGGCTTTCAGATAAATTAATTTGTATGAAAACTTTTTATTTATTAATTTTGATCTTGGTACAGTAAATCTACAGATATTTTCCTTGGAGCTCTGAAAGAGATTTGAAAAAAAATAAATTTGCTAACTAAGATTAAATCCCAGGTGAAGGGAAGGAAAAAAACAAGTATCCTCCTACAGGTCTTGGGTCACAAGAGTTAAGTCTCTTGGCATTTCCTGATCAATGGGACTCTGCCCAACACCTGGCTCCTTTTTAACTCCCAATATCCATTCTTCAGAGGCCTTGGTAGCCTGAAGGACTTATTCAGAGGAGAATTCAATGTGGAAAAATCCCCGATGTCAGCCAGGGGTTGAATCTGGCTTTTCCAGCCCACAGTCAATTGACTACAAACTTCAGGTAATATAATGAATAATTTTTACTGTATTACTTCATGAAGTCGGTAAACAACGTCTCGTATATAGTTTTCGAGATCTGACTCTAACTCACTCCATAATGCACTTCCTCTGTGCTTGGAAAATAATTTTAATTTCCTGTGAAAATAGAAATAATTTTTACAATGAAATGTCCACAACAGGAATCGAACCTGCAATCTCCGATCCAAAGTCGGGCGTCTTTGTCTGCTAGGCCGCGGGGACTACATTCAAATTATTGTTAAATATCTCTTATCACTGTGTGTGTGTGTGACACAATGAGGAAAGAGCCAGAGAAAAAAAAAATAACATTAATTTTAGCCTACTAGTTAAAAATTTAAATTAGTGTTCATTTTTTAGCCTGCTCCAAGCGCATGCCAGACAAACATTAGATGCAGATGCTTGCCATCAGCGATTAACTAAGAGTTGTTAGACATTTCTCGATATGAATGAAGAAATTAAAAATAATATTTAAACACAGAAAAAACTTCTATTTAAAATACTCTATCTCAACTAATAAAAGCAGTCTCATTGTTCTCCCTTCATTGTTGATCGGGCGTATATGCTAGTTAATAACTGAAATAACCAAATTGGAATTATAAAAATCAATGGATATAATTTTTTTTATCTGATATTGCTTTCCATCATTAAATTTATTTTAATTTAATTATAAATTCTGTGTGCAGGCCAGTGAAATTTAAAAAATTTATTCTTCAGATCTTTGAAACATCTGAGGACACCACAGTATCTCTACTTATTATTTGTGATGGCTTAATATACTGATATTTTCCTCTGTTTATGTCAGTGATATTCCATTTTTGGCAATTAAAAAGCGGGAAGGGGGGAAGGAAACCCCTAACAAATTTGAATTATATTACTAATACCATTGTTGAGTTTCTAGCCATTATTCATTTTGCAGTTTCAGGAACATAATTGAACTGGATTGAAGAATGAAGTAATAAAATACATGTGGTTATTTTAATGTTGCAATAGAAGAATTAATTATTTAAGCTTGTATCTTAAAGAATTTTTTGTCCCTTCCAAAATTTCACCATATAATTGGTATAAAAGTGGCAATTCAGATAAAGATTTAGATTTATCTGAATATTTCTTTAAAGATTTCTGTAAATGTTAGTTTTATCTTAAAAGGCCATCTAAATCTGTGAAACATTGTTAGGTGGTTAATAACGACAGTCCTTTCTATTAGATCACCCCAACAATGATTAACGGACTGAGCATGTGTAGTCTTACTGGTCAGCTTGAACAATTTTCTTCTTTGACTACAAACACTAAAATTTGGTCTCTATGCATCAGAAATGGCCCCCAAAATCCCTCACGAAAAGCTGGAACTGAATTCTTTAAAATTTTGTATGATATTTCTAGTTTAAATTACAATATGAATACTATTATTTTGATTTCCACTTCTTCACGGATTGCTCAGTCCCCACTAAATGTAATAATGGATACCAGAACATTTTCCTAATGATAATTAAAATTCAATGTTATAGTAATCTAACAAAGCTTGCTTGAGTACCACTGTTAGCCACCTAACAATTGTCCACAAAAGACTAATGCAAATGTTACTGCAGTATATTGTTGCTGAAAATGCATTGTTAATGAACTTTGTTCAGTAGGTGAAAATCCTGTATGTAAGAAAATTATCTGATTTAACTTTATGATTATTTTAAAAAGGATAAAATTGCTCAAGATTCTCGTGTTGTTTTTTTTCTCCCTAAATTTTTAAAAGATTTAATTTCATTGTTTTAGGGCTATAAAAAAGTTCCAAGTGGAGCTAATGTTAATACTGAACGTTACAGGCTGGTGGTTTCTGATGGCAAACAAAGTCATACCTGTGAGTTTCTTGATTTTCTTTTTTTTTTACTTTAGATAGTTATTCTTAATCATCAGTTTCACTGTTTTTTTGTTTTTGTCCTCCAATAATATTGATGAAAATTCATAATTACTTTCTAAAAACTTTTAAGAGATTATTATATATGTTGATTATATATTTTAATGTATTGAGATTATATGTTGTTGCCAAGGAAAATCATGACTTTAGAAATGCTACTAATTTAATGGGAACTGTCTGAAAAATAAAGAAAAAAAATTCAAAATTAACTATTCAAATAGTTATATATATAATTAATAAAAACATTGTTTCAGCAGATCTTCATCCTTTACTTTGATCAGCACATTATTTCATTGCCAGAAACACTGGTTATATAATATGGATTGCAGTTTCATGATCTTAGTGATCTTTTTTTTTTTATTGTTTGTTTTTTTTTTCTCTCTCTCATTTTTATACTTGAATTCTGTTCAAAATAATTCATAAAATTTTAAACTACAAAGTTTAGATTGAGTGTTATCAAAAAATTGATGTGGTGGTAGTATCCTTTTAAATAAAAAGATTTGCAAACTAAATCCTGGTAATGTTGGGATTATTTAGGTGCCACTAGTTCATTAAGACTGGAAGGAAGAACTAAAAAAAAAAATAATAATAATAAAATAAATATTTTATAGTTTTAAATTAGTAAATAAAAAAACCTGTCTTATATGTAGATGTCAACAAAAGTACAGGGTTGTTAAAATTCTATTTAGAGGCTATGGAGCTAGTTCTAAGGCTCGTAATCAAGAGAAATTTGGACGACAGGTACTTCAAAGGGTCTTTTCCAAATCATTGAGTCATACTTTTTTGAAGAAGTAATCCCACCCAAAACACTTCGTGTAAAATAAGTTGCCAAGACTCACATGCTCATAATGCTTTCACTGTTAAAAAGATATGAGATCTCATGTAGAGCCAAGCCCCTAACTCTACGAGGCCTAACTCTACAAGCCCTAACTCTAAAAACCCTATATCTTGGTCAAAAAGTATGCCTTGGCCGTTTCGTGGCTGTCACACAGACAATCCCATGGAGTTCTGTAAAGGATATGGAGTATGCCAAGGCACACTTTTTGACTAAGATAGTAGGGTTTTTTGAGTTAGGCATGTATAGTGAGGGGCTTGGCACTATATGAAATCTGATAACTTTTTAACAGTGAAAGCGTTATGAGCATCTTGGCAACGTATTTTACATGAAATGTTTTGGGTGAGATGAAATAGTTCCATGAAACGGCCAAGCCATATTTTTTGACCAAGATATAGGGTTTTTAGAGTTAGGGCTTGTAGAGTTAGGGGCTTGGCTCTACATGAGATCTCATATCTTTTTAACAGTGAAAGCATTATGAGCATGTGAGTCTTGGCAACATTTCACAATATGAGAGCAGCAACAATTCAAGTGTTCTCAGGACCATATTCATGCAAGATGATGCACCAGCTCACATCTACCGTTGTCCAAAGATTGCTAAAGCAACACTTAACAGACGAACAGGTCATCTGTCTTTTTTTTTTCTTTTCTTATAGACAATCTCGACCACCAAACCTCACCCCATGAGACTTCTGTTTTTTTTTGTTTTTTTGTTGTTTTTTTTTAAAAAACCAGGTGTATTGTGAAGGATGTCAGATCTGAAGGACAGCATTGTACTTGCCTATTCCAGTTGACATGCTTTCTTCTGTAGGAAATGCTGTTCTTCGAAAGGAAACTGTTGTTGACTAGTGAACAACGCACTGGACAATCGTTGTGCTGTTCAGTTGATTTATATTGTCACAGTGCTATCTAGTGACAAACTTTGTAGAAAATGAGGAGCTCATCCTTTCGACATACATGTTGTCCAAATTTCTCTTCATTACAAGCCTCACACCAGAGCCTTCTAAGTAGATACTTTAATTTTAACAACCCTGTATTTGTCAGAATTTTGTAACAAGTCATATCCTTGTAAAAATAAATAAATCTGAAAGTTAAATGTCCAAATTATGCATTATCATTAATATCATGGGAATAAATTGTCAACTATTGTTGACAATAGTAAACAATACTTAATGAGTTATTTTGTGCATTTAGATTTTTACAGTTTATAGATTTTATTCATTATCTTCGTATCAGATGTTACGGAGTTTTTGAAATAAGTTTTACACACAATATATTTTCCTTTTTTATATATGCATAGACAACCAGTCTGAAATAAATTTCAGACTTTAAATTCATTCTTCTGTTATTTGTGAAGTGCGAGTTTCAATTTAGCCTGTCACAAGCATATTACAATATGATTAATACTTTTATTTATTCTTTTTATTTAAATAGTTGCAATGCTTGCTACTCAATTGAATGGACTAATAGCAAGTGGTGAATTAGAACTTTACACTGTAGTTCGTCTTGACAAATATATTTGCAACAAAGTCCAGACTGACAAGTAAGTTTTGATTTTCAAAATCCTAATTTAAGCACATCCTGCTGTCTGCTAAATCATTGTTCTGTGTAAGATAATCAGATTGTTTCTAGTCGTAATTTAAACTTAGATATTTCTAAAAAAAAAAAAAAAAAAAAAATCTTTGATTGTTAAGCGGTTTTATTGATATAGGAATGTAACTTTTCATGAATCAAATACATACAAATGTTTAGTTTCGGGTTCAAAGGTTGTGTTTAATGGTCTACATAGTCCCAACATTTCGCCCACAACTGCGATAGGCATCTTCTGGAGAATAAGGCAACCAACTGCTAATCCTCTTCTTCCCAATCGACAGTTTTATTGATAGTTTTCTTGCTGTGTTGAGTTATGACTGTTTAGATAATCTTTAGCAGCAGGCAAAAAAAATGCAATTTTCATGTTGCATTTTATATATATTTCAGGGCAGCATCTTTGATATTTTTGTTTTTAATTAATAATATGAGAAACCTGTTAGTTGAGTTTAATTTCTTCTGATAGCCTTCCAACTACGTTTCAGATTTTACTGCAAAGCAATGAAGCATTTAAAAGGACTTTGTTCTATTGTCAGATTATTTATTGGCAATATTCAACTTTTTTTTTTTCACCACAAATTTTTTCTGCCTCCACATTGACTGGGAATTTGATCCACTCACTACCTTTAGCTGAAGCTGAAAATGTTTTTCTTACGTAAATTTAGTTTTTTTTAAAAGGGGAAATGAAGAACCATGACCGGGGAGCTTTAAAAAGAAACAAAAAACAGTTCTAACTATTATGTGATTTAGTCTTAGCTCTTGGATTTAATTGTAAATCTTAAGCTGCACTAATAATAATTTAATTATACCGAGAATAAGTAAAAGTTGATTTCAAATTTATCAATCTGATAAACAGAAATTAAGTTTCTGAAGTAGTTTGTCTTTGTGCTTGGATTATGCAGATTTGATATACAAGGCAATTCAAATAAAGTATCCCTATGCAGAGCACTCTGTGGAAAGAACCAGTGGGCAAAACGTTAGACTTGGGCTGTATACATTCCAGATCATGGGGAAAAGATTACTGCAATAAAAAAAAAAAAGTTAAAAAACTGACTGATGGGGAGGGGGGGATATGGCACTGTGAGCATCGCCAGTTGTTGAAATTTGCATAGTGTACATTGTAAGGCATCAAATCGGGTATAAAATGAAGTGTGAGGTTGGTTGAAGACATTCTTCGATGAGCTCAATGGTCCCCAAGTTGTTGGAATGCATGCGCCTTTGAAAGTTTATATACTAGAGTTGTGAAAATGTTGCTGTAGCACTTGCGAGTACAGATGCAGTAAATCATTGCAGTAAGGTCCACTGACACCATCTGTGACTCATGGTTCATCAATATGAAGAGATTGGTAGCTTCACAGTCCGAGTATGAAGAGGGCGTAAGCCTAAGTGGCCGAAGACGTTGCATTGGCAGTTATTGAGCAATCACATGGGAATGGTGCAGATACATGTAGTGCTCATGCCATGGCAAGGCAGCTAGATGTACAATACACAACAGTATGGAGATATAACTATCCCTATAAGCGCAGCCGCCTGCAAGAGCTGCAACCTGGAGATGGCGATATCTGAAAAATGTTTGCTTTGACATTCCTGGCATGCATGCAGGTGGACAAGGATTGCCCCTGAAACATCCTTTGAGTGATGTAGCTCATTTTCATGTTTGTGAAACAGAGAACATGCAAAACTGTTGCATCTCTGCTACAAAGAATCCTTGTCAGTTTTAACAGACTCCCTTACTTTCACCGAAGATAACAATATGGATAGGGTTTACAGCCACATTTCTGATTGGCCCGTTTTTCTTCGAGGAAATCCGTCCAACTGGACATGTGACCTGTATGGTAAATGCAACTCGTTATTGGGACATGTTGCTCAGTTTCATCATTTCGCACCTCCAGCAAAGAGGATGCCTTAACATGACAACATTTATGCCAGATGGAGTACCTCCCTACATATGTCATGTTCAACAATTGCTGCTACAACATTTCACAGGATGTAATTGTCAGTCGTGCATTCCTAACAAGATGGCCACCTCTCTCACCAGACATTAACCCCTGTGAGTTTTGGCTTTTGGGTTACCTCAAAAGCATGGTTTATCAGGGCAATGTTCTTCATCTGGCAGATTTGAAGGACAAAATTGTACTGCACACTTGAAACGTCTCTACAGTTCAATTGTGCTCTGCTGTCGAACATGCTGTCACTTGGTATAAGCTGTTGATCCTGCAGAAAGGCCAGCACATGAATAATTGCCTCTGACTATCCTTGTCAGCTCTTTGTGCTATTAACCACTTCTATATAATGTATGGAATGAATGAATAAAAATCACTCGATAACTTGGTATGCCATTATTTATGGTTCCTTTCATGTTCAGACCCATCCAGTTCATACTATTGTAATTGGTACCCACAGGCAATGCATATTTCCCCCGTTAGTCATTTTCTGAACTTACTTTTTTTTTTTTTTTTATTGCAGAAATCTTTTCCCCAAGATCTGGAATGTATACAGTCCAAGTCTGGTATTTCGCCCACTGGTTCTCTCTCAAGAGGGCTCTGCATAGGCATATTTTAATTTGAATCCCCCCTGTACATAAATCGAATTCTCATTATGGCTTAAGATTTGCTTATTAATCCATTAAGCTTTTAACAGTCTTGCTTATTTTAACTTTAAAATGTTATTCATAAAAGACACCATTTCTAACCAGTTTTTCTATTTGCTTAGATTCTTTAAGATTTAGTTAAGAGTTTGATGTGTAAAGTTTTCTAAGATTATTTGTTTATTTATTTATCTTTTTTTTTTTTTTTTTGTAGACATTTTTACCTTTCGTTGTTGGCTTAACAATAAGTATATTAGAGGCAAAATGGCAAAAGATTTACAACCATGTGTGGAGGGATTTCTAGAGATAGTTGTAGGGGTGGGCGAGGACGAGTAGTGGTTTTTTGATTCGAGTCGAGTAGTTAAGCCAACTAATCGAGTGTCGAGGCGAGTAGCACGGGTTATAAGCAGGCCCCCCCACATCAAATTCCAGGCCCAGGTACCAAATACAATACCAGGCCTTTTCCCCCTCCCCCCATGTTATGAACAAAATCTCCAAACAAAAAAAAGGAATCTCCAGTTTGACAACCAAAAAAAAAGGGGGAATCTCCAGTTCGACAACCAAAAAAGGAAATCTCCAAATCGACAAGCCCGGGCCCCCTTTCACGGCTGGGCCCCGGTGCTGACGGACCAACTGACCCCCCCCCCCCCTTGTGGGGGCCATGGTTATAAGTGAAAGACTTAGTTTCCTATAGTTTTTATTATAAAATTTGAAACAAAAAATGCTCCTTATCTCTAAGATATTAGTTTACAATTATATAGGCCTACAAATGTATAAACTCAAAATTATAAAATGTTGACTTAATCTTTTTCTTTTACTATACTTTTAATGTTAAAATGTGTAAATAAATAAGTTTTTCCAATTTTGTGACCAAACTATAATATCTGAAATGACCATACTTCAAGATACAAATATAGTAAAAAAAGGGTCAAGTGTAAATAAAATAGTGTCAGGTAAGTATTCAGCAGGCCTAATATAATTCTAATATTACATTTAGAATTAATCAAGTAAGTAAAGTACCATAATAAACTACAATTGCAACATGTAAATTATAACTCAATAAATGTCTCCTGAGAGGCGCTAGTGATCCTGGTGGCTGGCTGTTACACTAACTCAGTCTGGCAAGTACAGCGTGATGTATTCAAAAGGAATCAGCTGATACTATGACCACTTGGAGCACTGTTGCGTTGATTGATTTCATATTTCTGGGGAAAACTAACTGGAATGGATTAAAGTTTGGACTTTGGCTGTGGCAATGTGAATGCGTGGTCGAAACAAAGTGTATCTTATTTAGTATCGATTCACACCCACTTCGCTAATATCGTTAGCAATACGCGGAAGGATATCAAACTCATTATTGAATATGCTGGAATTTTTGTAATGTTAAGAATCGGGACATATTTATTTTTGCCAACGTTAAGAGGAACTTTTTTTACTGATACGATAAAGATTACTACGCGTAGTCTGCGATGCTGTTTCTGTCCTGTTTGCTCTGACCACGGTGTTCGGGAACAAAATATAGATAACTGTTGAATTAATTATTCTACTTATTGTGTGATTATACAAATTTTAAATCAGTATTCATTTAAAAGAATGAGGATTAAATAAAACAACACATACTCAAGTAATTTCTAATTTGTCAAACACATTTTTTGTAAAATAATACGATCGACATTTTCAACACTTTTTAATTACTCAACTTGCATTACACTACTCGCTTGAGCTTCGAGTATTAAAAAATACTCAACATATGCTCGAAAACTCTAGTACTCGCCCACCCCTAGATAGTTGATAACTTGAAAATTTATTCTACAAAAATCATGTCTTAAAATTTTAATTATAGTGTCCAAAGATATTGCTGCCCCTCAGAAAATAGTCTTTGCTGCTAAACATGCTCACCTGACTCCTTGCACTACAATTTACAGTTTTTCGGGGTTGGGAGGATTGAACTCGTGTCATCAAACTTCCATTGGCATATGCATATTTTTATATTTATTTAATTAATAAATAAATATGATAAGATGAAAGCATACTTAAGTTAACAGAAAGTAAAGTAATAAATTGTCTAAGATAGAGGATTGTGCTTAGTAACAAAAACTGGTACTAAGCTCTGAAATCTAATTAGCAATGGATGTAATGATCAAAAAAGAATTGGAAGATGATCTCTCTACTGTTCAGCTTCGAAAAGAATGCAGTTGATTCACGTGGTTTTAGAAGAGTTCATTCATTAAATTCAGTGACAGTACCCCATCAACCAGGTGAGGGCAGTTGAGTAATCTGAGCTTGAGTTAGAACTGGACGCATCCATCTGTCTTCTTTTCGGAGCTGAACAGTATTGCCTGTTCAGGAATCTACTGTGTATAAATATGCTGAGCCAGAAGTAAAGATATAGAAGACTAATGCTATCTTCCAAGCAGCCTTGATTGGATAATATATCAATATCAAAATGGTTGATGGTCAAATGGTTTGGTATTTATTGTTGAGACTATATAGCTTAGACTGTTTGGAAGAAGAAGAAAAAAGAATATAGGAATTCCCTTATGCATATATCATATGAAAATTTGCAGATTATTGTTAATGGTAATTAATTTTAAATTAACAGACTCGATTTCCTGGATGTTTTTGAAACATTGTATAATTAGGTTTTCAAACTGTTAATTTCAGAGAAAGAAAAAAAAGACTTTTATAACATTCCATAACTACTAGTAAAAAGCTCTGTAAAGAGGTAGTATGCATATTTTTAATGTAGATGTTATTCTAATAAAGTTTTTATTTTTAAAGGGATTTTTTTTTTTAATTCTAGATATGCACAGAAACTGATATTACAAAAAATTATCTGAAAATAGTATTAAAATGTTAAAAAAAATCAAGTGAATATAATTTTGTGCTAAAGCATAAATTTAAGGGCGACTCATAATAACAAAATTTAAAATTAATAATAAAAATAAAAAGGAAGTACATTAATGTAAAGAAGAAAAAAAAAAGCCTTGAGGACATTGAGGGGAAAAAAGTAAAGATATATGGGTTTGAACCAACAACCTTCGGTCTACGAGTCCGAAACCTTAACATCAAGCTATAGCTGACAAATGAAATGAGATGGTTGCATTTCAAACATTTAAGCTAATAGCGGAAATCCAAATAAAACAATGCCAAATATCTCGAGCATTTGGGGGGGGGGGGGGTGAATTCACAAAAAAATACACCATTCCTACAGTGTTTGGGCCTCGAACACGATGGTCAAATCCGTTTGTCGATCCGACCTTCTGTTCGGGAGTTGTTAGGGGTGGACAGACACGGACGGACAGGACAAACGCAATAGCTACCAAATTTGGTTGCTATTGCAATAGGTCCCAAATGGGTCGCTAAAAATTCCTGAAAATTTGTATCATTCAAACTTGCTCATTTAATTTTCTGTATTGACTTGATTTTAAACTAACCCTACTTTTTCAGAGCTTTATTTAAATTTAACACTGCATAATACTTTCCTTTATTTCTATTGTTACACTATTTTGCTTTTCATTGTGTGTATATATATATATATCGAGCGTATATAGGGGGGGGGGCGAGGAGGCCCGGGCCCCTCCCGAAATAATGAAGATATGTCCTCCCAACGTTTTTTTTTTTTTGGTTGAACAGATAGGTTTCCATCGGTTTTTTTTTTTTTTTTGTTGAACAGATAGGTTTCCATGGGGTGTCTACTTAATTATATTAATTTTGCCCCCCCCCCGAAAATATATTCTATATACGCCACTGATATATATTAGAGTGGTCCAAAATGATATCAGAAAAATAAAACTTAAAAATATTTATCTCCACATTGCTGTCCTTGTTCCACTATGCGAAGTAAATTACCAAACCAAAATTTGGATCAATTGGAGAATGTTTAGGGGTTGTGAACTTTTATGTTTTGTTTGTTAAAGTTCACCGTTTACAGGTTATTTTGAAACAAACTGATGAACTATTACAATTTACTCTTAAAAGACTATTAATAAGTCTTAGCTACTGCTTGCCTAAACGCTCTCAATGATTGGAATCTGAGGAAAAATGTGCGTGCTCTAGTATTTGACAAAACAGCTGTCAATACAGGCTTGAAGATTGGAGCATGCACAATTCTTAAAGAGAGTTTTAAGACTAGTCTTGTGTGCCTACTAGTCCATGTAGGCACCATGTACTTGAAATTGTGTTCTCGTCTGTTTTCAGCACAGCTTTTGGAGTAAGTGGGGTCCAGATGTTCTTATATTTAAGCGTTTTAAGAAGCAATGGCCTCATATTGACAAGGAAATATATTCTCAAGGCAGAAATGATCTGTTTAACTTCATTGACCAAACAAAAAAGCTTAAGGAAGAAATGGTGAGCTACTATACTGCCATTTTAGAGGATTCACATCAGTCAAAGCAGCCTCAAGATGACTACTTAGAGCTGTTGCAGTTATGTAATGTCTGTCTTGGAGGTACAAACGCAGGATCAAAAGTAAAGTTCCGAGCCCCAGATGGTTTGCACAATGCACGTTGGATGGCAAAGGCTATTTATTCTCTTAAAATTTATTTATTCAAAGATCAGTTTACACTTACATCTGCAGAAGAAAAGGGAATCACCGAAGTAAGCTTGTTTGTAGCCCATATCTATGGTCGACATTGGAATGAGTCAACCAAGGCTGAGAAAGGTGTTATGAATGATGTCATTCTGGTAAAGCAAATCGAAGCATATCCCAATTGCAATATTAAGAAGGCTGCTTTTGTAACATTTCAACGCCACCTATGATTCTTTTCTGAACATTTGTTTGGGTTGGCTTTCTTTGATTCCCGTGTCAGTGAATGTCGGATCCCAACTTCATCGATCTCAAAAATAAAGTGCGCAAAATAAAAGTAGTAAATAACTATGCTGAAAGAGGTATTGCTCTGATCCAAACATTTAATACCAATATCACAAAAAATGAGGAACAGTTTCAGTACCTTCTTGGATTAGTTCAATTACACAGAAAAAAGTTGTTAACGTCCAAGAAGGTGACTGATGGCCAATGATGTTATTAAATCTCAGTAAACAATAAACTGTTATATGTAACATTAACATTTCAGAAACCTTAATTATGACCACTGTAAATGTAAAATAACTTTTCCACAATATTTCTGTGTATATTTATATCATTAGTAAAGATTTTTTACAAAAATTTTGGTGTTTTATTGAAAACTCCACTTTGACCTATAAAGTGTTAAATCATAGGGACCCCTAAATATTGACCAATTCATGTAATTTTTTTTTTCTTGTGGAGACTACGATTTCCAAAATTTTTATTTTTGGACCACATACACATATATATATATATAATAAGATTAAAAATCCAGTAATTTTAACAAAATAAAATATTGGTTTATAATTTCCTTATGTATATTAAAGTTAAAATGTCCCATTATAGGCCTAAGCAGGCCCTTTGGGTCACGGGTAGTAAGGCTCCCTGTGCTTTATGACCAACGGGACTAAGTTGAGGTCGGGTGGTCAGCCTGATACCTGCCCGCCTTTAACTCCTGGGAAATAAACCCGGTACCCATTCAACAGAGGGCTGGGTAGACCCTAGGACCGGTTTGAAGGTGAATGGAGCGTGGAAAAATCCCTGCTCTCTGCCGAGGCTGGGATAGAACCCTCCACCTCCAACCGACAGCCAAGCACCCTTACCCACTCGGATCCACCTTATGTTAGGTTTAGATTTCTCATTCCTATTGATTTCTTCTGTAATGGCTGCTTTACACACACTCAAAAACTGCCTTAAACTGCCAAGTGGTTTGAAAAACTACCAATTGCTTAAAATCTGCCAGTTTCTCTAAATAGAAGCTGTTCTAAGTTCAGGCAAATGTTAGAAGCAAGTTGACACCAGTGCTCTTGGCGACAAAAAAATAAATTTAAAAATTAAGGCAGTGTTAACTTCTTTGCTTGTGGTTTCAATACATGGCTTTCTTTGCCACATTCTCTTCCTCTGGGATCTTTTTTTTTTCCTTTTTCTTTATCTCTGCTGTGAAATGAGTTGAGAATAAACAAATAAAGCTGCAGAATTATCTTGTTTGTCGCTTCGGCAACCAGCAATTGTAATCGCGATCTCAATGAGAACAAAATGCGATATGACAAATGGTCAGTGGCAACTGGCAGTTGGCAAGTGTTTTAGGAAAGTTTTTAAAAACATGTAAACGGCCATAGGCTTCCTTTTTCCACTTTGTAGTGATCTTCAGTGCTTTCTTTGAGGCATACCATTGCATTCATTCTGCGGCAGTTTGGCTCCACTCATCCTGAAGGATTTCAGCTGATGGTTTTCTAACCTACATTATTGTCAGTGGTCTGGTTTTCTATGATGATGACTTCATTGATATTAGGGCACAGCTGAATGATTAAGATGTTTGCTTCACTTATGACTGACACCCTGAACCTGGAACAATTCTAAAATTAGGATTGAATGTTTCTTTCTCTTTGTTATTTCTCTTTGAGTGACTTGTTCTTGATTTTTGATATCTTGTTGCTGGTGCAACCTAGCCAATGTTGCTCATGTGCCTTTGATTTCACACATTTCGGTGTAATTTTTAAAGCAACAAACAAAATCCTGTCATCATTGAGCACATCAATTTCATACTAAATATCTCTATCATTTATTTAATGTAAGTTCTTTCTCAGTTCCTATTGGCAGAGTTTGCTCATTTCTCTGCATCCTAACTGCAAAGATGTTTCTACATTCATGCTGCCAATGTGTCATCATCTATGATAGTTATGTTGTAAAATTTACCCAATCTCTTAGTGAAGAGATTTGAGATAATAATGAGGATATTGGCTTTGTAGACAAAAGGACATCAGCAAGCCTGCATAGGGACATGGCCTAATAGTGAAAGTGACCCATTTGAGGTCATAAATAGATTAAGGGGGTCTTAATAAGGAATAATGTCTATGGGCCCACGTCTCCAGCTCTTACCGTTTCATAGATAATGCCCATGTCAGGGTACAACTTTGATTGCAAATTGCTCAGCCATCGTAGTAGCTAGAGCTCTGGTTTTTGTTGCATTCATCTGCCCTGGAGATACTGGTTCTAACAGTATGCCACGTGACCCCCCCCCCCCCCAACTATCCCAGAACCACGTGACCTGGACATGGGCAACTGGTTATGGGCCCAAAGTTCACCATTTTGGGGTAGGTACCTCTTACGTTTGTACATAGTATAATGGTATATATTGAGGTGTATATGCAGGCCAAGTTTGAAGTTCGTAGCTTTTTCCTAAGTTGATATAGAGAAACTGAAATTCTGCATAGGGACATGACCTAATAATGGGGAGACAAAATAAATAGCGGTGACAGTTGGACCCACCCAGTCGATAGTATTCTAAGAGAGGGTCATTTTATCCTCTAGCATCCATATTCGGAAACATGGGTTTCACCCTTAAATTCGACTTCAAAGTTAAAATTCACTTGACAAATATACCAACTTAGGAAAACGCTACGAACTTCAAACTTGGCATGCATATACACCTCAATATAGAGCATTACACCATGTATAAACCTAAGAGGTACCTACCCCAAAATCTTGACTTATTGGCCCATAACCAGTTGACCATGTCCAGGTCACGTGGTTCTGGGATAGTTAGGGGGGGGGGTCACGTGACATACTGTTAGGACCAGTATCTCCAGGGCAGATGAATGCAACAAAACCAGAGCTCTACCTACTATGCTGGCCGAGCAATTTGCAATCAAAGTTGTACCTTGACATGGGCGTTATCTACGAAACTGTAAGAGCTGGAGACATGGGCCCATAGACATTATTCCTTATTAAGACCCCCTTAATCGATTTCTGACCTCAAATGGGTCACTTTCACTATTAGGCCATGTCCCTATGCAGGCTTGCTGATGTCCTTTCAGTCCGTCACTATTGTGAACTTATTGCCATAAACTGCACCTAAATTTGTTGTTCATTCTCCATCCATATTCATTCTACTGAGTACTATCTCTATACTTAATCTCTCATTAAAACTGCCTATTCTGTTTCTCAAGCCTTCAGAAAACGTTTTAAAGAAAGTTATTAATATATTCCTCATATATGTTATCAATATAATCTGGCAAGCATTCCATCTAATCCTTAGAATGTTTTCTTTATAAAGTGATTATAATTGTCTGTCTATTCACTATTCGCCATTTGCTCTGAGAGACCATTTCTTCATCCATTGTTTTTTTTTTAGTGTATTTCACTTTCTATACTCATTCCTGCTAATGAACTGCTCAAATTTTCAGAGAACTGTTGGATGTTGAAGAATTTTAATTATTTTTCCCCATTTAGTATTTAATTCTTGAGAAATTAATATTCAGTTTGTGAAGAAGGAAGTTTTTTCTTGATTTTAAAAAACAATTTTCCCTATTAAGTAAATGCAGAATAGTTTCAGAATACACTAAAAACTCTTTTATCAGAATTTGATGGGATCTCGCCCGTTTCAGATAAACAAAATTTCAAATAATCTGAAATATATTGTATTAAGCATGTATTGTACATTAAAAAATTATAGTGAATATGACACAATGAACTGTAACATGGCACCTGTATAACCTTCATTTATTGTAGTCTGTAACTAACATGGCACCTGTAACACCTACATTTACTGCAACCTGTAACTGTGACATGACACATGGTAAATTATAGGTTCTACGGTATTGATATAACAATCTTTTAACCCTTTTCAATTTTTATACATAGTACTGAATAGTATTATTGATAGTTATATTTACATAATTACTTGTGTATGCTATTAAATATTGATTATAGTGACGAAAAAATGCCTGTTTATTTTTAAAGTGTGCTGAAATCGATTTGAATAAATGAGTTTTTAGTGTAGTTCCAAAAGCCTACTCCCCCCCCCTCCCCCTCCCAATGAAGGTGGGGGCTTGTCTGCAGCTGATACGCCTAGACCTAGATTCAGGTCCCAGAATTGGCTTGGACATTGTTTTTTTTTTTTTTCTCTTTCCTGTTATTTGTTTTCATGACTTGCTCTCATTTAAATATCTTGTTCTTGCTGCAGCTTAGCCTCCATGGCTCTTTCACCTTTAAATATTGCACAGTGAAACGTATTTAAGCAAACAAAACAATCCACCCCACCTCTGCCTTATTACTGAAAATTTCAATTGTAACGTTTAGTATGGTTTGATGCATTAACAAATGTGCACATGTTTATTTTCAGGAGAGTGTTAATTATATTGGATCTTACTGTAATGATGTCTGGTGCAGCTGTTGGAGGGAAAATAGGAAATCCTGTTCTGGTTGGACAAGCTACTGGTGGTTCAGCAGCTGAGAAAGGAGCAAAAGCAACTGGTAACTTCCTTCATTTAATTTTTACTTATTTGTTGAAATTAGATTTCTGCATAAAATGATATACTAAGCTTCAAGCTGGTATTTCTACATTTTCTAAAAATGTTTCTTTGATTTTTCATTTAACAAGTAATAAAACATTTCACAAAGATGAAATTTTAAGTTATTCATTAAATGCTTGTTTTATTTCCTTAAATTGCATGATTTGAGATGACATTTAATGAATTATGGAATTTTAAAAAGAAAAGGATGAAAGAAAATGCACATTTACACATTTAGATTGCATCAAGACTGGCTAATGAATGTCCATATAATAAGCACAAGTGTCGAGGTTCTGTTAGGAAAACTCAGTGTTGCAAAGAAAAAATAAAAAGCAAACAATTTAGTTTCTCCCCTCCTTTTTCTTCCCTTTTCAGAAAGTATTTTTTATAATTTTTAGTAGTTAGGCTAAGAACGCACTATCCACGAAGTCGTAAAATCTTCTCCCTCTTCTTTTCCCCTCTTATCTCCCTTAAGCAATGTCATAATTGTTCCTATTGTGAAGACCCCTTCTTGAAGAGGAAAAAATATAGATTTCAACTGTATATGTGCGTTGGTGAAAGACCCTGGGCGAATTGAGGGTTGTTTTAATAAACCCTTCCCTGCGGAGGGGAGACTTCGTTTACGAGTTCGTGGATAAATATAACCATATGCATTCTTAGCCTTAGAGATGGTGATTTTTCTGCAATAAGTGCGAAATATTTTCAAAAGCAGCAGTGTACTTTTTAAATTTTTGTTTTATAAGTGTTTTAATTGTTTATTAATAAGTTTTGAAAGAAGGGAAGATGAGATGAAAAGTGAGAAATGGTTTGCAATATAAATATGAAATCAAGAAATTGCTATTTAGACTAACTAACCTGAGTTTCTGAAAGCAGAGAAGTATTGCATATTAAATTCTTGAAATGGTTGCCTTTTATTTAGGCATTAAAGGAATTAAAAACATATAGTTACTGACCTAAAATAAAAACTCCGTAATTTGCTACAACAGTTCACTAGTGAATATGGTTCTAATGAAGTGTAGACGTAGAAAGAATTTTTTGTTAGTCTATAAAAGTATCAAATGTAGGAATATTTATTAATGCTATCTATCAATGAAATTATTCAATGTTACATTAATGCTTTGTAATTTTCCTTGAGAGGTCAAAATAGATTCAAATTTCTTTGTTTTTAACGATACCAAAGTGCAGAAGCTTAACAACTGTGAAGTGAATGGGTTAATATATTACTTTATTTTATAATTAAATAAAAACTTTTAAAGTCATTTAAGCTGATTGCACCACACTTTTTTTTTTTTTTTTCATTTTTTTTCTTTATATATACAAAATTACCTACTTATAATTATTTCAGCAACAAAACATTATACCCTCAGAAATTATTAATTATGACTTTTTGTCCAGATTAAACTTTCAAGTTGTTTTCCTTAGCATTTTCACATTAAGTTTTTTTGAAGAGAGATATCAGGGGCTAAATTTGAAATTAAAATTATTGAAAAATCACCATCTCTAATATGATTTTTTTAGTAGATTTCATAATTAAATTAAAGCAGATGAGTGGTTGATTAAAAGGTAGTAAAATCTGAAATTAAAGGATGTATAAAATCAAAATAAAATGTAAATAGAATAGAATTAAGGATGTATTTTTTTTTTATTAATAAATGTAGATTATCAAAAAAAATATCCAAAATGAAATTAGGTATATGATCAAGGAACATCTTAATTTTTCAAATTCTGAATTTTGCGTATTGCCATTCAAAATAATCAACAAATTTAGAGAATCTAGTGTTTTTCAAGGCCCTGGTGCATTACTTATTATTATGGGGAGGAAAAAAAGACAAAAAAAAAAAGCAAAATAAAAGTTCGGTGCCGATAACTATTTACAGTAGTTCAAGGTGTGTACTGAGATGCCGCACACGATACAAGTTTCTCTTACAAGCTCCGGCATCATACTGATCAATAAAAGTTGCCTAGCCACACAACACGGTGCCATGGAATTGAATTGGCAGTGGAACGTATTAAAACATTATTTTCTTGCTACTGAAAGTCATTGTGTTATGATTAATTTGCTTTTCTTATAAAAGTTTTCTTGAAATTCTTTCTGATTATCAGCTGAATTACTTATATTTAATATTTTTTTGTCTTCCATGTAAAGAATTTTCCATAATTTATTCCAGAAAGTTCAGGTGTGATAAATATAATTTTACTATGTTGTTCGCTTATGTGATGGTTGATATAATTCTGATAAGTTTTGTTTTCTTGAACTTTCCGCCATAGAAAGATTATTTTTCTGGCCATACAAAATAAACAGAATAAATATATTTATATACATACAGCAATAAAACAAACGAAACGTCCTTCT
>JAFIDM010009631.1:69714234-69738089 GCA_023159025.1 Thereuonema tuberculata | reverse complement strand
ATTTCACTTTATTTACTTCAGAAATAAATTTTTTCTGTGAAATTTTCAGTTGTCCTTATAAGTCTGACCACCACTGTATATATGTACACACGGTGCGGAAAAAGTTTCCAGAATTTTTTAAAAACATTTCAATAGTCATAACTATCATAAAAATTCACAATTCAGTTAGTTTAACGAATAATATTTTTATTAATAATATCAATAATTAAATTAACAAAAATTTTTTACAAATACTCAAAATTGGAGCCATTAACTTACAATACATTTTCTGAGCCGTTGCCGAAAATGGTCGCACATTGTTCGACTGTAATCTCGTTCCAGGCTCTCACCAATGCTATTTTTAATGCCTCCACTGTGGCGTATCTTTTTCCGGAGATTTTTTGCTCCAGAATTCCCCAGACGGAATAATCCATCGGATTAAGGTCTGGCGAATTTGGAGCCCAAGTATCTCTTCCCCAAAATCCAGGAAACAACTCCTCGCACAGAGCAATTGTTGAATTTACTGAATGCGCAGGCGCCCAGTCCTGCCGGAGTGTAAAACCGTTTTCACCAAAGTGTTCTGACGCCCGAGGTTTCAATACGTCTTTTAAAACTTGTTGATAACTGGCTGCATTGATTTTGACATTGCGCTCGATGAAGACTAACAGCGTTTTCACAGTGGTGCAGATCCCGTCCCATACCATCACTGAAGCCGGAAAATGACAGAGAGTGATGGTTTTTGAAGCAGCAAAGTTCTTTGACCTTTTTTCAACAGTTGACGATGATTTTGGCGGTTGTGAAGCGGTTCAACTGTGAAAATTTTTTCATCCGTAAAAACAACTTTGTTTAAGCGACCACCAACAACCAGACGAGCCATTTTGCAACATTTCTCTTTTCTTTTTTGCTTCATGGCATCATTAAGGAAATAACGCGATCAGTTTTGTAAGAGTGAAGTCCCAGCTTCGTTTTAACAATGTTTCAGATGCTTTTTTCATCAATTCCGAGTTCTTTGGCCTTGTTTTGCATTGATGCCTCTGGATTGCGCCGAATTCGGCAACATATCTTATATCTCCTTAACATTCTCAGGCATTGTTAGAGTGGAAGGACGACCACTCAGAGGACAGTCAACGATGCCGCCATTCTCTTTGAATCGTTTCACGGCGTCATAGACTGTTGATTTCTTGAAACCTGTTGTGCGAACAATCTCCTCAGTTTTCATTCCCGCCTTGTGTAATTCGATGATAGCGCCACGTTCGTTTTTTATATTCATTTTTCACTTCCCTAAAAATAAACATACGATTAATAAATATATTCTAAACCAAAATTTCACGAGGAATTAATAAATTTAATCAGATTAAAAAAAAAAAAAAAAACGCTAGTAAATGTCCCAAAATGTTACATTACAAAAATTCCTGGAACTTTTTCCACACCCTGTATATATATATACCGGGTGATCAAGAAATAACAGGAGGTGTTCGAAGCCCTGCAGTGTGTTATGTACTGGACGAAATAAAACAAAATTTGGCCACCATACACATTAAAGTATGCGGTTTCGATTTGTCAAGAAAAAAAAATTAGTACCAAACAACGGCGATAGGAGAAATTCTGGCGCTGCGGTCGAAAAATGCAGCATGAAATTTGCATGTACGGGTACTTTGTGACACAATATCGAGGATAAAAGGAGGGGTTGTGGGAATTCATCATTCTGCAAGAAGTCGCCTGTTGATGGCATTGTCATTACATGATCGTGCCTTACTAGTCAAGCTGTTTTATCAGCGGGATGAAAATGCCAATGGGTTCACTGCTTCTTTTATCATCGGCCCGTACTTTTATGAAGAAGTTGGTAGAAATGGACTAGTGACTCCGACAGCTATGCTGCTATGCTCGAGAACTTTGTGATACCTCAACTGCAGCAAAGAAATTGTATCGATTCTACTATTTTCATGCAAGATGGTGCGCCACCGCACATCGGACGTCTGGTGAAGGATGTCCTACGTCAACATTTCACAGACGCTAGAGTAATTAGTCGCGCATTTCCCATGAATTGGCCTCCGAGGTCCCCTGATCTGAATCCTTGCGATTTCTGGTTGTGGGGCTACCTGAAAAGCAAAGCATTGTGTATCAAGGACATGTTCCTGACATTCCTACCTTAAAAGATCAAATAACGTTACATATCAGACGAATAAATGCGGATATGCTGCGAGCCAACGTCAAAACCCTCGTGTACTGCATGCAATTAGTGGAACATCAGTCTGGTGGTCACCTTGAGCCAAATTTGTAGGTGGCTATAATAAATGTTTTTCATTGGTATTTGGTGTGTTATTTACTGTTTCCATTGGCAGTTATGGCTCCGAACACCTCCTGTTATTTCTTGATCACCCGGTGTATACATATATATATATATATATATATATATATATATATATATATATATATTAGGGGTGGGCGAGTACTTGAGTTTTCGAGTATCTGTCGAGTATTTTTTAATACTCCGAGCTTGAGCAAGTAGTGAAGACTACTCGAAAACGCGAGTCGAGTAATTAAAAAGTGTTGAAAATGCCGATCGCTATTATTTTACAAAAAATGTGTTTGACATATTAAAAACATACTGGAGTGTGTGATGTTTTATTTAATCCCCATTCCTTTAAATGAATACTGATTTAAGTCGTATAATCATACAATAAGTAGATTAATTAATTCAACAGTCATCTATTTTGTTCCCGAACACCGTAGTCAGTGCAGACAGGACCGAGACAGCATCGCAGATGACGCATAGTTATCTTTATCGTATCAGTATCGGTAAAAAAAAGTTCCTCTTAACGTTGCGAAAAATAAATGTCCCGATTCTTAACATTACAAAAATTCCAGCATATTCAACAACGAGTTTGATATCCTCTCGCGTATCGCTAAAAGATTACGATATTACCGAATTGGGTGTGAATCGATACTAAATAAGATACACTTTGTTTCGACCACGCATTCACATTGCCACACCCAAAGTCCAAACTTTAATCCATTCCAGTTAGTTTTCCCCAGAAATACGAAATCGATCAACACACTATGACCACTTGGAGCACTGTTATCAGCTGATTCCTTTTGAATACATCGCGCTGTACTTGCCAGACTGAGTTAGTGTAACAGCTAGCCACCAGGATCGCTAGCGTCTCTTCCATTTTTATTGTGTTATAATTTACTTGTTGCAATTGTAGTTTATTAGGGTACTTTACTTACTTGATTAATTCTAAATGTAACATTAGAATTATATTAGGCCTGCTTAATACTTACCCGACACTATTTTATTTACACTTGACCCTTTTTTTACTATATTTGTATGGTCATTTCAGGTAAATTCGTCAATTTATTTACACATTTTATTATAATTTTGAGTTTATACATTTGTAGGCCTATATAATTGTAAACCAATATCTTAGAGATAAGGAACATTGTTTGTTTTAAATTTTATAATAAAAACTATTGGAAACTAAGTCTTTTACTTATAACCCGTGCTACTCGACTCGAATCAAAAAACCACTACTCGCCCACCCCTAATATATATATAATATAAAGGAGGATGTTTGTGTGTTTGTTCACTATACACTCCTAAGCCCTTTGACCGTTCTGGACCAAACTTTGCAGAATTACTCTTTAGGATCCTCCAGAAATTACAGGCTAAAATTGATACCTGGACCCATCTTTCCTCCTAATTTAATCCCCTTCGCACTTTTGTATAATTTTCAAGTATAGGTATGGTTATTGGGTTCAAATTCGCTTGGTAGCAATATTTTTTTTTTATTATTATTGTTGTTTTGAAATAAATAATATTCTTACTAAAATTAAATTGAAGGCCACCATACATACAATAAAATTTAGGAAATAAAAAACCAGATAATAGGCAGGCAGGTGAGTCCAATCTTGATGACATAAACGGTAGAGACAATATTGCCGAAACCTGGGATCACATCAAACCGATCTTGAGGGGGCAGGAACTAAGAATACTCACAATATAAATTTTTTAAAAAGATTAAAAAATAACAAAACACAATCATTCAGACTTAAAATTATTTTGTGCTAAACTATTTTGTTTCATGATAGCTAAATGACAAAATAATAATAATAAAATCAGAAATATTTGAAAGTATTATTACTTAAGGAAACTGTATTGAGAAACATTTTGCACAAAAGGTTGTCATTATAATGGTTTCCATAAGTACAGTAAAACCTTAAATCCGGACTACTGAGTATTCTTAAAGTAACTCAATAGCTCAATTTTTGTGAAGACATAATGCCAGGTTTAATTAATTTAACCCCATTTTCATAATTTTGCACTCAAATGTTTATTGAAAACAATACAAATAAAGTGTTTTATAATTACAGTAGTCTTATTTATTGTATACAGTACAATTACGTAAATGCGTTAAACTACATTTTAACAATGTACGTACTGCAAAAAAAAAAAAATATAGTTTATAATGTCTATTAAGGTTTTAAATTTTCATGAAAAATTACAATTTTAATCTAATAAACAATGTCTCTCTACCTCCTAAAAAGCATAATTTGCTGCACGCCAGCCGAGTTGACTCAAAATAGGGAAACGAATTTAGTTATTTAAAAAAATTTACTCAGGACCAGGCCGGATTTGAGAGGTTTTACTGTACCTTCAAATACCTTCAAATTTAAAAAATATATATATACAGTGCAACTTGGATAATTCGAACGTCTTTAATTCGAAATCGTGGATAATTCGAAGATTTCTCTGGGTCCCTTGAATTTCTTATTAAATCAATGTTAAAAAATCGTGGATAATTCGAAGTTCAACTTCCTTAATTCGAAGTTTTTTATAAAAAATTTCGAACCATAACGACTTTTCGGCGTTTCATCGTTAAGAAATTCGACACGTGACAACTGAAATCCCCTTCCCGCCGCCGTTCCACATGTGACGCCATTCGACTCGTGACACTTCAGACGCCATTCAAGCTTCCTGCTATCAGTGTTGCCATGTCTTTCAGTAAACCACGCGTGTACAAGAATTTAACGTTCGCTGAAAAGGTCGCAGTCATTCGCGAGGTGGAAAAGAGTGTGAAGAAGAAATACCAAATCGCCAACGAGTACGGGAGTACGGGAATTTCGTCGGTACATTGAAGGACAAACCAACGTAAGTGAAGCTGTTTTCCGTTCACTAAACATGCTTGATGATTTTGCTAACCTTAAGCGACTGAATTCTACAAAACAATCGGACATTGCACAATTTTTTGAAAAACTATAGTTTTCTGTAATGAATGTATTATGTACTGTAGCTTACCTAATATAAATCTTATTTTATTTACATACATATAGTGTTTAAGTCTTTCATACCATGATCTTTCTAAATAAATATTTACTTATTGACAGAATAATCTTTTCAAGCATTCAGTGGACCTGAAATTAAAGTTAAAAGATGTAACTTGTTTAATTCGAAGTCTTGGATAATTCGAAGTTTTGTAGTGGTCCCTTCAGCTTCGAATTATCCAAATATATATATATATATATTTTTTGATTCTGTCATTATTTATTTTTCTCATTTACAGGGTTTTTAGGTTACAAAATCAGAATATAGCATTATTTTGTAATCATTACATGCTTTTTTTTTTTTTTTTTTACCAACTGGGGAAGGTTTGAAGTGATAGGGGTGGGGAGAAGGGCAGAAAGGCAGCACAGCCAATCCATCTGTTTAAAGAGTCTGTTATTCAGCTCGCTTCTGACTTCTTTCTGAAATTGGGGTGCTGTTCTGTTGGAAGATGAAACTGGGAATGTCCTGTTCCAAATGCTGTAGTAGCCATTGCTGTAGCATGTCCAGCTATGAATTTCCTGTGATTGTTGGCTATATGAAGGAGGAGGAGCCATACACTTTTGTCATGGGTTATAATGTAGAACACATTAACCTTAAGGGAATTGTGCATATTCTCCATGTAGGCATGCAGGTTGATGTCCCCAGATTCTGACGTTACATTTATTCACTATATCCGAAAGGGGGAAAATTTGCTTCGTCACTTCAACACTAAGACTTCCACAAAACCAACGGTTTTCATTAGAGTTTACATTCTCTCGCAGAAAGAATATCCCTGCACTTGTCATCTGATTTCAGGGCCTATAGCAATTGAAGTTGATACAGATAAAATATTATTGCATATAATATCTATTGCAAATTCGCAGTCATTTGCACAGAATCTTCCACACAATCTTTTGCAGGATTTCCAGCTCCATACTGCCTCTGATGGTGTTTTTTTTTTCAGACTGCCTGTATACATTGTATGGACCAGCTCCACTGTTGCTTCAGTTACTGATGGGCAGCAGGTTGACTTTTTCTTATTGATGGAATGCTCTTTCCTTAAAATCAGAGTACCATTTCTGAATTGTATGCGTACTTGGTTGATCAGCACCAAACATTGGGAAATGCCATTGCACGCTAATAACAGACAGATGAACATGAAAAACCAGGACACAAAATGCTTTATTGTCTTCGATGGCAGCCATTTTCTCTCATATCGTCCCTAGTGATGAACAGTGCTACTTTGCGGGAGTGTTACCAGTGGAACTTTACTATGGGCTGGATGTTTGCTGAGTTACTACGGTGGCCGATATTGAACATGTATGATGTACTGAAGCGAAACTTTCAGTTGAACACAGGAATGCTCAATACACATTGCTAATACCCCTCAAAGTAATTTCCAAGATTGCCCAGTGGTGCCGCATATCTGGCAGATAAAAAATAGCTGCCATAACTTCCGTAACTGCCCATGAATGTATATATATGAAACAGTATACACTGTGACATTATTTCAGAAACTCGAGTTATATATAATATTACAAATACAGGATAAACAGTGGTACAAAATGAAAATTTCCTTACTTCCTCAGTTTTCTGTTTTGATAGTGAAAAAAGACTAAACATTGAATTAATTAAAAAAATGAAGTTTCACTCCTTTCTCCTATCCAGTAGAAGCAGTTTAGTGGTGATCATAAACCTTATTTCTTATTAAGAAACTAGGCGGGTACTTTTGCTTTACTCCGGAACACCATATGTAAAGTAAAAAAAAAAAAATTTATTTAGCAAATTAATATTGAGATCGGAGAATATATGACTTCCCAGCCCTTTGTGGGCTTCTCCACACCCCAATCACTTGAAACCTTCTAGCTTAAGTCGTGTATTGTGGGTTTGTGCCACACTGTCCTGGTTTCTGCCCCACACAGTTCATGGTCATCCCTCTCTCCCCCACCACCCATCCCTCAAAAATAAATTTTATTTTTATATCTTTTACATTGTCTACACTATGGGACCTACCCACATGCCAAATTTCAAGTTTGAAGCATATTGGGAAGTATGATAAACATTTTGAACAGACACACACATCCACAAATTTGCCTTTTATATATAAAGATGATTATCACTAATATTTTTGAATAAATATTTCATATATTTTGTCAATTAAGTTGACAAGATATGTATTGAGTTTTTGATTATAAGTTTTTCACATTTCACACCTACTCTATTTAAAAATATAAATATTTCCAGAATATCTTCACAATGTTGTCATGTATATGGTACATCAAAATTCAGCTCAAAATTCAGGAATTGTTGGGATGAACTAAAGTAAATATCGAGAGTTGTTGAAATTCCTACTTACAATATCTGAGTTTCTTCTTTTCCTAATGATTTTACTTATCAGGCTGTGCTTTAGAAGAGTTTTAAGACAAATTATCAAGGATGAAAACTTATATTTTTTTCTGAGTAGTAGATGGGAGCCTGTAGCTGACCTAGTAAATGCCCACAATTAACCAATTGTTTATGTAATAATCTGATTGCGGCCCATGATCAGATCATCATACATGTATTTTGCATATAGGCTGACAATCCAATGTAGTCCTGTTTTCCTTTGTGGAGTGCTGGATATTATAAACTGAACAATTTAGAAGATAGCATTCACAGTTAATTACAATTATTAAGTGTTAAGTGTTAATCCTAAAAAGTTGAGCCTAGAATTTATCCATGTGTTAGTCATTTTTGTCTATTGCATTCTTGAAGGGAATCATTTTCATACATTTTCATTCATCTCTAACAGTAATTACAACAGATTACCAAAGAGCATTGGGGGTCCTTGATTTGATTTGATCCACACTGATGTTCTCTTAACTAGCCATATATGTAGACTATTGCAGTGGTATAGGCCATATTAGCTCTCCCTGTTGTTCATTTTGGATATTTTTTTTTTATTTTTTCTGAAATTATTTGGAATATTGGGTTGGCCAAAAAATTCGTTTTGTTTTTAAATAAAAAGAAAAGACATTTTTCATTTTCACCAATAATTTTATTGAACAACGTCTTCAACTACCTTCTGCCATCTTTCAGGCAACTTCCTAATTCCATCTTCATAAAACTTTTTATCTATTTGAGCAAACAAATGTTCCAGGGAATTGAATTTCTTTCATTAAGAGAATTTTGTAAAGATTGAAATAAATGGAAATCCAAAGGTGCAATGTCTGGTGAATACAGTGGATGCATCAGAACTTTGCAGCCAAGCTGTAACAGTTTTTGCCTGGTCATCAAAGAAACATGCTGTCTTGCGTGCTTATTTTCTTCCATCTTCAATATTAAATTGGCAAAACAAAATTCACCAACTTGGATCAGTTTTTGTTTTAAATGCAAACTTGATATGACAGCTGTCACAATACCATCTAACAAGATGTCAAAGATGCCCAAGTGCTACTAAAGCCAACGAATGTTAAAAAAAAAAAACAAATGAACTTTTTTGCCAATCCAATAGTTCTTTTATAAAATTTGTTGTTACTGTGTCTTACAGGAATCATATCTATGTAATACTAGATTTTCACTCATTGCTGAATTATGTGTTATCAACTAGTTTAAATTTAATGTAGGTTTTAAAATTTGCTTTGAAGTTGTTCATTATTTCTCAAAGTGTCACTTTTAAATCAGTTTTAAATTACAGATGAAATACAAAGATTTTACATTTTGTAATTAAAAAACATTTTTGGGAGTTCTGTTTTTTTGTTTTGTTATTTTAAAGTATAAATGATTGTATCTTTATTGAGATGTCAACATTAAAGATACTGTAATTATCTAGTTTTTAGTTATACAGTGTACAGGGGAGAGAAAAGAAAAATTATGGACTGTCTTAGCAATATTGTTTACTCCCATTAAGCCTAAGATTATAATTTGGAAATGTTAGTTGACCACTATTTCCCTTAATTATTTTAAGAAAGGCCAACTTGTAAAAAGAAATCTTAGTTTGAATCCATTTAAACTATTGGCCATTAGTTTATCAGCCCAGTTCAAGAATAAGCAATTTTATTACCAGTCAACAAGAATTTTTTGTTGTAACTGCAACTTCTGAATTATCTTCCATGGGTATCAGTACAGCTATAATATTGCAAATCCTTTTAAGGCGAAATCTGTTTTTTCCTATTTGGATTTCATGTAATGAATTGTTTCCCTGAAGTATAGTGCTTTTTCACACTATATAAAACAACTATTTATCAGCTATGTTTACATAGACAGCATCACGATAGGACGTTCTGATCAGAGTTAGTGAGAAGTAAGTACCTTCTCTTCTAAAAACTAAAATTTAGATATAAAATTTTTATATGAATTAATTTTAGTTGTAGTAGTGATTTTAGTAGAAAATATAATTTAAAATTAAAACCTGAAATATTAATTTTTTGTTTTTGTTTTTATAAGAATAAAGAAATTTTACTAAATTTACACTTTTGATAAAATTTCAGGGAAATCTCGTTCATCAGGAAAAAAGTTGAGTAGACATAAGCTTAAAGCTTCATCCATAGACATTTCTGCTTCAGCAAAGCGTTTGGCCAGAGTTGGTAGTCAGCAGTATAAAGATTCTTATCTGAATTCAGGTATTTTTTGTGGATTAACTGCAGATCAGCATTGGCACATTCTTGAAATGGTTTATCTTTATCAGAACTGTTTTGCACAATCTGGCAAGCCCTTGGGGAGAACATCTGAAGTTCGTCATACTATAAATACTGGAAACCGTCAGCCTGTGAAAGACCGAAAGTCCTTCTTATCAGACAGTAAAGAACATTTGCTAGAAACAGTGATCCAGAAGATGGTAGCTGCTGATTATATTTCTCTAGTTACTGACAATGTGTGGGGATTTCCAATTAAAACAATACGACAAAAGACCCATTGGCGATTTTGTATTGACTTTCGTCTCTTAAACCGTGCGACAAAACCAGATTTATCATTTTCAAAAAATAGTGATGATGTTTTCAATGCAGGTCACCACAGCAAATATATTTCTATCTTGGATTTTGCTTCAGGTGTTTATCAAATAGAAATTGAAGAAGACGACAGAGTAAAAACTACTTTTTTAACCCATAAAGATGCTTACTGTTTTAAAGTTCTTCCTTTTGGCCTGACAAATACTTCTGTAACATTTCGGAAACTTATTAACACTGTTTTAGCTGATATCAAATCGCACATTTGTTTTGATGAACAGGACTGTGTTGTTGTTCATTCTCATTCATTTGACGACCATTTGAAACATCTGCATGCTGTATTCCAGCGTTTGCAAAAAGTGAATTTGAAATTGAAAGCCTCTAAATGCTTGCTTGCTTTTGATCACGTTCGATGCTGTGGTCTCATTGTTAGCAAAAATAGAGTTATGCTAGATGAGGAGGCTGTTAAAAAGCTAGTTGAGTTTCCAGTGCCTAAAGACCGGCGTCAGTTAAACAAATTCATTGATTCCTATTCTCATTACAGCAAATATTTTGGAAATTTTGAAGTTACTGCCAAACCAATACTAAAGCTGCTGAAAAAGAAGAAAAATTTCTACTGGAATGATAGTCTTCAAAAAGCTTTTGACAAATTAAGAAACCAACTAACTTATCCCACATTTTTATCCAAATTTGATTAAGATTGTAATGATAATTGTTGACTTGGGCTCTTAATTTGATGAACAAAGAAAACAATGATTTACTTTCTGTTGCCTAGAAAGGTAATTTTTTGTAAGTCTTGGAAAGCTTACGTAAAGTAATTATCTTGAGAAACATGTATTTTATTTCATTTGCCTGAGTCATATTTTCTGCATATATTGGATGCCAGCTGACTGGTTTTATAGTAAAATTATACATTATTGACTTAATAACAGCCTTATTTTCTGTGGTTTCTTGTCTTTCCAAAGTTTCGCAATTGGGACAATACCTTTGTTATAAGCTAGAAGTTGGGCCCTTGTATTTTGTTTATGATAATAAGTTTTGATTTGTTGTGTTTTTTTTTTTTCTTCCTTACTTGACTAAGTAGATTTCTGCTTTGAAGCATTTGCTTAACTGTTTTCCATGAAGTATAATTTTATTCTGCATCAATTCATCTAAAATCGAATCATTTGCCTAAAATCCATAATCTATTTAAATGGAATTAGTTTTAACATTTAACCAGGAATTTATTTTAGCAGTCAAAATTGAATGGAAGATAAGTTTGTCTGCATCATTGTTAGATAAATAATCTATTGATGGTGTCTTTGACTCACTGTAGTAAACTTCTTTTTTGATAGGCCTTCATTCCTTGTCTGATATCAAGTAAACTTATTGACTTGTTTTCTATAGTCACAAATAATTTATAATTCTGCTGAAGCTGTCCATTGCCAAGTTAGAGCATTCTTCTCTACTGACATTTTTACTTTGTTGCTTTTTCTTTTTCTACTTTTGATTTTCATTGTTTGATAAGCACATGGCATGTCTGCTTTCTTTTTTCCAGGGATGGAATTGCTGTAGCTTTTGTGGCACTGTTGCTTTAGAAATCCATAGTGCTTTTCTATGACCTGATTGATCAAGAAAATTTCTAATTATATAACCAATCTTTCAAAAATGACTTCAGCTTTAAAAACCTTCAACAGATCAACTATTTAAACCTTAATTAGTTTAGCAGTGCATTATTCTTGAGATTTTCTTCAAAATGTGAATACTAGATTGAACTCTTTGTTACATCTAAGAGAAAAATTTTCAAAGACCCCCTCCAACTTTTTTTTTTTTTCCCCCAGGTTTGTTGTTGATCTAATAGTAATTTGAAACTCAAAGGTTCCTGATTAACCACATAAATAACCCTTTAAAGATCTTAATCATACTCTTACCAGTAACAAAAGCAATAGCTGTAATTGAAGATTTCATATGATCTGTAATTGCAATATTGTGGTTCCTAAATTATCTCCAACCCAACCTTTATTTAACTGGAGGCAAAAAAAAACAAACAAGCAACCTTTTATCTTTCACCTATATAGAACATTTATAGGGATAGGAAATGGAAAAAGCATGCTTTGTGATTTCTTTATCTGGTTTTTATCTTCACACTGCTGAACATAAATTTCTCATTGGTACAGAAACTTAAGATAAATCCCTACCCCATTTGTGTGATTTAACATTGTATTGGCACTTGACAAATAAAACCAACAAAATGTTTACTTCAGCAGCGCACCAAATCTATTTTAAATGTTGTTGCATTTTGTGAAAATTAAGGAACCAAATAAACAAGCTGGTGTGAGCAAAATTAATTATAGTAAGCTAATTTTTATTTAAATATTCCGTTCTGTGATTACATGTGGCATTGCTTAAGTTGTCGGACTGGTAAATTTTAATGAGCAAGCAGATGTTTAAAGAATATCGCAGATGTCTGTATTTCTCTTGAATTAATAGCTTTAAGTTGTTTTTGTTTTTTTATGCATTTGGCAGATCAAAATAATGCTTTTAATTTTGTAGTAAAAGATGAAATATTTAGCACTTAAGTTTATCTACAAGAAATTACTTAGATTATAACGTGGAATTTCCACATATGGCCTAGCTGCTTTAACAAGACTTACTCTGGTATTTTCATTTCATTAGTTGAAGATTTCAATAAAAGCACTGATATTTATTAGTCATTGCAAATTTCTAAACTGCTCATTCCTTCCATTATCACTTTTTTTTTTTTTTTTTTTTCTTTTTCAAAATACTGAAATATGTTGCTGAATGAAAAGAAGTTAATTTCGAAAACACAATCTTTGGTTAAGCTAATTTTAAGGAAGCATGTTGGAAGTAATAGAGAGAAGCCATTTATTTTTATTCCATTTCAGTAGGATTTCATATGTTAATAAATAGATCGTGGATTGCTATTTCAGATTTAAATTTGTTACAGGAAATGGTGCTTAAATTATTTCCATATTTTACCTGAATTACTTCAGTAACTCGAGTTATGGGTGAATATTTTATTGAATCATTTAAATGATTATTAACATTCATTTAACTTGAACTGATTAAAATTGTTATATATTATTAGCATTTTTTTAAAAGCATTTTCTATTTTTTATAATGTTTCCCGTATGTTATTGCATTACATAAAATAGAGCTCAGTTTCTTTATTTGGATCTTTCTGCCGCTCCCTACCTATGATGGTGATTAAATTTAAATCTAATTCAGAAAGTTAAACTACTTTTGCATTTACTACAGCATTTTGATTTTATGTCAAATAGAACTTCAGTTTAAAATGAAAGTTTTAAACCTTTTTTTAATTTGCAAATTGGCTTTTAAAATTGACCACGAGATCTTGTATCAACAAAAATATAAAAAGATCTATTTGAATAAGTCAGAGTGGGCTTTTAGTATTTGAAAGTCGGCAATTACTAATGCTTTTCTCTTGTCAAGTTTCGGAATTGGCCGTAAATGTTTGGATTAGATAGGTTTGTATTTAAAATAATTTTGAATTAAACATTTGGATATATTTATATTTTACTTTAAGCCAACCACAAAGAGATGGACAACTATTCTGCTGTATGATTTAGAAAGATAATTTCTAAATTTCTTTTAATTCTGTTAATGTGTAATACTATTCATTGCACTGTACATCTGAATACTTGTTTCATACTTTTATGGCATCAGAAAGTTATTTCTACATTCTGAAGCAATATTAGCAGGAGTATAAATGTCCTTAAGCTCTATTTTAACAAAATGAGGTACAACAAGTACCGAATAAATATCTGAATAAATATTGATTTACAAAATGATGCTAATCAAATCTTAAGATAAACCAGTTCTAGTGTGGTTCCTATTTTCGCATTCTCTAAAAGTCCCAGTATTTACACGGGACTCGCCCCTACCCCTTACCCCCATGCTATCTTGAAATATTGCCATTTTCCATTAATTAAAAATATTGTACAAGCTACCTTGAACTTTGTTCTTCAGTGCAATTTATAACAGTTTAAAAAGTTTACTTATTTTTGAAGCTTTTTTTATCAATAGTTTCAGTAAGTCTAATTTGGAATTGATAAATTGATTCTTAGGAACATGGTAGTTCACAGCAGGTTTTAAATTTATTTGTAAATAAAATTGTGAGGAAAAATAAAAAAAAAAAAAAAGCTTTTATTGAATTGAAATCGGGAAGAACTGTTTGTAAGAATATGTAATTTTTGTCAGAAATGGTTATAATTTTAGAATTACATAATTTTATATTTTTATATACTTCATTTTAGTTTGCTGAAACTTTTTTTTTTTTTTTATCGGAATATAAAATTTCCATTACTTTGAGATTAGAAAAAGTGAATCAGACTTTGTTTTAAAATATATTCTTTTAAGCTTATTTCTTGCCAAATGCATGCTTATTTATCCTGATTTATCATGATGGGGAAAACTGTATGCCACTCATTTGCCATTGTGACTTCTTCTTTTATATATCTAATAATTGAGATCTCTTTTTTTTTTTTTCTTTTTAAATTAAATGATTAAACGTGAAATTGAAGATTTTGTATTGATTTCATAGCTTGATCTTGCCTTTATATTTTTTGTATTTGATTTTATTAATGCCTTTTAATGTTGATTATTGCCATAGCTAAATAATGGTTTAGCTACTACTGTAAATTTTATTCATAACCTGATGCTTTGTTTTTTTAATATTTTAAACTTAAGTTAATATTGTTTTCACTTTACAAATGTTGTATTTATAATACAATAAAAACATCTTGCAAAGTTTAAATGAAATATGTAAGTTATTTCCATTACATCACTCACATTTGCGAAATTAAGTTTGAAAACAGATTAAATGAGAAATTTGTTAATTTGATATAATTTTACATTTATGGATATTCATTTAAAACTCAGTATTTTTAATCATAGCATCCTGTTCTTATTATTGTTGCTATTACAATCAGCCCCAGATCAAGTAAACATTTATTAGATAAGGGATTAAAATTATTAAAGTGCTTCACAAAGACTTCCTGAAATGAAACCAGAAGTTATACAAAATTATAAAGAAGGTAAATAAAAATATGAATCGATTTAGGACTAAACTATGGTCTCCACTTATCAAAGCACCAATTATATGCTTATTTAAACTTTCAGAACTTTATATTTATGAATTACCAATATCGTTTTTAATAATGTTGTTGGTGATTAGGCAAAAAGGTAAGTTGATATCTACTTTACTATCTTCTCAGTTGATAATAGCTCCTTCCCTGTTATAAGGTTTTGCATTGTGGAATAATGAGATCATTGCTGATATTCCATCTTCCCTTACAAAATGTTTTTTTATGAGAAGAATAGGTTCCCCATTGCTTTTGACAAATCCATTGATTTATGAAAGTCAGTTTCAGTAGCTGTTTAATTGGATAGATAAGGCAATGTGACCAGACCACCATAAACTTCTTCTTTGGTTACCAGGCCAGATAGATCACTCTTAGAAACAGTATTTCCTGCTTTTTCTTCCTCCTCTTATTATTATTATGCTTTTGATACATTTTGTCCAAAGTCAATAAATCTAACGTTTGTGAAATGATTTGATCAGGCTTGCTTCACCAGTTTAGATTGCTACTTAAATACTGCAGTTGGTTTTATAACTAGCAACTTCATGTTTAAACACTGTTTAAATAAAACAAAGATGATCATTGGAATGATTTGTGTAATATACTTCTACCTGAAAGTTTGTTGGGCATCTCTTTCTACCCTGCATACAGGGTGATTTGGGAGGAATTACCACCACTTACGGAGCTTCTTTATAACAATATTTTGGACCAAAACCTGGGTCCTATTCTCAACATTTACTGTTACAATAATGTGAAGGTTGTTTCTAAAAGGCCTTTTTCATTAGTTGGCGTAAAAACAAATGAGAAAAAAAGAATGAACTTTTCAGAAATCATGTTTTCTTTTGACTTTGTATATCTAAAACATAAATTTCATTTGTATTTCCATTTGGAACTATCCTTTCTTCACAATAGCCATCAAAGATATACAATTTTGGTGGCTGTTGTGAAGAAAGGATAGTTCCAGATGAAAATGTTTTCTTTTATTGGCTAGTTTTGTTGAAGCTGAAAATGTGTTGTGAATTGTTTAATTGGTTCGTCCAAAAAGTTGTATCAAGTTTTAACTACAACATTACATTATTCACTTACCAGAACAGTTGTTACAAATGACACTAATTCTATTGACTCGAGTCTTGTTATATGCGAAGTTCATAGTACATTTTCAATTAAAGAAAACATTTTTAAAAAGTTCATTACTTATTTCTCATTTGTTTTTACTCTTCTCACTAACGAAAGAGGTCTTTTATAAACAGACTTCACATTACCGCAACTGTAAATATTGAGAATAGAACTTGGGTTTATATGACATTTTTTGCTCAAAATGCCATAAATGAGCTCCTTAAGTGGTGGTCACTCTTGCTGAATCACCCTGTATGTATGTATGTATGTATGTATGTATATATATATAGAAGCTCAAGTAGAATTGAGCTGGCCATGTTGCAAGGTGTAATGATAATAGATGGTCAACAGAAATTCTAAATTGGATTCCAAGAAATGAAAGGAGGCAGAGAAAGCGTCCACAAGGTAGATGGGTGGATGAAATTAAAAGCTTTGTTGGTTTCGACAGGAAACACTTTTATAGAAAGAACTGGAAAAAACTTGGGGAGACCTTCATCCTGCAGTGGGTTGAAAATTATGATAAATATTAGGGTAGTCCTTTTTATGTGGGCTAAAAACAAAAGTTGTAGTTTGTATTGGGGCACCTGCCTAACTTGTTCTAATATTGATAAAAGTAATTTTCCCAAAATTTGGCTAAATTTAGAGGTTGCTACCAAAGTTTGAAACATTGTTTTCTTTATTACCTTGTATTTTATTTAAAATATAGTACTAAGCATTTAAAATTTACAGTTGGTAATTTCCATGCTACAATGCCACAAGAACACAACAGTGGAATATTGTTACTGGCAAGCGTTCCCTTCAAAGAGAATTCAGACATGGTTTGTCCCAGACTTGCTCCAACAGCATAAGCAATGCAGTGGCTTTTCGGTCACTCACCTTCATATGATCCATTATGGCTGCCAAGCCTGTTGTCATAAATTGCTTTCTTCCTCTTTATCGAGAGGGCACTTCAAGAGATGCGAGTTCCAGTTCAGAAGGTGAGCTACCATGGTCCACCTCAGAATCACTGCTGAAGGATGAGGAACACAAAAAAACATGAGGTTTGGTTTGTTTCTTTCTGACTCTCAAGGCGATCTTGATATTTCGTTGCTTTTTCCCTTGTTCTAGCTTCTTGCTTTTCTAGAGCCTTGCCATCTTTCCTCACCATTCTTTTTCCCCCTATGCCAGAAGAAACATTTCATCTTCTATTTTGATCATGAATAGCACATCTGCATGTGCCATATCAAAAAGCTCAGAAGCTTTCAGAGGCTGAAAGCAATTTCTTTTTCAAACAGTGATTTGGATCTTCTTTTTGATTTTCTTCAGCTTCTGCCAGTCATGGAAGATTTTTACAAGAGCTGCAAAATAAGTTTCTGAAGACGAGTAGGGACCTGTGCTTTATCCCAAATCCTGATGGCTTGCTAAAGTCGCACTTTCCTGAACAGTTTGTTTTCAGTCAGATGCAAAGGAAAAAAATAAGCCATTACCTCTCATTTCGAATTGAAGTTAGCTTATTTCCAGGTATTTCACATCATTGTTGTCCGATAAGCCAAACAATCATTGTTTTAAACATAACAGGCCTAACAGAAGACTTTTCTTTATAAAAGAAAACCTGACAGACCTCTTTGAGTCCTTACACAACAACTTACTGGGAGACCATCCTTAGATGAACTACACTCTTTGACTGACTGTTAACAACAGAACTGATTACATCAGGTCTCCTGCTTTTATAGTCCAGGACAGCGGACCCCTGGGGATCCGTGAGCTAAGTTCAAAATTTCAAAATGCTGCAGTGTAAAATGTATGATTACTCAAGATAAGGCATATCAGGATTAATCAGGCTTATCAGGTTAATCAAGATAAACTTTCAAAATTTCAAAGATGTTTCCAAATCTGCAAGAATAGTCTTTAAGTTTTTTAGACATATTTTTTTTTTAAACTGTTGGTTGGTCTAAAATGTAATTAGACTATTTTTCAGATCATTTATTCAAAATATTATATAACTCTTATCAAAAGCTCTGATTGGCTGTTGATGAGACCATAGGAAAATCTGGGATGTGATTGGTGGGTCAGAACGAAATCGACCTTCGATAAATAGTAAAACTGGTATTAGTGTCAATCATGTCACACCACATTGTAGAAGCGTTCTGAATGTACATCGATATTCAAACATTAACCAAGTGGTATGCTTATATGACTGTATGATTCCTGAACTTAATACTCAATTGTATTAACTGCATCAGTGATAAAAATTTGTTGTATATCTGATCATATGATCTGATAATCGGTGGTTCAAAACTGGAAGCACATTTAAAAAGAAAAAAAATAAGTTATAACACAGATGAAGGCGCAACATGTTCTAATGAAAAAAATACTTAAGACTCCTCAGTCAAAATGCAAAAACCATAAATATTGTGATGAATACATATCCTTTGGATTTACACTATTGGACAGAGAAAGTGAAACACCAAGAAAGCAATGTCACGGGAACAAAATAGGTTGCCCATAGGTAGTACCCAAGGAAGGGTGTGTACGTGATCTGTGTGATATGATTGACTCCACGGGAGCATGTGATGTAGAGGGCTATACATATCACATAAGTGAAGATAAAATGCTGCTGCACAGACAGCGAGACCACAGTGACACTGCTGTTGAGTATGTGTGATCACAGAGGATGCAATGCCATTGACAGCGAGCGCAATATCATGATATGGACTCATTAGAACAAGGTCGTATAGTGGGCCAGCACGAGGGCGGTTGATCGGCTCGGCAAATAGCCTGTCATGTGGACTCCTCACTGATAAACTGTATTGCCACATAGACACAGGAAGGCAGTACATCACTTAGGCAAGGTTCTGGTGCCAATAGTCGCACCACAGACCATGATGGCAGGCACATCAGATATGTGGCAACAGACCCGAACACAAGATCCACACAGATCATGTGATCTGTGAGGCCACTATTATGTTGGCAGTTTCCCAGAGGACCATCCAGAGGCAATAGAATGAAGGTGGTCATTCTATTGTCAGATTGCCATTGACACCCCTCCGTCAAGCATGTCGTCTGAGGTGCACAGAACGTGAGCATTGGAGGCAGGAATGGTGTCACATTACCTTCTCAGAAGAGTTAAGCTTTACTCTAGGCTGCAACGATGGATGCATGAGGATGTTGCGTTATAAAGGTTGGTATATTGTGGAATGTCATAGGGGCCGTACACCTGGAGTTATGGTGTGGGCGGCCATTAGTTATGACTCCATTCACTGACCACCCACCGATATGTCAGCAAGATCCTTCAGCCCCATTTTCTGCAGTTTCTCCAGTGCATGACGAATGGCGTTCTGCAGCATGACAAAGTTCGACCGCATACTGCAGCCATGGTTCAACAGGATCTACAAGGTACTGACACCCTATTTTAGCCTGTGAGGTCACCAGACCTTTTGCCAATAGGGTGCATGTGGGACCAGCTTGGATTGTGACTGCTCCTGTTGTGACCCTTGCCGAACTCCATGCACAGTTGGAGGCGGAATAGAGGAATGGGCTTTAGGACAACATATACGATACCTATATGACACCATGTATCATTTGAGTTACTATAAGCCTGCCTGAACTCAAGAGGGGCAACACCACCTACTGACCCCTTTGGGAACAGCCATGCTCCTGTTGTGAAGATCCCCCTTATACCAAGCGTTGGTGCCTGATTTTCAGATCACTATGTACAACGTGTTTTTCCTGTGGGTATGGATTTCATAGTTTCCATACCTCCTACAGGGTGTTTCAGTTTTTCTATCCAGTAGTGTATATGTAGAGGTCGTGAAGCTGAACAGAAGCCACAGTGTGTTCTATGTTATGAACACAGCCAAACTTCGCCGGCATTTAGAAACGAAACATAAAGAACAAGTGAACAAGCCTTTTGAATATTTTCAAAGACGACAACATGAACTGCTTTGTAGACAAAACTCAATAGAAAAAAATAGCAACTGGCAGTGGTAATAAATTTGCTGTATTTGCTAAGTATGTTTCTTGTAATAGCAAAGAGTGGAAAACCACACACGATAGCAGAGGAACTAATTCTGCTTGTTGCCAAAGTAATTGCCTCTAGAATGCATGGAGACTAAGTCGCAAAGAATTATGTTATTTCATTATCAAACACAACTGTGAATAGAAGACGTCTGATAATGTTAAAAATCAGCTAGTGGAAAGAGTGCTTTAAAGTCAGTTTTATTCTTTACAGTTAGATGAAAGTATGGATGTTTGTAACAGTGCTGATTTGCTTGCATTCATATGGTATGAATTTCATGGTGCAATTAGTGAAGATTTTCTGTTTTGCCAATACATACTACCAGTGAGTCTATTTTTAATAGTTTGAATGACTTCATAATTGCAAATGAAATTAGGTGGTCAAAATGGATAGGTGTTGCTACTGATAGGGATCCTGCACTGTCAGGGAAGTACAAAGGACTTGAGACAAATATTTGAGCTATAATACCAAATGTCAAATGGTCTCATTGCTGCATACATAGAGAATCATTGGCAGCAAGAAAGATGCCAGGAAAATTGAAGACTATACTGGATGAGGCACTGAAAGTAGTTAATTTTATAAAAGCTCATCCTTTAAATTCCCATATTTTTAGTGTTCTTTGTGAGGAGATGAGTAGTGCCCATGAACAACTCTTACAATCTCAAGTGCATTGGCTGTCTTGCAGTGAAGTACTTACCTGCGTATGAGTTGTGTGATGAAATATGATTATTTCTTCATGATAAATCATTCCTTAGGAACAAGTGATTCAATAACGTTTCGTGGCTAGCTATATTGGCATATGACATCTATACATATTTGAATGGCCTAAATTGGAGCCTACAAGAGAGCCGAATTATTTCTAAAGTAGAAGCCATGATCAGCAAATTAGACTTTTCTTCTGAATGGTTGCAAAGTGGAGTGCTTGAATCCTTTCTGACACTTGACTTTTTTGTAGTGTCTGATGATGATCGTCCTGAAGAAATAAGAAACCTTTTCATTCAGCACTTGCAAGGTTTGAAGAACATTTTTAGGGATTAGTTTCCTCTGCCTGATGCCAACAACAAAAGGATTAGGGATCCATTTCATGTACATTTAAAAGATTTGACTTCAAATGAAGAAAATAGTCTTGTTGAACTTCTTTCATGTGATGCCTCACTGAGGTCAAGTTTCATTGTCTTACTTATTGGGCTTTTGGTTACATATGAAAAAGGAGTACCCAGAACTGACATCCAAAGCACTGAGATATTTAATGTTGTACCCCACTACATATATATGTGAGCAGGCTTTCTCCCAGCTGTTTTACATAAAATCAAAATACAAAAACAGGATGAATGTGGAACCTGATCTACACTTAAAACTGTCTGCCTTTGAACCTGCAGTTTTGAACATATCAACAACGCAGCATCAACCATCTCATTAAACAAGTTTTTTAATACTGCCATTTATGTAATGCATATTCAGTTACATGTATCTTTCAATTGAGAAGTGATACTGAGAAAATGAGTTTGTTGTTAGTTTGTTGAGAAGACAGACCTTTCAAAAACCTGTGGTCTGTGGGAAATTCATTTAAATAAAAGGGGTCCTTGGTAGTTAAAAAGGTTGGAAACCACTGGTCTTAATCCCTAGATTGTTCCCGGAAGCTCTAAAATGTTCTGGAAGGTTCTAGATTGGTTCCAGAAAACCCAATGTGGACTATTATATAACATGAGATAATAACATAGTGCTCCTACTAGTGTACTTGAAGTAGGATTTCTTTATGATACACTTGAATTGTATCACCATTAAATGGTGAGATGCTGCCTTCAGTTGAAGGCAGGTGATAATTTATTAAATGTTTTCTTTCGTCAACAATTTTTTTTTGTAGTGAATAAACTTGAGTTAAAAAAAAAAAGATTGAAAATTAATTCGTTATTAGTAGTGCATCACCATTAAATTCACCTAATTACAACATTGAAACTATTTCAACAGTGAATGCTCCTATGCTTAGCATTGTGACATACAGTGGAAACTCGATTAACCGTCACCTTCGGGACCAGGACTGTGATGGTTAACCGAATAGACAGATAACAGAAATTTCGCAATAAACATGTACAGTAACGAAATTTCAATGCTGGTTTGGACGAAAGGCAAACAATAAATTAATACAAAGAAAAATCTATCGGTAACAAATAGATATCGTCAAACACCAAACAAATAATAATAATAGAAACATAAAACAGTAGGCCTACTAGATAATAAGGTTTATATGTTGAAGCTGTAATCAGTCATCATCTTCTGTTTCTTCGAGGCTCGAGCTTTTTTTTCGCGGCAATGTCTCGTATTTTACAGAGAAGTAGGTTTTGCGATCGATGACGGATAGCAGAGAGTGACTGTTAATCGAGTTTCCACTGTATTGTGATTTTTCAAATCATAATAGCAACCCCTAAATATTCAGAATCAACCAAATTTTACCAAAATTATTTTTTTTTTTTTTTCATAATTAAACATATCCCGTTCAATTTTCCAAAACTTAAAAATAAGGACTACCCTAATATATACAAGGTGGTTATAATTAAAGTTGGCCTATTTAGAGCATCCTGCAGCTGCAACCAGTAATTGGAGAGATACCAAAAGTTGTACACATACTATTCAAAGGATGCGCTCAACGATTCTGGAAAAAAAAAATAGTTACAATATCATCCACTAGAGCGCACTTTTTGCTACAACCACGAAAATAATTGTAGAAAAACAATAAACATGCATTGCTATAACAACAGAGTATGGGTTTTAATTGTCAAGTTTCTTTTTTTTATTGTGGTTCAAATGTCATCACAATTACATAGGTTTAAGCTTACGCGAAGAGAAAACAATCTGATTTGCATAGACACCAGGAACACAGCCAGCAAAGGGTTATAAATAATCGGTGTGAACTGAGAATGTGTTATTAGCAAAGCGGTGATGACAATGATTCTTTTATAAGAACGTGCGTTGATGGTCAAGTTTTATTAGTAAAGTCATGGTAAATGCTATAGCTGCGATTCATGAATTTCATCGAGCTAAAAAAGTACGCCTTGGACCGATGTCATCACAAGGTGTGAGAAAAACGATGAAAAAATTTGAAGAAACCACATCTTTTAAGTGTACAATGTGACAGAGGATGAAAGTGCATTGATGATCATGTGATTGAAGATGTAGCCACATCAATTGTTCAGCAATTGTGTCACGGTTTTCGTAGGATAAGGTGTGAATTATAACGAAACTCTTAGACTTCTTTTAAAGGTAATAAGATGATGAGTAAATATCGAGATAAGTTAAGGTCCCTCTAAATTAAGTGTGAACCTGATGCGCTTTAGATAGCTGGGCCCTCAGAGTTATATCATAGTGCAGGTAGGACCATAGATAGGGACAGGTAAAAAAACATTGATCGGTGAAATGACTCCACACTAATTAGC
>JAFIDM010009631.1:69684905-69695275 GCA_023159025.1 Thereuonema tuberculata | reverse complement strand
TTAGTTTATTTCCTTTTTGCCTGCTGAACGTAGGAAAAGGTTTTTGGTGGTGCTGAGTTGGCACCCCAATTAATTTCTTGCCTTTCTTGCTTTTGAGAGGTCACTGGTAGATGTGAAGGTGACCCTCACTTATGATACTTCTCTGGCTCTTTTAGTGCTGCCTTTGATTTCTCGCTTTTTAAGCATTTTTCACAGCACGTAAAATGATTTGACAAATATCTTCTTGTATACTTCTTCTTTATCACAATATTTCGAATTGTCTTCTCGACTACTCTTCTTCAGGTAATACAAAATAGAATGTATAAAGGGAATACATTATTCCTCTTTTCACAATTTTTTAAAAACAAACAATGAATTTCACCAAATTCTTATTAATAATGTTAATGTATGATATAAATGCATCAATGACATTTCTCTAATTGTTAAAAACATAATAATATTTCACTAATTATTAAAAACTTTTTTAAGTTATTTTCTGTTTTTTAAATATTCTTTAAAAATCCTTAAGGAGCTATGTGATACCTTAAAGGATTTGTCCTTATTAATACATTCATTGGAGTTTATGTAGCATGATTCCATGAGAATTCTGTCCTCATTACATTTGTGTACTATCTTGACTATTGTATCTGGATTATATGTTTTGCTTCTATGGCATGGCAAGCCCAGTCCGATAAATTTGATTGATTTTTCTCGTATGCACGTACGTGTTCTGATAGCCTTTCTTTCATGGTTCTACCTGAATTTCCATAATAAATTTTATTGCCATTCCTGCATTGGAGTTCATATATAATACCCATTTTTAGAAGATCTTTGTTGTTTGATCTTTTATTTAATTTCATTAATTTATTGTTTTACTAGTGAAATATCATTATGTTTTTAACAATTAGAGAAATGTCATTGATGCATTTATATCATACATTAACATTATTAATGAGAATTTGGTGAAATTCATTGTTTGTTTTTAAAAAATTGTGAAAAGAGGAATAATGTATTCCCTTTATACATTTTATTTTGTATTACCTGAAGAAGAGTAGCCGAGAAGACAATTCGAAATATTGTGATAAAGAAGAAGTATACAAGAAGATATTTGTCTTTAATGGATTTATAATATCGTTAAGATAAGTATATATTAATTTACCATTTTTTATTTCAGAAAGTATGTGACCTAGGGAGGAAAAATTTGACATGGGTTCCTAACTTAGCAGTAGTAACATATAAAACAAGTTCAATGAAAATCTGAGATGGTGGGTGTCATTTTTTTTTTGGTTGAATTGACATGGAATGACCTGTATTCTAGCTTCTTACTGATATGAAAACCAATAGGAATCATCCTTTCAGTGACCTAAAACTATTACTAAAGTTTCAGTTTCTAGAATAAAGTGCTGTTGAGTTCTCTTGATAACAAAAATTAAAATGTAAAAAAAAAATATTCTATTCAACCTTTTTTTATTGTATTAATGAACATTAAGGAAACATTAAGCCACACCCATAATTTCCTTTGATAGCTTTGCTTACTATGCAAATATAATGAGAGAAAAATCAATTTGATTGCCTAATAACTTTAAGCTAATTTCAGTTTATTCAGATCTATTTTTCATTAGCTCACCATAATGAATAGGTCTCACTCCCTTTGTGCCACATCAGATAAAACTTTCTTACAGAGTACTATTAATTTTAAAAATTCAAAACAGTTTGTTGTTTTTTTACTGGAATTATCAAATTAGTGAAGTATTAGTACCATAAAGTTTAGCAAATAAGATCAAATCTTTCGTATGAATCAACTTGTACCATTAAGTAATATTACATGTTGGACAATTGAAGAAAGGAAGCAGGACACCACTAGAAATGTGACTGGTCAAAACTGTATTTGCATATCTCAGTTAAATATTAACTAATCTGATTTAGTTTTTCAAAATAAGATTTCTGATATATAAGGATTACAAATTGTTGTTTAAAAAAAAAAAAAAAGAAGTTAATAACATAGAGAATGCATATATCTCATTATTACTTCTATTCAGATTTCAGATAATCAAAACTTAGTTGTGTGATTATATTTTAATAAGCTCACACAATGTCCCAATAAAGCATAGATATAGCTGCAAAGAAATGATTATCTGAAACTTGCAGACTATTAATGACTATTCTCACAAAACATTTTTTAATGCACTAAAATACATCTGTTTCATTGCAAATACAATAAATTTCTTGATAAGAACTTCATAATCAGAGCAAATATAAATCTACACATTTAAAGTGTATTAAGGTTACAGGAAATGTTGGTTTTTATCTAACAAAATAAATTTATTTATGTGTAATAATCATGTATATCCGCAATCCTGCTGAAATCAGTTCACTTTATCTAAATGTCTGTATTTAATTTTCTTTAATAGAAAAAAAATATGTTGCATTCTTTCAACTCCTTATTTTGTATTCATAATTTGTGAATGGCCTTTTGGGTATATCTAATTAAACTGAGTACACGAAGAGCAAGAAATAATAACAGCACCACTTCAATTAGGAAACATTATTCAGATACTTAAATATGAAACAAAACAAAAAAAATCCTTCATTATGATCAAATCTCCCTAATTCTGTTTTTCAAAGTCCTGCAAAGATATCATGATCTTAAGGTTTTTATAAAGAACAGTAAAATTTCTGTCATTAAATTACATTTAGCTAAGAGAGAATAGGAAGATTTCACATTAGCAAAGCACAGCACTCACAATTACAACAAATGAAAGTAATGACCAAAAAGAAAGGAAGTAAGCATTAATGGTATTAATGCAACACAGAAGCTCAGGCATTCTAGATATATAAAAAAAGTGAGAATGAGTAGAGATTTGCAAATGGCCAAGTTTATCATCTAGTCCAGAAGAAAAACAAACAACTGTACTGACTGAATATTTTCATCTTATAAGTGGTGATGAGGAACATGAAGGAAAATAATGTAATGATTTTATCGATTTCTGGAGTAAAATGGCTGAAGAATTATCTGGAAAGGATAAATCTTTGCAGAGCTCCTTCTTTTATTACACTTGTACATAATGGAGACATGATGACTGAAGAATATTAAATGCCAAGGTAATTACTTTAAGAAAGGATACAGGATTAGGATGGTGAAAAGTTCTAAAGCCTATAACAAACAACGTCTGAACTCTATGATCAGATGACATTTTTTTTTATCCTTGCTAGTAAAAAATGTGGAAAAGGTATATCCAAGAAAAAGTAGAAACATCGAGTTTGTTACTTTAAATTGAATCTACTTAAACTAAATTAACATTTAGATTAAACTGAGCTTCCTTAACATCTTAGACAAGCTACAGTGATTACTGCATCTATTTTGATAGTCTGGTTCAATCAAAAAAACAAACTATGGTATAAGGTGCATACTTGTTCACCACTATATACAAATGCTGTATGTATTATGATACAAAACAATAATTTAAACACATGTACACTCCATTTTCTGTTAATTATAATGTATACAACCTACTATGTTTAAATACTCCATTACATGGTTTAAATTGATGATACGAAGGATGGAATTCTTTCATCCTGTAACTAGTGGAGTGCTTGAACTAAGAAACCCTTTAATTATATTTTATAAATATATTCTGTCTTCTTTAAACAAATAGTCAATACTTTACCTCCACTAACACAGGGATCCAATCTGCATCAGCAGAAACCACTTTGAACCAAGCAGCACAAACTTTATCACATTTCCATTTTGTTAAGGATGCTAAATAAAATAGCAGAATATCATTAAAAATATATTTTCAAAAGTACTTTATATTTTTTATAAAATTTGGCATTGGGTTATAATTAAAACTGCCTACTGTTTACACTAATGACAGATATTGAAAACAAATTACTGCTACAGTGAAATTGCTTGATTCATGAACATTAGCAGAATTTTTGCACTTAATTTTCAATTTTGATATAATGTATGTATGTTAAAAAAAAATAAAAAATAAAAGGCTTATATTTTATTTTTTATTTTTTTTATTTTAAGAATTTTTAATGTTGGAACATTATACTACACTGGTGTCCAAAATTAAAGTTTAAAAAAGTTTTTTGAAGAAAAAAATTAAAACCACTTAAGAATATGGTGAATTTTTCTTTACATATTCAAATAAACATGATAAATCAATACTGGAAGATATTATTAATTTGCATATTGAAGAGTACATGTAATATAGATGGTTTACAGCAACATAATTTTTTCTTGACTTTTCAGCCACTAGGAGAATTATTTGAAAGTAAACCATTTATTAAGGGCTTGATGTGGGTTGATGAACAATGATAGTATTCATCTTACCCCTGTTCACAGGAGAGTTCTTTAAAACTGACACAGTTACTCACTGGGAGCAGGGATCAACAGATAGAACTCCTTTACAGATCAATTGAACTGATCAACAAGTACATCTCAAACATTGGGGAAAGAAAGGTATTTGTTGTAGCGCTGGTGAAGTTTGCCAACTTGTGAATGGTATGTGTGTTTACAGAGGACATTCCAACTGGTCAATGCTACAGGCCAAGATCCTCCAATACTATTTAGAACTTTTTTGAGTGCTAATGGCCCAAAATATCCTATTTATAGATTTTTAGCTAGAGGACAAAGAAATAACAAAACACTTCACAAGCCATGAATAAAATGTTTATTTTTCAGTACATTAAAGCTTTATTTATAGTTATTGCCAAATGTTAACCTGGCTATCTTTTAAATTCAAATGTATGTCTGAAGTAATGATAGGATGAGAGAAATGAAGACAATATTTACATTTGCACTTGCTGCCTGACTGCTGTCTGAATATTTTAAGAGGACATTACATATAATCCCCATTCAATTTTACTAAACATAAATACTGAAACAGAATCCCTTTGAATCTTTCATAGAAAATTTCTGGTGACAGTTCAAGTTCACTGTCAATCAGACTAGAAGTTTTCTTTAATATTAGTTCTATCAATGGATCACTGTGGTAACAGACATAACATCATATATTTAAATAATTCTTTCAGCTCCCTCTAATGAGGGCAAGGTGTAACATTCACTGTTATTATCCACGAATTGCTCCAAAGTACTCGGAACCCTGACCACTGAAGAAAAGGACTGATCACTGAAACACTTGTAATCAAAAGAAATTTTCCAAAGACATATGCAACTATATCAGTATTAAAGGAAAGCCTCATTTGTAAGTTATTTCTTCTTTAACTTCTTTTCCACTTATTGTCTTTTTCATATTTTTGTTGTTGTTACATTGGTAGATGGATTAACAAATGGCAGGCTGCAAGCTATGCACTAAAAATAAGGAAAATGAATGTCTTTGAAGCTTTCATGTGACTTACTAATATAAGCTTCCAAGCTATTTGGAAACCCTATAACCCTAATCAATCTGACAAATGACTGCAGAGGAAAACACAGTCCCGATTATTTGCCAGAGTAAGTAAGACATGAATCAAATAAATATGAGAAATTCTATTACTGCACAAATCTAAATCAAAACTAATACACGTTTCAGAAATATCTTGTCAATGTCAGTGTACGCTTTTACCTGTAGTTCAGCATCCTAAATATATAATTATGAGGACCAAAAAACCATGTATTAATTAATGATTCTTTTTTTTTTTTTTCCTTTAAAAACATAAATTACACTTACATTATAATTTAATCATCTGTACTTAACATTTTTTTTTTTTTTTATATAAAGGAAGGGATTGAGTGGGGGGAATCTCTGTACGAAGGATTTAGGTTATTACAAATTTCCTATTTGACTACCCATTAAAGATTATATAAAAAAAATAGTTTAAATACGTTAAGACTTTTCTGTATTTAAAGCACTGATTTATTATAAACATTTCTGATAACTGGTTAAACCCATGCATATGGCACAAAGTTGCTTTAATGCTATCTCTACATTAATTCCAATTTCCCTTAAATACATCTTAGAAAAACTTATATAAGAAAGCACAATTGAGAGGGTTTTTTTTTATATTTTTTTTTTGTTAATTTCTGAGTTTTGTTTTGTTTCAGATTACAAGTTATATTTATAAAAAGACATATATATATATACCTCGCACTTTTTTATCTAAATGCACTGTCGTCTTACATGGCTCTTTCTCAGAGTGTACGACTATTCCACCAAATCTGAAATAGAACAAATTCGACTATTTATTTATTTATCGGATCACAAACTGCGTAACTATTTACTATGAAAAAACAATTTGATTTTGCACAATCATACCTATCTCGGGAACCCTTAAACTCACCGCTTTCACAAGCGGAGAATGACTGTTCCTCATCTGTACATAAGTTACTGTCAAAATAAATAAATAAATAAAAGCTTCAAACATCTTTTTGACACCTCGAAATTATTTTAATCACTAGCCTGCCTGTCACAAAATCATATATTCCGCTTTTTAGCGCAGGATAAGAAAAACCCAAAATAATAATAAAAGTTTCAGTGTAATTCTGAGCTTATGCATGGACATTTCTTTAAAAGAACCTTATTACTGTACATAATAAATAAAAAAACATCTTCTAAGAAAGAGTTAGATTTTAAGAAATTACAATGAATTTTAATATATGAAAGCAGAAGTATCAGAATTTTAAATATACCAAGCACTCATTTGATTTCTTCTTGCAAATTCGTAAATCGCAATTTATTGCGTCTAAGAATTAATATATCTATTCTAATAAGTTATTAGTTTACGAGACAATTAAGCTGAAAAAAATTCAATTCTCTTTTATACAATTATTTACTGATAACAATTGCGTAAGTTTTTGTGTTGTTGTTTTTTTTTTTTTTTGTTCGTAGGGACAGAAAAGGAATGAAAAGATACGATAATGTACAGAAATTTTTCATTTATTCTTTAATTAAATAATAAAAAATATTGTTTATTTTATTCATTTATTAATAATAATAGGATAACTATAAAACATTTATTTTTTGGAATCAATTAAGATATTAATATCTTCGCAGTAGATGGCGCGAAGAACTTCCGGAGATGAAAGATTACTTCCGGTAACCTCTTTTCCAGTTTATTCTGCAGCCCCTGAATTCTGTCAGGATCGTCTTTTGAGGAGTTGGGATATATTGTATGAAATCTCACCTGCGGAATTAAGGCTAATTTAATTATTTTTCGAGAGAAAATGATTTGCCAATACATACCAGGAGTGAAACTGTTGGAAAAGTCCGGTTTTGTTGTATATTTTTTTAAGAAAATTATAAATTTAAGTGGGACTCTTTTGCGGAGGCACCCTTTCAAAAAAAAGAAAATGGCGGTCTTAGAACCATCGCAAAATCGAGGGTCATGCCGAAACGGAAAGTGGTTTTTTTTTTCGGGTATTTTTCCAAACGATACATCCTGAAAACTATTATACCTCACTTAACCCAACCTACAGTTAACTGCACAGAAAATGTTTGCTTTTTTTATGTTTTATTTACAAAGGAGAAATCGTTTCCGCCAGGTGTTTTTTTGCCCGCTTGATAGCGACGCTACAACCTCTTGCATTGAAAAAGTGCACATCCGCCGCCCGCGAAAGTTTCAAGAAACTATATTTAATTTTCATAAAAAGTACAAAAAAAAAAAAGCCTCAGTTTTCCATCAATTTCATGCCTAGTATGTTTTGAATCGTTTCGTTCCAAAAAAAAAAGAAAATTAACGGTAATTCCACAGGTGAGATTTTATAGAAAACTACAAGGAGTTGTATTAACAGTTCGGAGCACCGTTTCTCTTAATCAAAGAAATTCTATTTCTTTATCTTAGTGACGGTTCTGATTCTGATTAATTCCCAGTGCTAGTAACACCATCTACAGTCTTGACCATTTCCTTATTTATCTCTGTCAAAATGGATCAATCATCGACAAGCTGCACTACGTCCATTACTTTAAATTAGTCATGACTCCCATCATGTATAATTGTGAGGAATCAATTTATCGTAAACCAGTAATACCTAAACTTTTCTGCTTTGAGCCCTCCTCGTCACGAAATAAAAATAAAATTGAACACCACGAAAATTGTCTTTAGAAAGTTTTGTTTATCTAATTTTTGATTAATTGCAAATTCTTATGACAAACTTAATCATAAGGATCATTGTATCCACACTGAACTCTACACATACCAAAGTCTATTTTAATTCATGTGATCATGTCTTCTACAGAAACACGGAACATTCTTTTTCACAAGGAGATATTTCTCTAAATCTCTTTCATACTATACTGTCACCTAAGTCCGATTCAGTTTCTTTGGCTTAACATATTACAGACAACTAACATGGCTTTCCACTCACATCCACAAACTTACATTACTCATGTAATCATTCATTCCATCTCTCAATCGCATCAGAATGCTCCCACATCATCTTTCCATCATTATTTCTTTCACACCACACACATTCCCATGATCACTCCTCATATACCTCCAACAAACTTCCACGACATACGTTTCTCATATAAAGAAATCGTTCTTCAATTAATCTTCCAATTTCTCTAACTTCCAATTCTTTACTTTCATTGATCATACACACTTTCGTGCACCGTTTGTAATCATAATTATTATTTAATTATAGTAAACTTCCTCTAATCCGGCATCCTACTATCCGGCACGACTTTCGAAAAAAAAAAAATAATAATTTATATCGATCGCAAAACATCAATCATGCCTTCTTCAAGTTTGTTTGCGATCGGAAGGCGCGAGGGAAAACAAGCATATCAGATGCATGGAGGGGAGGCCAATCGTCGAATATAACAAGGCGCTCATCTTCGGCCGACATCATATATGTTCGGGAGCCACCTGTTCCCTGGATGTCACTGTGGCTTTGTTTACATTTCACGTTCAGTTTCCGCCATTTTAATTAGTGTGACGCTCAGGTTGCTGTATCAACGTCGAAAATTTGGGGTTTTAGTGTTTTGTGGAGCTTGATTTTATAGTGACTGACAAGTGACATGGATCCTGAAGTTAATGTCTCTAAAATTCTGACAAATGAGGCCATCATACGGAGTGTTACCAATCCAACAGCCCCAAAGACGTGGATTCAGATGAAGATGATGTAGAGCAGTGGTGCCCAACCTTTCGTAATATGGGGGCCAAACTTGACTTTGCTGTGAATCTCGCGGGCCACAACCAAAGAAAAAAAAAAAAAGGAATCTCCTATTTAACAACCAAAAAAAAACGGAATCTCCTATTCAACAACCAAAAAAAAAAAGGTCCCATTAATACAAATATGTATGTGAATATAGGAATTAAAGAGCGGGCCACATGTAACACCTTCACGGGCCGTAGGTTGGGCATCACTGAGGATTCAAACAACATCACTTGGAATCAAGCAGCTGATGCCTTGAATACATTTATCAAGTTTTCTGAACGCATCAGTTCGTCCAATGATGCTGAAATTATGAAACTCCACATCATACGAAATGACTTCATAAAAAAACGAAGAGAGAAGACTAAAAAACAAATCGATATTCGAGATTTGTTTAAGATGGCTTCTACCAAGAAGAACAATCCCAAGGGCTTAGATCAACCGTCTTGCTCAACTTCGAATTAAATTTTTTGTAAGCCTACTGTGCACTTTTTTGTTTCATAGTCAGTTATTTTACATTATTATGTAATTTTTTATTCTTCTTAAGCTGTTTAAAAACATGTTTTACTGTCATTTTTTTGTTTAATTCACGTTTTTCCCGATATTCATCCTGTAATCCGGAATATTTCGTAATCCGGCATGCCTCAAGTCCCGAACGTGCCGGATTAGAGGAAGTTTACTGTATTCGCAAGTGCATTTTCTTTTTCTCACAAACAAAACAAGTAACATCTTCAATCAACTTCTCATCACCTTGCTTCCTGTCCATTGCTGCTTCACCACATATTTTTTCCACAGTACTTACAAATAATATCTTCAGATATTCCCAAACCTACTCAACACACTCCGTTTTTCATCAACTACACCTAGTATTTCATTCACTTTCTTCTGATTATCCTCGTTCAACTTTCACCTTAATTCTCATGTTTTTTTGCATTTAGGATATTTTCATAACTGGTCAAAAAAACTTTATCCTCAAAATCACCAAGTCTTGTATCAGCACTTATTTTTAACCCAATCTCGTACAGTCAGTCTCATTAACTGCGAGGTTAACCTCGCCCTCCCCGATAAAGGAATCAGAAAAGAGAGATCCCTTTGGTGAAGGTCACCGCCAATCGGGCAGTGACCTCCCAAACAAGAAAAGGCAAGAAAATAAAGGGGTACGTCGCTAGACGCTAACCCAAAGCCTTTTCCTACAACTCGTAGGCAGAAAGGCAATAAATAAAAGGAACAGAAGGTTCAAAAAAAAAGGATTTACAAGATAAACAAAACATTTAACGTGCTGTGGAAA
>JAFIDM010009631.1:69648165-69684805 GCA_023159025.1 Thereuonema tuberculata | reverse complement strand
ACAAATGACTGTTTTAACATCAAAAACAAAGCTTCAGATGCAGTTTCATTTAAAAGATTTTTCACAAGAAAAGTTCCATTCAGAAACACAATTTCTTTGTAATATCAAATCTTATTAAAATTTAAATCTTTGAAATCTTAATGTGATAAATCAATAACCGTTAAATAGCATTGTAAATTATAAAATAATTTTTAAAACGAAATACAGAATTTACAAATCATTTAAATTACCACAACATGGTTGAAAGAAAGAAGTTTGAATTAATTAGCCTACATAGCGACTCAATAATAGCCACTTTTGTTGTTTTTAAAGACAAAATACCATTGCTTTGAAAAGTCACTTCAAAATTTGCAGTGCTAATATCTAATATAGTCTTTATGTTTCACATTACCCTATTCTAGAATTTCCTCACAGGGAGATTGTTTGCTGAGTTTTATGGGTGAATTGTGATCAGATTTTGGATGCTGCGGATGTCAGTAAATACACTGGAAAGTATGGTTTTTGTTTTTGGAGTAGAGCAACATTCATTACCATCTATCCCTTCACACACACACACACATCTGTGCATGTCCTAATGACAGCTAATAGGCAGCCATTGCAAGCCTTTTCTTTTTCTTCCCCCGCCCCTTTTCTTTCTTTCTTTCTTTCTTATAACTGTACCAGCTGCCACAATGATCTACATGAATCATCTTAAAATGAAGCTGACATTCTCTTGAGGTGCTTCTATAGACTAACTCCAATCATCACGTTATTGGTTATGATGACATATGACTTGGGATGCGTCTATAAAATGTTACCACGGTTGTGGTTACAAGCACTCTGGTTACGTTTGTCACGTGACTGGCTGCTCTGACGTAGGAGCCTGGTTATTCCCCAGCCCTTCCTTTTGTAGACGGCGTGGGTTACGGTTGTGTTCAAAGATGGCTGCCAAGATTATCGGTTTGTTGTTAGAAGTTGAATCAGAACTTTATTAATTGTTAGAAAGAGAATCAAGTACTGATTCCTCATCCTCGTCAGATGAAAAGAATATTAGACTTGCAAAATTGCAAGTCTAAAATAAATAAATAAAAAAATTAAATTTATTAGAAGCAAAATTGCAAGTCTAAAAAAAAAAAAAAATGGTGGAATTGAGTTTGGTACACCGCATCGTCTGCTATGAAAGGAATAACCCACCTCCTGATACAGTTGCAAAAAAGTAACCCCGGTTAGTGCAACCACAAATCTGGTGGTGTTTATAGACGCGGTCAGTGGTTGGCTGGAGCAACTGGTTTATTTTATTGACGGCATGGTTGCTCGGATGGTTGTGATCATAACCGTGGTAACATTTTATAGACGCACCCTTGGTCATGACCAGAACAAGATATTTTGTTGATGGGCTGGAATAAAATACTTACAAATAAGAAAAACAAATTTAAGTTTTAAAAAAAAAAATAACCTCAGTGCCGGAACATTTCAGATACTTTTGCAACATTATCTCTGCATTATTACTAGGGATGGACGGGATTGGATTTTTAGGTCGGGACGGGACGGGATTTTTTTTTTCCCCTCCCGAAAATCAGGACGGGATTGTCCTTCCTTCAGTAAATGGGAAATAGTTGTTCGGGTTTTGAAACTTGATATGGATGACAATAATAATAACAAACAAAAACATTTTTATGTCTGTCACTAGTCGAAATCACGAAGGCCGTCGTCTGTTGTTTATTGGTTTCGCCGGTCGATCGCTAACGCTACGACGAAAACACTTTGTTGTTGATGTAATATTGGGAGGTAGAAGGAAAATAAATAGTCCAGAGTATTTCTCAATGATTTATTGTAGTTTTCAGTTGCCAGGATTAAAAATCCCATCATTATTATGCCTTTTGTTGAATTTAAATAAATCGCGAAATCCCGTCCCGAAGAAATCCCGAAGTAAAGCAAATCCCGCCCGATAACCGGGATTATAATTTTCCCGAAAATTTCCCGAAATATCGGGTCCCGTCCATCCCTAAAAAATATAAGAGATGAAGAAAATCAATAAATTACAAATTCCATTTTTCTATTGGATAATATTGTTATTTTGCAATTAAGTTTATTGTATTACTAGTAAACTAACTTGGCAAAAGTTGTTTTAAATTAGTTTGTATATTTTGTTTTTCTCCTTAGTCACAAGTGGAATGAATCAACCTACTAATCGCACGCAGCAGTCAACAAGCAGCTATTCCAAAGGTAAGATATAAATTCTACATTTTACTTAATTGAAGAATTCAAAATTTGTTGATAAGTGAGGTGTTGATATATGAATACAGTTTAGAAAGTATTAAAAAAAAATAATTCATTGGGGGGGGGGGAGTTTTAATTGCAAAGGATGCAGTACAAGAGGCACTTGTGTGAGAAAAGAAGCAAACTATGCTATCAGTATTCTTTTTCCCTCATCATTCATTTTAACTTCTAATTTAACCTTGTTTAGCATAGCAAAAAAATATTGAAATTCTTCTGTCTTTGAGGATTGTACTGGTGGATTGCTTAATAACTGTGTTTAGAATGATCCTTTAATTAATCTATGTGGAGATTATTTCTGGCATCTCTTCTATTAGTTGATTACATTCTGTAGTTGTAATTTATATTGAAAGAACTGAAATACTTCTTTGACTTTGAATAAGATACAACAATATATTTTAAGAATCAAAAGTGCTGGTTGCAGCTTAGGAACTATTAAAGGTTTCTAATGATAGTGAAACATTGTGATATCAATGAAATTATTTGTTCTGCAATGTTGAACAATAAATTAAAGTTGGTGATTATAATAATAATGAACATTTAAATAGGTAATTCAAATAAATCCTCGCTAATGTTTCGTAAATGTTTTCAAGAAATTACTAAAAAATCAAAACAAACTTTAAAATAAGAGCCAGAAGTGGAATGGCATAAAACTAAATATACAATTAAATAATTTAACTGTACATTAGAGTTTATAAATTCATTGACGAAAAAATTTCCTTAAATGATTAAGATAATCTTGAACTCTTTTTTTTTTTTTTTCAATATTCATTTTGTAAACCCACTGCTTAACTTGCGAATAAGTTAAGAATTGCTTACTCATCCTGCAAATCAAGGAAGTGTTGAAACTAAATAGTAATAATGAAAGCAGAAAATTACTTCATTTTTAAAGTGCTTTCAAGATAGTAGAACAAATATTTATTGTATGAAATAGTAGCCAACATATCCGTTATTGTCCTGTTCATAGAGGACCCAAAATAACAACACTTTTATTTATTTATTTTTTCTTAATTTTATTTTATTTTTTTAGTTACATAAAGCTTTTTGATAAACAACTTTGCTGAATTTTTCCAATTGGAGTGCACATTTTTCAGTTCCAATTTGTGAACATGGTAACATAATTGCCCTTGAAAAACTAGCTATGACCTACAAAGATTGTCCATGAATTTGGTTTTAGTTATTACAAATGTAACCCGATTCGAAACTGCAGTATTTTAAATTCAAATGCTATGTCAGATGCATTGTTTGAAATGCAAGGAATCTATACTTGCAAGCAAAAAAATCAACTTAACGTTCATATTTTCATTTGCTGCCTATTATTTCAGAAATTCAATTATTCTGAATAAAAATGTATATATCATTTGAAAGCTTATAAAGTATATTTTCAATTGGTAACACAAGTAATCAGTATACAACAAAATTTCTTGTACGATAGGATCTAGAACGGAAAACAGAAACATGTTGAGGAAGGAACAATGAAATGGAAAGGGTTTGTTTGAAAAGAAAAGCCAAAATACTGTAAAAAGAAACAAAATTTATTGTATTTGGTGTTGCCACACCTAGCTCTTATAACGACTTCCCTACGGTTTGCCATTGACTGTATTAACTTCTGCACTATTTCCTGCAGAATGGCTTCCTGGAGTTGAGTGATGGTACTAGGAGCGGAACTTTTGGCTCAAATCCATATCTTCAGCTCATACCACATGTATTCGATGGGATTTCAGTCCGGGCTGCGTGGAGAGATACTGTTGGACGTACTTTGCAACATGTGGTCTGGCATTGTTGTGCATTAACACAAAGTCTTGACCGACAAACCCTGCATATGGGACCACATAGTCACCTAAATGTCCCTTTATGTAGTCGTTTGCAGTTAAACCACCTTTGCAACCACCACTAGCTATGATAACGAGGTCTGTTTTTGTCTCAAGGGAAATCCTAGCCCACACCATTCAGGATCCATAGCTCGCTTGTTTTGAGATACAGCATTGTTCATAATCTTCTCCTGGTCTCCTGTATAACTGAGCTACTCTGTCACTGCCGTGCAAGCACATTCTGCTTTCATCGGAAAACAAAATGTTGCTCCATTGATCAAAAAAGCAATTGACGTGCTTGCAAACAAGCGAAGTTGATCTTGTTGATGGGCTGCCATTAATCAGGGCTCAGTAGTAGGCCTCTTCGATGTCAAGTTGCCATTCTTCAATCATCTTCTGACTGTCCACTCACGACATCCATCCCACCCCCTTGTTTGTCTCAAATTTTGTTGCATGTAAATTCTGGTAAGGTGGTGATTTTGGAGTGAAGTTAAGACAATAAAGCAATCATTTCTCTGCAATGTGGACTGCAGTCTGTCTGAACCTGGTCTCTGATCGAAGGCAGCAGTTGCCCAATACCTCTGATGTACTCACAGTATGACAGACTGTTTCATGTTCAACTACTGAACGACATGACGTTGATTGTGCCCCTCTTGCAACAAGGCAACAACTCAAGCTGCTTCTGCTGATGTGGTGTGTCCATTTGGGTGAGTGAATAATGCAATGTAATTAGATGCGATGCAACTCTGAAAAATGACTTTTTGGCACACTGTTTTTATAGGCAATGAGCGTGTACAAAAGCCATACATGACATTGCAAGCTTTTGAAAGCATTGCTCAGGTTAGGCTCAATATCAGATTGCAGTTTTGTTGGATATTGACTTTTATTGTACCTTTTGAAAGTTTATTTTCTACGATTTCAGATGATGTATAATTGTCTGCTACAAATGCATTCCTCTCTGACATAATTGACAATGAAAGCAAATATTAACGTTGAGTCATTTTTGTTGCTTGCCAGTGCAGATATCATCATGTTTTGCACATTTAGTCAGTATTACATGAAACACTAAGTTTTTCAAAGATGCACTTGTACCTTTTCCCTGATGGTGCTTCTCTGACTTGCTGCTTTTGGAGTTTGTTTGATTTTTCAACTGTATTCAAAAAATAAAGCTAAAGCTCAATAGCAAGACTCAAAAATGTCAGATCATGGAAGCCATCATTATCAGCAATTATTATTCTTATCTGAACTTAAGCTATATATTTACATCAATTAATCGGAATTAATTTTCAAGATAGATCCAGTAAATATAATGAAATTAGAACAAAATCTTGCCTAAAGCCTATTCCAGGTCTTAATTAGCAAGCCTGTCAAGTTTGATTTAATATCTCAAACCAGCTGTAAATGCACAGAAGACAGATAAACTTTCAACTATATATGTATATAGATATAAAAGTATTAATATTTACATATATAAAGTACTTTGAATAAAAAATTCTACAATATTTTTTAAAACATTAACTGACAAATAATAATCATTCCATTTCATCATTCCGATTTTGAAAAATTTCAATTTTATTGTCAGATTCAGGTTTTTCAAGCATGAATAAGCCATTTGGTATCTCTAGTGCACCTAGCCACTCTGGTGAATCTTCAGCATCTGGCAGCAAAATTACCTACCCAATTAGCAGTATAACTCCTTATCAAAATAGGTAGGTATTCATCTCTTTTACTCTGAAAATAATACAGTAGTGTCTTGTTTTGAAACAGTTCATTTTATGATGATTCACTTTTACAACCTGTTGAGTCAAACTGAGCATTCCTTGACTTGTGATGCATCACTGTTGCAACTAAAGTGCCCTTTCTGTTAGTGTGGTTCTAGCTCTTTTCGAATGTGCATGTTTTCTTCTTTTTCTATATTACTGCAGTTCTTTTTAAGTTGATTGTGTTTTTTGTATTCATGACTTCCATCAAAAAGACAGGGATTGTCCTCTTTTGCAAAAAGGAGTGCAAAGAACAAGGAAGACTAACTTTAGAGACTAAAATGTTAGTGATCAGAAAAACAAAGTCGCGAGAAACATGATAATGTTTATAGTTCTCTTGGCTTGGCACTGGATATTGTATGAACAGTTATGGCGAATGCTGAAAAAAATAAAAACTATCAGAACAGAAAACTAAAAAATTGCTTGCATCAAATGTAAGTTACATTAGAAATTTTAACATATGGATTGACGATTTAACTCAATCAAGAATTCCTCTCGCTCAGCTTGCTATTGCCACAAAGCTAGGACTCATTTTGATGAAATTTAATAAAAAGAAGGTGGAAACGAGACATTCACTGCTAGCAAAGAATGGTTTGCAAGGTTCAAGCAACGCTTGCAAATTCATTGCATAAAAATTAGTGATGAGGCTGCTAGTGTCAATATTGAAGCAACTTGCGCATCCACTGCCAAATTCAAGAATCCTGCAAGCAAAGAAGAAGAAAAATCAAAACAGTTGACGTTAATTCTTTCTTGAGGTCTTCTGAACCATGACCTGGGCCAGCAAAATAAAGTGATTTGATTGATATCTTTTTCAATTATCTGTGTAATTTCTATATACCTAATTCATTAAATTAAGATTGTATGTCATAATGTAAAGAAGTATTATAAATTATAAAATTATTTTGACTAATTTGTTTGGTCCATGAACCTATCTCAATTTAAACTGTTTAAATAGTATTTTGTTTTATGATGATTTGAGTTACAACCAAATATTCGAGAATGTAATCCCATCTTAAAATGAGACCCTACTGTATTTGGTTTTGCATTATGCTTCATGAATTCAGTTCAGAATTTTTGTAAGAGAACTTTTCACAACTCAAGCAACTAAATGATAATATTAAATATACAAAGAATGATACAGAAATAAATTACTTTTTGAAGGTTTTGACCCATTTGTTTTGGACAACATAGAAAAAGCTGAAAAAGACTAAAAAATTTATATCCTGCAGCTGCTATTAAGGTTAAGGTGCCATTGAAATCTAAGACTGAAATTAATAAATTAGTCTGACTCGAATTATTTTCAAAGTGGTGAACAATATTTTAAAAATTGTTCCACATCTTTTGAAGCTCATTTCAAACTGTTTTAGCAGCATAAATAATGCAAGCTGTTGCTTACATAGTAATAAGTCATTTGGTTAAATTTTGTGGATTGGAAGGTAGAGTTGCTAATCAAAGAAGAATCACCTGTGTTGGTGAAATCTATTCTGATATTATTGACTTCAACTGTTGCTTTGGGAACTGCTAAAGCCAAGTTTTCATTAAGGGAACCAGCTGTCTACAGGTTCTTCTACCATGTTGTGTGTTAGAAAATCTGAACAAGTGCCTCTTCCATAGAAATTACACCAAACAATTGGGTTCCCATTTACATCAAGTCTGGAGCTCAATCTGCTCCTTCAATGATCACTTATAAAGTGATTTGTCAATGTCATTGCCCTTGATTGTTTGACAGAATCTCCACACTTTCAAGTAATGTCCAATAGAAATAGGATATGTTTATTGAGATGGCCTGTATTTCACTCTTTCTCATTTTTGGAGATTAAAGTCTATATGGGTGGTCCTCACCCAGTTCTGTAAATGAAAATGGGCATAACATATAGTAGTGATCAGCAGCAGTACAGTGGCCTAGTAAAACCTAAGCTTTATAGTTGCCATATCACTGTACAAAAATATCCAAATTATCTTATATATTGTAGGGGATTAAAAGCAAAAATAATATACATGTAAAAATCACTTGAACTACTATTAAATGGTGTACTTTCGATCTGAAAATAAATGGTAATGCTGATTGTAATTAATGAGATTTAGCGCTCTTTCACACGAAGCGACCACAGTCGCGCGGCCAAGATGGCTTGCCTTTACACACAAAGCGATCATGGCAGCGCGGCCAAACACTCCACCAGCCGAAGCTCATTAAAGTGACTCAAGCAATTCAGGTGACTGCAAACCTTTTATTTTCTTTTATATATTTATTATTTTATCAATGCACCTAAAATTCTGAAAATTTAAATATGAACTTGTAAAGCATGTGGGATTTATATTTTCTTGATTTTAATTTTCAAAATATTCTGTAATTAAATTAAAATTCAAAAACAGTCAATTTTTGGGGGGTTGTCGAGGTATTACTCGATATTTTCAACTTAAAAAAAACTTGACGAAGACCTAAATGATAAAAAAAAATTCATAAAATAATGATTTGTATTTATGATATTCATTATTAGTGCAATAGTTAGACCTAATTTTTTTAAAAATAAAAATTGTGTTTTAAAAATTGTTTGAGATTAACTAACAAATATTTATTGTTGAAAACGAACATTACATGTTATCAAATAATTATAATAAAAAACGTTTTCATTAAAGGCTTTCTAAAACCATGCAGATTCATTGGATGCTGTTCGTTTTCAACAATAAATTTTTGTTGCATTTTTTTATAGAAATTTTTTGTTAATTGTATTAAAATCCATTTCTTAAAAAAATGTTCTTTGTTTATGGGTCAATCAACTATTCTTTGTACTAAACGAGAGCGACAAAATAATGATTTTCTAACAAAAAAAAAAATCGAAAATCTAACTTCCTATGTAGCACATTTTAAAGATTAGTGAATGAAGTTTTAGTTAAGATAACGGGCAGAGCCCTTTTTTAAATTTGAAGAGCATTATTTTGCTTTATTTAGTGAGATTATGGCGGTAATTTGTCCCCTGCAGGACAAAACAAAAGAACCTACTTTATTGTGTATTTCGGATTTGCCCTGTCATTGTCACATATCCTTACTATCAATTACTACTATTTAATATATATTTTGTATATTTAATAGCAATCTGTATTAAAATATTCACTTTGGGAGTTTGTGAAGTCTCTGAAGTGACAGGGAAACCAAATACTCGTGGGGAAATATTGTCCCCTAAGTTACTGTAAAAATACTAAAATATTCGTAATTAAACTAATATCGGTCACCGTAAAGCTCTTCATCAATGACCTAATAATACTTTGGGGTAAAAATAAAGTCCAATAATTATTTCCAAAAACAATATTTATTAAATTTGTGATCGGGACACACTTAGGTACAAAGAATTGTTGATTGGCCCTTATAAATATTCACGAACTTCTAATATGAATTTTTCAGTGTCAAAGTCCCCATTCTCTAAAGTAGTTTCATTTTAATCATGTTTTTGAACACTTCTGAAAGCGAATATAAACAGAAATGACCATCTGGCCGCATGAAAAATCGCATCATGTCACTACCAGAATTCTGGTCGCTCGGCCAGAAGCGACCAAGTGGCCACATGTGAAAGGCTCCACTGAAATCTATATAAGGACGTGGTCGCTTCGTGTGAAAAGGGTCTTAATGTTCACAAAACAGAATCTCACTTAAACAAAATTTGATGTTTTTTTTTTTTTTGGTATTGTGATCAATCCAAAATCTTTCCTTATTACAGATTTGATAATCTCAAATTAATAAATGCTGAAGTTTGCTTTTCAGTTGCTAATCAATATGTAGCTAAGCTGGTTGCTGCCTTGAACTGTTAGTAACTTGGTTGTCCTTAGCTTTGTCCTTATATATATATAAATCTGTTATAAGTAAATAATCCTTTTATTTTATAAAATAGAGCAGTTGATAGATCGGTTGATTGTTTTTAAATATGGACTAAAATTGCACACAATTAGATATTTCGAAGAGTAAGAGTAGAAATTATTAAAGTGATTGTAGTTTAACTAAAAGTTTTCAAAATTAAAAGAAAATGAATTTAACTGTAAATGCTTATAAGTAAGGTTTGCAATGAGGTAACATCTGAAAATGTTACTGCAAATGCAACTCATTTGGCGTTGCACCTAGTTAGTAGTAATTTCATTATTTTTAACACTTCTCCCTCAATACATTCTGTAATTTTATAAAAAGCATATAAATGTCTTGTCTTGTTTCATTCTATATTTATGTGTACAGTGATTGCTTAGTATAGTTCTTCACACTCCAAGGCAATAAAAGTGTGTTTGTATATATATATATAAAGACAATAAAGATCTTCTCATATGTATAAAAGATTAGGACAAAGAAATTAAGACACCTGCTGGACAGGCAAATGAATTTTCATAGTTGGCATTAATTAATTAAATTGGTGTTTAAGTATCGCAGTTGTACTAGTACTAGAGATTAAGGGGATTAAGCTATTTGATGAAATACGCAGGAATACGCCCTGTTTATCCCTGATATATAACTTTAATTTACATCTGTTTTTTTCAGTGGGTGATCATTAATGTTTAAATGTATTCTGGAAATGTACTAACAGTTGGTTTGTTGTGGGCAATTTTAATATTCTTTATTGCAAGTTTGATCCAATATTGTCTTATTTTATCTTCAAAAAAAAATTGGGATGACCAGGCTTTTTTCCTATGTTATTTATTGATAGTCGTAGTAATGTCCTTAAGCCTTGAGTTTGCTATACTAATAGAACCAAAGTTACCCTATGTTTTTTACTGATTTGAAATGTTGTTCATCAAATTCTCTACCTATTCTTCAATAAAGTTAATGTAAATTTCAGTTTTTTATAGTGTCATTCAGAGTTCAGTCTTGCACTTGAATATATTGTTTATAATGTCCTTGCAAAATTAATGGAGGCTCCTTTAAAATATTTGCAGATGGACTATTCGAGCTAGAGTTACCAATAAAACAAGCATAAGAACCTGGAGTAATTCAAGAGGTCAAGGGAAGCTTTTTTCAATGGATTTACTTGATGAATCTGGAGAAATTAGGGCAACTGCATTTAATGAACAGTGTGATAAATTCTACAATATGATTGAAATTAACAAGGTATTTACATAGGATAGTGCTACAGATACTTTGGTTTTTACATAGTTGTTTAATTTTGGCTCTAAAATCCCAACTTAAAAATTAATCTCTTTGAAAAAAATCTTCATTTTGTTGTTTTTAAGATGTATTCAAAAACATTAACAGGGCAGTTTAATTTTCATGAAATATAATATGAAAAGGGGGAGGGGGATCCATAGCCTTTTGTGCTTTCTGGGCTTATCATCGAAGGGTAAATCTGGCTGATGAATCCTAACAAGGACAAAACAGCTGTCCCAGATTCCTGTCAATGATATCCCAAGGTGTGACAGCAAACTTAATGTCCATTCTTTTATTTCTTCCTTTTCATTATAAATAATATTTTGCTACATAATGCTTTGTTTAATGTTTGTTTTTTTTAAAAAAATATTACAGGTATATTATATCAGTAATGCTACATTGAAAACTGCAAATAAGAATTTCACATCAATAAAGAATGACTACGAAATGACATTTAAAAATGACACTATTGTGGAGCCTTGTCATGAAAGTTGTGGAGATGTTCCGACAGTCCAGTTTGATTTCACAACAATTGATAAATTACCTGATTTGAACAAAGATACAATAATTGGTAATTATGTTTTATATTGAGGCACTTAAACTCTTTTTAAAGATGATTTTCACTTTGGCAGACATTTTTTAATATAATAAGATGAACACAGTAGATTCTTAATTTTATGTTAATTATCAGAAGAGACTGAACTCTACTTTGGCAAATTATATTTTCTATATTTTTAAATAATATTGTTTTCTAAATTATTTTAATTTTATAGATGTTATTGGAATTTGTAAAAGTGTAGGAGAACTTCAAACCATTGTTGCGAGAACTACCAATCGAGAATTAAAAAAAAGAGATGTGCAGTTGGTGGATCAGTCCAATATGGAAGTTAAATTAACTCTATGGGGAGATGAGGTAATTTTGTAAAAACAAAAGTTGTTTTAATTTTCCATGCTTTTGATAAACTATTAAAAAATGTTTTGTTTTACATTAAGTTTCGATAAATCTTTTTTTTTTTTTTTTTTTTAATGCTGTGTAGGGTGTTTTATTTACTGTTGATGGTATGATGCTGTTCAGAATTTAAAAGGAAGATACTTTGAAATAAAATTAATCTAATTTTAGAACTTCATTAAACCATAATAATTGACTTAATCTTTGGTAGGTTTAATCGAAAGAAGGTCATTGGTGTTTGAAGAAATGAAAAAGTTATCTTTTCATTCTATCCTTTTGTGCTAATTGTGAGAAATAAGACACAGATGCATAAGTTATAAAAAAAAAAATTAATGATAATCTAATAAAACTTATTTTTTGCATTCACTTCTTTTTAGGCTGAGAAATTTGATGGTAGTTCTCATCCTGTTGTGGCAATAAAATCATCTCGCATTTCTGATTTTGGAGGTAATCGATTACTGTAATTTTATCAGGTTTTCATTAGTCATGTGAGGCCATGTTCATATGCAAAGGATTATAAAAATTATTGGTTATCTTTTATACCAAATGCCTTTATTGTTTGAGACTATTTTGTTTTCTGACAAAAATACAAATTTACTAAACTTATTTATTTATTATTTTTAACTGATATCCATTTTGCTTCTTGGAGTTATTCCTAGTTGTATTTGATATTCGACTTTAAAATGTAAGCCTTGTTTAAAAGTTGAGCTAAAAAAAAATATTGCTTTTGTTTTGCAATCAAGCATAGACAGGCATACATTATTGCTAAGCTGTTTTGGCAAACACAATTAGTTTTAATAACAATTGTTCAGTATAAAGGAAATAAGACTTCATTAAATAGAATTTGAAGCCATATGTGTACTCAATTGAAGCCATATGTGTATGTTTCCCATACAGGTGTACGTGGCTTTAGGGTCACAGGAAGTAAAGCTCCTGGCGTTTCCTGACCAACAGAAATAAGTTGAGGTTGAGTGGTCAGTCCGATGCCTGCTACCTTTAACCCCTAGGAAAGAAACTTGATATGTATTCAAGGATCCTAGGACCTGTCTAGAAGAGAATACAACATGGAAAAAATGACTGACTTACACTGGGAATTGAACCTAGCTCCTGTAACATGCAGTGAAGTGTCTTACTGCTTGGTTACCAGGTCCTTGTAGTTATTACAGCTCACTTAATAACATTGCTCATGTAATCTCTTTTCATTTTCACCCAATGACTTTAATAAGAAAATTCATTAATAAATAAATTTCATCAAATAAATGTCTTGTAAATTCTTCAAACTCATTCAAATCAGCATTGATCTTCGAAAGCATTTCCTGTATTTCTATATCAATATATTTATGTAGTAGCTACATACTTTGCAGCAGCTGTTTCTGGATTTTATATCTAAAAATAGCTGGTTCCTTAATTCTTTGGCCAAAAACATAGCACTTCAGTGTAGTAGGTAATTTCAGTTATTTATTGGTAACAACAAGAAGTAATTTTTTGTTTCCTTCCAGATGGAAGTTGAAAATCAAGGAGCTGGTTTGAAGGGAAAATAAAAAATATAAATAATTGAATTTTCAGTAAAAATAGAAATGGACATTCAACTGTAATTAGTTTACTGTAATTTAAAAATAAATGAATAAAAATTTATTTGAATAAAAAGAAATTCCTATATAAACAAAATCTAATGTATTTTGCAAAATAAATAGGTTTTCTCTTAAATTATTTTGATTATTGGATAGCATAAGAGATAGAGCACTGCTATATATCAACTAAACGATTGATCAATAGATTTCTTTTCATATCTACTTAATTTAGCTTTCTTGTTTCCATCGTTTTCACTTGTGTATTTTTTCAGAACAATCAAATTTCAGTTGATTGTTAATATTCTACCAAATGTCAATGTTAATGAGGTCCGTCACTTTCATATCCAACCATTTCTGTTCTTCCGTAATGAAAATGGGAAGTCACAGTGTGTACATTGATACAGGTTGCTATTAGATTTTGTGCATGGTTTAAATTAGATAATGGTTCAGTCTGTAATAAGGCTCACAGAGGGTATTGTTTTAAATTTAGAACACTTCTTTTGCAGTATCACAGACACTGAACCAATGTAAACAGAATACCTCACGAATTAGGGATTTTACCTTTTTTTGTTTTTTCCTTGTTTAATGTTTTCATTTCGATATTCATTATTTGAAACTTAATTACCTAAATTTAATTTTAACTTGATAAATGATGTTTTGTTTTTTCCCCCTATTAATTAAATGAAAACTGTTAAGATGTTTCACCTGATGACATTTGCATTAAAATCAAACAAGTTTATGTTTTTGGATGGAATTACATGACACACATAGCCTCTTGGTTTTCAGTTGATTAATTGTTGACTTTTTCAGGAAAAATCTCTTTGAGATTCAGATTTTTCAAAATGGAAACCATAGAAAACATTAATTGATCTGTACAATATATGAAAACTGTATCTATAAAGAGTATTTTTTTTTCAATTCTCCTAGTTTGATAGTCAATAAGATAACTGAATAAAAGAGAAAAATGTACAAATATCAACCATTGTATGTGAATGCTGAATGTTATGTAGGCAGTCAATTCCCATATACTAGCAAAGAAAATTAAAATTAATTCCCTCTATGATTAAAAATTACTTTTTGCAACTGGAAAAAAAAAAAAAAAAGAATTTTTGTATATTTAAAATGTAAGCTTGTACATAATTTTTTTTTTTTTTATGCTTATTTATTTCTGCATTATGTTTAGGATGTTCTTTGTCAGCACTGAGTCAAAGCCTTATACAAATTAATCCTGACATTAAGGAATCTCATATATTAAAGGGATGGTATGAACATGAAGGATCATCAAAAGAAACAATTTCAATTTCAAATCAATCCAGAGGAGGTTCAGGTGAGCCACTATTTTTTTTTTGTTATAGTTTAATTAAAGCTTATTTATTTATTAAAAATCTGCAGCACATTATTTACTGAGCTGAGCATTTGATTCTAAAAATGTATGTCATATTGGTATTAAATCTTACCTTTCTATTATGGAAAAATCATGACCAAAAGGAAAAAAAAAACAAAAAACAATCAACAAAGCCTTAATTACACTAAGAAATGAACATAAAATTGACACTATGAATATCTAATATTTATAAGTATCTTGTTTTGTTTAATTCTACAGTACTGGGCAAAACAAACAATAGTAGTGAAACATTCCACATCCCCATGTGATAATAGCCTCCGAATGTCTGTTTGAATATAAACTGTATAGTAACTAGTATTAGGTTTTAAGTCGAACCAATAATGGTTCTGAGCACAGAAGAAAAGGTTTTTTTTTAGTAGAATATTACAACTGTTCATAAGGTCTAGGACAGAAAGACTGAACCAACTTTCGGATTGTTGGAGAAGCGAAGTTGGTCATACCGTTCATGTATTTTAGTACTAGTGAAGTATGTTCGCCTCAATTTTAATTCGTTTTTGTTATGCAACCAAGTTAAATCCTTTTTAGTATTTATGAATTGTGAGAACTTTATTCATAAATTGTAAGTCCCAAATTACTAATTTCTTTTAAGTTTTATGTTGTGATTGTCTTACTTTCATTACTTTCTGTTTTTTCTTTATACCTCAATCAGTGAATTATTTCACATTTGGTATATGTAAAAGCAAAGTTTTTTATTTTGTTGGGTTTTTTTTTTTTTTTTTTTTTTTTTTTTTTTCTAATTTAAGACTTAAAAACAATAATCTGATTGGTTGTTGAACTGCAAACTGAAACCTCTTCTTTTGTTTAAATGCCAGTTATTTAAAGCGTCAAAAATACTAAAGTACTTTGATGATTACCCAGAATTCTTTGAGAAGCTATTTTACTCGTGCCATTACTGAATTTATAATTTTAAAAATTTAAAAAAAAAAAAAAAAAAAAAAAAATGTTTGGAATATTTTTTATGTAATTAGTAGGAACTTTCAGGAAAGCAATGGAAAATGGCCTGAAGTTTATTTCAAATGAAGACTGTTGAACTTCCATTTTGATATTGTCAAGATGAAAACAATCAAATTGTTCATTTCACATGCTGGGGAAAAACTCCAAAGGATCAATTAACCTTAGGCTAAAATGCAGTGGTAGAACAAATGAGATATGGGATTTAAATTTTAGTTTAGCTGATATTTTTAAATATGGAAGATTTCAGTTCCTATTATGAGGAAACCTGTTTATCAAAGAGTCTCACTTCTGTTAATGTTGCTTACAATCCCTAAAATCAATGGCAAAAGTTTTTGTTTTTTTAATTGGCTGGAGACTTGATACTATAGGAAATTTTTTATGAAAAGTAGATTTTAGTTTTATTTAAGCCCAGCATATGATGGCATTTATTAAAGCATCTTCTTCCTTAATTAAGACAGTATAATTACATAAATGTTATTCTTTAATCTCATTTTATAAATGCTAGGAAAGGGAATTGTTAGGAAGATTTAAGTGAGTAAATTGTGGTTTTTATTTACAAGATAAAAATGTGTGGTCAGGAAACTGATTAAAATAAAAATGGGATTATACTTGAATGTTGCTGTATTTTGTATGAGAAGTAGTCTCAGATCATTAAACTCTGTAATATATAATATAAAGCACTGATATGTAAACAATAGAATCCCCCCCCCCCCCAAAAAAAAAGGAATTTCTGCTTTAATTTAGACATTTAATTAATTTATCTAGTTGACACCTTTCAATATAATCTACTACATTTGAAAATACTCAGTTTTGATACTTGTTTTATAATTTTATATATTCCATGATTGATTGCAGAAACTGATTCTTTGCATAAATCATTTGTGGTTTTATCTTATTTTGAAAGATAGTGAAAATCTTAATTCAGTGCCTAATGTTTTTGCTGCTTTTTTTTAATGGGCCTAAGAAGCCTTTGCTACCACTGTATTTATCAGATTCTTCCATAATGAGAGTTAAGATAAAAAAAATGATATTTTAAACAATATTTTCAGTGTTGTAATCTAGATTTTTTTGTGTGGATTTCAGGCTTGTCAAATTCAAATTGGAAATGCTTACAACAAGTGAAGCTAGAGCAGCTTGGTACTGGTGACAAACCAGATTATTTTACTTGCAAGGCACATATCATACTAGTGAAGAAGGAAAACAGCATGTATCAGGTAATGGTGTATTTGAATATCAGTTTGCACTAATCAAAAATATAATTTTAGGCATTAATACGCATTTCTTTATCTGGAAAAGAGCTTGTTTATCTTTATTAGCCATTGTTGCCTGTTACTTCACTATTAGACTTTTAAGGTTGTTTTACATGAGTTGTAAATTCCTTGGCTTTCAAGTGAAAATAGGTAAAATGCACTTACTTTGCAAATATGATGAAAAGAGAATAACAAAGATGGCAATAAACCTACAGTTTCGGAATACTCAGCCTATTCCATCAGGGATGGCACAAACATATAAGGATATCACAAAAAACATTTAAGATGACACGAGGTGGAAATGCATGGTGAGGGTGGTGGTGATAGAATATGCAGAGTATTTGAAACTGTAGATTTATTGCCACCTTTTTTATCTTTTCATCATGGTTGCAAGTAAGTGTGTTTTATTTATTTTCACTTTCTCTTTATTTTAATACACACACGTTAAGCCTTTTTGTGCTTTACTTTTTTCTGTAGTAATTAATTAAAATTTTCTCCTGAGAATTGCTGAAGATGAATTCTTATCACAATAAATGTAATGTTACAATAGCTATATTCTTAATTAATAAAAACAGGGAATTTATACAGTACTTGTTTCTTTTCTAATTTCTTCAACATCTTGTTCTTCACAGATTAGCATTCAAACTGCCATTTCAGATTTTTACACTGATTTTATGTTTAAGATTTTTGTTAATATACCCTTTTCTCTAAGTACCAGAGAAAATAGTGTAAATGAACATTTTTATTTTATTTTATCAGTTACTTTGATTACAAACAAGTACGACTATAAATTAACTTTCCCTATAGCAGATCAAATTGCAATTGTAGAGAGAAGGGAATATTGCATGGCATATTGCAACAATTAGAGGCTGTTCTATTTTAGAGCAAAGCCTGCAATCTTCATTTGCTGATCTCTAATTACATGGCTTGGCTGTTACTGAGTTTAGTGGCAGTGTAAACCTGCCTTTAGAATATTACTGAAAAGAAATGTACACCCAGGCTAACCTTCTGCTTAGTATTTCTCTATTGAATGATTGTTTTTGGTAGTTTTAACATTGCCCCTCAAGGGCCACTTTATGGGTACAGGAAATGGAGAACCCCAAAGTACCAGAGTTACCCAGTGTCTGGGTGTACAGTCAGACCTCCTTGGGTGATATAAATAAATGGACCTGGTCCTCCAGGTTGGAGATTGGGTGTGAGGTTAACACATCATCTTGGGAAACCCCATTGTTACGATGCCTCAAGGATAGATCGGGATGTAAGCAGATGGACTAGGCGCATGAATAAAGGGAAATTTGGGGGTAAAAGAGGAAAAGGAAGGACCTAGAGCAAGATGAAGAACAGTACAATGGAGGATGTCCCCACACTGTTATGATTATGGTTTTGGAAAAGGACTGCTTTGGATAGCAAGGATTGAGGATGCCAATGCCAGACTGCAGGCTATAGTGCCATAGAAGTACTGGTAGTAGTTTTAACCATTGAATGTAAAATAACTACTAATTCCTTTACTGAAATCAAGATTTTTAAAAATGAAAATGAAATCTTACTTCTAGATAATAAACTTTCTGCTTCTTGATGATTACTGATTTTATGATATGCAGATTTGACTGTAAATATTTTATGAAGTTTCATGAATTTATATGGAAAAGTAGGCATTTCATCTAATTGTTAATAGGATTAATTGCTATTATTTCTGCAACTTTTTTTTATCCCAATTCAAAATCTTAAGTCACATTGTCATTTGCTGATAAGTAACAATTTAAAAAAAATAATAATTATAAAATATTCCTTATCATATTTTACAGGCCTGTGCAAATCCAGAATGTAATAAAAAGGTGGTCGATTTATACAATGGAATGTATCGCTGTGAGAAATGCAACCGTGAATTTGCAGAGTTCAAATGGAGGCTGCTTTTAAAGGTAGATGAGTAACTTAAAATTACAATATGTGCCTGTATATAAGTCGACCTTTGAAGTTCCCAAAATTTAACTTAATACGCCAAAAATGTGAACATTGGCATTCACAAATTCATCTGAATTTCTAAGATTGACAAGTATCGCTGCATTTCATTGTCTCATTGTTCGAAATAGTTAAAATTTTGTGTCATTTCAGTTCTTACATTTGCAGTAGCAGTTAGCAGCTACCAAATTTAAACCTATCCACTGATGGAAAACTTGTGAAATTTTAAAATATTTAGCACTGATGAAATTATTTTGAAGTAAAATATAATGGTCGACTTATATGACAGATGTCTCAAACTTCAATTTTTAATCAGAAAAATAAGGTTCACTTACATGCTCGATATACAGTGAAAATTGTAGCCTTCATTATTCAGTAATTAACTTAATGGTAAAAAAATTTTTAGGTAAACATTGCAGATTTCAGTGATAATGATTGGGTTACCTGCTTTCAAGAGTCAGCAGAAGCAATTCTTGGACATACTGCAGCTGAATTGGGCGAGTTGAAAAAGAATGTAAGTGTAGACCTCTGTAAATCTATAGTAAATTCGTTGAATTCTCACCTTAGTTTTATTTTAATCTTTTACATAAATATCTTTTATTCTGTTAGCCATTAATATTTACAATAAGACCTAAAGGAGAATGGGCAGATCTGCCCCACCACTGTATAGCGATAAGATATATATGTAAGGAAAGATCTCCATCAATAGAACATTTTTTTTTAATTACGACTTGTCTCAATTAGTAGTCCATTCGAAGTTTTATAAGTCTAGATATGACGTTTGAGTGATTGATTGTGTTGAATGTGGGTGGCAGGGAAGCCAACCACCTACAGACGGGGGGTGCTTGGCTGTAGGTGATTGGCTTCCCTGCCACCCACATTCAACACAATCAATCAATCACACTGTTATTAAGTTTTATACGTAATTAATAATTAATATCATTTATTTCAAGTAAATAATAATTATTTACATGTAATAAATAAAAATAATATTTACTGTTACTGAAAATAATTATTAAATGATATTTAATACATCCGGGAAGTAAGATGTCAACGAGGTAAGTCATATCTAGATGTATATAACTCCGAATGGACTAATAATTCTGATGAGTCGTAATAATAACATATGTTCTATGTAAGGAGATCTTTTTATAGGTATATATCTTATCACTATACAGGGTGGGGCAAATTCCCATAGACTTTGCCCATTCTCCTTTTATTTTGATATTTAGGGAGAAAAACTGTGTAACTATAGAGAAAAGGAATAAAAACTTTGAACTGCAAAGAAGAGTTAAGGAAAGAAGTCATAATAAACTCCAAAAAGAAAATGTTAGGCATAATAAACTATCATGATAAATAGTTATTCAGATGAATTACAGCCCTTCTGACTAATTACCTCTTTGAATATACATTGGTACATTATGATAAAGAAGTTAATATGAGACTGCAATATGTAAGTTCAGAAAATGAGATATGCATATTTATTTAATAAAAAGAATAGATTTACTCATAAATGTAATGTTCGAATTGAAATTTTAACTTTTTATGAAGGGATCACTAATAGAATTTATTGTAAATTCAATAAATCATTGGGCTTATTTGACTCCAAATTTAAAAGTAGTTATTTCTTAAAATGGCAATAAATGGACTGTCAAGTAATATACTGTTGAATTTTTACTTCAAAATGCTGTTGACTAGTTGTTCATTTTTAATGTCCTTAAAATGCATTTGATTATGTTGAAATTTTTATATATTGTTATCTAAAGTTGCCTTTGTTGCTCTAGTAATTTTCACAAAAAAAAAATGTAGATTATACACTAAATGAGGCTCTGAGAATGATAAAATGAGCATAAATTAAAAGTGGATGTGTAAATTTCTGTGGCAGTGCTTAAAGAATACTTATAAAGATGAAACCTCAATGCTATTATTTATTTAAATAAAATCTATACCCTGCCAAAAATTGCTTACTATCACAAGATAAATACAAATCTTCTGCAGTTTTTATTTCAATTGAAAATGCCAGATTATTGGTATTCAAAAAAGAAAGTTTCAGCTCCAGTTCTTTTTGTTGTCGTTCAGCACTTGATTTTCTCTGCATGTCAATGTAGAATACTTGTGTAGCCCAATGATAAAAAGCACATATAAATAGGATCATTATTTTAGATTTCAAAGAATTAAAGAAATTACTAAAGCTGAAACACAATCCGAAAGTTCAGTTTTAAAAGAAAAATTATCTATCAGTACAAGCAGACAGACTACTATATTATCAAGTCACTGATCCTTTTAGAAAGGTATGATGGTAAGTCATTTAGCATGCATTTATCACAGGGGTTGGAGTAATCTACACCTCCTATGATTGTTTTTTTTTTGGTGGTGGGAGATTCCCTTAATACTTTGGACTACATTGAAATTTTGAAAAAAATGGCTTACCTTGGGTCTATCATCTTAACCATTTTGTATTTCTTTTATTGTATCAGCAATGAGAGATCAGTACAAGTTCTTTTTCTTCATTCTTGATATTCAAAATTTCTCTATTATTTTCCTGTTCTTAATATTTGAGTATTTAAATTTTTAATAAAGTAAAAATTCTCACAAAAATTGCTTTTTTAAATATTTTTCTTTAAAAGTGGTAATGGATGATGAAGATGCCAAAGCATTGTTAATTGTTCACTTTTTGATTAGAACAACTAACTTTTAAAAAAAATGAAAAAAATACCACTTTCCACGAGCCAATAGAATTCACAAGGAATATTAAATGAGTTATCGACGAGTGTCAATAAGTTTAACCATCTGCATTGATAGGATCCTACTGTTGATGGTGAACAATGAAACCAGTACTGATTTCTGGTTGGTATTTTGAATGTTTATCCCTAGTATTTCAATTTTTGAAAAGTTTATAGTTTTGGTTTCCATTTATAGAATGTCACCTAAAAGTTTTCTGCTTAAATAATTAACTCTCATAAGTCTTTTAATAGTGTTTCAGATTGGTCTCGTTTTTATATAGAGGCATTTTTGCTGTTTAATGACAGTTTATTATTTTGATAAATTATTTACCCTGATAAAAATTAAAAAAGCCAGTTAACCAATAGTTTTAATCATCAAAATGAGTTGAATATGAAAATAAAGGCAATATATACTGAACAAGGATTTATAATTGAGCATATTATGTCCGATTACTCACTGTGCTAAGAATTGCCTTGTTCAGTAAAAAAAAAAAAAAATGAATAAGATTAAAAAAGAGGTTTTGAGGAGTTTATCTTTTGCCATTCTTAGTTGTTAAGCTCATGTCATTTTATTTCCATAAAAATTATCAATTACTATAAAAAATTTCTGTTCATTGGTTCAATTATATCTTTTATTTCTTAATCTAAATATTCCAATTTTGTATATCTTTTAAAGTTACTATAAGTGATATTCCACATAATTAAATTCAATAGTGCAAATATGTCCAATAATTATTTTTTTTTTATTTGAAGTCATATAATAATTAGATATTTGAGAAATTATTAAATTTGTGGCAACCATGTTTTACCCCAATGTGCTTCCTCACCGAGGAACTTACAATTGTACATGAAACATTATCTTTCCACAGATGATATAAATTTCTTAATAGGTAAAAGGGGTGATCAAAATTTGCTTCTAGTATCCTAAAGTTGCCGCGCTGGTGTGGTCGAGCGGTCTCAGGCGTCGGTCTGTCGTGAGATCAATGTGCCAGCGCCCGGGTTCAAATCCCGGTAGCGAGCATGGATGTTTCAAAAATTTCCTTTCCTGTGTTGTAGCCTCTTCTTCACTTTCTCTTCGGTCTGACGTCATTCCTTAATGGCGTCCTGGGGAAGGCCACGGGAAACCACCCCAGTATCTTTCCCTTGTAATTCTAGGGAGTCTGCTAGGGGTTCGCCGTCTTGGGAACACTAGCGCTCCCTGGAGCACGGATGCTTCGGCAACGAAGCTCGCACTTCGGTGCGAACCGACCACACACACATCCTAAAGTTTAGCAGAATATTTTTATTCCCCCCCCCCCTGATAAGGCTGTCATACATCTACTACATTCTGAAGTAATAGCACGAATCATTTAAATGTTCTACAGGTTTCCAGTAAAAGTGTTCAATTCCCTTAATCACTAAATATCAAAAGTTAAAATTTTATTTTCTTTCTCCAGAATGATGACAGATTCCAGAAGATTTTCCTGAATGCAAACTTTGGAGAATTTATATTTAAAATGCGTACCAAGATGGAATCTTACAATGTAAATATTACAATTCTTATTAACCTTGAAACCCTTTTTAAATTTTTGATCTGGCTTTGAATGCTTTTTGTTTCATTCACTTTTTCTTGTTTTTTAATAGGATGAAAATAGGCTGCAATCTACTGTTGTGTCAGTAACCCCAATTAATTATTGTGAATATAATAAGAAATTGCTGGCAGATATTAAAGAAATGTTGCCTGTCTAACCTTTTAGATGTAATCTCAAAATTTCAATAAAAACTACTTAACCCTTATTTGCCTTTAGTTTTGTTTATTTTTAAGTTATCACCACCTACATTTTGTTACAAAGAGACATAAAAAGCATACAGTAAATTGCTCCTTTGCATTTCAATTCATTCATTCTTCTGAAAGGAGAACTTAAGGTATAATTTAAATTGTAGAAAGGTAGGATATTAAATAAAAGCCAATTTCATCTTTTCAAATCGCCCAGATCTTCAATAAAATCTTCATCAATCTATATGGAAAGAAAGGAGAAAGCCAAATTAAGTCAACCTTACGTATTCCAAAAATCCTCTATACTAATAATAAAATGATACATTTAGGTAAATATATATGAAACCTACCTCGGGCCATTTCTCTGTAATTATATCAATTAAATCATCTTTAACGTCTCCTTGAATTACAATTTCATCATCTCCTGTTACCGATGAACCACATGAAAAATGATGAGCAAAATACTTGGCTGCATCTTTTAAATCAATTTCTGAAATTGAAACAACAGGTATTTTTAATAAGTGTTGTAGTAGACATCAAATTAAGTTGAGGAATTGGGTAAGTTCCTTGGTTTATTTTCCCCAAAATTATCTGAATCACATGTAAAAACTGCTTTCTCTTATTTATTTAAAACAATAACAAAATCTGATATATACTAACCGAATGTACTAAGTCCAGTAACTACAGTAACAAATTTCTTTTTGCCACGGGGGGCTCGAGATAAACAAACTCGTTGAGGTTCCTTCTTCTTGGCTTTTGCTTTTATATTTCCACGGCCTCCTCGTTTTTGAGGCTTTTTTTCCTCTTCAGTCCCACCTTCTTTGCCTTCAGATTTGCTATCAGCTAGTAACAAAATAAAATAAAGAATTGTTTAATTTCTTAACAATGTAGTGAGGTACACACATTGGCCAAAATAAAATTACAAAACCTTTTAATTACAAAACAGTTCATGCAGCCTACATTGTAAACCTAATCCAAAATATGGAGATGCCATTATGGTTATCGGAATATTCTGTTGGTATGGACTGGATTGATACCAGTAGAGGCAAGATGTCATCCTGGGAATATTTGAATATCAACCAATATAGTTACTTGGTAATGTTTCGCTTTTTCCCAGAATCCGATTGCCTTTTTATGGACAAAAACTTAACTTGTTCATGTGCCAGGCTGGTTTGCTGCACACCAGGAGAAACATTTGTCATTTTTCCTGGCCTCCACAGTCTCCAAATCTTATTAAGCATGTGTGGAAACATGTTGGAAAGGATTTTAAGGTGTCTAAAATCCTCTTCCATCAACAAAGCAGAGTTACACTGTGTTTTGCTGCAAAAATGGTTATATTTAGACCTGTAGAATCACATTGAATACACGCTGAGGCCCTACTCTGTATAAATAAAGGTTCTTAACTATACAACTGGCCAAATTTTCTATTGAGCATGAAAATATTAATAAAATTTCACGAGTTTGTTTTATTTTAAATTCCTATTATATATATATATATATCCTGTGATCTTGGATTTTGAGATAATTTTCTAGCCACCCGTGAGCGCATCTCAGATCTCTTGTTTGATCTAAGTCACGTGACTTCCAGTTGACCCACATATATAATAATGAAAATGTAAGCATCCCCAATACCATACCTAACATTTGCCATCTTATTTGTTTTGTTTTGTTTTTTTTCCTGGCCCTTTCTTTTACAAGGTTTGTTTGATATTTTTTTTTTATGACAGGGCTACCTTATTAAATTAAAGTTCATTTTTGACTATCTATGAACAAAACCTCTCTTAGAAGTAGGTTAACATAAACCATATTCATTAAAAAAGCAAGATAATTAATGCTTTTAGACAGTGTCAAAAGCAAAGCGGCCCCATAATATGCACAACTTTATCGAAAGTGACAACTTCTGACCCCCAACTTCCAGTCAGGGAGTGGTCCTAGAGGTCTGATTTTTTTTTACCTGGTCACCTACTTTTTGATGCTGAACACAATGGTGAAGGTTTCATTCTAATATCTCTAACCGTTTGGCCGCTACAGAGTGTGACATACAGACAGGACAAAAGCAAGAGCTGTCCCCTAGTGGTTTTACTGGCAAGCTGTAACCTTGGGGCCACTAAAAATGCTGAACAGCTCAAATTAGAATTGGCCATTGCCACTAATTTAAATTTTAGTATGAAGTCCTTTTGTTTTGGGTTGGTTGGTTGTGACTAGGATCTGATTAAGTTTACATGAGTTACTGGTAAAGCCTAAGGTTATTTAAGATAGAAGGTTGGCTCCGCCATGAAAACGGTTTCTATTGGTTGATTAATAGATTTTAATGGCGCAAAAGCATCTGTGGCTAAGCTGCGCTAGGTTTCTATTGGCTAGCGCAATGACGTCACCTGGATGCAAGTTTGGATTGCAGAGGACTCGGATTTTTTAGTGTAACACCCAATAACTTTCTAACTCAAATTAAAAGTTTATAAGTATTTAAACTTTTTCCCCAATTGAAATATTTTTTGTCACTGACTTAATAATTTAGAAAACAACTGGAAAAAAAATATCGTAAGATTAAATGAATTTTAATTTTCTTTTTATCTCTAATGGTAACACAAATTTACTTTCCTTAAAAAATATCTTTCAAATACATGAAGAAAGTATTTACAAAGAGAAAGATTTCATTGACAAAAAATCGTATCTAATTAAGAAAAAGTTTCCACTGTAAGGAAATTCTTTCTAGACTATGGTAATCCTTTAAAGAATGTAAATTTGCTAAACTCTCTTTCAGTGAAAATGCAGGGGATTCCTCATTCAAAAATCAACTAAATGAAACTGATTAAAACAACCCAGAGCTCTACACTTTTTATTTATTTTTTTAAGATTGACATAAATTGAAATGTTTATAAAATATCGAAGAAGAACTCATAAAATAAATCTTTAAAATTTCATAGGCAGAATATCATTTTTACTATATAACAATTTTTGTAAATGGTGAAAGAAACTTAAAAATTAAATTAAAAGTTTGTTTATCAATATTTTTAACATACGTTGATGTTGGCTTAGTATGCGAAGGCATATTTACTGTCCAGCTGTGATTTTTTTCTTGATTTTCGAATTATGAAAGTGTTGTTTTTTTTTTTATTTTTTTATACAATTTCTTTGCTAGCATTACATTTCTTTAATTTTCATTGGCCTTTATTGAAAATGAAGTCAATATAGTTAAAAAACTAATTTTATTTTGTAATATTTGATGAAAATAACAATGAAATTTATAATTTCTGTCTCAGTATTATCTTTGAAAAGTTACTTTATTTGATTGATTATTTTAGTGTCAGACCCATGGGCGGATTTATGGGGGTGCGGTGCACCCCCAGATTTTTGGGATGATAATTTTTTTTTACATATAAATAAAAATGTTTTCTGTAATAATAATTTTATTCATTATTAATTTAGGCCTAAAAACGGAACATTTAAATTGGGTTTTGGTGTTTGAATTTGGTATACAAATATCTCAAACCTTCCGGTGAGCTCGCACCCCCAGATGTCAAGACCTAAATCCGCCCATGGTCAGGCCACTTATAAATTTAATATTATTTCGCTAATTTTCAAAACATTTTCGTTTGTTTTGTTTTTTTCAAAAAATGGCTCAGTGAATTTGTGTTTTGTTTAATTATGTGCGTTCTTTATTTTATTTTACTGTAAAAATGAAGCACTCAATTCATTATATGAATAGAAGAGAAGATGCAACCATGTGGCGTCATAACAAATAGGAAATATCACATTGCCCACTATGCAGCAATTTGGACCCCCCCCCCTTGTGGATATAGCCAACTGCTGCTCATGATACATGATTAAATTGTTGAAATAGATCATAGTAGCCTAAAGGTTGGATGTGACTGGATTAAGTTGGTTAAACTAAATTGAAAGAACACCAAATTACAACCTTGATTTATATGTTGAATTTTAATGTATATAAGGATTTACTTACAAACGCTCATTAATTTTTCAAATGCATCAGGCAAATTCTTCTCCAACCACTGCTTACATTTTGCATAATTTGGGTGGTATTCACAGTACTATCAAAGAAAAAAAAAATGTTCCAATGTCACTATTACAACATTTTTTGCATTCAAATTATCAAATGTCATTGTAGTTGAAGTCTTATACAGCATAACCAACATGCACTTCTTAAGTCTCAGCACTGGTCGCTCTTACCTTCTGTCTCCAACAGCCATCTAACAATGTAATCACAAGATCACTTTGAAAACCTATTAGCATGCTTGTAGAAAATGTTGACCTACCAAAGATTATGTGCAAAAAAATTCAGCTACAGATAAAAGCTTTAATATGGTTAAAAACTATTAAATTGATGATTTATAAATGTCAATGCAGTGTTAGCAACAACAACAAAAAAGGGATCTATAACTTCATAAAATGGAAGAGGTTCTTTTTTAATTGTTTATTGTAATAAGGGCATTAATAAAGTCTATATAGACCATATACACTGCTCACAAAATTTAGGGGATATTGCAAAATGAATATAATACACCCAAAAAAAAAAACATTTGAGTCATTTGAGTTTAATTATTAAAGAACATCATCAGAGAAGCTAATGACACAAAAATGGAAGTTGTCTGAATATGCAAATGTGATGCAAAACATTAATTTGCATGTTTGCCCACAACCCTGTATAAAGAGGCTGGCACTGCTGAGTTATTTCCACTTTCCTGGATCAACAACAAGTGGCTGAATCGATTCCATTTAATTTTTAAGAAAAGTGGTAAAATTTGCAAATTAATAAATTAGAATTAAATATCTTCTGCAATTTCCAATAGTTTATTTGTTAATTAAAATAAATACTTTTGCTTAAAGTATTTAGGGAAATCACTTTCTTGTTTCATTAAAAAGGAAAATGTAAAGGACTGGATTTAATATTTATATGATAAACTTAATTTGTAAACCAATCCCCACCCATCAATGTTTTCTATTCATACAAGTTTGGGAAGGCAGTTCAATAATGATTTTGCAATAAGATAAATAAATAATAATAAAAAAATGTCTAAGTAGCTAATATATTAATTAGTAATAAAGCAATATATAATCAGCGAAGACTAATGTGATTGAGGTAAACAAAGTAAAAAAAAAAAGGATGTAAAAATTTGGCGAATTATAAGGTATTGAAATATATCCTGAATAAATAAACCAATTTTGGGATTTTATTACCAACTTGCCACATGTCATTGGCAATTTTCTCTAGATTTTTTTTTAATTGTAATACCCATCAAATTTGTGCATCCTTTTCTTTTTTTACACTGTATTCAGTTTTACTTCAAAAGCACACATAAGATCATGAGTGAAATATATTTCATATAAAGTGGATATTTATCAAACAATTAGTGATATTACAATAGATCCTTACAGAAAGAAACACTTCAACGATGTATAAAGATTATAATTAAAATTTACCTCAATAGGCATTGAGCATTCACCACAATATATAACATTTACTGGGTAGTTTACCCCAGGTTGAGGTCCAATCGGCAGCCCATTTTCTGTTTGTGCTAGTCCTAGTTTATTTTTGGTTTGTTTTTGTGTGGAATGATCATCTGCTTGCTCATCATCTGACATGATCTGAAAGAATTAAGAAAAACCAAAAACTTAAAAAGTGTAAACTATAATGTTCTCTATAATACTATAACTAAGTACAAATATCAAAAAATAAAAAAATATGTTAAATAAAATGAGCTTCCAGTGAAACATCCTAAAATTTCAGAATTATTTTGGATATCTGTTATTAGGAAAAAAATAATAATTAAGTTTTGCCTGACATCATAAGTAAATCTTTGAAAATATGAACAGAGAAAAAAAAAGGGGGGGGGAGTAACCAATTTTTTTTACATAAATTATCTTCAAAACAATGAAAAGAAACAAAAGAAGCATTGTAGAATGCACAATAGAACACAAAATGATAAATATTTTTTTTTTCTTTTTGATAGTTGCTGAAACTTCCTCAAATCCATTTATTCTATTCAGGATGTTGAAGGGTTTCTAATTTTTACTTTAATACAAGAATGAGATGCATATGTCAAAAATAAAATTCAACCAAAATTTTACCTCCTAAATAAATAAGTTGTCAGTATTTCTTAAAAAGAAACTTTTGAAATATAGTAATAACTAAAGCATGGATATATATTGTGTTTTTTATGCTTAGATTTTATAAGCTTACTTTTTAAGAATCAGGTAAAATTTAGCATAAAATTAAAAGTAAGAACAACAACAGTTTTCATGTCAAGACTATTTCTGTTGTAAACTAAGAAAATAATTATTGGGGAAAATAAACTATTTGATAACATTAATGACTGATTGATGGAGAAATATATCTAATAAATCTAACATTTTTACATTTCTTACAAACTTTTCGAGTCCTGTTGCTCAGGAAATGCCAAAACTCCCTCAACCCCAAAGGTCTATAGTGGAATACTTTAACTTAACAAACCTTTCCTATGATGCTTATATATTTTTCTCAGTTAAATTGTATTCTTTTAAATACTGTTTTGAATGCATCCCAGAAGGATTTCCAAGTCTGGATTACATTTTTTAAAACAGAAGATAGAATAAAATCCTCATCACTAACATTAACAAATCATTTCCTATGGCTTATTTTCCTAAATAATCTAATATTTAAAGGAAAACAAAGTTCACCTTATATACAATACTATATAAAAATAAGAGGAAAACATAGAGCAAATACTTTCTTTTCCCAAGATGGCAAATGAATTCTTGAGAAAAAAATTTCTGAAATCACAGTTCCTATTAAGGATGAATGTTGTATGACTTAAAAATGCAGGTCCCTGAACTCTTGCACTGTCATAGGTAAGTAAAAGAAACTAACTTTGCTATTCTAAATCAACATTTCTAATACTGTTAACTCTCAGCAATATCAAGAATTCAGAATGAGGGTGGTAGAAAAGTTCAGTCACTGTAGAGATATATAATATTATAATATATAATAACAATGAAATCCAAATCCATGACTTTTTTCCTTTTTAAGAATTAAAAAAATATGAAAAAAATGCAGATATGGTGGTCTACTGAATTCAGAGTTTGAAAGAACTTCAACCAACGATTGTTTGGAACAAAGCCAATTTTGAGAAGAAAGAGAATCTCATGGAAGGGCTGCATCCATGGAACTAATATTCCGGAGTATAAAAATTGGAAATAAATTGGTATCCCTAATTTTTAAAATACCCGATTAGTAATTTTAAAGAAGGGGGAAAAAAAAAACCAACAACTTTACACTGTGCCCAGTCTGCCAATTTTTTTAATTGATATAGATTCTTGAAGAAAATACCTAGTTAATAAAACTAAATAAACATAATATTATAAGGTAAAAACTACTAGTTTTTTACTACAAGTGCATATTTCAAAGTAATAAAAAGGCATATATTTCAGTAGTGAACACTGAAACTTCACAAGCAAGATGAGTAGCATTACTAAAACTCACAGTATAATAGGCAGCTCTAACATAAGACTCTCCTTTGGATCCATTTGTATAAAAAATTGTGAAATTTAAGTGGAGTGTTGATGTTTTTGGTGCACAGATTGAAAGATTATTAAGGACATGTTTGTTTTCACATATTTACGAAGTGAAAAATCACAAGTTTGGCATTTTATATTTTCAATGTGCAGTTGGTGAATAAGTTAAAGTTGCAATTTTTAGGACTGTGAGTTGCAGTGGGTCTTAGTTTAGTAACAAAAAAAAATATATTAATATGGGGAGGTACTCAACCATTTGGTAAGCGAAAATTTGTGAAGTAATTACTAACAGATGGAAAAAGCACCAAGAGCATTAATTTTTGCTCAAACATTCTAATTAATTAGAACATTCACTTAATAAAAAAGGACTTTTCAAATAAGTTTGTTTTGCTATCCAAAGTCATTTGAGGTCCATTGCATGGACCCACAGTAATACCTTAAAGTATTACTCAATTTGAGTTAAAACATCAATCAAATCCCATTTTGTGGCCACTTTTATTTTTATTAAACAGAAAATCTGTTAATTTTAGATTATATTACTTTCTTTTATTATTATTATTATTATAATTACATTTGTAAAAAAAATTTTTTACAAGTTCTTCATTTTTTAGAAAATAACTTTAATTTACATATATTTTTTTCAAAACTTAGGTCTACCAACCTACCTCAAATATTTGGTTCCCATTGGATAATTAACAACAAATCTGTAAGAATATTTTATAATTCAAAACAGAAGCACATTCAAAAATATATCTTTTTTAAAAAGCAAGTATTTAAATATTAGATGCAATTATTGGAAATCTCAATTTTCTCTATTGTGCTGCAACACATTTTTGAGTCATTACCTCTCCACTCTTCTTATTATTTGAGATAGAAACGGTGACCCCTCCAAACTAAAGACAAGAAAAAAAACAAGAACAAATTGTGTATACAAAACCTTGGGCAGCCTTACAACTACCTCAAAAGGTATTTGACCACAAGAACATAAATAAAAGTAAGGCTTTGGAGAGCCCAACAATCTTGTAACAGCAGTCCCAGAGTCTCAGCTTGACTCAAAATTTTCATTATGACTTACATTATTTATCAGAATTGCTGTTGAGCCTCCAAAGCAAAAATAAACACTACCGAATACCGAGACCTTGCTGTTTACTGGTGACTATTTCTAGCTGATGAGCATGAAACAGCTGTTCTAGGATGTCACTTATTTGGTCTCACCCATTGATACTTACATTATTTTTTTGAATCAGTAATTTAGTAAAAATTAAATTTTAAATTAAATTAATTTAGTAAAAATTAAAATTTCAGCAAACTAAGTAAAACAAAAGATTTTAGAGAAATAAGAAATAAAAAAAAAGTATAAATAACTACTGCATACAATATGGTATAAAACATTTTTTTAAAGACAGTATGTGATATATATTACTTTGGAAGGAGAACTCAATTCCATCACAAATAAGTATATGGCCAAAACCTTATCAATATCACATTCATATTATAGTATTACTTTGCAAAACCTTATCTTTTGGTTGTGTGCACAGCTTCAAAACTAAACTGCATTTTTGTAGTGCTCATGAATTATAAACTATAATTTACCAACAAATTGGCCTAAGGTAGCACATGCTTTTCAGCCAAAGAGAAACTTCATTAACATGGACCTTGTTTCAAAAATCTCCTTTTGCAAATTTTGTTTTGCTTCTATCTAGAGCAATCACAATGACCAAAATGGGGTATAAAATCTGAACAAAGGGCACAATTGTATGAAGCAAATTCAGCTAACCTGACAACAACTGAACAATAACAATTAAGGCTCAGAAAGTTGCACTAATAAGATTAGGAATGGTCCCAGTTTCTTAGTCAAAATATGAACTAGTTCCCCTTCCAGTTCCTTAAGAAAAGAAAGGAGTTACTAGAGTTGCAGTTCCTTTAATTTATTTGTGCTTCACATGTGCTCACAATGATATGGTTCCTCTCAATGATACTAGCACAGATTCAAAACAAGCAATTCTCAGAACTGTATATCTGTTCATGGCCATACTGAAAAGGAACTTAGTTCTGAAATAGTTTCAACATGAAAAAAGTAAACACATTTACTTAAAAGTTCTTCAGAAAGGAACACATTCCTTCTTAGCACTAATAACAGTAAATATTTTTTAATAGTAAATCCTATAATCAGATCTTTCTCTGAAAAAAAAAAAATATTAGTAGATTGCAGCAAATCCCCCCTACCTTCTAGACGACACTATTTCACAATCTAATCAATTCCACAGTAGTTTCTGAACTGACACAAGATAGAGCATAAAGCTCGTCTCAAACTACATGACTGGTTGCAAAATATGCAAATTAGAAAATAGACCTATGTACGTCTCCTTTCATGAAATCATTAGAGGAAAATTATTTTCATTTTCAATTGCCTGTCACACACACTGTATTTAAACACATGTATACTGTATAAAAATGAAATTTATCACAGGAATATATTTTCATATTCATTCGCTATCATAAACAAAACGGTGGTATATTTTTAATAACGGTAAAACTGGTCTAGAATTAAACACGAATTAAAAATGAATTCTATTATCTATAAGTGCATTTCTGTTCATAATTTATCTTGATTAAAAAAAATAAAAACTATTCCAAATATTAAACTAAAGAATAAGGTAAGGCCATCAATCGTGTTTTGTTATTGTTTTTTTTGTTTTTCAAGCAACGATAATTTAAATTTTTAATTTGTAAGCAGATATATTGCTATAAAGTTTTCAGTTTGGCCTGGCTGAAGGTCAGTATATTTTGTTACACAGAAAAATTCCTAAGATGCTAACATCTATCATCTCATTCTGAAGGTGTTAAAAAATGTTTATTAAATTGCTATTATTAATAATTTTTCTCTAAAGTTTCATTACTATTCAACAATTAAATGAAGCGGTAAATCATTAACAAATGCCACTATTTTATAACGTAAATAACGATTATTTCTCAAATTCGAAATAATTATAAAGTAATTTAAAGAAAAGTAACTATATATTTACAGAGTGCTGATTGCTTATCGTGCAAGTTGCATTAAATTTTGAAATTCATCGTCCATATTTGGAAATTAAGAGGCGGATCTGTTTTTCAGGAATTTATCGATTACTCCAGCCAATAGCGTAACCTTAAAATATGTTATTAAATTCTGTGATTTCCTGATGAAAGCAGCAAGGACTGGAATTCCAGTTCAAATTTCTAAATTATTTTTTTTTTTTAATTTGACAAGAATACAGCTGCAACACTCATCATCTAAAATTATATAACAGAAAATTGCATGAAAGAATTATTTTGATTGATTTCTTAGGGATCACTCAATATTTACCGAGGTAATCAGTTAACAAATTATTTTTTTAACTTTATCGTCAACTAATATAAAGAAGTTCACCTGTGCAATAGCAAATGCGGTTCACAGAAGATAGAAACTAGGAAGCATGAGGGCTTACCGGAAGTAGGGGTTCAACTGCGGATGTAATTAGCGCCCTCTGATGTTAAAAAAATGAGTACAATAATCTCGGAACAGATACTATACTTCAAACTTAGTGTCTTCTCGTGTATATCTTTTGTATTGTTCTGTTGAAAAAATATGTTTATTAAAATACATTATTTAATGCAGTAGTATTTTTAATAGTACCGTATTTACTCGCATAATTTCCACCATCGCGTATTTTCCCCATCCCAGTTTTTGTGGATTACAAAATTCAATTTTTATTTTTATCGCATAATTTTCCCACCTCTACTTCAACGCGTTTCCAACATGATCTTGACTGGCGGTGACCTCACGACGACGCGACAATGTACCGTTACTTCCGCATTTCTCTATCCCACGCTACTTTAGGGGAAGATTCCACCCCCACCCCGGTCAGTACAAGAGCAGACTCCTTCTGAATCAGTACAAAACAATAACTGTACTTTGAAGAAAAAACAAATGTTGAGATGTGATTTCTTATATTTTAAATGTTGCGTGTTAATAAAATTGCTGTTAATTACATTTCTTGCTTTAAAAATCAATATTTAACATGGTTTTCCTTACACTTTCACCATATTTTTTTTCCTCAAATTGAAAAACATCGCGTAATTTCCCCACCCCCCTTTTTTTTCTCAAAATATTGATGAAAAAAAGGGGAAATTATGCGAGTAAATACTGTAATTTACGTATTCTTTGCGGAGGAGAAAAACATATTTTCAAATGATACTCGTTTGCATCTGCGTCTGGAATACTGACACTACTTTTTCTGGCTGAAATGTACCGTTTGTGTTCATTGTACATCGCTTTCAATATTGGCAACCTCTTTTCAGAAGGCTTGTATATCGGTGGTTGATATGCAGTAATTATCAATGCGAAACTTCGGCCTTCTTTGGCCCATGTAACAGTTGACAGTTATTATAGTGTAGGCAAGTCAACTTTATTACCCTATTGTGAGGTTCATGATGACATTTTTCCGTCAGCTTAATAAAAGCAAAGATGGGGTAGATTAGGCTCCGTTGTCACTTTCTTCAATATAATTTTTTAGCCAGATCGCATTTCACATGGCAACTCTGGGCAATCTTGGCTCTAGATAAGGGCCATGCCAGACTGTCCTGCTGGAATCTCTTAGACCGTCTTGTTGTTACACTTACCCTTGGTGTGTTGCTTCGGATCCATAGGGAGCAACTCGCCCATCAAGATATATTTGCTGATCTCCAGCAGCTTGAGTATTTTTTTTTTTATTTTTCAGAACTTGAAATGTTCGCCAGATAGATTTTATGAAATCCACTGGAACGGTAAACAGCCATTCTATGCCTAAAAGGAAATGTAAATGAAGATTGGGTGCTGGAATGTTAGAGATCATGCCGAAGGATGGAAGTGAGAGTCGGTGAACGAGATGTTTAAATACATGTTGGATGTATTGCATGTGAATGAGACCTTTGATATGAGGATGAGAAATTGGTGATCATGCTAAAACTGATAAAGGTGTTCCAGTGAGTCTTGAATCTATGAAATGTCTGTCCGACTCCGAGCATAAATGAATGAAAGAACCTTGGGGTGGGAATGAAACTGAATTTACAGCAGGTGTTTTTGATTACAATTTATAGTTTGAGGATTATGCAAATGAAGATGATAAAAAATATTTGTGGGGAATAATATACTAAATGGACGAACAAATGTGAATGGTTGGGTGATCATAGAGAGGGATGGTATGAGTACAGTGATCATCTTGCAAAAGATACTAAAATTTGCCGTTTTTGTATCTGCTAAGAAGGGTATGTTTGTTTCTAACTCATTCTTGAAGTTGCACTGTTCTTCACTAGCACTTGGGATCGTTCTCTTCTGATTAGAGACCAAAGAGTGCAAATGAATCAGTTGTACAGTAAATCCTCGTTATCCACTGACTCCGATCCTATGGATTCGCGTATCTGCTTCTTTAAATGTGTAACCCATTTCATCGAATGTGTGGTTTCTTCACTGCGATGTGCAGCATGGAGTCTTTGAGAGGCTTACTGCGCAGCATCGACACAAGCTGATGGTCTTGTTGTCAGCTTGTGTTAACTAGGGTGACCAGTTTTTTACATTGGCAAAGCGGGACACCATTGACCGGGGGGGGGGGGGGGGGGAG
>JAFIDM010009631.1:69618864-69632956 GCA_023159025.1 Thereuonema tuberculata | reverse complement strand
ATTCATTTGTCAGGTCATCAGCAGTACAATATTTTAAGTTAAATTCATTATGATAATTTCAAAAATATTTACTGTTTCAAAATCTGATTTATCAACATGCTTTTTGATTATTAACAGAATGGCTTTGACTATCATCATGCACAGCCAGGATTTGTCATGTTGTGCAAATGGCTTGATGATAAAACAAGTTTAATTCCATCTTATGCTCATCACTACGTTGGTAAATATTACCCAGTAATTACTACCTCTACTTAACTGAATTCGAATAAATGCTATTTAAAATATAAAACTTTATACAGCAAATTCTCCAACTACTCCATCTCACTACTGCAAAACAATATTTTACAGAATGTAATAAATTATCCTGCTTCCTTAAGTTCTTTCTCCAGAATTACCAGTGAACCGAATGGTTTTGGAATACAATAATAACCTTCCTATATAACAATACTTATTGCTTGCTTTTGCCTTTACAATACATTGTGCTTTCTTTTTGCATTTACAATATGCAACAATAACCAATAAAGATACCAATATAGCCAACAAAGATACAACAAAGATAAATACATTATACAGTAAAACCTCGTTAAGTCGTCACCCGGATAAGTCGTCACTCCGTTTAAGTCATCGTTTTCCTTTGGTCCCGACAAGGTCTCATACACAATAATGTAAAATAACCCTCTTTTACCCGTCACCAAATTTAATTCTACTCCGGATAACTTGTCACCTTCAAAAATGGCCAAAAGCATCTTTCTTCTCCATTTTGCATGCCATCGTGTTGTCTTTTCAGCCCTGCCCCTGCACTTTAAGAAAGCCAAGCCTTTACAGGGAATTTTCGAACATGCCTGTCACTTCATTCTTTCCTTTCCTACCCCTTCGGGTTCTTGGAATCTAGATGTAATCATTCAAAGCACACTTCTCGATCCAACTCTGTCGAACGTAGACGTTTTTCTTGACCGCTCCTGAGTGTGACTTCATTTCATAGCGAGTAAGCCCCGCTCTAAGGGCTATTTTTTTCTCTTACAATTTCGTGGTTCGATTACGTTTTTAACATGCCAGGGAAATGAAAACTTACCTCATTATTTTTTTTTTTAAAAAAAGACTTAATTGCACTTTTTGAAAAATCAAATGTTTCGAAAATAGCTTTTGCCAAAGAACACCATATTCCCAGGACTGCATTAAACAATATTCTTTCATCGAAACAAGCAATCGAAGAAGCTGACTGCAAAGACAAAAGAAAGAGAATGAGGAAATTGAAGTTGATGAGATCGAGCAGGTTTTAGTTCGATGGCTAAAACATGCCAGATCGCAAAATGTGCCGATTTCTGCCGTGATTCTCAAAGAAAAAGCCATGGAAATGGCTAAGGAGTTGAACATTGAAGATTTCGGCAGTAGAAATGGTTGGCTGGAATGTTTCAAAGACAGACATTGCCTTTCTTTTAAAACGATTAAAATGTGGTAACTATAAAATGTGTTTTGTTTTTATTTTTCACTCATTCATTTGCATGTATTGATTTCTGAAAATCTTGTTTTTCTCACCGAATCCTACAGCAATTCATGAAAATACTGTATTTCAGTGTTTTTTTGTATTCTTTTTTTTTCAAAAATGCGCACTCCACTTAAGTCGTCACTCCGCTTAAGTCATCAAAAATGTGTGGTCCCTTGAGTGACGACTTAACGAGGTTTTACTGTACATCTCGAGTTACATTGACAATAGATTTTATTTTCACAAACTTAATAACAATAATAATATCCTTACTTGAGTTTAATTTATTTTTTCATCAATACGGCAAAAGCAAACAGTATTGTTAAATAAGAAAGTTATTATTGCATTCAAAACCATTCATTTCACAGTAGTGGTAATTTTGGAGAAAGAACTTTAGGAAGCAGGATAATTACATCCTGTGAAATATCATTTTGTAGTAGTAAGATGGAGTAGTTGGAAAATTTGCTGTATAAAGTTTTATATTTTATTCATCTCACAAGTGTTTTAAAGTTTTATAAATGCTATTTAAAATGCTACATTGCTTAAAGCTATTTTTTTTTCTTTTATATTACTGCTATTTTTAGAAAAAGCATACAACTAATTCCAGAAGACTTGAATTACTTTTTCTTGGGTTGAAGTGAATAATATTAAACAATAAAGCATTAAACTCGAAACTATTAACTGGAAACATTAGAATTAATAATTGAGCTTTAATTATTTACATTAATAGTGAAGGAAGGAATTGGGTTATATTTTGGAATGGCAAAAAAATGTGAATTAAAATAATAAAGGTAAATTAGTAGAAATAAAATAGCAGAAATGCTGAGGTCTGGAGGGCAATGTTAAGTACCTAGTATTCAAATACAAATTTTCAAATAGACATTGTGGAGGAGTAAACAAAATTAGAAGGGAAAGATGTTTGAAGAGAAAATAAAAAACATACCCAAAAGGAGTGGAGAAATGAAAAAGATAAAAAAAATTATAAAATAGAAAAAAACAGGAGAAACAGGAAATTAAGAAGGAAAAAGAGAATTGAAATAATAATAATAATAATAATAATAATAATAATAATAATGAGGGAAGAACTGTATTCTACATTACACATTAATCTACTCATTAAATCTTACGAATTCTGATGAAGAAATTGGTTATCAAGATTAGACTACACAAAAACACTGGAAATGCGCATTTAAACTTTCAAGAAATCCAACACACACATACACACACACACACACACACACACACACACGGTGTATTAAAACTCTCTGAACAAATGTTAATGGGAAATTGTAAGAGCATCAAGACAAACCTTTTTTTGTCTATGAATGTATGTCCTCTGATGGCAATTTTTGGTGCTACAGGGCACTGTTGCCTGCCCACCCGATTTAATGTATTGGGTTCTTATTCTGTGGACACATGAAGAACCTTTTGACTCACATGAAGACCTTGCCACAGGAATCACCGTCACCACTGCAACTGTTTCTGAAATGCCAGGAATCTTTCAAAATGTATGGCAGTCAATGCTTCAATGCTGTTAGGTGACCAGACGTCCCGATTTTTAACAATTTGTCCCGTGTTCCGCGGTGTTTTAAAAAAGTCCTGATTTTTTTTTTGGTTATTGAATTCCTTTTTTTTTTGGTTGTCGAACTGGAGATTCCGTTTTTTTTTTCTTTCTGGTTCCCCCCCCCTGCCCCTCGGATAATGGTGTCCTGCTTTGCCAATGTAAAAATCTGGTCACCTGATGCTGTCATGTGTACATTGCTGTTGCCGGTCACAATTTCAAACACGTTCTTTGAATAAAAAAGTTGTTTACACTTGTTTCCATCATTTAGGTTGGTCTTGGTGTTCCATATCTCCTGTCTTGCTGATTGCAGCACCCCTAAATAGTGCCCTTTAGCACCAAAGATTGCTATCAGTGGATATGCATTCATAGACGAAAAAGATTTGTTGTGGTTCTCTCTATCTCCATTAAAATTTGTACAGAGAGTTCTGATACACCCTGTATGTATGTTTCAAACTCACTGATCATTAGGAAATTAGATTATGTAGAATATATATAAAATCTAATTTTCTAATGATCAAAGTCAGTTTCAAATAGCAACAAACTGCAGTCAAGTAGCTTAAGCAAAGTGGCATTAATTTTAGTTCACTTCCCAGTGTGAGGATGATGATATTTCCAAACTTGTAGTTTTATGACCATCCAACATTGGTAAAGACACCTGTGAATGAACTGAACTTAATTTTAATTTGAAAAAGTATGTTTTTGTCAAAATTTCAGACATATGCAACATCTGTGTTCAGGATATTTCATCTTAGCAACTGTGATAAAAAAAAAAAATAAAAAAAAAATTTTAAGTATCAGAAATCATAATGACCATTTATTAGATTCTTTACCATCCATTAGCCTTTAAATAAAAGTAATTATTTGTTGTTGTGTTTTTAACAGGTTATTATGTATCTTTAAAAAAATAGCAAAGATTCAAAGTAATACTGATCAAAATTATGATTATTATAATTTCAATTCCTTACTGTTTCCACATTTCCTTATCATCCTCTACTGTTTTTTGGGGTACATTAGCAATATCTGTTGCCATGAGCAGCTACATGTATGAAGACGGGGGTGGGGACACTTGAACTCCTCCTGGAATTTCTAATTTTAATATACAAAAAAAAACCAAACAAGCTATATATAATTTTACAGAGTAAAATATATTGCCAAGCTTTTGTTCTAATGTTGTTTGTTTCACCTTTCCTTTAAGGTGTAATTTATGAACATTATATTTCATTTTTTTGAGATTAAAACAAATTTCAGAATTGACGTCATTGGTTTCATAAAACAAAGAAAGAGTTTTGAAAGCAATCTCTATCAGAATTTTATTTTATGGTTTTTATATTGAATTACTTAATAGCAGTATTTTTTTTTTCTTACTGGTAGTGCCGTCACAAAAGCATGTGTACAAGATTTTTTAAACCAAGAATTAGTTATAATTAGTGAAATGTACTTCATTTAAATAAAACCTATTGTATTTTGTTTTTTGTTTTTTTTTGGAATAGTTCTCATTCAGAGAGGTTTTTAGTGATTTTTCATAAAAGAAGTCATAGTCTGTTAAATGAGTGACAGATGGACTTAGATTAGGTTTTAGTATCTAGATCTTAGGAAATGCATGATGTTGGGATTCAGTAATTGAGAATCTGGAAGGATAAGCCGTATGTCAGAGATATTGTATCTGTTTTGTAGTATATAAATAATATTTTAATTATTAAAAAAATACTAATTGAGAGTAGCGTTTTTAATGATTTGTATCAGGCTATTAATACAGAGTCCTCCAAAATAATGTATATACTTGTCATTTATGGACTTGTTTCGAAGATGGATCGAATTATGGTAGCAATGTGTAATGTAATGTTCTCTCAAAAAATGTAGCCACTCACTTGAGTACTAGCAAGTGACCAGTAGGACAGTCAGACAAAATGGCCAAGGCATGGTTGTTGTTCGAGGAACACAAAACTATTTTAAAGTGGTATTTCAAGTTTGAGAATGAAGTTGAAGTTCAACGACAATGGTGGCATGAGTTTGCAACAGAATCTCCAACACTCCTGACAATTGCACGTGAGAAGTTTGAAACCCATGATACTGTATGTGATATGCACAAGGAAAGATCTAGGATGCTTTTGTGAGGAAGATGGTTTGGTCTGATGAAGCACAATTTAAGCTTAATGAAACAGTGAATCAGCATAATTGTGTTAATTGGGCTCAAGATAATCTGGGCGTTCATGTGGACAAGGCATTCGATTTACTGGGGCTCAATGTCTGGTGTGGATTGTCATGTAGGGGTTCAATATGACCATTCTTCTTTGAAGGTACTGTTACTGGTCAAGTATACCTAGACAGGCTACGCACATCCATTTTACCTGCATTTGTGCACTTTATGGGAATGATCAATTTCTCTTCCAACAAGATGATGCACGCCAGCTGACCTCTATGATACTTTGCCAGGACAATGTATAGGACGAAGAGGTACAGTTGAGTTCCCCTCACGTTCTCCTGATTGAACACCCTTAGACTTCTACCTATGAGGTACTTCAAAGGATGTAGTTTATCGTAGAAAACCAGCGGCCATATTTGCAATGAAATTGAATGCCCAGCAATTCCACTGGCCAGTTTCTCCAATGTTGCTCAAGCAGTAGTTTGCCTTCATCAGAAGTGTCTGGACACTAATGGTAACCACTTTGAGCACCTCATGCAATTGTAGAAGTCAAAGGTAACTCGTATTCGTCCCTTGATATCTGTATAAATTTAGTATTACAATTTTTATACAGGTTTTTCTTTTGATGAAGAGTGTGTACAGTTTTTTGGCAGACTTTGTATTTAGTGTGCATGTGTGGTATGCACTTACATTTCTGTGCATTCATATGTATTATTTAATAAATGACTTTATATAAATGTTTGATATTTTTGTTAAATAACTACAGCTGTTTCTGCTTTGTTGAGGATCTGATTTATTTTATGTCAGTGTTAATTGCTCTAATTCTTTATGCTTTTAGGTGTTGGAGCTATAGTTTTAAATAAATGCAATGACATTTTGGTCATTCAAGAAAAACAACACAAGAAACCTATGTGGAAGTTACCTGGTGGATATGCAGAAAAAGGTTACCTATTTTTTTTTTTTTTCATACAGAATGGCCCAAAATAAACAGTACTGAAACATTAACGTCATGGTTTCAGTTCTGCCAGTGAAGTTACAGAGTTCGACATCTGCAAATGACATTTCCAAGTGCCCCCCCCCCCCCTTCATTTTGCGGAGATGCAAAGAACCTCCTTTGTGAGTTCGGCAGTATCGGTGGGATGTGCACGGAAGACATGTTCCTTAAGCATTCCCCAAATGTATGCATCGGAAGGAGTAAGGTCAGGCGAATGTGATGGATACAGAAAGTCTGTGAACCAAGAGATGACATTTCCATGAAAGGTGTTGATGAGAATGTCTCTGCACATCTGTATTGTGGCAGGTTGCGCCGTTCTGTTGGAACCACTGCTCTGCAATGTGAATATTTCTCCCTTGGCAGAAGGCACGAAGATCATTGAATGGAGTAGGCATATGTTCATATAGCAATGTTGGTTTTGTGTCACCGGAACCCCATCTTCTTCAGTGAAGTAGGGACCAATGACACCGTACCCTGATATGACACATCAAAAAATTATTTTCTCCAAATGCAGTGGACATTCCTGCACAATATCGGGATGGGCAAAACTTATGAACCGGTTCGATCATCAATTAATGTAACCTGTAACATGAATCTGCACCTCTTTGGAGAACCGAATGTTATTCATGAACTCCGGGATTTCATGCGTTATAGCAAGAACATGGGCACAGTTTCTGGGCCTCCTTATCGCCCTCCCTGAGCCATTGTGCAGTCTGGATGGTGTAGGAGAATGCTCCGAGACCCTTCAGGTTTCTTTGTAAGGATGTTTGTGACATGTCAAGCTTCAAGGCTGTTTTCCATTGACTATGCCGTGGTGACTGCAACACCTGTTCCAGTACACCCTTGATTGACATTGGTTGTCACAGTTCTGGGATGCCCTGTACATCCTCGGCACTGTGTCAATACACTACCGGTTCATCAAAATTTGTCAATCACTGCTAGGATGACACTATTGCTGGGTGCAGGTTTGCGAAACTGCTGCGCAAACAACACCTTCACTTGCTGTATACTAGCACCATTATTACGGCCTAATCCATATGAGCAATTATATTGCTTCACAATAAACATTTTTCCTCTGTTGTAAGAACCATTATCACATGTCCAGTAACAGCCATGGCAATGGAATGTACACAGCATATTGTGTTCATGCGGAGTCATGGTTCTGACACATTCCACTTGAGGGATGCAGCACCGTGTTTCAGTACTGTTTGTTTTGGGCCATCCTGTATTTTTATCAAACTAGTAGAACACTTTTTAAAGAAAATGTTTCCTAAATATTCTACATGCTGTTTAGAAGGTTGTATCCAATAGATTACAGATTTTTAGAAATTTGCTAAATTGAAATTACATTTTCTTTTATTATTTATGAGATTTATCTTATATTTAATTATTCTTGCATTTCTTTAAGATTATATCAATATTTTTCATCTTAGGGAGTTTTGTATTTTTTTTTTAATCAAAAGATCTCATTTCACCATTTGAGCTTTTATACCTCTAGTAATTGACTTTTTATTACCATTTAATTCATTCTTTTCATAAATTTTACGCTTTCTTTTTACTTCTACTCTTTTCTCTCTTTTGACTGGATAGTATTAAATATTAATATGATATTTTTTCCCTATCTATTTGCCCATGAACAGACTTAAAATGTGAAAAATCTGATTTGAGGCTTCAGAGATATTTTTAAATTTAACACAGCACAAATGAACATAGGTTGTACACAAAGAAGTATCACTTCTGAAAGTTCAGTTTGTTTTGCCAATTAATTGGCTTTTGTTTTATGTCCTCTTTTATTGCTGTTGGCAGTGGATGTGAGGCAAAGGAAGAATGGAGGAACTCTTTTATTTTATCAGTTCAAAAAGAAGACATTCGATGAATAGTCACTACTTTAAGAAGGAAACTGATATAAACAGGCAGCTAAAAGTTCATTACAGAATATGAACAGATATCAGAGCTCATTAACAATCTTTCATATGTTACAAGTGAACCTCTACTCAAGGTGAAAAATGCAAATTAGATGAAATAGCATGAGAATGAAAAGATTGCTGAAAAAATGGTGACAGAATAAGAAGATTTGTGAAGATTCAAAATATCTGTACTCCATACCCAATTTGGCATCCACATGACAAAGAAACTTATCATTGAATAACCTAATGATTTAAACTCACCATTAGGATTTTTTTTGGGAGAGGGGTGAATTGTGTAGATTCATTTTAGTATTATAAAAAAAAATGTTTTCAAGTTAGTTTACTTTAAATTCTACCAAATATCACATCTCTATTGTTGATCTATATATTGTTATATTTATTTATATTTTCTATCTTGTTTATTGCATCATTTAATTGACCTTAATAATATAATTAGCGATTTCAAAATAAATTTAGTTGATTGCTGTTATTTTAAATATAGTACAATGATAGTTTAATTTAGGATTGGTAATTTCTCTTAAAATTTTTCTTTTATCTCATTCAAGGAGAAGATTTGGATAAGGTTGCAAAACGTGAAGTTTTTGAAGAAACTGGAATTGAAGCCACATTTCTATCATTTGTAGCATTCCGACATACACATGGAGCTGTCCATGGTTGTTCAGATCTTTATTTTGTGTGTATGATGAATGCTGTAACTGAAGAAATCAAGAAGTGTGAAAGAGAAATTCTAAATGCGAAGTGGATGGAAGTAATAAAGAGTTTTTTTTTCTTCTTTTTTTCTTAATTTAATACCGTGACTCATACCTTGTTTTAAATAAAATTAATATCATATCTTTTTAAACGACTAGTATTAGTAAAGTCTTGTTAATTTTCAACTTCAATGAAACAAATGCCTATTTCAATCAAATAATCCAAAAGTATTTTTTAAATAATTTCCTTCTTCTTTTTCTAAACCCTTTCCCACTTTGATGTGGTATCGGTGTTCCCTTCTTTTATGCTTTTTCTCCATTTCTCTCTGTTTAGGGCTTCCTCTCTCGTCCATCCTTTTCCCCTCAGATCTTCAGCCACCTTACCTTTCCATCTGAGCTTGGGTCTCCCATGTTTTCTGTTTCCTGGCACCTCCAACATCCTCACTAGTCCAACATAATCTCCATTCCTTTGTTCTAATGCCCAAACCATCTCAGTCTATTTTCCTGAATTTTTGTACTCACTGGTCCCACTTTGACTGTCCCTCTGATATGTTCATTCCTAATTCTGTCCTCTCTCATTACACCATTCATCCCATGTTAGCATTCTCATTTCTGCTACTTCTATTTTTCTTTCCTGGGCCTTGTAACTTACATGACTGCCCATGTAAAAACTATTTTTTAATATAAATTATTATTAGTTTTTTTTTTTTTTTAAATGAAAAATTTTAAATGTAAAATCAGATTCCAATAGATATTTCATCTCAAAGGATATCAGATTGTTTCTTCTCAATCATTTAGTAACATTTCCCGTAATATACTATTTTGACTAACCATAATAGATGCTGCTGGAATCTGCAGTATTAAAGTATTCAAGAAGTAAAACGAAATGAATTGTTCTCTTTTGGATGAGAAAGGGAAAGGGTATTTTAGTTAGAATGACTTTTGGAATAATTTTGAATTTTAGAAATAATTAGTTTTAATAGATATTTGACAAAATATATACTAGAAATTTACTTAATTATTATGAAATAAATTCCTAAAAACCCTCTACATTTTGCAGACAAATCAACCTGCCCCTACATACTTTCATGGATGAAAAACAAACTATAGCAAGAAAAAAGATAATTGTTGACTGATTACAAAAGATCATGAGTCCTGAGATGAGATGACAATTCATGAACTTTGTGCAATCTCTTTTAAAGATAGTGTGATAATTGAATTCTACAAAGATCATGTAAAAAAACAAACAAACCAGTACTTATTCCCTCCTACAGTGAGTGACAAAATAAAAGAATCTTTTGCTCTTCACCAAGATGCTATAGAATGCTTAGCTGTGGACAAAGAAGGCAAGCATTGAGTCACTGTCCAAAATAAGAAAGTTGAAGCTGAGTGAACAAGTGATGAGGAGATGCAAACATGCTTATCACAGAACTGAATGCTGTTGGGGTTAGAGTTATAAGCACAAGAGAATATAACTCATTAGAGCATATAAAGGAATATTAGAAAACTAATAGGAATATTTTTTCTCAACACAATGGCTATTTACAGCAGACATTTCATGAGATCCCTACATGTACATTGTAGGAATCTCATGAAATAGAGGAAATTCATTAGTTAGCAATAACTAATTATTTCATTCTATTCTATTGAGAAATTAAAAAAAAAATAACATAATCAAAATTTTTTATAAAGTAAATAAGTAAGTTAATCTGCAATTGAGGATTTATCTTTCCAACTGGAAGTGAGAATAGGACATTATAAATAACTTCTTGATGATTACAAATATAAAACAGAATTAATATATTTATTGCTGCCATTGGTTTGATTTATTATTTACATTGACTAGAAATGAGTTCCATTGTCTTGACTAGTTCTTGCCTTCAAATTGCAAGATATTGTTTAAGTTACTTGATATTTTTTATAGAGAATTATTTTAATGATAAATACTTAGTATTTTCAGTTAACAATAAGTAAAACATTATAGAGTTTAACATCAGTCAAAGGTTGCCAAAATATATGTAAACTGTGATATATTTCAGCAACCTTTGTCTGATGTTAAACTCTATAATGTTTTAATTATTGCTAATTGAAAATATTTTATCAGAAATATTGAAAAAGGAATTCAATAAAACCTGTGTATAATTTATAAAATTAAGCAATTATTTGTTTGTGAAAGGTTGCTATCTCTTATATAGTTTTCCAAATCTGTCTGTGTCTAATGCACTTCCTCTGTGTTTGGAAAATAATTTTAATTTCCTGTGAAAATAGAAATAATTTTTACAATGAAATTTGCACGACAGGAATAGAACCTGCAACCTTCTGATCTGAAGTCAGACGTCTGATCCATTAGATCACGATGAAGACATTCAGATTGTTGTTAAATATTTCTTATCATTCCCGCTGTATGTGTAATGCAATGAGAGAAGAGTCAGAGAGAAAAAACCTCATTAATTTTAGCCTACTAGATTAAAATTAAAATTTCAATATTCATATTTTTAGCTTACTACAAGTTCAGTAGTACAAGTGCAGGCCAGACGAGCATTAGATGCAGAAGCTCGCCGTCAGTGATGAACTGAAGAGTCGTTAGAAACATTTCTCGGCATGAATAAAGAAATTAAAATAATATTTAAACAAAGAAAAAACTTCTACTTAAAATACTCTTATCTCAACTAAAAGTCATCACATTGTTCTCCCGTCATTGTTGATGGGATTATACGCTAGTTGTAACATAGTTTTTTGCTGTGACCTTTTATATAAAAACCTAGTTTAGTTGCTTTTTTTTTTGTTTGTTGTTCTTGGTGTTATGAGACAAACAGGGTTTCTTTTCTTTCTTTTTTTTTTCAAAAATAAAAAAATAATCTTAATAATTCAAACACATAATCAAAAATGTTTTAAGGTTTTTAGGATAAAACATGATTCACAGCCCTGTGCTGTATGCTGTCATAACATGATAATTCTAAAAACAAATTATTTCTATGCACATTGTTATCCCGTGTTTTATCTTATATTAGATGACTATGTACATACTCTGTATGAAACATGTTATAAATTTTATTAGAAATACAGTAATCTAACGGAATGTAGTCTATGGATTTTATAGAAACATGGATTCCTTTAAACATCTAATAAGCAATTATTGGGAAGTTGTTCTTTTTTATATATAAATTGAGTTTTTAATTAACATAATTTCAACTCTGCTCTTTTTAGAGAGCAAAGATGGCTTTAGGTAAACATGGACTTATGAGTCCCCCTTTTATGCAAATTTATTATATAAGTTATTCTCAAAGTTTTCAATCTTGTGCCTCCCTTTTGATATAAGAGCATCATCTCCTTCTCAGTCAACTAACAAAATAAAAAGAAGAAACAAGACCTTGACTCTTAATACCAAGATCAGACAAAAAAGCAATCCTGACTAACCAGATATTTATATAAATCTTTTAATTAAACAAAACCCTATGTTATCTGTACCTAAAATCATTTCTGGCAGAGAGTAAGAAGTTTCTTTATATCCTAATAATTTGTGTAGAAAAATTGCAGTAAAAAATTAATAATACTTACAGCTTTTTAGCTTTGTAACTGAATAGGAATGCTTTAAATGATTTTTTTTTTTAAATGTATTAAAAATATCAGTTTTCCTTTCTTCAATCATATAGCAGAGATTTGTGATGAACAAGCATTAGCCATTATAGTCCAGTCAGTTTTCCAGTCAATTGGTAGTTTTGATTTCTTCCATTCTATATGCCTTTTGGTGTGCTGAATCCGAATCTGAGGTTTGCGAACAAAATTTCGTGACGCAACATTAAAAAAAATGCAAAAAAAAGGTAAAAAATCTCATGTTTTGGTGGTGTTTTGCTTATAACTCGAAAACTATCAACTTTTCGTAAATAACCTTCCTATTCAAAATGAAAGTACATAAAATTTCCTATAAATTTCACTATTTAGGTTTGTTTCTCCGATGAACCATTCGTTCGCAAGCGCTAATTGAAAATTGGCGTATTTTGTCGGTCTCTGCAAAAACTCACTTTTTCCATTTCAAAACAATAATTTATTATGAAGGCTGTCAAGAAGTAAATTCCTCCCAGTTCTCTGCACATACCTTATGTAGATCGTATATGTAAAGGTACAGGTCAGTTTTTCAAAAATTACATAATGTTAAAGTTATTTAATGGAGTCCGAAATTGTACAAAGTCAGTTGCAGAAAAGGTAAAATTCCGAAGAAAAATCTTGAAAAATTATGACAAATTATTATATTATATTACATATGATTATATAGTACATTATTTTATAAGCAAAAATTATATTAGCCATTGTCGTTTAGAGGGTCATGGATGAGGTTCGTCGAAACTTCAATGGCATTTGCAGAATACGAGCGTTTCACCATTCGTAGGAGTGAGAAACTGTGGTGTGGCACTTGGAGTGATATGGCGATTGAACAAACTCAAATGAACTCAATGAAGACAGGTGGTGGTTTCACTCATGGCCATGGAGTAACTGGTGGCGTTGTGACAAGATGGACACAAGGGATGACAGCATTGCACTAACAAGTAAGTACAGGTGTTGTCGCAGATGAGAGGATCAACTGCCACTTGTCCAAGGAGATAGGCATGAAAAGGTATATAGCAGATTGTTGATTTTCAAGCTGTAAAATTCAAACGAAGCAAAAGAGTGCAGCCTCTTGCGATCATGAACAGCTCTATTCAGATACAAGACGGCTGCAGTCATCAATCCAACCACACTTTTCCAACGAATGACCATCATGAAACATCCAGATGAAGAGCTGCGAGAATTTGTGTGTTACGAACTTAGCCCCTACCCTTTCTCTCTTTCCAAGGAGCATGGGATAAGGACAGGAACAACATCGAGCTTGTACAGGACTTTTGCACCGACTGAACAGGTGGACTTGAATGTTACACAGGGTCAAATAGTAACATTGTTGATGCAGAAAGGCAGGCCTCCATTGCTCCCCGATCTGCACATCGTGCGAAGGACTGTGTGAAAACATCGAGTCTCCGGAAGACAGCATTGACATAGACAAAGACGAGACCGAAGAAAGAGACCGAGAACAGACTGAAGACAGACGCTTACACGATGTGGAAGATATGTCTTATCTCACAATCTATTTCGTAATCATATCTCCAAGATAAGATCACAAGTTGTTGTTTTCTCACCACCTCTTTCATTTTCCAGATGCACAAGCCCCGCTGCTGACAATAGAATAACCCGAACCTGTGCTAAGACCCGCCGCCTTCGACGAACCTCATCCAGGACCCTCTAAACGACAATGGCTAATA
>JAFIDM010009631.1:69588389-69618764 GCA_023159025.1 Thereuonema tuberculata | reverse complement strand
ATATAATATAATAATTTGTCATAATTTTTCAAGATTTTTCTTTGGAATTTTACCTTTTCTGTAACTGACTTTGTACAATTTCGGACTCCATTAAATAACTTTAACATTATGTAATTTTTGAAAAACTGACCTGTACCTTTACATATACGATCTACATAAGGTATGTGCAGAGAACTGGGAGGAATTTACTTCTTGACAGCCTTCATAATAAATTATTGTTTTGAAGCGGAAAAAGTGAGTTTTTGCAGAGACCGACAAAATACGCCAATTTTCAACTAGCGCTTGCGAACGAATGGTTCATCGGAGAAACAAACCTAAATGGTGAAATTTATAGGAAATTCTATGTACTTTCATTTTAAATAGGAAGGTTATTTATAAAAAGTTGATACTTTTCGAGTTATAAGCAAAACACCGCCAAAACATGAGATTTTTTTACCTTGTTTTGCATTTTTTTTAATGTTGCGTCATGAAATTTTGTTAGCAAACCTCAGATTCGGATTCAGCACCCCAAAAACCATATAGAATGGAAGTAATCAAAACTACCTCAAAACTTTCCTGGTAAAACTACAATTTGACTGGACTATTAAGGGAAGGCTATCAATTTTGCATTCAAGGATGAATTAGGGTACAATTTTCAAAATTTTGCTCGGGGCACACAAATGACTTGTCCTGATTTTGTTCAACAGGTGGTGAGGAATCTTATATAATAAAAAAACAAAAGCATAAAACTGGTTTCATAGGTTACATGAAACCATAGTGATCCCATACATATTTCGTTTTTTTTAAATAAAGATTAATATACAAGGTGGTTATAATTAAAGTTGGCCTATTTAGAGCATCGTGCAGCTGCAACCAATAATTGGAGAGACACCAAAAGTTGTACACGTACTATTCAAAAAATGCGCTCAACGATTCTGCAAAAAAAAAAAAAAAAAAAATAGTTTCAAAATCGTCTGCTAGAGGGTGCTTTTACAGCTATATGAACGGAAAAAGAAAACAGAATGTTCAAAAACATATTTATTTCATACAAACAGTATCAGACGTTTGAACGAGTCATGTCATATTGCTCATTATGTTCCCCCTGTTAAATGTGTGTCATTTGCAGATGAACTGTATACTCAACCTCTGATCGTAGGTGATCACCCGTGATAGTTTGCACATAGTAGCGTGATATTGTCTTTTAGTTCTAATTGATAATGCTGCAATTCCTCCACGATACACCGCATCCTTTAGGTATCTCACAACCAATAATAACATGGAGTTAGGTCAGGAGAATGTGGTGGCCAGGCAGTAGGGAACATGCGACTAATTACTCCATCATTGGTAAAGTGTTGACGCAACAATGTTTGCACGAACCTTCCAATATGAGGAGGTGCATCATCTTGCAAAAATGAGGTTGAATCAAGACACTGTCATTCCTGCAGCTAGGGTATCACAAAGTTCTGGAGCATATCAAGATATCTAGCTGCAGTCATGGAACATGTCTAAGGACCATTAGCAGTAATTTCTTCAAAAAAATAAGGACCCAAGATAAAGCTGGATGTGAACCCACACCAGACTGTAAGCTTGGGCAAATTCAGAGGCATTTTCTGGAAAATGTGTGGAATTTCCTTGGCCCACACATGGCAATTTTGGGTGCCATTCAAATAAAAGTGTGCTTCGTGGCTCCATTGGATGTCCCATGGCCACGACGTATCAGCTTCCAACGTCTCCAGAAAGATCAATGCAAAAGTGAGGCATTTCTTGTTGCCTGGAATTAGTTCTTGTTTGTGACTGATCTTGTTTAGAAAAAAAATGAATTAAGTTTCTCAGGATCTTTCTAACTGTGCTCCAGGGTAGATCTAATTGTCGTGATGGGGCTTGGGCACTACCTGAACCTGCAGCATTCTCCAGCGACTGCAATGCACTTTCGTACTCTGCCACATTGCACACTTTAAGATCCGGTTTCTTCAAATTTTTTCATCATTTTTCTTGCACCTTGTGGTGACATCCATCCATGGCATAATTTTTTTAGCCCAACGAAATTCACGAATCGCAGCTGCAGCATTACAATGACTTTCGTAATAAAACTTGACCATCAACGCACATTCTTGTAAAGTCATCGTCGTCATGGCTGTTGCTAATAACACGTTCTCAGTTCACACCGATTATTTATAGCCCAATGTTGGCTGCGTTCCTGGTGTCGATGCAAATCAAATTGTTTTCTCTTTGCATAAAGATTAACCCTATGCAATTGTGATGACATTTGGACCAATAAAAAAAACAAAACTTTACAATTAAAACCGTACTCTGTTGTTACAGCATTGCATATTGAATGCTTTCCTACGATTATTTTCATTGTTGTAGCAAAAAGCACCCTGTAGTGGACGATTTTGTAACAATTTTTTTTTTTTATTGTAGAATTGTTGAGCGCATCCTTTGAATAGTATCTGTACAACTTTTGGTTTCTCTCCGACTATTGTTGCAGCTGCAGGATGCTCTAAATAGGCCAACTTTAATTATAACCATCTTGTACAAGGTCACTAATTATCAGTTTTAAATATTTGATAATGCCATAAACAGTTAGAATGTAGTAGAGATGTAACAACAAATTGTTGTAAACATATAATTAATAGCATTTTTTCTTTTCTTACTGTTTGTAATAGATTCACAAATTTCTTGAGTGCCAAGATGTTACTGAGGGAAACAAAGCAATAGTTTGTTCTTTTTTGAGAATGCATGACTACGACATAGGCATTGGAAAAGACTACATTGTGGGCAGTAAACCAGCATCGTTGTATTCATTAGATAAGCTAACATCCATTTGCCAAAAATCATCAAAGAAGAGCTCAAAATGTTAATTGATTTTAAGAAATTATTTGCAGTTAATTTTAAATAAAAGCAAATATATTTTGATGTAATACTTATTAAACATCACACTGGAAATGTAAATAATTCCAAAATGTTCAGTTACTTCAGAATTGCAAAAATTGCTGTTAAAAAGAAATTTAATGTGATATGTCTAAAAGATATGAAATGAATCAAATTTGCACACACTCGTGTGAAAAAAATAGAATTAAGACAAATAATATTACAGTTATCTTACAGATAACCACTTGTAAGGGATGGAACAAGCAACAAAATGCTGTCTTTTAGTATTATTTTATTTTACTTTTTTATTTTTATTTTATTAATTTTCTTTGTCCAATTCTTGAAATGAAGATGACTGAAATGTTGGGCTTATTTGCATTTTTTTTTTTTTTTTTGTATTTTTAATTGATCTTCACTTTTTATGAAGTGTAAAAATTTGATTGAATATATATTGTCCTTTATTTTGAATTCACCTATCCTTTTACACCTCATTGCTCCATGCATAGCCTTATGAAAGATGACGATACAAAGCTCACTCTGATTTTTCAAGAAAATTATTGAATTTTTTTTTTTTTTTTTGTAATTGAAAATAAGTAATTGTAAGTTGTGATATAACTGTATCAGTTATTTAATTCAGTGTTTTGGATTTTGGGATATTCCCTACCTTTCTTTTACAACTTCAGGAGACCAGCAATTGTTTTGTTTTTGTACTTGTTTCAGTCTTTTCATGACTCACAAGTAAAATTTTTACGTAAGTTTCTTTCATCATGCTTAGAATTAAAACTTTACTAATATATCATTGGTAGGTTTTTCCTTTAATGGTGAGTTTGCTTTCTTCATGCCTTGTCTTCTTTTTGCTATTAGCTAATCTGCTGTTACACATCACCAAAACCTCCTCTTGAAAATTTCTTCAAGCCTATTATTCCATCACCACCTTTCACTCAACAGGCTTCTTCTTGACATTGGTTCTGTAACGATTTGAGCTCATGCCAAATGCTGCCAATGTTCTGGTCACCTAAACAGCCTTAGTGACAATATGAACAGATCTTCTTTAGAACTATGTGCAGTCTTCTCCAATGATGAAGCTTAGCTACCTTCATTCTTAAAATAACAATACTACCTTTGCTTCTTAGCTATATGAGTTTGTTATAAATTTTCATCCAATTCTTGATCTTGGGCATTCGTTCTTCTTGATTTCTTTTATTTTTTCTGAATTGTTGTCCAATCGTTTCCATTTTCTGTCAAGATAGTTATGCAGAATCATTTCACATCAAGAGATTTTTCCATTTAGCTTCTTTGCCAAATTAAATCAGCTTGCCAAACCCGTGAGCCTGTTTAATCAGCAACTTTGTCATTGCATTTTCAGGTACAGTGCTTTCTTATTGGCCTATTTCTGAGCTTATTCATTCACTTGCTTTAGAATTCTAAGTAGAGTACGACCTGTTTCCTTGGTTTTAAGAGCTTAGCTGCACAGTCTACTGTCCTGTGCTGACTGTAAAATTCTTGGCTCGGTCATTCATTTTCTCTAGCAAGTATTTTTTAGACTAGTTCTTAAGTTCCTAGTTTTCTTTTGTTTGTGTTAAGAATATATTTAGGTTTCTGTTAGTTATTTCATTTTTTTTATTTTTTTATTTTAATGGGCTAGTTCTCATTTTGTGATTTACTTTGGATAAATCTGCTGTCTTTTTGACAGAATTTTTCCTGAAAAGCAAAAGACCAATGATCCATTAGACATGCATTTATAATTATTCATGTTGTTGTCATTAACAACCAACATGAATCTTTTAGACATCTTATTGATCGGTTTCCTGTTTCCTCTCTCAAAAAATATTAAGTAGTCAGACCTTCTTCCAAGTTGACTCATGTGTTGCTTCTGTTGCTTGTCCTTCATAGTGATTTGATTTATCCATAATTTTTCATGATCTTTCTGTATTCAGTTGACTCTTTGAATTACAAATATCTCTGTGAGCCAACCTTATTTTATGGTTCTGCTTGTTTTTATTACCTGCATGGGGTGAAATTTATGGTCATTTTATTATTGCAAACCTTTGTTTGAAATTTTATATTAGAAGTCAGCTAGCGTTTGGAGAGTCTTAACAAGCTATCAACTCAGCTGCAAACACTTAGCCTCAATCTTTCTTTGATTCTGGCCCAACGTTTTGCTTTGAGCATCTCCTGCATGATGTATCCAATCTCTCTCTCTCAAATTTTAATCTACTATGGTTACAGTTTCTTTCAAATTACATCAAGCACTTAACTGCTATTAATTTTCAGTGCATTCTGCCCTGAAACAACATTGTTTTATTGGTTCTTGATCCTTAAACACTTCTGTCTTTTTCAGTTCACTGCTTCTTGCATTGATTCATTTTATTACCTAATCTGGACAACTTTTTTCTTCATCCATCTTGTTGATTCACATCTTTTTTTTTCTTTTATTATTCCATCTAGTAACCATCAGATAGTTATGTTCTTTTTCATTCAGAGCTACAGTACTGTACTTGAAGTGTGCTTACCAATGTTGGAAACAATGTTTGCATCTCTTGTTTTTACTCTACAGTGCTACTTATCAATTGGTGTTTTTTCTATTTTTACAATTTTACATATTGATTAGCTTCACCAGACCGTCTTTCAACTTAGTAAGACTTAGTAATATTATGCAATAACATTTCTTTCATTAGTTGGCCTACAAAGCAGCAGCATTCTACACTGTCCCATGTTATCAGATTCTTAAATTTATTCACATTCCACAGTTTCAGTGATCATTAATATTTCTATGATAACCAAATGTAGTGCTCAAAGTAATGTCTCAGGAGCTCTTCACAAGCCTTCTACCATCTCATTTGCACTACACAAAGCATACCTTTAAGTCTTTCTGAATTAAGTCATTAAGCAGTCAGCATCATCATCGTCATCAGTTAATTAAGCTTATCAATATCATCATGGCTGTCTTTTGGTAGCTCTTGTATCTGTCACAGATTTCAATGATAACAAGATCTGATTCATTTAACTTCCTTTGGTTTCACAATTAAAATTGTGATTCATTCTGAACATGTTTCAGGTGTATTAGTATATTGTCCTTCCTATGTGTCATAGGACCCTGTCTCGAATGACTTTTTCATCTCCCTATTTCTCCAACTTTCCATAATTGTTAAAATTGCTATAGATATAAGATCCGTGTAATATGGCTTTCCATGGAGATTGAGAAACTACAGGATAGGCCAGCTCAATGTACTGGACAATTTTGAAAGTAGCAGCTGTAATTGGTAATACCTCTGTATATTTCAAAACCTCCATTTTAATTAAATTTAATTTTTGAACTTACCAAGCCTTTGGTTTCATTTTTACTGTAGGTAGAATTCAAAACAACACACTATAAAATTCATTTTTTAAGTTTTTTAAACATTTTCAGTGACTACAAATTTGAAATTAAGATGTCTGCCAATGGTCTTTCTTTGATTACAATATACAGTTTGGCAAGTTGTAATTAATAATAGGTATGGATCTGCATTAATCTGCCTCTTTCTGCACACATCCTTTTTATACAATTTGTTAACTCTGAAATTACTATGTAAATATAATAATGAAGAAGATAAACAGTGAAAAGTGAAAGCTTTCAAATATTAAAATTACTTAGTCTCCTAATTATGAAACTTTTATGTACATACAGTTGAAAAAACAGCATAGATAATTATTGTTCCATAATTACTTCATTAACCTACGGTTCAGAGACGTGGACCCTAAATAAGAGACTGGAGGATAGATTACAAACCACGACTCGTAGAATGGAACGATCGATGCTAGGTATAACCTTAAGGGATAAACGAAGAAATACATGGATAAGATCACAGACGAAGATTAAAGACCCATTGGAGTTTATCAAATCCTCCAAATGGAGATGGGCTGGACATTTGTCCAGGACTTCCGATGACAGATGGGCACAGAGGTTGACAATATGGTCCCCAAAGGGCAAAAGGAAAAGAGGCCGTCCAAAAACCAGATGGAAAGACAAGTTGGTGAGCTTTGCGGGTGCAGACTGGATGGAGAGGGCATAAAAACCGGCAGAAATGGAAAGATATGGGTAAGGCCTTTGTCCAGCAGTGAACTAACAACGGCTGAAGAAGAAGAAAAATTAATTCATATTTAGAGGAAAAATTTATTCACTAAATCTGCAGTTCAAATGATGCAGTGCTTGAATTGAAGACTGCACATGATTGCTACATAAATAATATTTTAAATTAGTAAAGTAAATTTCTTTGTTAAATAAAAAAAAAAAAAAAAAAAATCTTGTGAATTTGTTGAAAATTATGTTTCAACATTTAAACAACTTCTTTCACTCTCGAAGTAATGATGTGCTACTTAGTTCTAGTAACATTTCCAGGCCAAATAATCTCATCTCAAATGTACAGGGTGGCCATAAATAAAATATCCCTATTTATAGCTCTCTGCAGCTCCAACTGATAGGCGGAATGCCACCAGAATTAGGAAGAATTAGGCTGCCAGTGCTTTGACCTTTCTCATGAGATACAGCAAGCAAGATGATGAGTTTTTATGTCATATCATCACAGGTAATGAGAGATGGGTATCCTGTGAGACTTCAAAATCGAAGCAGCAGTCCATGGAGTGGAGAGACACCTCATTGCTGAAAAAGGAGAAATTGAAGCAGATGATTTCAACCCTCAAGCTCATGGCAGTCTTCACTGGCAGCATAGTTCACATGGAGGGGATACAAAAATTGGTGCCCCATTATGCTTGCTATGCCTTTGGCATTGTCATCATTCCAGAATTGCTGGCCATCAAGCAAATCTTCTGTTTACTGGTGACTGCTCCTAGCTGATGATTGCCATACTAGCATAAAACAGCTGTTCTAGGATGTCACTTTGTAAACACTTGGTCTCACCCATTGTTATTTAAAAATAAAATAGTTTGAAAATGCACTTGGGGTTGTGAAAAATGCAATATCATGAAGGAATGATGGTAATCACTTGAAATGTACAGGATATGCAAAGCATGGTATGACATGTAAATGATTAGAATTGCAGAGTGATTACACTTGTCTAGGCACAGCAGTGCCCTTGGAACCATTGTGGTAGGAGTGTAAATAGAGGGTTGTGCAGAAACCACATAAGTAGTGTATCGTGGACAGTGAGCTACATAAGTGTCTCCCGGATTCACATGCCTCATACACAACAACGGTGCAAAAGTGACAAACGACAGAGTTTGAACATGGACAAATGATTGGTCTGTGTGAAGGTGGATTCTCATACCCTGACATTGCTGCTTGTATGGGACATGTAAATGTCCCATGTGACAGTGATGCACGTGTGAAAGCAGTGGACTGTGTAGAAATGGGTGCATCGGAAATCTGGCAGTGGACCACAAAATGTGATGACACTGCAAAATGACTGACACCTCTTCCTCATGGCAGTGACGGACCGTTTAGCTTCATCGCAAATGTTAGCACAGCAGTGGAGCACTGCAACAGGTATGACATTGTCTGCCTCCACAATTCGATGCCATCTGCCGCACAGAGGGTTGGTTGCAAGCATCCCTTTGCGGCAAATTCCCTTGACCCTGAACCATCAACTCCTTAGGCTAAATGGGCTTGTGAATACAGACAGTGGTGTACTGATTGGCAACATCTTATGTTTTCGGACGAGTCTTGGACTTTAACTTGGACTACAACAATGCCGCATATGCATTAGAAGCTATTATGGTGAGCGCCTTCTTCCAGCTTGCATTGTAGAGCATCATATTGGCGGAATGCCAGGTGTGGTAGTGTAGGGTGCCATTGGGTACTATTCACAATCTCGGCTGCTATGAATTGAGGCAATGTGAACAGCAACAGCTACATCAGGGAAGTTCTAGAGGCTGAAGCCATACCCTTCCTTTAGAGCACTTATGGTGTTGTATTCCGGCAGGACAATGCCTAACCACATGTTGCCAGGAATGTTCAGGCCTTCTGTGCAGCACTGCAGATACTGCTTCCTCCCTGGCCTGCACGTTTGCCAGACATGTTGCCTATTAAACATATCTGGGATATGGTCACTCGGCAATTGATGCGTCAAAGTCTTCCAGCAGTCAGTACCAATGAACTGTGGACTCACATACAAACAGCCTGGCAAGCATGTCCCCAGGACACCATCCAAAGCCTCTTTGATTCGATGCCACGACGTATCCCATGTAACACAAAGCGTTGGCCCAACGTTGGGCCATGGTTGGCATTGTTGGGGAATGGTTGGCCAACATTGGGCCATTGCTTTGTGTTACGTGGGATAGCAGCCCTTATTGCAGCTCGCGGAGGCTTCACAAGATACTGATTTCTTTAGGTTATAATTGTTGTATTGGGCTGAAAATGTAATCATTTATGTACAAGCACAACAGTAATATGTGGTATAAATTTCATTCTAATTGCATGAATCTTTCATGGTGCTGCATTTTTCACAAACACTAGTGTACATTCTCACTTTTTTTTTAAATAGCTGAATGGTACTTACATTCTGAATACACTTTAATTAATAAAATAAACTTTTTATATATATACAAAGACTAGCATCACAAATGCCTGGCTGAGAAGAAGCCTTAGCAAATAACTCAAATATCCATCAAAAATAAAAAATAATCGTACTTCCTACACAATTCATAAATTTTCATTTATTCTTTATCTGCCGCAAATTGACAGTATTGCTCCACTCTCTCCTCAGCTACAGTGACGGCCTCAGTTATGCTCTCACACAGCATAATTACTGCGCCTCTTCTTCAGCTGCCAATTTGTACCCTCAGTTACGATGATGTTTATTTATAAAATACCATGTTCCAATTTCTGTATTGGTCAAACTGAAAGGCAGCTTTTCATCTGTACAACAGTACTTGAAAAAGTTTATGTAACTAAAAATCAAAATAATTGGGTAATTTTCTTGGTAGCTCCTTAATCTAAAAAAAAAGCAAAAAGAAATTCACAATAAATAAATAGCAATGGAACTATTTCAAAACTTTCTTCATACTAAGACAGTATAAATAATTTCAGAAGATAAAATGTTTTATTCATCGAGAAAGTTTTGGCCTTAAAAAATAATTCATGAGAGTAATGTAGACATGCTAAGTAACGTTTGAGGTGTTCCCAAGTTTTCTCGGTTCAGGACACTCATTGTAGGTCAAAGGAAATAACTAACTTAATAGTTTCGTTTATTAAGCTGTTAGGTCCAAAGAACTTAATAAGTATTTAGGTCCTAACAATGCAGTACTCGTTTAAAAAACATAATACATGTAAATTGAAAGAAAAAAACTGTTTTTATTTCATTCTCGAAAATTTTAAGTAACCCGAAGCATATATCGGAAGTGCAGTGATGCCTCAAAGGATAAAATAAACAATGAAAAACTCACCAATGAACCATTAGTGAGTTTTTCATTGTTTATTTTATCCTTTGAGGCACCACTGCGCTTCCGATGTATCATTCATACCAGCCTCAGTAGCGAGACCTTGTTATTTACAGTGACTTCTCCTGGCTGACGATCGCCAACGAGCGTGAAACAGCTGTTTCAGGATATCACTTGTAAATAATTTGGTCTCATCCATTGTTATTATTAATAACCCAAAGCACTTATGCGATTTCCCTCTGCAGTTTGGGATCCGCTGAGTTAAATCTAATCAAATAAGGTGTAAAAAGAATAACAATAAATAAATAAATAACATACATCACAATATTACTTGTTGAACTTAAGAAAATGAAGCCTTAAGAAAAGTTGACCTTAAAATAGGTGAATAATCATTTAAATTCAGATCTAGATAAACGCTTAAATGTGAAATTTGATGTACGTCAGTGCATTATTTTTAAGTTGTCCAAAAATTGGGTTTATTAATATCAAAATTTAATCAAATGTTTATAATTATACTAAAGTCGGAATTAAAAGTTTGATGTAGATCGGTTAATAATTTTTTGAGTTGTCGTGCCCTCCAGATTCTTCATAACAGACATCCACATACACACACACAACTTCACTCAAAAAATAGTCAAAATTTGTTCTAGGGAGTGAATAACGTGAATTAAAATAGAAACATGTATATTCAATAAGAATAATGTCCTACTTTATATAAATTTTAAGAAATTAAAATGATTTGATGTATTAAGAAAAAAATATATTTTATATTTGCTTGTCATTTGTAGCCTACTATTACAATACTACAGTAAAACCTCGTTAAGTCGTCGTGTTCCTTTGGTTCCGACAAGGTCTCATACACAATAATGTAAAATAACCCTCCTTTACCCGTCACCAAATTTAATTCTACTCCAGATAACTCGTCACTCTCAAAAATGGCCAAAAGCATCTTTCTTCTCCATTTTGCATGCCATCGTCTTGTCTTTCCAGCCCCGCCCCTTCACTTTAAGAAAGCCAAGCCTTTACGGGGAATTTTCGACCACGCCTGTCACTTCATTCCTTTCCTACCCCTTCGGAGGATTTGGGTTCATGGAATCTCGCTGCTAATCATTCAAAGCTGCGACTCTGTCGAGTGTAGACGTTTTTCTTGACTACTCCTGAGTGTGATTTCATTTCATAGCAAGTAAGCCCCGCTATAAGGGCTATTTTTTCTCTTGCAATTTCGTGGTTCGATTACGTTTTTAACATGCCAGGGAAACGAAAACTTACCTCGTTATTATTTAAAGGAAAAAAAAAAAGACTTAATTGCACTTTTTGAACAATAAAATGTTTCGAAAACAGCTTTTGCCAAAGAACACCATATTCCCAGAACTACATTAAACGATATTCTTTCATCGAAACAAGTAATTGAAGAAGCTGACTGCAAAGACAAAAGAAAGAGAATGAGGAAATCGAAGTTGACGAGATCGAGGAGGTTTTAGTTCAATGGCTAAAACATGCCAGATCGCAAAATGGCCGATTTCTGCCATGATTCTCAAAGAAAAAGCCATGGAAATTGCTAAGGGGTTGAACATTGAAGATTTCGGCAGCAGCAATGGTTGACTGGAACGTTTCAAAGAAAGACATCGCCTTTTTTTAAAACAATTAAAATGTGGTAACTATAAAAACTGTTTTTTTTTTTTTTTTATTTTCCACTCATTCATTTTATGTATTGATTTCTGAAAAATCTTGTTTTTCTCACCGAAACTTACAGCAATTCATAAAAATACTGTATTTCAGTGTTTTTTTTTTTTTTCAAAAATTCCTACTCCGACTAAGTTGTCACTCCGCTTAAGTCGTCAAAAATGTTTGGTCCCTTGAGTGACGACTTAACGAGGTTTTACTGTATTACTGTCTTATGGAGAAAGTAAAAAAATAATTCTGAAATTCAAATGCATTAGTCTTTATTAAATATCATTCGTACATCGAATTTTAACGTCTCTATAAGTATCGTAGAGGCGAAATGAAAGAATTTTAACCGAAGCACATACAAATATATTTCAGAAACAATTTGAATTGGAGACTTAATTTTTAAATAAACGGGAAGAGTGTTTGAAGTACTGTAAATAAAAATCAACAGTTATTCATTCAAAAAAGTTGTTACTTATGCTTACGGCTTTTGGCTCATTGTTCCTTACTGGTCCAAAATCAATAACGATCTTTATTATAAAAAAAAAAACATACACTTTTAAACTTCAGCTTTCTAAGATGTTTAATTTTTGAGTTGATAGCTTGGTTTTATCTAAAAATGAAGGCTCGAGTCTAGTTTTTTAGATTAAAATTAGATATTCATAATAATCGCATTCACAGGAAGCTGATCAAATTTTTAATAAAATTAATAAATTAGAATTTCATTCAAAACATCAAGCTAGTTAAATGATAAGCTAGTTTAAATGATTATATTTAAAACAGAGAGGATTTTGTAATTCATAAAGATATATAAATTTATATATATATATATATATATATATATATATATATATATATATATATATATATATATTAATTATTATTATTATATTATTATTATTATTCTATTTTCCCATATCTTTCTATTCATCAACTTTCTCATCCTTTATCCATCCTTTTCCTTTAAACATTGTTATGTTCCTCTCTTCGGTTACTGTTTACTAATGTCATCAATAGGAAGCTGAAGCGATTAAGTAAAAATGTCATTAGCGAATGCAACACGTGCAACATGTCTGAATACATGAAATATTAGTTCCTTTCCAACAGGTTGTAATGCATATATAGTACTTTTTTGTTTTAAGGTAAAGCGAAGGCTGGGAAAAAATAAAGGCGCTGTTTCTCCTTGTAACAAGGTCATATGAATTGATGGCACCGCACGTAGGCACCAGTGTGGCTATACGTTAGTCCACCCTACCCCATTCTCACATAGTTAAACGGTTCCCAGTCTGGGGTATATGCATCTGTAATTTACGCGACAAAAAAATTGTTAATGGTGAATATAACCCCCCCCCCCCCCCCCAAAAAACAACCCCCCCCCCCCCCCAAAAAAAATAAATAAAAAAAATAAAATAAATAAATAAAAAAGCAAGAAAGAATTAAACTTTGTTATGATAATTAAACTGTTTGATTTTCTATGTACGTGTGTGTCCTTCCTAATGATTTTCGAAACGCTGGACTAATCTTATTGAAACTTTGTATGCATGTGAAGGACTTTTATATTTCCAATTTTTCCAAGTGACTCCTTGTCGACAAAAGAGCGCGAGAAGGCGACACAGATTTCCATAGAAAAACATTAGAATCTAAACACTGGATTTCAATTTCATTACTGTTATATCACGTTGTCTTATGAGAATTAATCCTTTTAGCTAACAGTGGACTTCTTTTATAATAGAGGCATGAATAGATCGTAACACAGGGTATTATAGATTTGGTATAATCTTTGTTCGTCCATCTGTCTGTGATCAGTATTTTTTTACAAAGTTTTCTTTATAGAAGATTTAGGCTCTTAGAAAGAAGATCCTTATTATAAATCGGACCAAATAGTAATGAGCTACAGCTCAAAAACTCCAAAATACTTGGCATTCAATTCCGATACTTTGTTATCTAAACAAAACAAAAAAAATATAATTCGCTTTCCTGTAATCATCTGCATGCTATCTTTCAGCTTTTTTTCTTTTTCTTTCTTCTCAGTTTTAATTACTTCCAAACGGCTTCTTATTATTTCCTAAATATACCTATTTCTAATTTCCTTTCTGAAATTTTATTTTTGAACAACTTTTCTTGTTTTGTTTTTTTAATAGGAATTACTTTTTTTTTTTTAACAGGAAAAACTATTAATTCTTTTGACAGTTGTGTTAAAGTTGATTGCAATACAGTATCAAAATACGTTGAAACTGAACTTTATTTATTGATTCGTTCACTAACGTAAGAAGTACTTATTTGGAGGACAACCGCTTTTCATGAATAGGCTATTATTATTATTATTATTATTATTATTATTATTATTATTATTATTATTATTATTATTTTCATGAATAGAATAATAATAAGTAGGAACTTTTTGCATGGAAGTTAATTTTCCTAAGTTTTCATCTAAAGATACATTCAGAAATGAGGCCAAGTTGGGAAGCGCGAGAATATTTGATCTGAATTTTAACAGATGTGTGAATAAATAGAGTGAAAAATTATGATTGCTTAGGAAACCCAATTGTTAAGAAAAGAAAAGCCCGAACAACTTGAAATTAAGTAACAGAATAGAATGATGTCGAGTTGAACTTGACCCGCATAGAAGAGACGATTATTTCAAAGGAGACAAGATGTGAGTCATACTGGCATGTACATACACACCCCTGTGAACGTTTCGAGTGCCGAGTGATTTCCTCCAATCAGGTTCCCTCGTGTAATTGCACTTTTTAAAAATTCATCCGCTGTCGCTCTAGACGCAGGGGATGTAGAGGGTTCTCCTTTCTGACGACAGGAAGTACAGAAAAAGTTCTCTTCAAATAAACTCTTGATTGTCGACAGGATTTGAGGCAGAGTAGGATGACCAGGAAGGAATTAGTTAATTTGCTCAATTCACTTGGGTTTCAATGTAACCCACAACCTATTGAGAATCTTTTTATTAATAACAAGGTATAGTTGGTGTGAAAACTTTTGAATACCCTCTTGGTAAGAGAGCATTAAAAAAATGTTAAAAAAGGCAAAAATAAATGGCAATCAAACGAAGGCACAATGCTAAGAGAAAGAATTAGCACCCTGAGCTGTCACTGGGACGGACCTTTTCATTTTGTTTTTTGTTTAATTTTTGGTTAGGATTTCTTCGGGGGGAGGTCCCGCTCTCGGGAGAGAGACCCGGGATACTAACCTCTCGCACTTTCTGAGTCTGTCATCGGCAGAGTTTGGCTGGCTGATGAGTCCTAAAAAGGATGAAACGGTCCGTCCCAGTCTCTTCCCGGTGACAGCTCAGGGTGCGAATTCTTTCTCTTAGCGTTGTGCCTTCGTTTGATTGCCATTTTATTAAATTTTCAGGCACGTTAAATCTCTTTTCGTTTCAGCAAAAATAAATGTTCATTCACAAAAGAGTTGTTATTTCACGTTCACTTGCTTTGGTTCCTCGCTCCATTCCATTAGTCAAATAAATACAAAATCAAAATCAAAATATAAAGAAAACCTACATTAATGTCATTGTTAGTCATCTAATAATGGTCCAAAGAAATCTGTGATGAACTGCCATGTGGATAAAAAGTCACTTGATTGTTCAGATATTGTATATCAATTTAAAAAATAAAAAAGTTTTTTATTTAAATGTTCTACAATAAAGTCATGAAATTGACATCCTCTGCAGATGCTGAAGATTAATTACGTAAATTTTAAGTAAACTTTCGATAATTTGTTGGTTAACTTTATGAGAGTAATATTACATAAAATATTATGATATAGAAGGTCTCTGACCACCCGATGGTTTGACTTACGATTTTTCGACTTTACGATGGTGCATTCAGTAGAAACCGTAGTTGGAATTTGGAATTTTGATCTTTTCCTGGGCTACTCGGTATGATATTCTCCAGTAAAGCTGGGCAGCTACAGCTAGCCGCTAGACTAGGCTGAGCTATGATGTTAGGTTAGAGTTGCATTAAATGCATTTTGGACTTACGATGGATTTATCGGGACGGAACCCATCCTAAGTGAGGAGCATCTGTGTTTGTAAAATAGTTGGTCAACTAAAGTTCTATCTCAAATTTCTGTTGAAATTGTTAGGTGGCGAGCAATGAAACTGATACATACGTTCAAATTATTTTTTTTAAGTTCACCATAATAATGAATTTTAATTAGCACTGTTAATTACTGCTTTGATCTAATAGAAAAGAAATAATGCTTCAATTAACCATTTAACAATGGTCCACAGAAATCAGATCCACCATGAAGATTACCACTATACCTGAGCTTCGCACATAAGCCTAATTTGAACATGAGGCAAAAGCACCAAATCATTTCTTGTTCCTCTCTTTGCCTGTCACAGCAATTCTTAAATTTCTATCCATCCAAGATAGGTCAATCCGTAGATTCGTTCAAGTATACGGAACCCTAGTGATCCCCGAAGGGCGACTCCTAGGAGAAGCCGTAGCTACACAAGGGAACAGATACTGGAGTGGTTTCCCGTTGCCTTCTCCAGGACGCCATTACGGAATGACGTCAGACCGAAAAGAAAGTGAAGAAGAGACTGACAACACAGGAAAGGAAATTGAAACATCCATGCTCTCGACCGGGATTTGAACCCGGGTACCGGCACACTGGCAGACCGACTCCTGAAACCGCACGACCATGCCGGCACGGCTAAATTTCTATATCGAACGCTAAATTCATTAAATCAAAAGCGTGCCCAAGAATTTCGAGTAGAGGAAATGATAGTTGTTCAACCAATATATATACATACAAGGTGGCCATAAAATAACTTTCCCTGTTGGGAGGCATCTGCAGCAAAAACTAATGAACGGAATAAAGCCAAAATTCAGGTATAGTCTATTGAGGGCATGGGGAGAAGAATTCTGTAAAAACAAAAATTAGTACCAAAAGTCGCAGATAGGAGAAAATTCGGCGCTGCTGTCACTCTAAACGTAGAGTATGCAAATTTTCTAGTGCAGAAGTGACAGCAGCGCTACTCAGTCCTTTTAAAAAGGGAAGAGCGAATGTTCAGTCAAGCAGTTCGTCGATTGACTGTTGAGTTGTACTCAAGATGCGGCCTACCTTACCTCAACATGCGTTACTTAGTGACTTTCGAAGGCTTCATAACCTACGTAAAGGTCCAAAGTCTGCTGTAGCACTGCGAGCTGTGATTCATAAATTTGCGGAAACTGGATCGCTAGGAGTGAGAGCCGGCACAGGACGAAAATCAGTATCAGACAACACAGTAACAGATGTTGCCACTGCAGTGTTCGACGACACAGGGACTAGTAGTGGTCCAAGCGCTCGTGCAATAGCCTTCTGGGACTGTCTGGAAAATCTTACGGAAAATGCTGCATTTCTATCCGTATAAGATCAGTTGTGTGCAAGAACTAAAACCTACAGATTATGTAAGCGCCTAACTTTCGTACTAACATTTCTTGCTCAAATGGATATCAATATGATTGGCCTTGGAACATATTGTGGAGGAGATGAGGCTCATTTTTATCTGAATGGGTCAGTCAACACTCAAAACTGCCGAATCTGGGCATGTGAACGTTCCTCAGTGATTCATCAAGTGTCACTGCATTCTCCAAAAGTAACTGTATGGTGTGGATTCACGGCAGAGTTCATATTAGGACGATACTTTTTTGAGACTATGACTCCTACAGGTCCTGTTACCTGTACCATTAATGGAGAGAGATATCTGCAAATGCTGCAAACGTTTGTCATTCCTGAATTGCAACAAAGATATTGCTCACACTCGACATGTTATACGCAAGATGGAGACCGACCACATATTGTTTGTGCAGTACAGAACCTGTTACGCCAGCATTTCGGGAATGAGAGGGTTATCAGACAATATTTTCTGATTTAATGGCCGCCCCATTCCCCGGACATGACCCCATGTGACTTTTGGTTGTGGGGGTACCTGAAATCCATTGTGAATACTAGTGGCGTTACAAACCTGCATTCGTTGAAAGATAACATACGACTGGCTGCTACAAACATCCAAACTGACACTTTACGCGCAGCAGTAGAGAACGTCATACACCGGATGTGTTGTACACAAGAAAGGTCAGCACATTAAAAATGTTGCACGTGGTCCAGAGGACCCTAATGATTGATTAATGTCGGTAATGTTGATAATAGATTGTTAACAAACAATTGATGATTAAGGATTATTGTTTTGCTTCAGAACGTTTTCTGTGAGTCTCAAACTCCATTCATTACTGTACTGTATGTTCATAAACTTTCATAATCCTTTTTGCGTGCGTTCATTGTAATTATTCACCAATTTACTGGTTCCGACAGCGCCGAATTTTCTCCTATCGGCGACTTTAGTACTAATTTTTTTTTGCAGAATTCTTCTCCCCATGCTCTCATTAGACTATACCTGAATTTTGGCTTCATTCCGTTCATTAGTTTTCGCTGCAGATGCCTCCAAATAGAGAAAGTTATTGTATGGCCACCTTGTATAATAAAAGTGTGGGCTTTTTCCAGAATAGGAGGGGTGTTACTAACAAAAGATGACTTTTGAACCAAAAATAAAATTCCAAAATGGTTAATTTTTTTTTTCCTTTTTCGGTTATTTTATCTGATGAAACTTGCTCTAGTTCTACCACGATCGTAAAGAACAAAAGAAAGAGAAATACTAGGTTTTTACTGGGAATCGGAACGAAACCTTTTACAATTCGATCTTGACGAGCACTAAGTAGCAAATCAAATTTCTCTTTTGTTTTGATTGATGAAAACATTAGTGAAATTGTATGAACAGCTTCTCGTCGTCTCAAAATTTATTTTCATACAGTTTTTGATAATGTTATCATTTTCAAGTACATTAATCAAATAAAACACGTTTTCATAGAATTGAAACTTCTTATTTTTTAGCATTTGATATTAATAATAACAAAATACTAGCCACAGTATTAAAGCCTTTTACAATGAGAGCCTCGTTATGCTCCCCTGTTATTTATATTTATAATAGAAGTTTTATTATTGGAAAATGTAAGATTTAAAAAAGGGTGGAGAAAAGATAGATTATAATTTAAAACCTAAAATTTCAAAAATACGAAAAAACAAGTCTGTTCGCGAGAAATTTGAGAAGAAATAAACGGAGAAAAATAAGTAGTAAGTTTTAGTAATTTCTTTTCTTTTTCCTGATAAAATAACAGTACATGTATTAAAATATAAAATAACAGTACATTTTGAATAAATCATTAATTTTTTAAATTACATAACAGTGTATAATTTATTTTTAGTAAAGAAAAGTAAAAGAAAAGCTAATTTTTTTTTTTATTAAACGTGAGAATTTGAAGTAATTTTGTCTCCTGGTAGCTGCTTTAGCCGCCAATTTACAAGTTTTAGATTTCATTCACAATTTAATTTTTTATAACATAATTACTGACATCGCTTGCTTGTGGTCGATTGTCGGACTGGCATCTTAGCCTCCACTTTGTCCTTTTAGGCTGGTAATTGCTTCCGCTGCTCACCATTTGAGGTTATCTTTATGCTTTATTTTCTTCTTAAATCAGTTCAGTATATTTTTTTTAGGATGAGATTTAAATTTAAACTTAATTGCTTCAATCTATTTCAGTCAGGCTAATATCCCCTATTCCGATGCATCTATTACAAGAACTAGTGGCGTAAAACAGGATTTTTGGGACCAAGGCAGTGGTGACAGTCGCAGTAATCAGGGTCAATCTTACATAATGCATCAAGAAAATTCATTTATCAGTTAAAAATAATATCTGTTAAAATAATCTTCATCTGCCATCCATTTTCTGCACCTTAAGCATTGCTACTTGGGGCCACAGACAGTCGTCCCGTGTCAACTAGGCTACTAAATAAGAATGAAAATGTTTGGAAAAATCTTCTGGTAAACCATTTCCTTTGATAATAAGTGCTTCATTTATTATATGGAGCAACTGTATAAAGTGTCCTTAAAGTAGCTTGCTTTTTTTTAATACTTTTAACATTATATATCCTGATTACGATTATTTATAAAGAAATTAATCTGTAATTTAAATGTTAGCTGATTGATAGCACAGAGCCTAGACTAAGGGGGAACCAGGCAGTTGCCTACATTGGCCTCCGCCTCTCGGGCCGGCCCTGGATGGCATCCAATATTGCATTATTTAATTTTTTCACATCAGAATGAAGAGGATGCCTTTTTTGGTTTTAGCAATTGAAGGGCTTTAATGGAAAAGAGCGGTACCCCACATCTTGGCCAACAATTAGTTAGCTGTGAGCTCACACCAGTTCCCGTCAGTTTTTTGAAGTATCATGATGTGGGATAGTTCCATTTTAAATTTAAGATGAATATATAAAAGGCTTTCTAAGAGATTTGTAAATTACATAAAATAAAACAGAAACGCACATAACTAAACAACAATTAGCTCAGTGAATTTTTGTTTAGTTATGTGCGTTTCTGTTTTATTTTATGTAATAATAATCTTGTCACGCACGTAAAATTTGAGATTTATAAATGTTTAGAGGAATAAAGTGGCTATCCCACATTTCTTTAAAACCTCGATTCTGATTAGCCACTGTATTCCCAACTGACCAATAGGAGAACAGCTTTCTTGTGTAAGTTTTTCAAGCATGCCTTACGTTGAAGCAAATGTAGTGCCAGCAATGGAAGAAAATGAAGAAATTCAGATAAATAAAGGCAAAAAGAAGAAAAGAAATCCGAGAAATGGAAGAATAACAGCAGGAAGAAGACACTTAAAAAGACGACAAATTAACATTATGTTATTTAGAGTGCCTTATTATTCATGTGTTTAAATGTTACTATTTTTCTTCTGTTATAAAATGTTACATGTGATAAGATCAATGAAATTATTAACAATGAAAATAAATAAAATATGTCCAACATTTGCAGAAAGTTACTTCAATATGTAACCAATTTAAAACCTTAATTGACGGAATGTTTAATATTTTATTTCTTGAGACATAGGAAATCTAATAAAACACTAAATATCTCAGAAACATATTTCGGAAGGATGCCTCATTTTTCCACTAAGTTTTTTAGTGATTTCTTGTTACAGCGAGGAATCAACAATTCGAACTAAAGAGAACTTTTAATATTATTCTGGAAATTATCGAACATTCCCAATAAGCGTTATCACAGTCATAGATCAATGAACTTTATGACTTAACTATTTATTTCATCATTGGAAAGGAACTAATAAATGTAATGCTTGAATACTACGAATAACAATTGAAACGCTCTAACAAGTTTATTTCACATTATTATTAACAATTTTAAAAGCATTAGTTAGCAGGTTCCTGTTATTCAGCATTCTTCTAATGGTGTTTGACTTCTTTCACCTCTCTCAAGCCACCCTTACTCAATCGAGTCCTTCGTCTACTTCAAAGGACATTTATCCCTTACCACATCGATATATTTTATATTGATTTTTATTGACACGTGCATCTAATTGTCATAATATTTGCTGTAATGGAAATAAATCATACACCATATTTAGATTTAAGCTTCTGTTATTTAATTCCAGTCAGATCTTAAATGAGTCTTGGGAACTTTTGTTGAAATATGTTTTATTCAATATTCTGTACCACGAGATGACCTTTCACACGAGAGACTGACTCAGACTGAGGCTTAAGAAAAATAGTTGGGCTCCAAATTTAAGTATTTTCTTTCAGGAATATTATGGTAATACATAAAATGTTTGCCTTGGCAGGAGCATCAAAATTTGAAATTAAAATAGGAAAACTAAAGTTTATTTACTGTAGCCTGCTTTAATTATTAGGCCAGTGGAATACTATTAGCGAGGATGTGTCGTGAATTCATACGAATAATTTACCGAAACTGTTTGTAACGATAATAGAGGAAATTATAGTTATCAATAAAATCTTCAATACTTAAAAATCTAGATTTCAAAAAGCATTCGTTTTAGATATTCATTCAAGCTAAACTGAATAATAATAATAATAATCATAATAAATTGATCTATCAAACTTAGTTTTCCGTATTTTTTTCCTCAAGACTATCCGTTGTTATTCATGTAAATTCGCAGAACTGAGGAATTGTTGGCGTAGAAGTGGCTCATGAATTGTCCAACTTTACTTTGAAGACCATTTATCATAAACTGCCGTTCAGGCATAATGTGCGAACTATTGACTTGGGTGATTTGTCTGAATCCAGGAGCTGGCATGGATGTTTCCTTCTCTTTTTCTACTTCTAGCTATCTATGGTCATTTGTTAATTCTCGGGTTGCACCAACATTTTGAATTTATTAGTAGAGCGGATCTTTTCAGGATTTAGAGATTTTAAAAATAAATATCACAAAAAAAAAAAAAAAAAAAAAAAAAAATACAAACAGAAGCAAAAATAAACAGAAAATAAGATTGGGATAGGAAGAATTCTTGTAACATAACCGCTGATATAAATGTGACCAATGTATTATACGTAAATTTATATTAGATGACACTGGATTTCTTAATCTCATTGAAAAAATAGATTTCCTCGCGATTTTTCAAAGATGGGATGCTTTTGAAATTAAAAATAAAGGAATTAAAAGAACATGTTTTTATCTCAAAACTATTTATCGAAAAACAAACAAACAATAACAAACCAAAATATTCCCATCTCTTCTGTAAAAGTATATCTAAAAGCTTATTATATAAATATTACATTAATATTATATTTTCATTTTTATCGGGATTTTCTTTGGGTGGCCTTCCCTGTTCCCCTCCCATTCCTTCGCACTTTTACATATGAGACCCATGTCTACTAATGTACTATTTTCTGAGGGTAAATTTAAGATAACAATTAAACAATAAAAAATTAACAACTAAAAAAGAGAATGATGTTGGTGGCCATCACTTTGAGCATCTCTTGATGCAATGAAATACGATAATAAAATTCTGTTATGCTTACTAGTTTCACGTGATCATTATGTGTTGTGCTAACGACAGCATTGGTATACGCAACAATCTACTGCCCTGCATTAAGTAAAAGATGCCAAATCATTCAAGATATTGAAGTGAATAATAAAAGGGTGTAAGGGACTGTTCAAGTATTACGTAAGCATTCAAGGAGGGGAGGGAGTTTGCTTACTTTTGCTCACAAGGGGGAGGGGGGAATCAGAGCAATGTTTACATAAGATAGACAAACATTCATGCGGTCGACAGATTAAAAGTAATGATAGACTTTTTCCTCAGTATTTCTTGTGTACTTTTATATTTAATTTGTTACATTTTAATTCAGAAGTGCCTATCGTGTATTCCTAATATATTATTTAAATTTGTAAGATAATTTACAATTATTAAACTAAGAATTAATAAAACTGTTAAAACTTTGATAAAATTTGGCGGTTTTAAAATTTATTGTTCAGTAGTACAGTGCAACTTGGATAATTCGAACGTCTTTAATTCGAAATCGTGGTTAATTCGAAGATTTCTTTTGGTCCCTTGAATTTCTTATTAAATCAATGTTAAAAAATCGTGGATAATTCGAAGTTCAACTTCCTTAATTCGAAGTTTTTTATAAAAAATTTCGAACCGTAACGACTTTTCGGCGTTTCATTATTAAGAAATTCGACACGTGACAACTGAAATCCCCTTCCCGTCACCGTTCGACACGTGACGCCACTCGACACCTGACGCTTCAGACGCCATTCGAGCTTCCTGCTATCAGTGTTACCATGTCTTTCAGTAAATTACGCGTGTACAAGAATTTAACGTTCGCTGAAAAGGTCGCCGTCATTCGCGAGGTGGAAAAGGGTGTGAAGAAGAAATGCCAAATCGCCAACGAGTACGGGATAGCGCCGAATTTCGCCGGTACATTGAAGGACAAACCAACATAAATGAAGCTGTTTTCCGTTCACTACACATGCTTGATGATTTGGCTAACCTTAAGTGACTGAATTCTACAAAACAATAAGACATTGCACAATTTTTTGAAAAACTATAATTTTCTGTATTGAATGTAATATGTACTGTAGCTAACGTAATTTAAATCTCATTTTGTTTACATACATAGTGTTTAAGTCTTTCATACCTTGATCTTTCTGAATAAATATTTACTTACTGACAGAATAATCTTTTTAAGCATTCAGAGGAACTGAAATTAAAGTTAAAAGATGTAACTTGTTTAATTCGAAAACTTGGATAATTCGAAGTTTTGTAGTGGTCCCTTCAGCTTCGAATTATCCAAGTTGCACTGTATTTACTGTTAATAATTTGGCAAATCTTATGTAAGCTCAAGGGGGGTGGGGGCCGACAACTGCTTATTTTTGCTTCAAGGGAGAGGAGGGGTCTAAAATGACTAAAATGTGGTTAGTAATACTTGAACGGCCCCTAAAAGGAAATCGGTGAGTTTCCGAATCCATGTTCCTTATCAAAAAGTATTCCATTTTCACACCCCTATACTCCCTAGAAGTTTGTTGTATGTATTCCCTGCATACATGCCTGAGCTACTTTTACAACTACAGAATCCCAATAATATTAGCAAATATGTTTCGTATTATATATATATATATAATATACAAATGCTGTATATCACAATATACGAATATGTCAGGGTCTTTAGTTTATTCTGATATTTTTAACAGCTCCTCAGCTACAGGAATTCGCCAGCAATCTCAGAAAATCGACAATGCTTAGTTTGTCTGTTAACATTATTCTGACATGATTCAAACTGTTACAAGGAAACTGAACAGATGTTGCTAATCATCAACTGTTTATTTATCTCTTGCAGTCTTGAAGATGTGTATTTATCTCTCCCAGTATATTTATGTATCGCTATCAATAAATTACATTCGTTTAATAGAAATAAATAGAATCAGTGAATCGTAAGTACTAAGGTACTACAATTCCAAAAATTGAATCAATGTGCAATTATACGTAAACGAATAAAAAATTACAAACAATAGAAAAAACCTTCAACAATGCAATCATGCCATATTTAAATAAAAATAAACATTAATAAAACATTAATTTCATTGATGATCACATAAAGTATCAAAAAAATAATATCTTAGCACAGTTACTTTTATTGTTTCTTTTTTTTTGTTTGTTGTTTCAGGAGTCACTTTTGGGAGCGAAGGTGATCTCCATATCGTTTCACGCCTTTCTGAGTTTATCATCGAGGGTGGATCGGGCTGATGAGTCCCCAATAAGGACGAAAACGGCCGTTCCGATTTCCTCTGATGACAAACTCAAGGTGTGAAAGCTTATTTATGTTCAGCCTTTTGTTTTTGTTTCTGTAAAGAATTAACTGCACGTTAAATTTACTTTTAAATATATATATATATTCAGTAAAAACTCGTTAAATCGTCACTCAAGGGACCGACATTTTTGACGACTTAAGCGGAGTGGGCATTTTTGAAAAAAAAAAAAACCAAAAAAAAACCCCACTGAAATACAATATTTTTAGGAATTGCTGTAGGATTCGGTGAGAAAAACAAGATTTTCAGAAATCAATACATGCAAATGAATGAGTGGAAAATAATAAAAAAAAAAACACATTTTATACTTACCACATTTTATTTTCTTTTACTGGCATTAAAATAATCCAACAGTGTTGATTGATGAAGATGCTGATTACTGGTAACAATTCGAAACATTTTGTAATGAAATGGAACTCCAACTTTTGTGCAAATAGTTAATCGTATCTAAAACCGAAACTTTTAGCTTTTCGTTCCTATCCAAGGCTCATGTCCTTTACAAGCATTCTTTTGTACTTTCGTTTAAAGTCAAGAATTATCCCTTGATCTAAAGGCTGAAGAAGTGCAGTTACATTTGGAGGAAGAAAAACAATTTCGATCGCTTTTAAATTTTCGGGGCTTATTCGCTCTGAAATAAAATCACACTCAGTAGCGGTCAAGAAAAACGTCTACTCTTGACAAGAGTCGCAGCGAGAAGTATATGTAATTTCCCAAGTGAATTTCCCACGTGAAAATTCCCCGTAAAGGCTAGGCTTTCTTAGAGTGAAGGGGCGGGGCTGAAAAGATAGCAGGCAAAATTGAGAATAAAGATGCTTTTCGCCATTTTTGAGGGTGACGAGTTATCCGGAGTAGAATTAAATTTGGTGACAAGTAAAAGAGGGTTATTTTACATTGTTGTCTATGAGATTTTGTTGGGACCAAAGGAAAACGACGACTTAAGCGGAGTGACGACTTATCCGGGTGACGACTTAACGAGGTTTTACTATATATATATATATATATATATATATACTGTATAAAAAATGACTTGCAATAAAGTTTAAAATTGCATAGATTTTATCGTAGCTTATGATAAATCATTGTTCATTTCTTAATTCGAAAGATTTAAATGTCTTTTTATGATATTAAATAAGCTGTAATTAAGTAAGTTGTACTTAAACAGCCAAAACTGAACATTAAAAATAAATAAAGAAAGAAAGAAACTATACTACAAAACTTTTTATATTTCATAAAAGAAAGAAACTTATAAAAAATGAAGCAAATAAAACTTTTTGAGTTGGATTCTCTTTAATATACACTAAGTTATCAATTTGTTAGGTACACCAACCACAGGTGGCACTGTGTGTTCTGCCCCCCCCCTCCCTCCTATCTCTGCAACATACACATTGTAGCCCTCTAATCTCATTTTTTTTTATTCAATTAAAGAAAAAACAAACCGCTGACAGCCATCCACTATCGCCCATCCTTTGTTTATATCGCTTACCTTATTGCACCGGTCCTGATACCGTCCTTCTCTATATGGATGAATATTCTTAATAAACTGACAACTCGTAGTTTAAAGTGTTTGATTACACTTCAGGTCACTAAAAAGTACAACAAAGTCGTAGCAATTACTAATGGACTAATCGTGCCAGTTATCTCAGCGACATCTATTGTTGAAAAACTGAACTGTTGTAAGCTTTACTCTTGTATATTTTCATAATATATCGTGGACGTGCTCATATCATTACTATAAGATCTTATATTATCTTTATTTTTGATTTAACAATTTTATTTTTTTAATTGATTTCTTTTATTCATATTTTGAACACCTTCTGGAAGATTTATGTTAATTTCCTTCTTTGATGAAAGAAACTATAAATGTTTTATACAGCTTTGAGAATCTCATTTCTTTGACACGATGTACAGTATAAATTCTAATGAAAATAAACACAAACTTAAAAGAAATTGGCAGGATTCATTCAGTTTTTTACGAGGGCTAGTACCTATCCCACTGTACTCTACTAGCCCAAAAAGTTTTTCATAGTACAGCAACGAAGTTAATTTTTGTGTATATATTAAGCCTCAGATTAACTTTTGAGATTACTTTGTAACTGCAGTGTCTATTGTTCTACCTCGATATAATATCTACTATCATTCATTTTTTCCGGCATTAATTGTTATTTTTTTTTTTATACTATTTACTTTTGCTTATTTCTTTTCCATTACAACTGTAGACTTATCCATAGCCCTTACAAATTTGATGTTAGAAGGACGAAGTGCTTGGATATTAGATATCCCTTGTTGATGTACAACCACGCCCGATTTGTCATTTAGCCTTTTGGCTAACTTCGTAGGAGCTGGCTTTAATTTCCTTTAGACGTCGGAAGGTGAGATGGTGTATTTGAACAACCAAGGACGATATTTGAAATGCACAGTCTTTTGCCTAAAGTAAAGGTTTCGGTACGGCAGTAACAACCAAAATTGCGTAGCATAATGTTTTAATTAGCGAAGATAATATAATTGTTTTAAGGACCTTGATAATAAACTTAAAAGAAAAAAAAATGAATGAAATATAACTGTCTCTTTTATATATTGTAATCTTATTATTAAAAAATGTTGATTACACACTGTTTCCAGAATAAATTACATAGAAAATATTTCATTTTTAGTGAGAATCATTTGTACGTTAAATATTGTTTATTATCAAATTTATTTTAATTTTTAAAATAAATAAAAAAAATAATTTATTTTTTCTTTTAATAATTTGACAAATTTCAAAATTGTTTTAAGGGTTTATTGTCAGACTTGTAATATAGTCTTTTTGCATTAATTGCAGTCAAAATTTAGTTGAAAATTATTCTTTAAACTACCGCCTGTATTTGCATTTTTGTTTATTTGTCATAACTAGTTATCAAGTAAATCTTACAAAGCATTGTTAGCCTAGTGCCATAGTTTATCTTTCCTGCTAAGCACATATAGATATTAACTGATAAGACGTTCTCATTGTGTGAGGCAATAAACCTTACTTGTACTTAGTAACCTAAGTATGTGTTACTTGAATATGGTAGTATACAATTATCAGCATAGGTGGATAGAATGTCAACTAAACGCCCAAGTTCGCTTCCTGCTCTTGGGCATTTTTTAAAAATTATTTTATTTTCCTTATTCTCGTTCTTTATGTAAATCTATATTATTAAAACAAAAACAAAAACAGCTTGTGTTCGTACGCCCGCAACAATTGAATTATGCAACAACTGATGTTCGCACGCGCGTTGTCAGGCAACAGGAGTATTGTGGCATGATCAACTTAACTGTACAAATTTCGGACTGTTCCAAATGAATTTCAGTATTGTTTTGCATGTTTTTTTTAGAATTTAAACTTTAATTTATTTTTCGTTTTAGTTTTCAGTTTTATTTTTTAGTTTACTTGATGTAATTTTTTAAATTTTTTTATTGAATAAATAAATGTTGTTTTCGGTTACATATGCGAGGCTTCCAAGCGAAGCGACGGGTAGCCGTCTAGTTTTAAATAAAAAAAATAAATAAACTAACAACATAAGAAAAATTATGTTAATGTACTTTCTTTTACAATAATTTTATTTTTTCTTATTAGTATATACATTATTTTATTTTATTTTAAAAGAGAGAGAAAAAAATAATTAACGTAATTTGCTCAGGGCAAAAGCGGATCTAGTATATTGAGCTGATAAGATCATCAATACAGCTAAGCTATTAAAAGAAATCAAAGATGTCAAAACGCATGGGAGTATTGGCCTCCAAACCATACATCTCTTTAAATCATTTCATGAGTACTCATCACACAAAAGGAAGATTTGTGATAGATATATTATCTACAGAGGAAAAACCTCCTTGCAAAGCTAACACCCTGTGCTGCTGATAAAATAAGATAGTAGCTTCTAGAAACACAGTTTGCAGCAGTGAAACTGGTCGAATCGTTTTCATAGCATTATAAAAGTAGTGAAATAGAAGCAGACGATTCTAGAAGTGGACAAAGTTTCTAGAATCGTCTGCTCCTATTTCATTAAGCACGGCTTCTTTTCTTTTCTCTTATGCTTAAGTGAAGCCGTGTTTCTTTGTGTTTTTGTAATTTATTTCTTTTCGCCTACAAGATGTAGGGAAGCTTTCTGTTGTTGCCTCTCGGCCTCACAGGAATTTATTTATTGCCTTTTTTGCCTTTGGGGAGCCACTGCCAGCTTGGCCGGTGGTTCTCCCATAGGTTTTCGCCTTTTCTGGTTCTTTATTGGGAGAGGCGGGGCAGGTCTGATGAGCTAGTAGAATAGCGAAACAGCTGTTACCTGTTCCTCCCCGGTAAATGAATCAGAAAAAGGCAATTTGTTTGTTGTTTATTCTGTGCTGGGCTTTTGACACATTTCAAAATACAGTAAAACCCCGTTATTACGCTCGTCAAGGGACCATGACCTACAAGCGTAATAAGCGGGATAGCGCTATAGACGGGAAATGTTTTATGAGATAGGGAAATATTTAGCCACCTTTTTACAGGAAAGATACTTGATTCTGCAATAGATATAATGGAAATGTGAGCTTATTTCCTATTAAAAAAATCTTTGATTGTGGTTTGCCGTGTGTGTGTGCTACTATTATGAATTATGACATTTTCAATGCGGTTCAAGTAACTATTAACATTAATTGATGCACCACTAGGAGCAACACTAATATATTTTCGGAGCAGATTTAGTGCACTGCCCGCTATTTCATGCGCCTTTTATTGAATGATTGGGCCACTTAATGGCACTGATGCATCACGGGACTGATGAATCGATTCAATTAGAATTTCCTCGGCATCTTCATATTTTCCACACTTTACTTTTTTACGTTTGCAACCACCCTTCGCTGCATTGGTAATTCCATTCTTATTTTTTATTATTGTTCTCAGAGTGGATGAGGGAATTCCTAGAGATTCTGCGAAATCCTTCTGACTTAGTGTAGAATTCTCGTCGTACTTACGGAGAATTTGCAATTTTTCACTTACAGAAAGGGATTTCCGCTTCGATATTTTGCAATAACTTACTGTATCACAGACCCGCACTTCAAAGAGTTCAAAGATTCCCTCCTACCAGGGAAAGAAAAGAATCTTTACAGTGTTACATTTCTTTTCGATACAAAATTTCCGATATAAAAGAAGCGCTACAAGCGGGATTCGAAGCGTTATAAGAGGGTAGAAGTATACAGAGTTACATAGAAAATTCCAGGGACCGTATGAAAGGAGCGTAAAGAACGGGATAGTGCTATAAGCGGGAGCGTAATAACGGGGTTTTACTGTATGTCC
>JAFIDM010009631.1:69550800-69573389 GCA_023159025.1 Thereuonema tuberculata | reverse complement strand
AAAAAAAAAAAAAAAAAAAAAGAGTCAAGAAATAAGAACCAGTATTTCATTAGATAGAATACTGAAAAATCACTATTTGTAACTCAAAAACCATCACTATTTCTAACTCGAAAACCACTGAAAAGTATCAATAGGAATAAAAAAAAAAGATAGTCAAGAAAGAAAGATGCACTATTTCTATTAGGTAGAATACTGCTCAGAAGTTAGACGTCTTAGCCATTAGACCACTAGGCCTACATTCTAATCTCTGTAAAAAATAAAAATATATCATAGATATATGATTTACAAGGTGGTTCTAAAAGCAGTCGTAGATTGAGAGAATATAGACATCAAAAATTAAATTAAAAAAAAAGCTTTTAAAAAATTTTAGTTTTAGTTTCCTTGATGTAATTTGTGTGTGTGTGTGTGTGTGTGTGTGTGTGTGTGTGTGTGTTTTTTAATAAATAAAAAATTCTCCGTTACATAAGGGAGGCTTCCGGAGCGAAGCGACGGGTAGCCGACTAGTTATAATAACCTAAAATGAAATCATCGAAATATTTTTGCACTAGTTATATATTCAGTAATTTCTTATTTATTGCTTATTGCTGGTAGAAGGGTAAATTTAATAAATAATAACTAGGGATACGTATTTTACAATGTTTAAAACAATCTATATTATTCAAAAAAAAAAAAAAAAACAAAAAAAAACAACCCAGCGTTTGTGCTTACGTCCGCAACAATTGAAGTTCGTATGAGCGTTGCCAGGCATCAGAAGTATTGGTGCATCGTCAACTATAAACTGCGCAAACTTCCGACTGTTAATAATGGATTTCAATTTTGTACTGCATGTTTTCTTTGGAATTTAAACTTTAATTTATTTTTAGTATTAGTTTTAAGTTTTAGTTTTTAGTTAACTTGATGTAATTTGTTCTTTTGAATAAATAAAGTGTTATTTTCCGTTACATATGCGAGGCTTCTGGATTGAAATGAGGAGTAGCCATCTAGTGTTTATACTAAAATCGTCCTGACTACACGAGTCCGTGTAGATGGCGCTAGTAGTAGACATGACGATTACACAGCACCGTGTTGTAACTAGGCAAATTCTATTGATCAGTATGCTGCCGGCGTTTGTAAGGGGACCTTGCATTGTGTGCGGCATTTCAGTAGACACTTTGAATTATCGTAAACATTTGTTGGCACCGAACGTTTGTGTTTGTTTTTGTCTTTTTTTCCTCTCCATAATAATGAGTGATGTACCAGGGCCTTGAATAACACTAGATTCTCTAAAATCTAAATGATTTTTATGTTGATTTTTTAGAATTCAGAATTTGAAAAAAATAGAAGCTCCTTGATCATACACCTCGTAATTTGATGTTGTATACATTTTTTCTGAGGATTTACATTTACTTTTAGTAAAAAAAAATAAAAAAAAATACATCCTTTATTCTATCCTATTTACATTTTATTTTGATTTCCTTGCCATATCACTGACGAAATCATAAAAAAACCTATTCAAAATCTAGTATCAAGAAGACACTTAGCGCAGCAATTTAAACACAGGTGCCGTGATAGTTGATTTGAACGGGTTGGGAATGGTGATGTTTAAATATGATATGTACTGACTTCTTATTTTACCATATACAATAAAAACGTAAAATAATCTAGTGGCACCTGGGGATCTCCAACCCTTACAATGGCAGCAGACAACGTGTTAAGATGTTTAGCAGATTTAGAGATTGCAGTTAAAATTAATTGTTGTATAATGCTATAGTTTCCAACAAGCGTCCGATGCCATAGTGATATGTAGTGATCAGTAGTGTGCAGTTGATAAAATTAAATTCCTTATTAATTTTTTCTACTATCCTATGACCATGAGAAGTGATTATCTGAATTTACCAAGGCATTTTTTATTTTTATTTTTTTTTATTGTAAGTATTAAAACAGTAGTTTTAGACAGGAATTAATCGTCAAAAATGCAAATTAATATTTTCACATGGTATCAAAGCACTTTGAAAGGAGAGAAACTATATTTTATATATATAATAAAATTGTTCACTTGTAGAAATAAAATATAAATTTTCTGTTGTAGATCGTAGTTGGATCTTGAGACTCACCTATATTTGTTTATATCGAAAATTTTTAAGATATCGTAAATATTCTTTTAATTTTATTGGTCAAATAAATTTTACGAAATGGCTAAATTACAAGTTTGTGATTTGTTTTTTTGCCGCATTTTGTAAAATTTCATAGGTAAAAGATTAAATTGCAATCATGATTTCTATCAAAAGTATTAATCATGTAACATGGTAATATCAAGTGAAGGAGCCAGGTTCAATTTCCGGAGGTGGTTGGGAATTTTTTTTTTCTTTCCTCCAGGTGGATATTGGAGTGGTTTCTCCTGCAACTAACCCTGTGTGAATTGATACAGGGATTAACTTTCCGCTTCAAAAGGAATTTCCCCATAAAGAAATAAAAGAAGAAACAAAAAACACAAAAAAACCAAAGAAAACAAAACCCTCTGATGGGTAAAAGAAAAGCAATCGTATTAAATTACATGCCTTTTTTTGGGTTTTAAGCTGAGACCCTGAGGCGGCCGTTTCGAGCTTATTGTGCTCTCTTCAGCCAGGACTACTCAGCCAGTGCAAAGATCCAAAAAGGCGTACGAGGGGAAATATAAGTTGAAGATGGAAAACACAAATGCACCCTCAATAATAAAGAAACAAAAATAAAAAAGAACATAAGTAATGGAAATAAATATCCTTTTATTATCTTTCCACTTCAAAAGGAATTTGTTCATAAATAAAGAAAAAGAAAATAAAACAAAAAAACAACAACAATAACGTTTCAGAGTTTCTTTACCGGATTCAAGGCAGGCGGCGTCGCGCTACTACATACTATATACTATATAGGACCTCCCACGATCCTAAGCTTTATTTTCTCTCTCTTCTTTATGGCAATCTTAACATTTTAATGTGCATCGTGACAAAAAAAAAAGGTTGGGATTCACTGTTATAATGATTTCCTGTTTAATTTTTAAGGAAAAAATGTGAAATAATTACACGAGTGATTAAGGTAGAAGTTAATTATACAATCAATTAAAAAAAAAAGAAAATATTGTTTTTAAAGCAAAAAAAAAAGGAAATATATAAATAACAGTATTATCTGCTAGGGCATCTATAGGTTATTTTCGCACGTACATTGTAATCGAAGTTAGCGAACACTTCTTTACTTAAGAAAATCCTCGTAATAGAGGAAAAAAAAATATATTTTGCATTATGCACTGTTTTGTCCGGCGATGTACAGCGGGTCCTGCGTTACTGCATGTTAAACAAAGGTGTTTAACAATTAACTATCTGGCCACAAAAGTGAACATTAGTCATGGCTCGGTACGCACGATTATTCACTAACATCTCAACTATCGACTGCCCACTGCACAATGGGTTCCCAAGGTTCTGAGTGAGGAAAACAAAATCCGGAGATTAGGCGCTGCATTCACTCATCTGTTGCGTTATCATGAGGAAAGCAATGAGTTCCTGCATCGAATTGTAGCCACTGATGAAACCTGATGCCACCATTACAAATCAGATACACGACGTCAAAGCCTGCAATGGAATCACCCGGTCTAGACTCCGCCAAAGCAGGCCAAGACAGCCATCTCCGTGAGAAAGGTTTTTGTTGTCCTTCTCTTTCGACGTAAGGGACCTTTACTCATCGAATTTGCCGAACATGGGCGGACTGTCATTGCGGATGTTATTGTGCAACGCCAGGCAATCAAGAACAAGCACCGTTGTGCATTGTCTTAGGAGGTCATCTTGCTGAGGACAATGCTCCACCACATACAGCTAATGTGACTGTGGAAACTCTAGCGAACTCTAGCGAACTCTAGCGAAACTCTGGAAAACCCTGCAGCACCCTCCGTAAAGTCCGGATCTTTCCTAATGTGACTTTTACGTGTTTGGTGACCTAAACAGGAAGCTGACAGGCCGCAGATTTCATTCGGGTGCGGACGTACAGGAGACATTGTCACAGACATTGTAACCCAGGAACCAAGGGACTTCTATGACCGTGGAATCACTAGGTTCGTTATGCAGTGGAACAATTGTTTTAACGCTGGAAGTGCATATTTCTGACACACAAATTTGTTTTCTTTCTAAACATTGTCTTCACTCACTTTCATTTGACTCGCCCTTATATTTTCAAACTTGTTGACTTATGGAGTGGTTTCGTACATAAATTATCACTACTTTTAATAAACTGTTATTATTAATTAATAGTTGCTTTCCAATTAATTTTTTTCATATGTTCGTTTTACTTTACTTTGTGAAACGCTTTGAACTTACTTTTTTTTGGTATCTCGTTAAAAGTTTATCTTTTTTTTAGTTAATTACTCTACATTTCCACTTCGTAAGAATCAATATCGAAAATTTAAGTTATAATTTAGATTTGTGAAATTATAAATTCATAAATAAAAATAATTAACATACTAACATACACAGTAATAAGAATTGTAAATAGTAAAAGATTAAAAATGTAGACATGCATAAAAATGCACATAAATTCAGATTATTATAAAGAATGTTTGTGAGCCTATTCTTTTATACGAATAATTTATCCAATCATCATTTATTTTAGGCCAAGGAAAAAAAAATATGTAAATCTTTACTGTATATTCAATTTTAAAAAAAACTTTAAAATTTGTTTTATTTCAGGTTTAAATTTCTCAAGACAATTTGTAAAAATTGAAAAGATCTTCGTTCCTTGAATGAAGTGTTTATGAATAACGTAATATTTGAAAGCCCTTTTATTTAAAGATGTTTACCGAAACCATTCGGTGTAGATTTAGTTCCTTTTTTTTTCCAGCAATCAAACTCTCTTCTTTAATGTTGACGAATTACATTCCAAGTGGAAATGATAAAATAAAGCTCTTAAGATTTTTTTTTTTCTTATTATTATTCAAGAGGCGTTAACTCTATTTTCTATGCCTAACAAAACACTTTTTTTTTCGTAAGACGAATCAATTTGAAGATGTCACGGTTGAGACTTAGGTGATAAATTGAAATGCAGACGGCAATGGCATTGGATGACTCACTGATTCGATGTTATGGGAATTACGAAGCACAATAGCAAAGGTACAAGAGTCGTGTGAAAATGTACCTTCCTAAAAACTACAGAAATTCCTTTATACTTATTTGTCTGAATTTCATAAATTCATTCTGGCTATTATTTTATTTTATTTATTTATTTTTTGATGATCAGAATTTGTTTTTATTTTCATTTTTTCCCCTTTGTGAGTTCTTATAATAAAAATGTATCTGTTTTGGCATATTTACTTTTATTATAAAAGCTCTCTTTGTCAAATTCCAGGAAAAATAATAAGAATATAAAATTTAAGTTTTATTAAGATAAGTTTTATTATGATTAAAAACAAGAAATATATATTTGGGTGTGTCAACTTTCTAATACTCGCATGATCTTAGGCTAATAATCCCTTACCTCTGGTCACACATGCATCAAAATCAATAGGGTTCGTCCTAGAGTAAGTTAAACCTATCTACCTTTAAAATTTCAACTTCCTGTGATATATAATTTTGGAGTTATTTTGATCAGAGACAGATTGGACGGACGGATGTATAATCGTTTAAAATTTATTTTAAAAGTACCTTTTCTAGCTCTTTTTTTCTCTCCGTGGCTTTACAAACGTTAGGTCAAATCTATAACCCTCTTTGACAGCATCAATCATGCGTAAATAAAAGTACTGATCTACAATCAACCAAATTATAATTTTTTCCATGCTATTAAACAATATCATTATTGTAGTTTGAGTACGAGCATTGTCATGCGACAAAATGACCCTGTAAGTTGATACTTCTCTCCATCTTTTGCCCTACACATCACGAATAACTTTGTTTGCCTTTAGTGGTCGTTCTGTCAACAGATTCTTAGGGAATGTCGAAAATTAATTTTCATCAAAAGAAAACTTTAGTTATGGGGATGATTTTTTTTTTAATTGCATATTTTTTTTCAATTTACTATACAATCTTATTCAGTATTATCAAAATAAAAAAACTGGAATATCTTATTATTTTTTGATAAAGTAGTGATAAGTGTAAATGCAGAATTGTGACGATGTTCGAAATTTAAGCCTTTTTATTTTCTGACGTTAATTTTTGAATCTATTTCTTTTTTTTTTCTGAATTTCACACTAGTTTCCAAAAATAAGTTAACATCTTCCTGTCTACGTTTTCACTGAAGTTCCTTCACTTGAAACATAAGGACTAAAATTAGGAATACTGCAGTTCTGTTTTTAACATCGGGGAAAGTATTCTGGATGCCAAGGGTTCTCACATACTTGACCATTGTATTTAGAAATTACTACTGAAGTCTTCGAAAATCTCCTCAGTGTGACCGAAGAATAACGCAATCAAAAGTGTATTTTCAAATTCTTCATTGTTTCATTTCGAAGTTTCAAAATATATAATTACATTCAGAAATAAAAAAAAAAATCATAAATTATAAATTGAATTGTTTTTTAATTGTTGTTTAAATTTTAAAAAGCTATAAGGGAATGTTTTCGAGACTGAATTTGATTGTGTAATTTTTTACTAGAAAACGGCAAAGACCTACTATAATTAATTCAAAAATAAGTTAATTTAGGATACGTTTTAGTTTTCTACTTAAAGAACTGCTTAAAGGAAACAGTATTTATGCCGAGGCATCTGTCCATTCTTCTTTTTTTTTTTTTATTAAAATCTCAGAAATTTCTACAGCTAGTTGATGTTTAGAACCCTGAGATTACTTCGTAACACCATAGTTTATAATTCTGAGAGATTCTGAGATATGGATAGTCGAATTGTTGAGTGTCAGGAAGACGGTTTCGTAAATTCTAATCTGACGTGCTAGTCTATTTTGAGAATCAATGATTCTCCTGGGATCTAGATAAGGAAGGTATCGATGGATACCTACCTCCTTGTTGATGGTGATCTATGAGAGTGATATGTTACGGTGCATACCAAGCAATCAAGCCCATGGAATCCCACAATCTCCTAATGTGACTCTCACATATTTTTACCTTGAGATAAATATACTATCGAAGAAGCAATAACAGCTGAAATACCTTTTACTTGCAAGTATACAAGGCTTTAATCCAGCGTTTCTCAACCTGTGGGGCACGAGTATATCGAGGTTTGGAGGTTTTTTTTTTTGGTTGAACAGATAGGGGGGGGGGGCGCGATGAGAATTATGATTGAATATTAGGTCGCAAGTACTAAAAGGTTGAGAAACACTGCTTTAATCACATTTCTAAACCAAATTTTTATTATGTATTTAATTTCTTAAATCTAAATGCCATTTTAAATGTTCTTTATGTAAATTCATTTTACTCGTGATCTTATCATTTGAAAAACATTTTTACTTGTTATTTAGGAATTCCTGAGCCAATGCGTAAAGCTGGAATGGATCCCAATGCTGGAACGGAAGTTGTACAGAACGGGGATAACTACGACATTACTGTGTCTGCAGGTGGTCAAAATGTTAAAGTCAGTTTTACTTTGGACAAGGAATTTGACGACAAAACACCACATGGACTTCCTGTGAAGGTAAGAGGCTAAAATTGGTTGTTGTCTTTTTAAAAGTCTTCAAATGTTTAGATTAATGTTGAAGAGATTTCTTGAACAGTTAGTTTTTCACAAATATTGTAGTAAACATATATAACCAGTAAAATATTGCAGATGAGACAACAGTCAAGCGACATAATGGGGAGAAGTGAGTTATAATTGCAGTTATTAAATGAATATTTATATTGCAACATTATAATTCTTTTTCAGTGATAAGTATCAAGTCTTAGGCCTTAAAATGAAGGCTTGGAGTTGGGAAATTTTTGATTTACCCGAGCGCTAATGCCTTGTCAAGGTTTTGCAGAATATTGTAAGGATAAAGAAAAAAAGTTCTCTGAAAATATCTGAAAAAATCAATAGCAGATATAAAGTTCTGGTGGCCCTATGTGGAAGTACGTTTTAACGTCCCTTATGGTAAAGAAGTGAAAAATTTGTTGTCCTTCATCTGGGTTCTTAAGGATCGTTTACTTTGTTTGTTGGTAACTCCGCATCTGGAAAAAGTGGGAACTTAATCATTCGTGAAAAGGCAGCTGTGTTACGATTTTTTATATTTTTTTATATTGATGTAATATGGAATCTGTCGCGTGAACAGATTTAAAATCCATGGAAGATTTACACTATAAATCTACAACAACTATGTAAACTAATAATGAATCTTAGATGGTAGAGATTCGAAATAGTTATGTGTCCCAGTTATATTTATTAATTTAAATACAAATGCTTTCTCCATTTCCTTCATGAAAAATATTTGAAATGTTTTAATTAGTTTTTATTTTAATATTCTTCTTTATCATTTTCGATCTCATCATGAAATGATGAGATACAATTGAAAGATTTAACCACAGACATTTTTAAAAAGAGAGCAATTGATTAAAAAAAAAGTTTAACATCATGAAAAAAAGAGACTGACACGAAAATAAAGAGTTATTGAGTGTTAAATTATTGAAACGTTTACCACCATTGATGTGACCAATTTTTAACTATAAAAGAACAATGAATTTATCCGTATATTATTCTATCTTCGTTTTATCTTTTTTCCCCCCATTGAACAACTTGAGACCCAATTGAAAATTACTTTGGTATTATTTTTAGACTGTAATTATTTTAATTTGCTGATTTTCTTATTGTCAGAGCGGAAATTAGTGTTATTACTTGCCCTTTCTCCCTCCTCTCCTTTTGAAAGGCTGTCAAACATCCTGGGGGTACAGTGATCCAATTAGACATTAATAAAAGACTCAGATGCTTATGGGTCATTGAAAGTCATTCACCACAGATTTTATCTCACCCTTCCTCTAATTTGGATTAGCTGGGAGTCTTTCGTTCTTATATCAAAAAATGTTTTTGAAATAGAAATATATTTAAATTCATTCTTGTTATAGTCATTCAAATCCACTGAATTTGTGCAGAGACAAATAAGAAAACATGTGTTTAACATATGTTAAAATAGTTTTCATAAAGCTATTTTTTTATCGCAATTCTTAATATGGATCTCATTAATTTAACAATTTTTAATAAGGGGACTTCTCAATGAACAAGCTCAATTAGCAGTATTAGAAAACAAATAAAAAAGTCATTCTCCACTAACTGTATTTTTACACTGATCCTTATGTTTCCTAATCGATTGAAACTTTCTCATTTTACGTAAGAGAAAACAAGATAAAATGGCTTCTTAATTTTGAATTCCTTCATCGCTAACATTCGTGTAAATAATGTATTTTTTTAGTATTTTCCACGTGACTTTTTCTTGTTAACTCATAAGAGTCCAATTTGTTGCGAAAGGAGTTGAGAATTTAATTTGATAGCTTCGCTATAGTTAAAATTACATTTGACCACAAACAGTGTAATAATGGCTACATTCGTTTAAACTGTAGTCGTGATTTTCAAAACAAATTCAATAGAATTTCGGTTTGGTATTGTAACCATAGAAGGATGGCAGCATAGGCTTATTAAGACTTAAAATTCTAAATATATTATACTGTATATTATACACTTATACACTTAAAATAATGCAAAAGAAGTATTCTTCAATTGTTTTGAATGGGATGGTGGATATTGTACTATATCCTGTGTATGGTTCTAATGCTTTTATTCTATTATTCACGTTAGAAAGTGTTACAAACATAAAATCAAATCTACAAAACTGTTTTGTAACAGCGTTTCTCATGCGGATATAGAAACAGTTAATTTGAACACAAGAATCACATATCAAATTCACAATTTAATGAAAAAAAAATTTTTTTTTCACCTTAATATTACTTATCTTTACTTACTTCTTTACTTAAATTTTCTTTGATTTTCAAATTTCTTTTATTACAAGTCTTCTCGAATAGGCAAAACTGTAAGGACCGTTTCAAAAAGCGTACTGAATTTTCCATATAACTTCAGTGAATTATTGTTTTTAATTGTTAATAAAGAACATTTAATATTTAATAACTAAAATCAATACTTGTCTACTTTTTTCCCCCCGTTCTTACCGAAATGTTCTTTGTTGAATTTCGATGAGTTTTCAGGAAGTTTGGGGAGAGATTTTGATACTTTTTTAAAAATTTATAATTAAAAAATCTGAGATCAGCTTATGATTTAAAGATGTTGCACTCATTGTCGTTTGAGAAAAAGGCTTTTTATATAAAGATATTTTCTTCATTTGGCTGCATGATTTACAGGCTAGTAATTTATATTTTAATTTAATTTCTTCGGTATATGCAATGTTCTTCATTGTCCTCAGAAGATATTCGTGTCTGTTAGTTTGTCTGTTCTGAATATCGGGACTTACAAAGATTTACTTTCTACTAGAAAACCTTAATTGTTAAAAAGAAGAGAAAGAGGTTTACTAAAAGTATCAGTACATCACAAAAGTAAAGGAAAATCCTTTGAGCTTATTTTATATTTTTGAACATCCATCTTTATTACAAAGAAAAAGAATTCCTATAAATTTAATTTCCGATATTTCCTAGCTTCAATTTTTAGCTTTTATCAGAACTTTCTGTAGCTTTTCTGAAAGCGTCCTACCTCTGAGTACATACTAAATAACCCAGAGATTTGAGAATTTTAATACATTAATAATACGGAATGAATGAGACCATATTTTCCAACAGCAAATTGGGAAGTCGTATTGCTTGAAGAAGTGTCGAACCAGAAAAACTTGAAAATTTGCTCTTAGAAGGTGCTCTTAGAAGAGCAAAATTTGCTCTTAGGTTGTTTTTTTATTTATTGACCAATTTAATTTATCATAGAACCAGTTTTTTTTACAGGGTTAGAATCGGAAAAAAAAAAAGAAAGAGAACGTTTCAGTTGAACTGAAAAATCATTCAATGAGGGATTTTTCAGATATTACGCTACATTCAGGCAACTAACAGAAATCATGAATTTAAAGTCTTCATAATTTGTCTGTACTGTTAATCGAAAGAGCCGTATCCTGTTAAATTTCAGTTCTTATCAAATTACTTCTGTAATTGAGGATTACAAGCATTAACTTACAGTAAAAATGCATTGCGAAATTATCAAAGCTTTAAATTTGTAAAAGTAAATATTCAAGAGTATTCAAGAGTATTCACTTTACGTAGAAAAATTATTATGAAGATCAAACGGCTTACTTATAGTATCAAGCTTCATACTATTTACTTCTTTCTATTTGTCTTTTTATAATTTGAACATGCCGTTCCGGCATAACCTATGTCAAGATGCCGCCATTTCATGAGGCAAATGTGTCGAAACCTAGGTTCGAATCCCGGCTTCGGCATGAATATTTATTTCCTTTCCTATGTTTGTCTAATTCTTCATTTTTCCCTTCTGAATCCATTGCTTAACGGCTTCCTGAGGATGGCAATTGGAAAACCTCCTCAATATCTTTCCCACGAAATTAAAGGAGGGAGAACAGATTCGATCCGGCGCGCCCTCGAGTGGCGGTGGTGGGAAACTCCAACGGGTTACTTCGAATAAGAAATAAGGAACCGTGGACCAAAAAGCTACAGCAGAGGAATGGCAAGCTGACTGCACTATCTGCCGAAATCTTTCATGGATAATCTCATCCTTGGAAGACTCAATCCGACAAGTACGGATGAGGATGAGTGAGTGAATTTGAACAGACTTTTTTTTTTTTCAATGATTGCTTCAATAAAATTCATCTCAACGATCCTTCAGAGGAAATAAGTGATAAAACACGAACAACAATTGACGAGAAAAAGGGGGTAACTTCAATTGGCCGCTCTGAAACGAAAACAATTTTTTTTTTATTTACATGGATCTTTTCTTATTACAAAAACGATGAAATATCATTTTAAAGTGCATTTTTTATTTAAAAAAAAAAAGGGAATAGATTTGAAGATTACGACGCTATAGCATTATTAGAATTGTTGTTTCGGTTTCGAAACAAAAGACGCTTTAACAAAAAGATGCTGTAACCCTTCCCATGGCTTTTCCACGTTATTAATAAACAAACAATTCTTAAAAAAATTACAGTTTTAAGTGTTGAAAATATGATTGTGCAGTCCTACATGGATTTCTATGTGGGTTTGGAAAATTTCTAGCTACTGTAGATTTTGAATAAAATGAATCACAAAATGTGATCGAGTGGGAATCGAGATAGACTCACTTACACTCGTCTAAATAAACGTTATACATTTTTAATGAAAAATGACTTTATTTATTTATTTATTTATTTATTTATTTATTTATTTATTTATTTATAAAAAGTGCTAACTGTATGTTAAAAGGACGAATATAAAAATAAACTTGATCATAAGTCAGTGCTTCTCAAACTTTTTCGCTTTACGGCAAGTTAATATATTTATGAAGATCCCGCGACACACCAATATAGTTCCTAAATGCACTTTAAACTTTCATTACATACCACTGGGTATAATACAATCCTTCACATATACAAAAAAAATTGTGATTTTTAATGAATAACAATATATATTGGAAGGTTTAAAAATGCCAGTATTATATTTTAAGAGGAAGTCAAAATCAATTAATACTTTACTAGTTGACCTGTGTGAATAATTCGCATAGTATCTTGATCAGTCACCGAATATTTATTATTGAAAGGTATTTTATTTCGAAGAGTAGTAATAAATATCAGTCTTATTGTAAAAAGTCGATATCATTAAATACATTAGATTTAATTGTAAAACATTTAAAAAGCAGATATTGGCTTTGTCAGATAGAAACGTTATCATATGGCGTAACGACAAAAAAACACCTTTGAGAAATAATAAACAACTCAGGCGTCGTGCATGCTAGTTAAACAGATTGTCAATAGATAGCGCCTTCTACATTTTTATAAAAAGATTTTTAAAATAAGGTTTTTTTAACGAAAACATTAATTTTAAACAATTTGTTTATTTTTCGTCAATAGCGGGGAACGTAATCTTCAAAATGATGTCTCAATCATTGATTTTGATGAAGTATTAAGGGAGTTACGGCGTCCCGACACAAAAACACCTTTGAGAAATAATATATAGAGATTAACTTTCATTATTAGAATAAAACAGAATGAAGTTTAAATTTCTATTTGCCCATTTTATTTAATATCCTGGATTTACCGTAGATCCTTCAATTGGATGGTGTTATGCATCATTTGACCAATTTGATTTTGAGATATTCGCAGAAACGCAAAAGATTATGTGTTCATTCCGCAAAAGGAATGAAGAGTGTTATGCATCAGAATGAAGATACTTTCACAGGACAATTCTGATCATTATCAAAAGTAATAATATCCTTCAAAGGTCGTTAGTCACAAGATACAAATCTTATTCGATACAATTAATCGATTGGCGTTTATTCAAAATTAATTTTTTGTAGAATTATAGCAAGCAGTTACAATTTTTTATAGAGTTTACATCTTTCGCTAGCAGATGGAGCAATAATCTATAAAAATCTATTTTGGCGTGTTGGTTAAAGGATGCATACCATCATCCAATTAGATTTTGCAAATTAATCTGGGCTTACCGTTATCTCTACTAACTCCTTATTAATAATAACAACATTGTCTTTCATTTTTGAGTTGCTGGCAAAGTTCTGTAATTGCTTTATTACAACATTTAATCAAAACAATTACTTAGATTCATTTTATTTCAACGTTTAAAGAAGTCTTCTTTAATTTTTTTTCCAGATTGACTAATGTTTAAAAATTCTGATTTAAAATATGTCTATTATGCTAAAATTTAATTATATAAAATTAAGTTTTATCATTTCTCGGATCTGAAAACTGTCAAGATTGACTGAAATACTTTAAATCTGATATCTCCTGGTATTTTTTTTCAAAGAATCATCTATTAACTTCAGTGAAACAATTGCTTTTCTTTACTTTTTCTTAGGGTAAAAATGTTGCTTTGTAGAGTCTCTGAGCAAAAACCATCAGATTGATATGAAGTGTAAAGAACATTTCCTTCCCAGTTTTATTCGGCTCCGAACAAGATATTAAATATCGTGGTTTGACTGACAGCGATGACAAAATGACATTTACCGGATGGAGATATGAGACTCGTTCCATTAACTTCTATCTAAACGATCCCAGTTTAATTTCTTCGAGTTTTTGAGAAAAATCAAGATAGTCTAATTAGGAATGATAGAGACTGTTTTCTTTTTAAACTAACATCAAGATAACACTTTCTTTATATTATATTCTTTAAAAAATCAATTGAGGCCATTGTTAGATTGCTAAAATGTTTAATGAAAGCTGTATTGCTATTGGTCATCCATAATAATGAATCATGCTGTTTAAACTTTATTGTGATGATATTTCAATAGATGCTTCAATTTTTTATTTTTGTTAATGACTAACAATATTCTCAAAATATATCCAAAGAGTGTTGATTAATTATTGGTTCGTAGAAACATTCTCTTTTCGCAGGATTTGGCGACTGTTAACTAACATGAAGTAAGACTTCAAGAAATCTTAATATATAAAAATGAAAGTTTCTATGTTTGTTTGTCCTGTATGCGTTCCTATACCATTCATCAGATCGCGATGAAACTGGTGAGCTTTGTGCGCACATCCGTGAAGGTTTCTGAATTAGTAGAACCATTTTACAATATCTGGTGCGATTCATTGCAACAAATGAGTGTATTTCAGGTTTTAACGTTTGCAGTTTCTGGTGCGACTCGCATTTGCAATGACCATCAACAAAGCACAGGGACAATCACTACAAGTGTGTGGACTAAATTTGGAAAACCCATGCTTCACGCATGGACAGCTGTATGTGGCCTGCTCACGCGTCGGAAAACCGTCTGATTTATTCGTGTATGCACCAGACGGAAAAACAAAAAATATTGTGTATCCAAAAACACTTCAATAAACAGAATTAAAACACAAACACTTTCTTTCTTTGAGTGGCATTGCAATGCATGCCGGGTACAGCTAGTTCAAAATAATTTATCTTATATTAATAATTCTATCTGTAAGAATTCAAGATATTGTTGTAGAAAAAAGAAGTTTTGACTGCTGATTTAAATGTGTTTTTAACCTCTGTTACCCAAAACATGTACCACAATTTGATGTGTATACATTTCATTTACTGTAAAATAAGGCACAGCCTCAAATTTAGAAGAATCCATTTTATATTATGCTGTTTACATAATCTCAACGATATTTCTATGTACAATTTGAAAATTTAACAAGTGCAGTTGTAGTCTTAAATTAAGAGCGATCGCATGATACATCGGCGCTTGTGAGAAACATAGGTGGCACCCCAAGGATTAAAAAAAATTGTGCATAGATACTATACATATTTATTTTAAAAAAGAATATATTAATAATCCTATCCAATAAATTATAATCAGAGAATTTACGGAGCATTTATTATAAAAACTTACGGGCCACAATCGGCGCCCTTATGCTGTGTACGCATCCACCCTGATGTTCAGTTTAAATTTTTGAGCAATATATAAAAATGTACTATTTTCTTTACTGAAATAATGAAAAAGTTTTGAATAAAATTTAAAACTTATTTTTTTAGATCAACCAATTTTGAAATTCATATAAAATATAATTTAAACTTATATTCGTTTTTTATATATTACCGGTACCATTTTTTTTTATCTTCTTCCTTCCATTTATCTAATCTTTTGAATATTTTTCACATGTTATTTTACAATATATTTTGTTTCTTGTAAATGATTCTTTTCATTTCTTAAATATTTTTTTAAAATTAAATACAAATCCTTTTGCAAGTTTCTTTATAGCAACTAAGTATTTTGCACTTTCAATTCTTTCCAATGTTTTCTGCTTTTCAAAGATCTTAATAATTTCCTAAATAACAGAAAGATCTTATAAACTTCATTAGTTTGCCCTTTTCAATCCTTCTAAAATTCCTAAACTATTACACTTTTTTTGTTATTCCTTCGTTCAATTATTTCTCTCTCTGTTTATGTTGTTTTGTTTATTTCATTCTAACAAATTTTTGGCAACCGTTTCTCTTCTACATTCTGAACATCGAAAAAATATTTAATAGTTTTGTTTAAATTTAGTGGTCACTTTCGATATTCCAATTTCTTCTCTCGCTCTTGGTGTTAATTTTTTGAATCCAAAGATAATATTCTCATAACATTTAGAGATGTCCCATGTAACTTACTTACTTGTTAGTTGAATTAGAAATCAGGACTCTTATCTTTGACTCATTTTCTTAAGTTTTATCCCTTGAGACAGTATCTTAAATTCATCTGCGATTCATGAACACATTTCTCTTATAACATTTTGTAGTATTCTACTGGTATATTAATTATTTCCTTTTGTTTGCTTTGATATTTTTATGTTTCATTGTTTTTTCAAGAGGAATTTAGGAATTTTAGAAATCTCGAAATAACAAGAGGTACAGGATAACAAGTTACAGGATAAACCACAAATGATTGGCTTAAGTGTTTTAATTTATTTATAAGGATATTGAAATTCTGAATTTTCATCTCTTTAAATCGACTTGAATTTCGCTCTAATTTAATAAAAGTTTATTATTTCCTTACCCAGAGGAAACAATGAAGAGAAACCTCAATTGTTAGAACTATTACTGTTTTATAGATTTAAAAATATCCAACTTGATGGCTCGTCTTTATTTGCATACGTTAAATCATTAAAAAAAAAACAAACGCTTTTCCTGGCCTGAATCTGTTACTGTTTTTTCCGTTTCAATCTATGAATTAGCTGCATTTGAACAATAAACTCACGTTACAGTAGATGATCAAAATAAATCCACTCTCTTTCATCGTTCCCTGTGACAACAACACATATAAGAATTCTCCACTTCAACAACAAATCACTTTCAGTTTTTTTTTATTTTCACTTCCTTATATAAACACTATTTAATTAAAAATCGTGTTTATAGTGACACTGAAAACGATTGTAATTTTGTTTCCAATAACCAACACGCGATGCCTCGTTTAATTTGGTTGGGATGATTCATCATGAAAATTGGTTTGGACACCCGTCACGTTCGAGACACTGGTTACTCTTAAGTGGGGGAGTTACAAAGGGTTTCCGTCTTTTGAAGGATGGAAAGGAAAGGGATCATTACACAGTATCAGAGATAATCAGACATGATTTCCTTTCTGGACGAATTTATTGCTTGGAGTACTTTCTCTTCAGAATTATTCAGAAAACGAAAGCTCAAACTTTATTGTAATATCTTAGTATTTAAATACTTCAAGTATCTCAGTTAAGAATAATATTTTCATGTGGATGGGTAAGGACAATAGTGGCCTAACACTTTTTTATTTTTTTATAAGGAATAAAGCTAAGATAACACACTGTTTTATCTTAAAAAAAAAAAAAAGGAAAAAAATATCTAAATTTTTTCACCTAAATAGTTTGGAAAAATAATCAGACTACGTTTTGATTACACATTCATTGCTATCTGATAACATATTTACTATTAGTAGCACTTTTCCCTGAATCAATTACTGTGTAATAAATTCTGAGTTAGACCACTGTGCAGTGACCTCTTCACATGCAATATATGAAAAGTAAATCACTCAAAGTATTCTAAAATAAATCAAAATTAATTTAGAATTTTTATTAATACCATTTCTGTATTGTATTTTATAATTAACAATATTCTTTCTTTCAGACTATAGTACGACGTGAAGGCAACAAGCTTATACAAACTCAATCAGGAGATGTTAATACTACAATAACTAGAGAGTTTAATGGAGACGAGCTGACAGTGGTAAATATGGTTTATTCAAAAATGTATTCCGTAATACTATTCTTCATAAAGTTCATCCCATATTGAAACTGAAGCTCTTATTTTTTTTGCATGTATTTATTTATTTATTTATTTATTTATTTATTTATTTATTTATTTCAGACTGTGGTAGCAGGTGATGTAACAAGCATACGAAAATACAAACGAGCCTGAAGACATTGCTGAAGAAATCTTCAGGAGATCGTCTCCAGTATTCAAGAATTAGCTTAACTTGATTTGCAGCTTTAATTTGATAAGGAAGCCTTTAAAATCAATAGAATTATATTTTATGAAATATATTTGCTTTAATAATTTGTTCAGTGAGAACAGGAAAGATGAATAGCTTTTCATTTGTTTACTTTGCTTGCTTCTGCCTAAGACTGAAGGAATCCTTTTACATTTGGTAATTTTTGTTTTGTTTGTATAGATTATGTATCATTAACTATATTGCTGTACTCAATTATTGAAACAATTTATGATTTTCAAGTCCTGTTTTGTTCTTACTGTCTTTTATTAACATTCAATATTTTTAATGCTTTTCTTATTTTGAAAATTAAAATAAAGTATAATGTGAATTTTATTAAAGCTAATGATAATAATGTACTAAAATTAACAATCACTAATGTACTAAAACGAATAAAACATAATTCTATACAAAACTCAGATTACATTTTTAACTTTAAAATTATTCTTTGTGCAGTACTTAATTTGGATGTAATCAAAACAAATGATTACAAGGTGGTTGGTATACAGTAGTGCTTTTAAATAGTTCATGAGAGAATCTTAACCATTTAAAATAAAACTTAAATGACATTGCAAGACTTCCCTCCTTTCACTTTCGGAACAATATTTGTCATTTCGTCGTCAAACTTTAAGCTTCCTACGATTGTTGCAGTCTACGGAGTTTACGTAAGAGCTGTGTACATTTGAAATTCCAACTCCCCCAAAAAGAACAGCACGCAAAACCTTAAAGAAAAAAACAAATTAGTACCTAAAACTAATTAAACTTACATTTATCCATTCTGTGTGTATAAACATTAATACAAAGGACCAAACACACAAAAACAACAGAGATATAAATAATAAATAATTTCATGACATGTTGCGAAGTTACACTTCCTTCTTCGTCAGATGATATTAAATAAATACATACATGAAAAGGAAAACAAGGCTCGGAATTAAAATTTAAATGTAACAATAATTTTGGATAACATAAAATCACAACTTGCAAATGTAACATATAAATAATCTATCGTAAATTATATTGTAGCGCGTTCTTAACTGATACTTCAGTATTGTAACGGTGTTTAGATTTAATTAACAATGATTCGTGAAATTTACGTAAGTAATAATCCTTCTCAATCCCATAGATAACGGGATTGTTTACCATTATATTGTGACCGGTATTTTTGAGATGTAATGCTGTTAAATATTGCAGGTTACTTTTCTGTTCAGCTCTTTCGTGTTCTTGCATTCGAATCTAAACACTGTTAGAATACTGAAGTATCAGTTAAGAACGCGCTGCAATATAATTTACGATAGATTATTTATATGTTATATTTGCAAGTTGTGAGTTTATTGTAATCCAAAATTATTGTTACATTTAAATTTTAAATTTCAAATTCCGAGCCTTGTTTTCCTTTTCATGTATTTATTTATTTAATATCATCTGACGAAGAAGGAAGTGTAACTTTGCAACATGCCATGAAATTATTTATTATTTATATCTCTATTGTTTTTGTGTGTTTGGTCCTTTGTATTAATTATTACTTAAACTTATTTTGAATTATGTTAGGTCAGTAATATTACTGAAATCTGACCTAATGCATTTCAGTTATTGCTCATAGGATTATAGCAAGGACTGATATCCACACAAATACGGAATTAATGATAATCAAATTCTGCTTCCATATCCTTAATATTCTCAGTAACGTAGGCAGGGAGGTGGAGGTTTGAACCCATAACTCTTCCTTTCGAATCCAATATAATTATTATCAAAATTATTGAATAAAAACTTTAATAAAGGAATTACTGAGTTATTTACTCACTATTAATATTTTTTTAAGCATAGTGAATAAAGTTAACAGTACCCATGACAGGCCTATGCAGGCCCTTGGGACGCGGGAGGTAAGGCTCCCGACGTTTCATGACCAACGGGACGAGTTGAAGTCGGATGGTTAACCCGACGCTCTCCCGCCTGTAACTCTCGGGAAAGAAACCCGGTGCCCATTCGACAGAGGGCTTGGTAGGCCCTAGGATCCGTTTGGAGGAGAATGGAGCGTGGAAAAATCTTCGCCCTCCGCCGAGGCAAGCACAGTACATACATGTCGTAAAAGTAAAGATAATTAAAAAAAATATACAATATCAAATAATCAAATAATAAATGAAATAGCTACACTTCTAAGTCGAATTATTTTAGTTTCTCATACAACAGTATACAAAAATAGTAAGAAAACAATTCTCTGTCTGCAGTCATATAGAAAGACAGTCTGAAGAATACATACGAACATTAGTCGTTTCTAAGTGAAATTTACGTTGATGAGTTATTTTAAAACTTAATAATTAAACAAAGAGATTCTGTTGGTGGCCAATGATAAATATTCAGTTCGGTAAATTAATTATAGGTCTATTTGATTCTAAAATCATCAACAAACTTTGTAGGTAAATTTTGTATCAAAGTTAAGTGCGTCAAATCTTTCAATGAATCTATTTAACATGTGTTAAATTATTTCCCGGTTTACAGCTTGCTTTAATGAAATAACGCACTTGCAATAATGTAGTATATTATTAATAAATCTTATTTTATTTATTTTTTATTTATCTAAGTAATGATACAGCGTTGTAATAACAAGACTTACACTACCCTACAGTAATGGACCGGACACCTGCACATTTACATAAAATCAGACGAGATCGTCAAAGTGCATGTGCGCACGTGATCAGTGAGTTTCAACAGGCATCAGGGGTTACATTGCGGAATACATCACAATCACAATACATTGCGGAAGGAATTGAACGCCCTTAAAATCCACAAACCACACATCTCACCATTCAACAGAACCGCCAGACTCAAGTGGTATTTGCAAAGTCGCAACTGAACTGTAGAGCAGTGGAAAACAATTTTATGGAGTGTAACGTGCCTCATCACCTTACACTCTCTTCCAGTCGGATGGACGTGTTTGAGTGTGGCGAATGCCAGGCGAATGTCTTTTACCCGAGTGCATCGTTCCAACTGTGAAGTTCGGCGGTGAGGGAATCATGCTGTTGGGGTGATTCTCATCGTATGGCCTGGGACCATTGCATGTTGTTGCGGGAATCTTGAACTTCGAAGGCTACAAAGACATTTTGGATAATCGGGTTGTTCCTACTCTCTGGCGAATGATTGGAAATGACGATAGTTACTTTCAGGATGACAATGCTCCATGCCATGTTTCAGCCTCTACCCAGCAGTGATATACAGAGATGGCTGTAAAGCGGCTTCCATGGCCTGCTCAGAGTCCCGACCTAAACCCTATCGAACATTTATGGGACGAGTTAGAGCATCGATTGAGGGCCAGGGGACCACGTCCGATATCTACAGCTGCACTGGCCATGTTCTTGAAGCAAAAATGGACATGAAAATCCTTAGCTCTGTATCAAAACTTTGTGGAAAGCATGCCCCACAGGGTGGCTAATGTAATTTTTGCACGTGGGTGCCCATCCCACTCTTAAATCAGTTACACTTTCACATGTTTCCAATAAAGCGCACTGTCCGGTCCATTAGTGTAGGGTAGTGTAAGTAAGTATTGAATTTCATTTATTTCTTGAAAATGAAGGAAACATTTTAAAAATTATAATCTACGCCACCTATGGAAACAATTTTTACCGTCTTTTCGAAAAACCAGATTGACTTCTTTCGAAGGACTTTGAATAGAGTTTAGCTTTTATCTATTTTTATGAACAAACATGATTCTAATTTTAATTACATGAAGGTTTAATTTTCGTACGACCCAAAAATCAGTACATTAAACAGCTTCAAAACGTTATTGTGTATAGTAATACTTCACAACCTTTTTCTGCTTCACTGGATACTTGCTGAAATCGTGGGACACATGAAATTTGTTCACTGCTTTATTTCGTATAACTCTTTGAAAAATCGCAGCATGATTTACATCTGAATAACAGTCTGTATTAAGCATTTCAAAATAGCCTGATTTGAATGTGAATTAGTACTTTATTGGTAGAACGAAGCAGACTATAGTTTAAATTTCTGTTTTACCCCATTATTTGACATATGGAATCTAGTCTAACAAAGCATTTGTCTCTGCGTGAAGCTAAATGTTCATTACAGATGCAATCTTGGAATTTTCGACGTACCTACTGAGGAGCTCTGGTGTACAGAATGAAGACGAGTGATGGACAACGACCTCTGATTTGTTAAAAATTTCAAGAAAGTTTAGTTAGTATGATAATACAATTACATATGACGAGATAGCAGGCGATCATAATGTGTCATAAACGTAATACTTATCAACATAAAAATCCAGGAAGATTTTTCTTTATTGTTGTTGTTTTGATTTTTAGTTCAATTTAGTTTGATTTAGTTCAATACCACGTTTTTGTACAGGACAGAGGAATAAGTAAAGCAATGATACATAATCATACATCTTGCATCATTTATCTTAACAATGTTTCTTGTAACAATAACTGAAGCATCCATTTCTATCAGAAATTCGTGTTCCTTCTAATGTAAACTAAATAAGATGGATGATGTCTTCAGATCAATATTGATGTTAGGTAGCAAATAGTTACCTAACCATTTGACCACTTCATATAATAGTTA
>JAFIDM010009631.1:69534660-69550400 GCA_023159025.1 Thereuonema tuberculata | reverse complement strand
GTCTGGGTGGAGGATTCAAAAGCCTGGTCTGTGAAGTGATGTTTGTTCTCTGGGATTCAAATGCGGTGATTTGGCCACTGCAACGGCTGGTGATAACTGTCGTTTTCGGAGAACTATCACGAACAATAACGACAACTTGAAACGGCACTACAACACATCTGGTAACAGTGAACGGATGTGTAATTTACAAGATATTGTTTACGAATATCAGAGCTCCAAAATATTCGCAGTAAAATATTCACATTTAAAATGCAGTTATTATCTACAGGATATCTACAAAGTAGAAAAATAGTTGCAAAATTGTGTTTGCGCCAATGTGTTAACTTTCTGTTCTTCCTTTTGAGACTATCCTTCTTAATCACAAAGTAAAATGACTTCATCACACTTCTAAAGACAGCAAAAACAAATATAAGAAAAAAAAAAAAAGAAGACAAAGTGATTCATCAAAAAAAATGTCCTTTGATTTGTGGACGCTGTAGAACTGTTGACATTCTTTTAAGTAGAGAGGCTATTCAGTGTTTGAACAATTTTCTTCGGACTTACTTAGTAGAAAGTTGACACTAACTATTAATTTTCTTTTTTCTTCCTATCCTAAAATTTACTTTAAAGATTAAAAAAATATTAATAAAATGAATGAAAAAAAATCAGAAAATCTTTCCATTCTTGATTGTTAAGTGTTATTAAAGTTTCTAGTTCTAATTCTGAGAAAGATAATTCTGTATTCTATGTCTATGTATGGTGATTGAGGAAATGATTTCTGCGGTGTTTGTTTAAAATGAGATCAAAGCAAAGTGATTTCTTCAGAATCTTTTCCTCAAGAGACTTAATCTACATCAAAATTGAAATTCCTTGTAAGTAATTAAGCGACTCTTTCTGGGAATCAATCGATAAAAGCATCTGAAAGCGATTTTTTTTTTGTTCTGTAAATTTCGCTGTTGTCGTCTTTTGCAGAATTTAATATACAAACATGCAGTATTTAGTTAATGGAATTTCTCTAAAATAAATAAACAAATTTTCCCTATTTAAACATATATTGTGGATAGAGAGGATTGTTTTCTATGAAGAATCATTGAAAACATTTTACAGTGAATTTATGTGAGGAGATTTTATGCTGTGTAACGGAGAGATCGAAGCCGAGGTTGGACATCTCACCTACCTTGATTCCTAGAATCCAATTACAATTTGAGTTAACAGGACATAAACAATTAATAAAGGAAAAGAATCGGTCTATAAAAAAAAAGAAAAAAAAAAGAAATACAAAAAAAATTGAAAGGCAACCTTTTCATATCAAAATTATATTAGGAAGTTGGCCAAATAAAATGAAGTGGATTTCTAGAGAAGAGGTTCCAATCTTTTTTTTTCTCATTAATTATAGATTCTCAAGAGCAGACCTTTTGTAGTTTGTATAAAAACAACGATAGTTGTTGATGGTTTTACAGCTGTAACAAAGAGTAGTCTCTTTTGGAAAAAAACTGAATTAGTCAAATTATGATAATAAAAAAGTTTTATTAAGTTATATAATTTTACAATAATAAGGAAACATAACACACTAATGCAAACAACATGTAATTCACTTCCCCAGATTAAAGAATATTATAAATTATTTATTTTTAAATTTAGAAACCTCAAAAACCCAAATAATATAAATGTCCCAAAGTTTGATTTAAAAGACTCAGCTATAAAAGCGCTATGAGGAGCGTTTGCATATTCCCCATCAGGGATAATTATCGGAGTAATGCAATATTTACAGTTCTCTTTCTTTATTTAATTTCATATCTATTCTACTTAGATCTGTATACTACGATTGGTAAATATTGAAATTATATATTGGTAAATATTAAATATTGAAATAATAATAGTAATTTTGCTAATTTACGGCTAAAAATAATAAGTTAAATAATTAAGAAAGGATTTCATTTGTGATCTATAGGCCTAATAACAAAAAAAATAAAGTAGTACTAGACAAATCCTGATGTGATTATTGTGAAGGATATTTATAAATTATGTAATTCGTTGTAAATCAGTTTAATTTTTATAGTTATGAGCTCTATTACTTAATTAATTTTGTATTGTTAAATCAACGCTTTGTTAACTATAATAATAATGTGATGTCACCACAGCCTATGCTAACAATAAAGACATGAGATGTATGTCAAAACAATGAATCTTCTTGGAGATAAACGATAAATGTTTTTTGTTTTTTTTTTAACGGAAAAACGGAGAAGAAGATGGAAAACATGTCGAATTTCCAAAAAGAAAAGGAACATGTAGTAGCTTATTATGGATGGAAGTATATTATAATTCAGGGAGTTGCTTCATTTGCATGGGAAATTCTGGTCTGAATATTGGTAAATAAGCATATCAAAGATGAAATACCAGGAAGTGAACTATTATTAGCTTTATGAACTACAGTAGACTTCCTCTTAGCCGGCCGCTCATCTGCTCCACTGTGACTCACGCAGTCACCTACATTTTTTCTTAAATATACAGTACTGTTCAGTTTTCTTTTATTACTTTAGCTGTGTTTGTTTCGTAAATTTATATCGAGGACGAAAGAAAGTTTTGTTTTCGGTCATTGTGATGTGCTTTTGACAACAAGTAGCCTAATAACTGTATACTGTTACTCATACATACTGTAAGTATATAAATTTTTATTTGTAAAATTATATAATCTTGTCTCTTTTATTGACCTTTTCATATAATTAAACAGTAGAAGGACTTTAATTCAGTTAAAAGATAATTTAAATATATTTTCGGTTTAACCGGCCATTTTCCCAACCGGCCTAGGGTCAGGTCTCAAGCTGAACAGTTAAGAGGGAGTCTACTGTATTATAAAGCTGCTGCGGCAAAGAATGTGGAAAATGATTTGTTTACATAGGGATACAAATATTTATCGACATCATAATTTGATAATGATTATCCCAAATGTCATGTAGAGTAAAGAAGTCATTATACATACTAAAATTGGATATTTTTCATTCAGTCATCTACGGATTCCAAAGTAAACAAGAACTATTCTGCAAAGATAAGAAACATCATTAATTATTGTAGTTATCATCAATGGTTATGGTGCAAATGTTTCACAATTATACTGTTCTATGAACAGTACAGTTGTGAAAAATTACATGAAAAGGCCTTTGCATTTTTAGACTTGAGAAATCATGTTAAACAACAACATTATATATCAAGTTACTAACTTCATTTACAAAGTGCCTTTTAATTCCTTAAAATATTACCAATAAATTGAATTATACTCTATGACAAAAAAAAAAAACAACAACAAAAAAACAAAAACAAAAGGCGAAGCTTTATGAAGGAAGCTTCCAATTTGAATGAAACTCCGCATGCAATTACTTTTCCATTACATTTGCAAATGATTAAAGTTAAGTTGCCAAGAAAATTCCCATCGCCCCAAAGGGCTCAATGGAAGTGCCCTTCTTGTGGTCCACATAAGGACCCTCACAGACACAGTCTGCTTTATGGAACTGCTACATTCACATCAGTTTATCATCAGTAATGCGTCGACGATGAGCTCGAAGACCCTATGAATAATTGCAGGACGAAAGAGGCCGCATCGTGTGACTGCGATAAGTCGGCTGGTCATTCAGATGAATCGCTCTCCATCTGGATCGTAGTAATGTTTCTGTGAGACGGCGCCGGAATCCACGGTTGCGTGAGGGCCCTCTTTCATGTCGCCATGGCTGTGATTGGTCCAATAGTACCCATAAAAGTGACAATCGGTTTGTTAGAGCCCTAACAGCCCGACAGCTTCACTCTCCACTATCCAGAGAGATGTGCCATCATGTGTACAGCAACCGGTATCCACCCGCAGCATTGCTAGACTAATTGCAGACGCTAGGCTTTATTCCCGTTATCCTTTAGTAAGTCTGCTTTAACAACCCCGCACCGGAGACTCCGTCTGGAGTGATGCAGTGCCTGAGAGACATGGGCTGCTCTCGAATGGTCTCCTATTCTGCTTAGTGATGAGTGCAGATTATCGCATCCCTACGTAAAGGAGGACTGGACAGTGCTCAACTTCTGACAATATTGGCGAGAGGCACACAGCCATTACTTCTGGTGTACGGGTGTGGGAAGCCATTTACTACAGCAGATCCCCTTTCAAAGTAATTCGAGGAATGCACAGCGAGAAGCACAGGAGATCCCTGTAACCCTTTGTTTTGCCCTTCGTGTCACGCCTACCCAGCAGTGCCTCCAAGCACTTCAGGCTGACCTTTCCCTTGGCCAGCCAATGGGGAGAAGTCTGGGACATGGTAGAACGTCAACTACATCCACCATCGAACATTGGCGTTTGGAGCAGCAGTTGCTGCAAAGTTGGCGTTATCTGACACAATATAACCACTGGCGGATTGGGAGAGGGAGGAGAGTGACTGGGCTGCAGCCAGGGGCCGCCACTGATACATCAGGATTTTGTTTCACTCTATAAGTCAAACCGTATATCAGCATGCACAGCAGACATAGGCGGCTCAATACAGTATTAATAATGTAACAATGATGCTGCAATTGCCAGTAACAATTTGGTTTTTTACCCTGAAATTTGAATCAATTCCAATTCGATTCATTGAAATAGCACTTAAAAAGTTTCATTCAAATTAGACACTTCTTTCAGAGAGTGTATCTTCTTCATTCATTGATATTATTCTTACGATCCTTTCTTTAATTCACAGATTTTATTTATGGACAAGTAACTCCAGCCTCCAATCACCCAATCCTGGAGTCTGTAAATCTTATACCAATATATAAAGCTGAAGAGTTTTTGTGTTTGAACGCGCTAATCTCAGGAACGACCAGTCCGATTTGAAAAATCCTTTTTGCGTTAGATAGTCCGTTTATTGAGGAAGGTTATAGGCTATATAACATCACGCTACAACCAATAACCAATAGGGCGGATCGGTAAACATAAACGTCAACCAACGGGTGTGACGGCGGCAACTGGGAAGCTTGGCTGGACGACGAGAACCGAACATTACCGAGAAGGGCCGAATTTAACACGGGTGAAACCGCGGGGCACAGCTCGTAAAATAAAGGTAAACCTCAGATTACTTGAAAAAAGTAATTTTTGTCAAATATTAACTATATTACTAAAATCTTTAATTTCTCTGTCTGTCTGTCCGGCGCAATTGTTAATTTCCTGTGAAAAAATTACTACAATGAAACGTTCGCGACGGTAATCGAACCTGCAGCCGTTTCATCCCAAGTCAGACGTCTTATCCATTAGGCCACGGGGACTACATTTAAATTATTGTTTTTTATCACTCCCTTTGTGTGTGTGTGTGTGGCGCAATGAGAGAAGAGCCAGAGAAAAAAGAAAATAACTCATTAATTTTACCCTACTAGATTAAAATTTAAATTTCAATGTTCATTTTTTTTAGCTTCTCTCAACTAAAAGCCGTTTACTCCATCTCAACTAAAAGCCGTCACGTTGTTATCCCGTCATTGTTGAGGGGGCATATATATACTAATTATATATACAGTGATATCTCGGGTTACAAACGACTCAGGTCACGAACAACAACTTCAAAAATGTTTTGTCTCGGGTAACGAACAGTGCCTCGGGTTACGAACGAAGGTGAGAGAGAGAGAGAGAGCAAGGTTTAACGTTGGAGACAAACGTCCCGTACAGTACAAACGAAGGCCACGCAGTACCGACTTCACTTAGCGCTAGCCTAGTAGCCTAGTTTTGCACGCGTGCGCAGCCTCGCTTTCATTGACCTTACTACACGACAGTAAAAGATTTCTTAGCAGTGGCACTGTGTTCAGTTTATCTATCTCATTATTTTCCTTATTAACCCCATCAATTATGAGTTCGAAGAACGGTTGTTGTGTTGCTAGGAAGCAGAAACGTATAACAGTGAAGGTAAAGAAAGAAATAATTACGAAACATAAAAATGGCGTTCGTGTGTGTAACATCGCTCATGAATACAGCATGGCAAAATCAACTATCTCCACCGGTAAAAACAATAGACTAAATCTTTTTTTTATTTTACATTTAATTTATTTGGTTAATTTCTTTCTCTTTATTTAATACGTGAAGTACACGTATTCTTTGCATTTTGTCAGGTAAACGACTGGATGTTAATAAAAAGGAACGATTCTTTCATCTTGAAACGGATCGTCTGTATTTCATTGATTTCAATGTTTCGGGTTACGAACGTTTCAGGTTACGAACCGAGTTCTGGAACGAATTAAGTTCGTAACCCGAGGTATCACTGTAAATGCTTTTATTTTTTCTGAATATTTGATTGCATATTCTCATATATAAATAAATGTATTTCAGCGCATATTTAATTCATCTGAATGTTTACTCAAGCCACAATTCAAAGAAATTGAAGAACATTGTCAAGAATGTGAAGAACCACATTTATCCACTTTTAATAATAGCACGAAAGAAATAATAGTCACATGTTTTTTTTTTAAGATGCCGGAAGTAACGCATTAAGAAATAGAAATTCCGAAATTAGAACGTTAATTGGGAGTGGAATTTATGAAAGAAGTTTCTTTCTTTTTTTTTAATAAAAAAATATCCTGGAAGGGTTGTAAATCTAATCTTTGTCCCGTAAATTCTTGCTGATGATGTCGAAATGGCATCATGTATCCTTCAACCTTGCTCAAAACTCTCTTTTTCTTACAGAGTGAAATTAGCTTATTTCGTGGAAGAAGATAATTTTTAAATATGTAATATAATAAATTGCTGTTCTGTGAAATAATGTTAATTTGTGATTAAAGAATTCTTTAATCACAAGTTGAAATGGTTTAAGAAAAGATTTAATTTAGAGTTGTAGTTTTAAGCTATCTTTCTGCAGCCGCGCAGTTTCTAATATAGTGGAGAATTTATTCGAGAATTAAAACTTAATGAAAAATAGATTGTTGTTATTATTTTATTTTTTGTAAAACTGAAAAAAAAGAAGATTTTTTTTACAAGTTGTCAATTCCCTTATAAAAACTGTCAGTATAAGCTTCGAAATTGGATCTATTTTCTTTGTTAGCAAATGTAGATTTGGGATTTCCTGTAAAATTTTATAAGAATCCCCTATAACTTAATCTTACCTAATGTAATTAGGCCCGTGAAATTGGATTTTACAGTATATATTTCTACAAAGGATCTGTGTTAATTCTATCACTTTTTTGCAAAAGCTGGGAAGAGTTCTTAGGAGATGTCGTTGTCAACTGATTTTCAATCGTTTGCTTCTATAACAAAAATTCTGTAAGTTTAATAAGAAGTTCTAATAAATTTGGGAATAAATCCTAATGCCACACGTCTAAAAGAGTTTAAAATACTACTCTTTAAAATACTACTCACAAAAACCAAAATTCGAAAATTACTCGATTTCTATCGTTTCATTCATTAAGTTTTTTTTTTGTAAAGACAATTTAAACTTGTTAATGTTCTAATAAATAAAACATAATAATCATAAAAAAATTCTAATCTTTGGAATTCTTTCCAGATGAAGTTTAGATGAAGTTTTAATATTTTGTTTCTAGTTTTTGAAATTAGAGCTCTGCTTACAGATTTTGTTGGAAAGCAAATACACTTATTTTCCTTTATAAAATACTGAGATTGCATTCTTGTGTTAAACAAAAACAAAAATTCCATATTAATTCCATAATTTTTAAGGAACTATATACAGCTAATTTAATTCCTTGCAGTAAATGTTATCTTTAAAGGCTACCTCCCTCTTCAAAAAGTAAAGGTGTAATAACCCAGCAAATCCTGTACAAAATTGCAATTTTCTTTATTTTATTTGAAAGATTCTGTAATTTCTGTCTTAATTAGTAATTAAGTTATCTCTGGTTAGTTTTCATTAATTTAGAACCATCTTGCTTCCCTTCTGTTGTTACGTGAAGTTTTCTTGTCGAAATACCTTATTATTCTATTCTGTAGTTAAAAGTTAATATGTCTCAATCAATATGTATCCGAAAAAGAATTAGCAAATACAAAACCGATCTGCTGCTTTTGTTTAAGACAGTCGTGTCTAATTAAGTTCTTGAATATCATGACAAATTGTGAACCGATAAATTATCCTATAACAAATAACAGAAGTAAAATGAGATTCTTCAGCACAATTTATCTTCTTCGGATTAAACATCGGCTTTTGCTTTCTGCCTGCATAAACCATACCGACGAAGAGTCAGAAACTAAAAATGAGGAGAGAACTTCAAAGAAATAAAGCTTTTAGTTCTGAGGGACACCGAACACTACATAATTTGAAAATGTTAAAGCGATTGATTCTGCATCACTTTTTTTTTGTTGGATGCATAATGATAATCTCTGCTAAATGCGCTTTTGTAAATGAAACCGAAACTGAAGCAAACGCGCTTCTAACAAAGAAGAACTTTGTATTTAATTTTATAATATGTTCTCCAGCATTTTAGCTTATTGTAGAAAAATAGATTATAGACTGCGAAACTATGATCTACAGCAGTTGATTATTTTTAATTACATATCTGAAAGTGGCGGGATTTGGATATAAAAAGAGCTTCTAGAGCATTAAAAACTTTCTCAGCTTTACTTTACAGTGGCTCTCTCAAGCCACTGTACTTTACTTCGATTAAAGACGACACCTGGTGTCAGAAAGTAAAGTTAAGGAAACTTTTCAAGTCATTAATTTTTAATACAGTCGGACCTCTATTTAACGAAGTCGCTAAATCCCGAAAAAAAGTTCGTTATATGGAAAATTCGTTAAATAGAGATTCATCTTTAAAATTACTTTAAACTACATAAAACAGATTTAAAATACATAAACAATAAATATTATTAAAAAACTTAATAATTTAAATGACATAAAGCATATATTACCACATGCGTATTTAAATTTTACTAATAAAGTCTGTTAATTTTGTCTGAGTTTTTTTTTGAAAAAATGTTTACGTTCATAGTTTGTCTCGCATCTTTGCAATGCACCAAAAACCCCTTCAGGCATATTATCTTCAAATTGTAATCCGCTTCGGATTGTTTCAAATGATTTTAACATTTCATCACATGAAGGTTTTTTGATTTCTGCATTAGGATCATTTCCATTTTAATCATCTTCATCTTCATCGCAATTCATAGTTATATTGTTTTTATTTTTTACACTGTCCAAAATATCCGATTCAGTGTTTTTAGTGTTTTAATTAGTGTTTCCGATGTCTCAACTTCAAAATCAAGTGATAGATAATCATCAATCAGCACATCATCATTAATTTCTTCTTTTTCCCTCAGCTGTATCCACATTTCTTTCATTTCATCTAAGGAATATTAATAACAAAAACATTTCAAGGAGAAAAAAAAAAATAGATACCACGAAATAACGATAAAAGTTCGTTAAATAGAAAATGCACTTCGCTATTTGGAGGTTATTTTACGAAGAAATTAGCAAAATGTTCTTGGTTCCAAAGAAAAGTTCGCAAAATAGAGAAATTCTCAGAATAGAGGTTCGTTAAATGGAGGTCCGACTGTAATTAGTTCTGACCTAGATAAAGTAAGACGTTGTTGAATTTGTGTTTCTGTGCAAATTCATTTGCTTTTCAAACTTTTTTTATTTTAACATTATTAGTGACATTTTTTTTGCCGTTGTTGTTCGAAGAAGGGCAATTTATTTTGAAAGCTGTCGTATCTCTGTCGTCTGTTCTGTATCATTTCCAAATTGTTGACAAGGAATCTTTTTCTTAATGAAGCTTTAAATAACGCAAAGAGTTTTGAAGTTCCATTAGAATTTAAAGTAGTTCTGCTGGAAGAAATCTAGGTTTCATCTCCAAAATATGGAAGGTCAACAAAATTCCACAGATTGAAAATAGAGTTCCAGTCAGACGTTCAAATCTACTTCTCTTAAAATGTTTTTATTTTTCTCAGTGACTTTTTTTTTTTAAAGTCGTGAAAATAATATAAGCGAAGAATCTCCATATGTGTAAATTATAAAAATAATATCCGAATTCGTAAATTTCGTTTAATTAAAATTAATCAAAGTCGAATACATTAATTTAAATGGTGATTCATTTATTTTAATTAAATCAAGAGCATACCCAAAGGTGAATTATGTTAGAAAGTGGGATTGTGAATGTGAATAAACATCAGTAGAAATTCATCGTTTGCTGTCGGTGAAAGTATGTTGTTTCTTATCAATGTTTTTTCTTTGTGGGAATTTATGTCATCTTCACTCTCAGGTTTCTTCACAGGCATTCACCAAGAGATATTTTAAAAATAGAAGTTATATCACATCTGTTGTGCATTCATATATCTCGCAAGTTTAAAGAAAATCCATTCAATGTTTAAGTTATTAAAAAGGTGCTGACCTAAAGACACAGACAGACAAACTGCTTTTATGAGTCTAATTTTCTTTAAGAAAATAGACCAAACATCATAGCAGTGTCTTCAGCATTCAATGATTTCTTGAGAGAATGTAACAAGAAAAGGACATCCGCAAGCCTGCAAAGAAACATGGCCTAATAGTGAAAGTGACCCATTTGAGGTCAGAAATAGATTAAGGGGTTCTTAATAAGGAATAATATCTATGGGCCCAGGTATAGAGAAACCGAAAGTCTGTATAGTCATGGCCTAATAGTGAAAGTCAACTAATAGTGGGAAGACAAAATAAATAGCGGGGACAAAAGCGGGGACCCACCCAATCGATAGTATTCTAAGAGAGGGTCATTTTATCCTCTAGCATCCATATTCGGAAACATGGGTTACACTCTTAAATTCGACTTCAAAGTTAAAATTCACTCGACAAATATACCAACTTAGGAAAACGTACGAACTTCAAACTTGGCATGCATATACACCTCAATACATACCATTATACCGTGTGTAAACCTAAGAGATACCTACCCCAAAATCTTGACTTATGGGCCCACAACCAGTTGCCCATGTCCAGGTCACGTGGTTCTAGGGTAGTTAGGGGGTCACGTGACATACTGTTAGGACCAGTATCTCCAGGGCAGATGAATGCAACAAAAACCAAAGCTCTACCTACTATGCTGGCCGAGAAATTTGCAAACAAAGTTGTAACTCGACATGGGCGTTATCTACGAAACGGTAAGAGCTGGAGACATGGGCCCATAGACATTATTCCTTATTAAGACCCCCCCCCCCCAATCTATTTCTGATCTCAAATGGGTCACTTTCACTATTAGGCCATGTCCCTATGCAGGCTTGCGGTTGTCCTTTGTCCGTATAGATATACTATTAATGGTTGAAGATATACTATTAATGGATTAAATTCATAAAATTTGAATAAAATTAAAATACGAAAAAAAAAGAAAGAACTTAAAGTCTACTTTCCTTCAAATGTGGTTATTTTTATTGTTGTTATTTATTTTGTGAAAACATCGCATGGGAAAGTCAACGCATTTGTAAATTCTATTATCCGCCGAATATAAGTAACTACTTTAAAATTTTCTATTTGATGAAAGTTCAAGGAAATCGTAAAATCTTATCTCTTTAGATATCAAAATCAAATGAATTATCAAAATCACAAATATTGTCCAACGAATATTGTCTGCGTGAGTTTCCTGCATGTTCTTACTGATAGGCATTGCAATACCAATGAGATAGGTCTGTTTGTTGACCTTATCAACAAACGTGATGTCAGGTCTGTTGTGTTGTATGGTTTTGTCTGTGTGAATGGGGCGGTACCAGTACGCTTTTTGGTGTATACTTGTAGTAATGTAATGTAATGTGATGTAATATGGTGAGCGTGGGTGGCTTGACAGCCGAGCACCGCGACCTGTAAGATCTATTGTGCTATCCCACGGAAAGAAGGACAGACGGAGAGAAAGACTGAGAAAGGATGGTGTAAGAAATACAAGGGAAATGGGAGAACCACGGGAAAACCTGCCCAGCGCGGATCGCCACCATCAACGAAACCCACATGAGAACCAAACCCGGTACTCAGAGGTGAGAGGCCAGTGTCTTAGCAACATATATACTTAGTATGGGACCGTGTTCTTAATAAGTGAGTGTTTGTGTGCTAGATGTTGATGAACAATCGACGGTACCTGATTGTGTCGGTGGAGGTAGTCTGTTTGGGAGAGAAGGGGCCAGCCTGATATTATGTGGTCGATTGTCTCATGCGTAGTGTGGCATTTCCTGCATCGGTCGTCATGTGTGTTTGCATCATATAGAATGTATTTCTTGTAGTTGCGTGTGGGGATGACTTGGTCCTGTATCGCGATCATGAACCCTTCGGTCTCCCCAAACAGCTCACCACTCGTCAGCCATCTGTTCGACGCTTCCGTGTCGACATGAGGTTGACTGAGTTCGGGGCGATGTCTGCCATGGAGTTCCTTACGAGCCCATGCTTCACGCAGCTGCTGAGTGTGGGTGTCGCGGGTGGTGAGTGTTAGAGAAGGGTTTGTGAGGTCCAGGGGTGTGAGGTGTATGTCAGCCTTGACAATGGCTGAGTGGAGTGAGAAGTGTTGTGCTCTTTGGTGGAAGTGTTCTCTAAGTATGTGTACTTGTTTTTCGTGTAGGGTGATGAGATTGATGAGTCCTCGGCCTCCCTCCTTGCGGGGAAGAGTCATCCTTTCCGCAGCGGACTTGGGGTGGTGCATGTTGTGTTTCGTGAATGTAGTGCGTGTTGTGCGTTATAGTGCTTCGAGTTCAGTGTTTGTCCATGAAATTATGCCGAACGAATATGTTAGTGTGGGGACGGCAAAAGAGTTGATGGCTTTAATTTTATTTCTGGCGCTGAGTTGTGTTTTGAGGATGTTGAGAACGCGAGCACGGTACATTTTCTTGAATGCGTTTCTGAGGTTTGCGTTGTCAATGACGCGCGCTTGCTGGAAACCCAGGTACTTGTAGGTCTCTCCCTCTTCCATGGATTGGATGGCCCACCATTGTCCAGTTCAAAACCCTCCAAATTCGAAGTCTTCCCGCGTGTTATATGTAGCTTGCGGCATTTATCAATTCCAAATTCCATGTGACTTGTAGTAAATTACTCTACGCCACAAACAACGCACAACTTACTAATTTACTACAAGTTGTGCGTTGTTTGTGGCGTAGAGTTCAATAACATCCATGTAGAGGACGTGTGTGATTTTGTATGGTGTAAGATTGCCTGAGGTAAGCCTATAACCGAGTTTTGTGTTGTCTAGCACAATCGATCTAACACACAAAAAACACGGTTATAGACAATGTGGTTTAATCGATTCAAGGCGAGTCAGAACCAGAGAGGACTCAAGGAGTCTCCCTGGAAAATACCTCTCCTTATGGGAATGGGGACTGTAGTAATGGAGGTGTTGGAGGTGCATAGGTTTAATGTTGTGTTCCAACTCTTCATCGTGGCATCCAAGAATGCCGTGATCTTGGGGTGTACGTCGTAGAGTTGAAGAGTGTGTAAAAGCCAGGAATGGGGGACTGAGTCAAATGCCTTCTTGTAGTCGATGTACGCGATGTGTAAGTTCCTATTCTTCGCGCGCGCCTGCCGCAGAATTACCGAGTCAATAAGGAGTTGCTCCTTACAACCCTGTGAAGTCCTGCGACAGCTCTTCTGCTGTTCGGAAAGAATGTTATGTGTCTCGAAGGGTCTTTTAAAAGTTATCTTTTTAGATTTGGTTTGAGGGATGAGCCCGAGTGGGATTTATGTGATTTGAATGAAGACGAGGATCCCGGCCACGTCCTGTGGCGTTGTCGGAATCCTCAGCGTCTTCTCATCCGTAATAATTTCAGGATTTTGCTATCACGGAGACATATATCGTACCCTTGCCCGGACAATTGTGTCCTTCAGATTTTAAATTATTATTATAGCTTTGCTCAAAAGATGTATCTTTGAGTGGGTCTTGTTTTTGGGTTATTTTCAATCTGTTTTTTCTATTTTTAATTTTTTTTTTGGGGGGATCGTATGCTTGATTTTATCCATTTAATAATTGGTGATTAATAATTAGAGAATTGGTGTTATTGAGATATTATGTTCATATTGATAAATGTAAGTGTTTTAGTATTTGATTGGGTTTTCCTTTTTTGTGTTTGGCTGGTTCGTTTCTTTTTTTTTTATTACAAGGTCTGTCATTACAAGTGATGTATTCTTGTGACCGTGCAGTGTTATGTATGTGGTGTTGTTTGATTCCAAGTGCCCGAATGGTTCCCTGTGTCGCGCAGTAGAGTGTTGTGTGTATGTCTTCTAATGTTTGGATATTGTCAAGGTGTTGTGGGATAGTGTGTGTGTTGAGATGGTATATGACTGTGGAGAGTTGTTTTGATGTGTGTACTTTGGGGAGTGGAGGCCTGAGTGTGGGGTCTGTGCCTGTGTATTGTGCTTGTGCGGTGTAGAAATTATCGTATGCTGCTTATAATATGTCGTTAGTTGTATTGTTGGGGCACTGAGGGGTAGCGATTGCTTCTGTGTTTGCCATAAAGGTAGTGTCTTCTGGTGGTGTGGGGTGATGTGTCTTTAAGACAACATTATTACCCTTTACCCAAAATAATGGGTTTTGAGTAAGCGAGGCAAAGAAAAAAAAATTGAAAAACTATACATAGTAAACTAAATTAATCCTACATAAAAAAATAAAAAAGTGTTAAAATATTAATATAAAAATTTAATAAAGTCCAGTCATGAGGTTAAAATAAAATAAACAACAGACCAACAACCAAAGGAAAAAATGAATAATTTAACAAAATTCTTTACAAAACAAAAATGTATGTAAAACCAAAAACACCCATGGACAAACAGAACATTTCGTCACTCAGCCGATTAGCCGGGGGATGCAGACGGTAGGACCGCACCCGTCTCGGATAGGCTGTCGAAGATCCTACCCATCCAAGAACGGTAAAGTTCGCGATCCACCCGCTACATTGCTTCCTTGCCCGAAAAGGCTGAATCGTCACACAACAATGAGAAGAGGAAAAAAAAAGAGAATTACAATCACCATAAAACTTAGGAACACAATACACAAACAGCCTACAATGCATCCACAATCAGTCCTGGGACGCGGACAGCAGACGCACCCACCGCGTTGCTCCCGAAACCGGAAAGTGGAAAACAAAGCAAGCACACACACACACACAAAAAGGAAAAGCTTCGTTTCAAAGTTAAAAAAGAAAACAACTACATGGATAGTAACTTTTTACAGTAAGAAGTAAACTCTGCTTTTAATTGGAAAATTTGGTGGTCTCTATATGGAGCAGGGACCCCATTTGTAATAAGTAATTTTTCAAAGTTATTCCTAAGCTGCAGTCGGAGAGGGTGCATACAACGCCAGAGGACGTGGTCTGGACTCTCAACCTCCTGCAGCGTACAATATCGATATGCAGTGTTTGAGGATAATTTAAATTTAAAAAGATAAGACTGAAAATCCCCATGACTGGTTAAAAATTGATTTAAATAAAAGTTATTATAAAGAAGGCCCTCATGCACAACCTTGATAAATGAGAATAAGGCACGTCCCTTTAGGGATTCGTTCCAGCATGTCTGCCATATGGCAGAACACTCGGTGTTCATAATTAACCCAGAGAGGCTACGAGGAAGGAGTCGAAAAAAAGTAATGTCATTAATAGAGCCAGCTAATTTGGCCTCCCGGTCAGCCTCCTCATTACCAAAGTCACCATTGTGGGCTTTAACCCCCGAAAGATGGCAATTGATGCCCCTGTGTTTAAGATCTTTAAGATTGACGTGGGTGTTCCGAGCATCTTTATGCAGATAGGAGCATCGAGCAATTGCGTGAAGTGAAGAACTGGAGTCAGAAACAAAGGCAATATTTAATCCCACCCAAAACACTTCGTGTAAAATAAGTTGCCAAGACTCACA
>JAFIDM010009631.1:69496523-69523638 GCA_023159025.1 Thereuonema tuberculata | reverse complement strand
AAAAAAAAAAAAAAAAAAAAAAAAAAGGGTTTAACATGTAGGGGAGACCGGGGCAAGTTGACTATGTTAACAGTTTATGATTTTTCATGACTTCGTTTTTTAAGATAAAATAATAACTTTTACATGAGGTATTAGAATAGCTTTTTGTGGTATAAAACTTAATTGGATATTATTTTTTTTTTTTAAATATGAAGGTTATTTTTTTAGTTTTTTATAAGTCTACTAAAATGTCATCTTGCCCCGATACTGGGGCAAGATGACTTTGGCCATGGGGCAAGATGACAACACTGACAAAGTATGAACAAATTTTTATTCTTTCAGCATAAAAGCTTGTAATTACAAATGAAATATGTCTTCCTATATTTGCCTTACTTGTAATGGAATGATAACAGTTTTAGTAGGGCCTTTAGATTCTTAATAAACTAATGAAACTAACAAAGTGTTTAGTTGCACGCTTAATAATAGTCACAAATAAAATAACCCCCTTCATAACTGGAACAATCCTCATGCCACCACGCTTGGCATTTGCAGCACTGAATCCATTCTTCTGTTGGGAGGGGGGGGGTCAAGATATACCTCTTCACAAGCAGGACACTTCACTGTACCATCCTTTGAAGTTGAGGCAACCTAGCAGTCATATTTCGTGGTTGAAACTACCGATGTCTGAAGTTTCTTAGACTTAAAGGAACTTAGCTTGAGTTTCTTTACTCCTTTTTTAGCTTCCCGAGCCTCTTGTCTTTGTGTTTTCAAACGTCCTTGTTCTGCCTTCTGCTGGTCCTTTTGTTCCAGCTTCTGTTTGACTGGTGTGCTTGTAAGAATACTTGAGCATAGTTTATTACTTTTTCTTTTTTTCGCACATGGTTTTTCTTTGGCAATGGTTTGAAATCAAAAACACTTCTGGGCTTATTCTGTGTAGCGGAAGCAGCATTTATCAAAGGTTCCGTTTCTTCAATTTGATCTGTCCCGTTTTAATCAGTAGATTCCTCAGGGGGTTTTGTAGGTTGCTTCTCTGCTACCAGTACTTGAAGAGTAGGATTTTCATTATCAGTTTCATCGGCAACAAGATCATGGTCAGTAGTTTTTGCGGCAGCAAAGTCATGTTCACTGAACACAAGGGGATTATGAGGCTCAATCCCACATTCTTTGAACCCTTTGACAGCATTTCCGACTGTGGCTGCTTTGAAGTAAGCAATGCTCAAAATCTCACCAATCTTTTTATCAGTAATAGGTTGTCCTGGATGAATAACCATAAAATTGTCACAAGCTTGGCTGTAGTAGGTTTTTAAGGTCCGAAAAATGACACATCAAAAACACCTGGGGCAAAATAACGAGAATAAAATAAGCATGGGGCAAGATGACGAGAGCTCGTCATCTTGCCCCCTTCATCTTGCCCCAAGTGGTGTTTTTAACAATATTTATTTTTAATGCTAAGACGAAAAGCGATAAAATAACAACAATGATAGTAATATACAGTATATAAACTAAGTTATTCATACATAGTAAAGAATAACCAAATATCTTATCTGTTATTGCATCAGGGCTTATTTTGACAGGCTTAAAAGTTACAGTACAGTTGCGAAAAACAACAAAACCTTCCAAAGTGACAGCAATATGGCGACAGCGGCTTCACTATGATAGATTTAAGTGACCGACAGATAGGAGCGCTAGTAGTATCCGTTCGGTGGTGCTACCTAGAAGCAAGGTCAAGAACTACGACGTTAGTCATCTTGCCCCACTCGTCATCTTGCCCCGGTCTCCCCTATTTAAAAAAAATGTTGATAGTCAGTTTAAGATTCAGATGGTAATTATTATTATTATTAGTAATATTATTATTATTATGTTTCAAATCTTGGGTTTCCCCAGCAAAAACAATATGGCGGGTCAAGGATAAATATTATTATTATTATTATTATTATTATTATTATTATTATTATTATTATTATTATATTCTCAATTTTATAAACAATGATTGATAGATGATTTTCGTAAAATTTTGGAATTTTGTAATCATTGATTTTTTTTAACTTAAATTATTCCTGCGGGATTTATACTTGTATTTTTTTTATGATGTTAATTTATTTAATTATAAAATTTTTGTATAACATAATTCAAGCACCTGTTGACAGGATCTCTTTGTGGGAGATCCTAACAGGACTTAACAATGTATCAATGAAAATAAATTATTATTATTATTATTATTATCTCTTTCTTATTTTCTTATTTTCTTTTCGTTTATGATAAAAATTATATTATTAATATTATATACAGTAAACTCCCGATTATCCGCGGAATTGGGTGGCGCGGCTACCACGGATAAGCGAATTCCGCGGATAATCCGAAATAGCACGAAAAAGAACGAAAATCAACACAAAAATGCTTTTAACATGTTTTGTCTACATTAAAATGGCAATACATACAGTTACAGTACATAGGCCTACATTATAAACAATTATTTTATTTTAAATTATTTATTTATAATTATAATCGGGAGTTTACTGTAGTTAAAACTTTTGAAAAGGTTTTATTATATAATCTAAAATAATAACTAATAGTATGTTACAAATAATTAAAATTATGACTAAACTATTAACTGCATTATTTTATTATGTATTTACTAGCCGGATACCGTCGCTTCGCTCCGGAACCCTTGCGTATATAGCATTAAAAAAAAAAAAAAACTTTATTTATTTAGCAAATTAATATTGAGATCGGAGAATATACGACTTTCCAGTCCGTTGTGCCCTTCTCCACTTAACTCAGGTGTATTGCGGGTTGGCGCCACACACCTGGGGTTGCCGATGCACTTCATCGTCCGTTTGCCAGATTATTCCCTATCCCGAATTTCGAAAAATCCAGCCTTATTCCTTGTCTACATCATAAAGGAAACCTCTGTGCAAAATGTCAGCTTTCTAGATCCAAGGGTTTGGGGTGAGCGTTGATGAGTCAGTAAGTGAGTGAGTCAGGACTTTTCTTTTTATATAAGTAGATTTTCATGAATTTTGTTTTGTTAACATCATTGATTAGTTCTTTATAGATTATATTTGAATGTGTTATTTTCTCATTTTCAACTGTTATCCGATTCGTTCTTTACATATTGTTCCTGGTGTTTTGATATCATGTTTATTTATGAAAATATGATCGATATTTGTTTTCGTATTTCCATGAATTGTACAGTTTCTTGTTGTTCCGTAAAGACGATTTTTGAAACCATTATTGCACATAAGTTTTACGTATTTCTATACTACATTGTTTTTATTCATTTTGAAAATATCTATATTTACGTCGCCAATCAGTATAGTTGGATAGTTGTTTAATATATTTTCATTTTTTATGAATAGATTCTCTATTTCAGTAACATTTTAGTAATTTGTAATTTAGCATTTTGCTTACAGAATGACAGACAGAATAACGTTTTATAATATACGTTTTTATAATATATAATAATAATAGCCGGGTACCGTCGCTTCGCTCCGGAACTCTTGCATATATAGCATTAAAAAAAAAAACTTTATTTATTTAGCAAATTAATGTTGCGATCGTCGGAGAATATATAACTTCCCAGCCCGTTGTGGCTTCTCCGAATAACTCGGATGTATTGCGGGTCGGCGTCACACACCGAAAATTCACATTTTTGCATGTATCTTGCAAACGCTGAAGCGTTTGTGAATAAGTGATATATCGTTCGATAGAACTTTCAAATACCAACATTTTCTCAATGTAATGTTCTCTTCCATCTTTTATACTTTTCGTTTAAATTGAGAAAAAGTCAAAATTTGACCCTTTAAAAGGTGCCATCTTGGAAACCAAAAACTTTTTTCGAAAGATTTTTGTAGCATTTTGTTTGTCTTAAAAAGATCTACATTTTATCCATTTACATGACCACTCTATCTCTTATAGTTTGGTTATACAAAATTGGAAAAACGTAAAGTCTTATGACAGACAAAATAACGCTTTTATAATATATAATAATAATAATTATATTATATTGTATAGTAAAATTACTTAACTCCAGAACCCGTTTGATAGGGATTTCTTATCCCTTGCGGGACTGAAATGTAATTTTAAATAATTAAGAAATAAAAAATATATATATATTATTATATAAACAAACTAATATTGTACCGCTTATTCTAGAATTGATTCTGTAAAGGATAATTTGAATATATGGGAATCACTATAACTAACTTATTTACATGGAATACTCAATTAAATATCTTACATAAAAACTAAACTCAACAATCTAAATATTTTTCACTATACAAAAAATATATTATTACTAAAAACAAAAATTATTATTTATTATTCGATTCAGTATTAAATTATGGAATAAATTTATAGGCAAGTACGAATGATGTTAATCTTGAAAGTTTAAAAATTCTACAAACTAAAGTATTATAACTAATTTTTTTCAAAGAAAATTTGGAATAATATTCAAACAATAAATTATATCTTACATAAATATGGAATTTATTTCCAAATTAAAAGTTCTTCTACAACATAATACTCCAAAATTATTATGAAATATGGAAAATAAAAAATAATAATATGCAAAAAATATAAATTCAGAACAGATAGTAATATAAAATTTTCATTTCCATAAATAAATAATAATTATGGTTTAAGAAATATAAATTACAATATAGAAAGTTTTCTAAATAACAAATATAAACATATTTGAAGATAATCAAAATACATTCTTTCAATTGTAAAACATAAATTAAAAAATGGATTATTGATAAATTAGGGAAAATTTATAATTAAAAGAAGAAGGGGTAAGAGAAAAAAAAAGAAGAAGAAATAATTTAAATTACCGATATATATATATATATATACTATATATAAATACTGTATATCTAAAACATAAGTGTATTTTTAAATATCTATATGCATTATAATTGACTAACACATTATAGCGTACCCGTAAGGTACGAATATTATAATTAATTAAAATTATTATATTAAAAGGTTGAGACCCAGTATTTTACTACAATTCAGGATAGCTATTTCACTCTCATTAGCGTTCATCAGCTGAGAATAGTCACCAGTAAAATAATAAGGTCTCAGTACCAGAGGTGATTGTAATGATAATTGGCAGAAAATGTGGAACCTCCAAGAATAAAATAAAAAATAAAAAAATACACATTAAAAATAAAATATAGAAAATTCATGTGCCACTTAAAATTCATGTGTTTTTTTTTGTTTAATTATTGGAGGTTCCACATTTCTGCCGATTAAAATTATTATTACGTATACGATTACATTACGATAAGGAGCAATCTAAAATATAATAATTATATTTTAAAATATAACAAAATTTTTATTAATTCATCCGAAAAAAAAAACCAAAATCCAGAATTTCTTCCTAATAATATAGATCATAATCATTTATGTTTACATAATAAATTTAAATAATGTACGAATTGTAATATCATTCAAAGAGTAAATAATATTAAATATTTAGGTATCATATCAAATGACACTTTACTTGGGATACCCAAATTAAAACATTACAACAAAAATTAAACGCAATTTCTTACATTTTTCATCATATAAGAAATATTATACCAATAAATTATAAAATAATAATTTACTTTTCCTTTTTTGATTATTACTTAAATTATACAAATTGTATCTAATCTAATACAAGTAATGGACAACTTAAAAGAATAAATATTTTACAAAAGAGAACCTTAAAATTAGTAATGTATACTAAAAATTCTTCAATATATAGCAAGGGAATTCTTAATGCATAATAAAATACTTTGGAACAAAAACTCTTTTACAATTTAATAATAAAGAATTATTATCAAGTAATTACATGAATAATTCAATTTCGAATAACACTTATAATCTTAAAGATATAAATAAATTGGAATATCCAAAATTTTTTAATAGTTATGGAGAATGCCACCCAAATAATTTATTACAGGATGTGATAAATAAAATAAATCTAAAAAATTTGCTAAAATTTTCTAAAATTTCAAAATTAAAAAAAAAAATATTAGAAATTGGTTAATAATAAATTTTAATCCGTTGGTTGACTAGAATTAAAATTCTAGATATTTTTTTTCTCACTGAGGATAATGATAATTTTTTGACTTTGTGATGTTTATATGAATATATGATTTATCATGTATTATTTAAATATTGTTTTTGTATTTTAATTCCTAACACCTGTTGATGGGATTTCTTTGTAATCCTAACAGGACTGTGCTTTTTTTAATAATATATTAAAATAAATAAAAAAAATAAAATAACATAAATAATTAAATAATTACAATAAAACGAAGCCAAGTTAAAATGGTATTCGGAACATTTGCATATACGGAACACGTGGATGGTTCTTAAGGTTTGCTATTATACTGTTTCTTAACCTCTAACTCCTCAAAGAAGAGAACATCCACCTTTGTTATTGAATTACGTGGAGTCGGGTTTTTCCCAGATAACAATAAGGTTAAGAGGTAGTCGGCAATTTGAGAATCAGCCCATCTTCATGAGTCATAATGAAATTGAACTCTTTCATTACTGGTGGTTATTTTTAACTGCATCTGATATCAAACAACATTTTTTGATTATTTCACCAATCCAAGAAAATAAAGAAATATTTTTCAACATTTTTTTTTTTAATTGAAGAATATCACTTGAAATTGCTTGAATAAAGAGTTACAGCAAATTAATCTGAAAGTTAAAAAAAATTCAGAAAGTTAAAGGATTTGTAAATATTTATGTAGAATTCACTGTAAGAGGAATGAAATGCGATAGCAGCAATAGAAAATAGCAAGGTATCTAACTAGTGGTATAGGCAAGGGGGGGGGGGGAGAGGTTGATCAACCCCTTTGATTCCAGTCTTAATTGATGACTTTTTTACAAAATTTTTAATTAATAATAATTAACAAAGAAAATAATAATTAACAAATTATTTTCTTAAGAAAAATTACGTATATTTGTAAAAAGTACTGATAAGTGAGCATTTTGCAGAATAAGTCCTTTCTCCATTCTTTCAGATCCTGGCTGCTCTACTGGGCTCATTAATGCAATAACAATGATCGTCATCAAACTATAACAATGTTTTGAGGGTTTTACCCTATTCCAGTGGCGTAGCGTGGCGGGGGCGATGGGCGACACTTTTTGGGGTCGGCAAAATTTCACAATAAATAATAATAAGATCTTGTAATCTCAACTAAAAATTTGAACCACATCTTTTCATATTTTTGTCGCACCTGTGATGGAACCGGGGAAATCCCCTTTACTTAAGTGAGTGTAGTCATCTCGCTCGCTCTAGCGACTGGCAACACCTTCTGCACTAAACGAAATTGACGAACAGGACTTCAAGCTCGAACGAATTCGACTACGGGTTTTCATAGCTGCCACAGGCGGCGAATTTGGCCTACGCCTCGGGCGGCTGAAACCCACGCTACGCCACTGCCCTAATCTTCTTAAAACAAGCTAACCTAATATAATTAAATAAATACTTGGATCTCAGTTAAATGATCTGAAAGTTCCAGAAGTGAGAAAGAGAAAAATAACTAACAAATATATTAGACAATAACTAAAATTAACGAACATTTCCAGGGATTTATTAACCTCAAGATTGGTTAATAAATCGGGGCCCTGCATACGTTAATAATGAGAGGAGATTCACTTAAGAAAAGGATGAGAAACAACCAAGCCAAGGTGGTTATGAATAGAAATCCCTTCAGCAGACCATAAAATTACGCCACTTACTATATTATTATTATCTTTCAAACAGGCGAGACTTTCTTTTTCATTTATCAAGTAAATGATATTATCAAAAACATTACTAGCACATTAAATTATTGTGAAATTATTACAGTAAGTACATTAATTGTTGTCAAGGAAAAAAACCAATTCACATCTTGAAAACATTATTGATAATTAGAATGAATAATTATAAATTACAAAATTTGTTCGAAAAATGCAACAAGAATAAAGTAAAAATGTAAGATAAACTATTTTTCCAAAAAAATAATAATTTTTTGACACAGTAAAGTATAAAACAAATTACGAATCAATAAATTATATTATTAAAAATTAAACATTTCAAAAAAAATGTTTTTGCAGATTTTTCAATCTAATATTTGGAATGTTTTATCGTAAGACAAAAGCATGACTACAAGTATTTCACTAATCACAATATCAGCAAACAACTTAACTTCAATGAAAAGCAAAATTTAACGTCCATAAAAATTTATAAATCAAGAAAAAAACCACAAATGGGCAGTAAATATGCTTTAACACACTAAGCCAACATCAACGGAAATCCTGAACAGCTGTTTCATCTTTATTAGGAATCATCAGCAGAATTTACCCTTGATGTTTGGCTCAGACTGCGCTATAGTTAAAGGGAAACCATTCTCGTTCCCGGGAATGGCCCCCGAGAACAAAAACAATCAAATAAAAAATAATCCTATAATAAATAATCCTTAGTGCTTTTCAGTGAAAGGACAAGGATTTCACAGCATTATTTTTTATTTGATTGTTTTTTGTTCTCTGCGGGCCATTCCTGGGAGCGAAACTGGTTTCCCCTTAACTTTCGCGCAACCTGAGCCAAACATCATGGGTATTTCTGCTGATGATTCCTAAAAAGGATGACACAGCTGTTCATTATTCCCGTTGATGTTGGCTCAGTGTGCGAAGGCATATTTACTGTCCATTTGTAATATTTTCTTAACTTACCTTCAACTTCTCATCTTCTGAAAATTAATTAAATACTTTCTTATGTTTTCTAAATCCAGTTACTTTTATTCACATCGAAGTGCACATAAATGACTGTGGATTACTAACTGGATTAATATACCTTGTTATAAATCTTTAAAAAGTATTTCCCTATTGCAATTTTTATCATCTTTCTGTGAAAAATTTCTTCGCAGGTTCCTCCCCCCCCCCCTTTAGAAAAAAAAAATTGCGAATTGAGGCCGTTCCCTATTCGTAAATATGAATACCAAGTTTTAAAAAAAAAACAGTCAGCAGTTCAAAAATTATTAGGGGTTAGGCACACATGTAACTTAGAAGTAGGGATTTTATAAATCCCTCTTCCGTAAGAATGGTTGAATAATACTCTCCTCAAGTTTTTATTCGTTTTTCTTCTTTGAAATATGATAGAGATTCAGTAGTGTTCTTGTTAATAAAAATTTAGAATACGAAAAGACTTGAATATCGTGGTTTAACTCTGGAACCATTTGATCGATTTCAGTGGGTTTTTTTTTTTTTTAATTATAACCTGTGACTAACTGAGGTAATGTTTTTACAAGTAGAAAATTACACTGATCAGTTCCTTGAACGAAGAAAAAAAACCAGTTGAGTGTGCACAGAAACAATCGTCGCTGTGCTTCAATTTGCAAGCAAAAATTACTTAAAAATTTGTAAACTAATAAAAATAAATTTCGAAACTAAAGCTAAGGGTTAGATATAAATGTAATGTAGATGGTTTCGAAGTGATCCTTTTCTGCTGGCAGTTTTCACATTCGCTCGTATTTTCCAAACTCTAAAGCCGAAAACGAATATTGGAAAAGGCTGTCCAATGCATCAAAGGAAATTCTACTCAAACGATTCAGTATAAGGATGCCATTAAGAATATTTCCAGCGTACAAATAAATACAACAGACTAAATGAATCAGATCTTGAGACAAATAATCGTCCACAAAATCAAGCCTCACTAGGCAACGGTGTTTCCTTTGTGGGATAAACGATCCAATTTAGGAGATCCACTTCTAACGAGGAAAACAAAACAAAGTCTTTTGGGAAGGTGAATCGAATGATCATCCAGTAGGTTCCAGTTCCTCCATAACTTCTTTTAAAATCAAGATCAAAGAGCACCTAGAGAGAGTGATCAAAAATGCCTTAGTAAGCTGGGCTCAATTGGATCTCAAACTATATCCAACCAAAAATAAAATCACTTCTGTTACAGAACTTGATAGAAATCGTTGACTATTTTATATCTAGAGTTCATGCCAAGGTAAGCAGAATAGAAGAAGGCTTTTAACAAATCCGTTTCATTTCTCGGTTTGTTTCCTTACTAGGGGATTTTCTCCTCCATAACTGAGGTAACTGTATATAATATTGATTGCAGGGTTATGTACAGTTAATGTTCTGTCATTGTGGAGGAAATCCTCTAAAGTCCATCCTAAAATTCAGTTTTTTCATTCCTTATTTTACAAAAATTTTGCTTTCTTTCATTATCTATATATATTTTAATTAACTGAATATTTTTCTTCCAATAACATTTCTACATTTATTGTCAATATTATTAATAGTATTTTATTGTGATTTAATTGCGGACCTGATAGGTAAGTTGTAATACGACTGACTGTGGGTTCCAGAAGCCGGATTCAATCCCCGGCAGATTGAATTTTTTGTAGCTTTCCCACGCTAAATTTCCCTCCAATTGTGGGGTTCATCAAATCCTCTGCAGAATGGATACCGGATTTATTTAGCGGAGGTTAAAGACGGGAGGGCGTCAGGGTGACCACCTGACCTCAACTTGATCCCGTTGGTCATGGAAAGTCAGAGCCTTATTTCCCGCGACCCTAAAGGCCACATAGATCTACAGTGGGATACCTTTAACTTAATCTTTCGTATATTTTGTGTAGCACAAAGCATCATGACTCGCGGTGCAGATGTTCCGACCTCTCTTGCCTATGCAGACCTGAATTAATTAAATTAAAATGTTCGGAATGCAGTCTATACAAACTATTATTTTGATCCTTTTAAGAGCATGTCACTTAAAATTTCTGAAAATATTTGTGGCAACATATTTTTAGGGATTTGTTTATAATCTTAATATACAAAAGGCAAAAACCCACTGATCTATTGACTCACTTACTCATCAACGCACAGCCAAAACCGCTGAACCTAGGAACTTGAAATTTTAGGGATGGGTTCCCCTTGTGATGTAGACACTCACAAAAAAGGAGTTTTGGAAATACCACCTCAAAAGGGTGTAAACGGGGGGGGGGGGACACTTTCTTGAAGGGTGTATATCTCGGAAACCGTTTCAGTTGAAAACACGCAATTTGACGAATGTTCTTTGTGAAAATCGAAAAGATTTTTATTCGAAGAATTTTCGATATTCTTGTCCTAGGGGGAAAAAAAGGGGGTGGGGGTGGGGTTAAACTTTCTTGAAGGGTACGCTTATCTCGGTAACGGCTTAAACTAGAAACACGAAACTCGGGAAAAACAAATAAAGAAATACATGTTTTTTTTTCGAAAAAAAAAAAAAAAAAATTCCCGAAGGGTAAACGGAAAGTGAAAACGGGGGTGGAAACTAATATCTCAGAAGCCGCTTAAGCTAGAAACATGAAACTCGGGAAAAACACTTCATTAAAAAATGAAGAAATACATGTTCAACTGTATTTCAAAACAAAAACAAAAACAAAAAATTCCTGAAGGGTAAACCGAAAGAGGAAACGGGGGTGGGAAACAACTATCTCAGAAGCTGCTTAAGCTGGAAACGTTAAGCTCAGGAAAATACTCTTTTTAAAAAATAAAGAAATACGTATATGCTCAACAGTTTTTCAAAACTAAAAAATTTTGGATGGGGGGGGGGGGCGGAAACTTTCTTGAAGGGTACACCTATGGGGTTCAACCGAAGGGTGAACAGAGGGGGTGGGTTTCTAAAATAAAGTAGGTGTCCTCCGATTCATCAACTCACAGCTGAAACTGCTAAACATAGAAAGTTTAAATTTTAAGGTTTTTCTTTGATTATTGTTTTTTTTTTTTTTTGACAATTTTTTCCCTAAGGATGTGGAGAAGGGCAGAAAAGGAACACTCCGATCTCGATTAACTTTGATACCTACGGATTTTAGGGTTACGAAGTAGGTGTAAAACATTCATTTGTAACTATCACGTGATTTTTTTACCTACTGGGAATGGTTCGAAGTGATCTCCCAATTATAATTTCTTCCTTTTCCACATCAGGACAACTCTTTTTTTTTTAATCCCCGCCAAGCACGGATATTTTGCTAATCGTAAATAAACTTACAGTAAACCAAAGAAAATCAATACGAAAAAGAAAATAACAACGTAAAAACAGAATTTTCCATTCACGCCTTGAGTTACAGTCAAAGGAAATCTGGGACAGCTGTTTCGTCCTTGTTGGACTCATCAATATTGACAGCTAACTCGAAGGCATGAAAGGCTATTGGGAACGCCTTCAAGTTGACCGTCAATATGGATAAAGCTGGCTGATGAATCCTAACAAGGATGATACAGCTGTCCCAGATTCCTGTTAACAGTAACTCAAGGAGTGAATGGAAAATTGAGCAATCTCATTATTATTTTCATAAACAAATGAATAAGCTAAAGTAAATTAAGTTATTTAGATAAATAAATACATGAAAAGGCAGGACTGGCTATCGAATACCTACAGTAACTTCTATTTTACGTGGAATTTCTTTGGAAGCCTTATTCTCAAATTAAAAATAATTTTGTCACCTCGTGCTTACTATAGGACTAAACTCATAATATTCTTTGGAAGCTTCTCTTCCATGCATTGTAATAAAGTATACATTTCTAAACATGCATTGTAATAAAGTATAAATTTCCTTTGAACTACAATATCTTTACATTTTTTTTACCTTAATTTTGTTTTGTTTATTTTGTAACAAAGCAAAACCAAAATAAACAAAACTGTTTCCTTGTGTTCTAATAATACGTCCTATCTTTTTCTTAAGTGTTCCTTTTGATATTCACATTTCCTTTTACAAATCCTGTTCAATCAGAATTCCTTCAATGATATCTTCCTGGAAGTATGAGAGCTTTACGTGCAAAACTGAGTAACAAGGATCCCATGAAAATGAATTTACCCCCACGCCGTTATTCTGCACGTTTCAGAATCAGCAGTTAAAACTGAATAACGCAATACTCTTTGAATTCTAGATAGTTTTTTATATCAGATTTTTGCAACTATACATACATACATACATACATACATACATACATACATACATACATACATACATACATACAGCTGTTGTCAACCTTCACTTTGGGTTAACGATTTTCACTAGAACGATTCTAATTTTGTACTATTTTTGGTTACAACGAAGGATATGTCTTCTCCTACGACAAATGTTGAGTTAGGTTTATTTAAGACAGGTACTAAGGGAAACGACACACATATGTAAAGCTTTTTAAAAAAATATATAATATATCAAAAATATTAAAAAAGGTATAATTACTATATTATGTATTTTTTTAAAAAGCGTTTCCCTTATAAGACAGATAATAAGGGAAACGACACACATTACCTGTCTTATTCGATGGCTCACACACTTCAACATCAGATTATTAGATTTATTTGTAAAGAAACGGTAGAATGCTATGGGAAGATTCTTTCCACATAAGCTTAAGTAAACCAGAAGCTTCTTATTGTTCCCTATAAACTAGTTGCAGTATTTTCAATAAATTCATAAGGTATCTTATGGCTAAAATAAAAAGTTAATTACAATGAAAAACAGTATCTTCTGATAAAAAATAAAATCATACTGTGAAAAAAATTCGATGATATGCCTAAAAATTATATTTTTCAAAACGATCATTGAACTGAATTAGTGAACTAATTAACATTAGTAACAATTTAAATAAGTAATACAATAGCCTAACTCATCTAATCAAAACAGTTTTGGTTATTATTTTTTTTTTTTCATTTTATTTTGAATTTACTTCCCACCATTTTTTTTCTTTTTCTTTCTTTTTTTCTCCGTAAAATTATGTATCATTTGTACAGTAACGTGATTTAATATATCCTAAATTAGTTTAATTCTTTGTAATTGTCTCTGTTCTTATAGGTAAGTGTTGTAATTCAAATGGCCGCTGGTCGAATCTCAATTTAATTTAATGCTTGGCAATGTGGTTGGTTACCGTTGTTCTTCGATGACTCTATGACCTGACATTAAGCCTCTCGTAAATCTTCGAACATTTGTCTGTATCAGGGAACTGTAAAGGGGAGCATTACAGCTCATTCAATGCAATGTGACTTACGCTTTGTTAGATTTGAAGTCTAGATTAAAAACATGAGTTACAGTTGATAAATTGTCATATAGACTGCCTGGAGAGAAAGGTTTTTTTTTTTTCCTAAAATCAAAATATTCATTACTAGTTATTTATTGAATAAAAAAATTAGGAGTAAATTCACAGAAGTCAAAGGGAATTCGTTATGTACGATATTCCTAAAGAGGAGGAGAGTAATATGCTTCTAGGTGAAAGAATGTTCGTGTAAAGTTTGTAGTCATTGTTCTGAACAGTTAATAAAGTATATACTCATGGGGAAACATCAGGGAAAGGTTAAAGTCATCCAAAGCTTTATCCATCTTTTTATAATCTTGTTTAGTCTCGATTCTTTAATACAAATAGCAATAGCAAAAATGAAATATACATTAATATTTTCGAGCTTTCAATGAAAATATGAGAATTGTAAACAGAAAACCTGCATAGCAACGAATGTAAGCGTTCAACAGAAGTATAAGAAATTAATTAAACAGAAATACTCTAACTATTACTAGAGAAACTTAATGACGTCAAATTTGTATCCTCGGTATCCTCTTACAAAAACTCGAAATATTACGACTCCTTAAGGAATTTGACGACAGTTTAAAATAATTATGGAGAAAAGTAAATCATATGGTTACTAATAAACTTTTCATTCGCGTGAAAATTTTCTAAACAATTCCCTGTTCAAGTGCAGAAAACCTTAACTTCGAAACCTGCACAAAAATATTTCTATTAAATGTAAAGAATCTGAATGTTTTAATTTTTGTGAATTCATACAAGCAATTTTTGGTAAAAAAAAAAGTATATTAGAATAATCATTACATAGTAAGTGAAATATTTAATTCTTAAATATAAGAAGCTGAAAATTGAAGAATTGAAAAACATAGGCCTATGGGTATTGCAGTTGCTGAACCCGTTTTCTGTTGTTACTTATTTTCAAGTTTTAGATTTCCAACTCAATTTATTCTGACGTCCTTGGCGACTTTAAATAATATATTGATATATTATGAAGAAGGGACTATTATTGGGAATCGTTCTTGGATTCCCGATAACATGTTGTAATTTCTTAATTAATTATATCATGTCATTTCTAAGTATGCTTAGTCCCTTCTTTCATATTCTATTATCACACTTCTGTCATGGAAGCTACTGATTATTCTTTTCAAAACGAAGCCAGAACGAATGATAAGATGCTTCATGTTTGACAGTGTCATTAACTAAAAATAAATCAGCTTGTAATAATCTTCAACTCAATTTTTATTTCTATTTTATTTTGATAATAAGGTAATATTTTTTTTTTTTTTTGTAAAATAGTTTTTTAGCCTGCTCTCCATTTCAGCTTAACAGTGACTAAAACATGTGTTCAATTTTATTCCATTTTCATTTCGTAGAGATTGTCAAAACGTGAAACTATCAAAAACAACTAAAGTAAACAAACTAAAAAGAAATAAAGTTCTTATGTAACTTATTTGTAAAATGGCGGATTCCTAGTAATTTTCTAATATTGAAAATAGTGGTAATGAAAAAAATATATTATGGAAATGACTGACAATTTTTTTTTTTATTTTAAAAATGAATTATAAGAGATAAATATAGATAGAAAAGACTGTAGTTGCTGGATGATATTTTTGTGCCAAAAGTTTCATTTTTAAATAAAAAATAAAAATTTTAAAATATATAATTTTATACATTTTATTCTAAGTTTAATTATTTATTGTCCAATTCATCACATTACATATTGTATGTTATGTATATTATACATATAACATTTATATATAAAAAATATATATTTAATATCTTATATATACTATATATACAGGCTACTTTTGCCTTATTTATTTATTTATTTTTTTATTTAAAAGCCTCAAAACTTTTCGAAACGCTTCAAGGAAGGCGATTTTCCAACGCTAATGTTAATGATGCATATCAAGTCTCTACTTATACTTATTAAAAGCATTTTATTACTAGCTTTTATTTTATTCAATAATTTTATCTTCTTTATTATTAAGTAAGTGGTTTGAAATTATTTTTTAACATAAAAAACTGCAGATGGCTCTGTTTGTTGCGTAATTATTATGGGTTTCCAATACTTTACGATAGTGGGGACAAGGATCAAAACTTCAGTGCATAAATACAAAAATAAAATTTTACAAAAACAAAACAAACTTGGAACTTACTTTTAAATTTACAAGGATTAAGAGAGATAATATTTAAATTCTACGGAAAGGAAATAAGTTTCAAATAGCCGTGAACTTTGATAACGTGGCAAAGTATAGGTCTTTCTTGTGCAATAATCGCCTAACGAACAGACTCCAGTGCGTCATAAAAATAGTTCCCCTTTGCGTTTATTCAAATTGCACTAACTGTTGTAATTCTAAATAATTTATATTATAAAAAAACAATATATTTGTTTTATTTTATTGTAAAAAAACAAATAAAACAAAGCCAAAACACACTGACCTGTAATTTGTTTCTGCTACCTTTATTTTTCAATATTAAATAGAAATTATAATTTTATAAATGATATCTTTATTTTTAAAACTGAAAAATGGACAATTTTTCTTTGATTACAAGCAGGATACTTTCATTGAAAAAAGTTTTTTTTTTTTTTTCCAGTTTTTTAAAATAACTATTATGTTTACAAGCATAATTAATATGAATTAATGCTTTTTAGAAATGTGTCTTAATAAAATTAATGAAAACTGATTAATGGCATTTTTAGTTAAAAAAAATAATCGTAACATGTAACCTAATTTATATTATAATAAAAGTAATGTTATAACTTAAGTAAAATGTTTGAAACTAATAACTAAAATTAAATTAAGTTGTTTTCGTTACGTTCGTCATTTGTTCAATTATAAAAATCTGAATTTATGTATTAAAGAGCGAAGGACAGGATTCTTATATTTCTAATTTAAAAATAATGAAATCCAGAAAGTATCACTCGATTTTTTACCCCAGGAAAGAGTCCAAAGATTTCAATGAGTCTAATCTTACTTAGAGGTAAATGAATTGTCAAATATCCTTGGATGGATTCGAGGACCTTCAAGGTCATAAAAAAGGACCAGCAGGTTCCGTGTTTATTGAGTAAGTCGACTGTGTCTCAAACTGTTAAGATAAGGTCGAATAAAAATATAGATTGTATAGTAGATACTCTAAACTGAAGCATATCCATATTTCAAGTCGATCGAGTCAGTAGTTGTCCAGGAAAAAATTCCCAAACTTCACTGTTTTCCGGTGGACAGTCGGCTATCGTTGCGCGGATGATCACCCTCCAGCGCTGCTTAGGTGAAATTTAGGTCAAGTTTCGTAATTTTTTGCTCGACACGTTCAATTACCGGTGTAAAAATAATGGGTCGCCCTTAGTTTTATGTTTTAGCACAAAACTTGTTTTTACTTGTATGATAATATTTACATAGTGTTACGTACGTGTGAGTGTCAATGGTAAATTATGAAGTGTAATGCAACTATAATGAGTCGCCCGGTGTTTTCTCGCTCTGGATAGTGGACTGAAGGAGTCTGATTCAATTCCAGGGCGGTGGTAGGGATTTTTTCACAGTTGTGTTTCCTCCAGATGGACCACAAGGTACACCCAGCTCTCTGTCAAATGGTTACCGGTTTCTTACTAGGGAGTTGAAAGAGGGCGGGGGTTGGAATGATCGTCCGACCTCAATTAGTCCCATCGCTGGGAGACTAGACCTCCTTAGGACCTGCATTGTTTGGTGCAATACTAACAAAAAAAAACCAACTGTGTGTATTTTCATCGTGGAAGAATAGCTATTACTATTTTCATTTATATAATACAATTGTTACAAACAGATAAATAATTTCATAAAAATTAGAAAAAAAATAATCATTCTCTCGTTTTTTGTCTTTTGCAAACAAAAAAAAGCAAAACAATTCTGCTATATTGGGGTCTTGATACAAGTATATACATTAAGTAAGAATAGTTAATTTACAGTCAATGAACAGAATTGTGACTCTATAAATCATCATTTAGATTTTAAAGGTCGTTTAGTTCACAATCAAGTTTGGTTTTGTAATAATTTTTAAACCTTTTTTTTTTTAATAAAAATGACATTTAATAAAAATAATTTTTTTTGCTCCAATAACAACTAAATGATGTCGATTACATCATAATATTAACTTTCTTTTAAAACTTGACGTATTTTCAGAAAGCTGTCCTGTTTTCGTAGAAATTGTCGATTTCCGGCTGCAAAAATGCTGTTGTTTTCAAGGTAGATACGTGATAAAAATTGTTAATTTGTAACGGATTTCAGAAATTGGCAAAAACAAACGTACTTGTGTTAAATACTTTTTGTGCTAAAAAGTTAATTTTGTGCTATAAAAATTTTCAAATTCTTACTGATACTTCTATAGCTCTAACTTGAATAAATAGTTAAATTTTTATGAATATTTTTATTTAATTTTTGAAGATATCACTGAATTTTTTTTGAAAATTTTATTAATAACTGCCTCCTCAAACAGAATCTTATCCTTAAATTCAGAGAAATAGAAATTCTGCATTTTTCAAATCAAAGCATTAAATATTAACAATAAAAACCGTTTTGTACTCACGCTAGTAATTTTATGTTTTATTTTTAACTTTTAATTTGCATTTTTTTTTTGTCTCCGCCGAGAAATTTTAAATATTAAGCATTAAATATTTATTAAATCTATCTCCCCGCTAAAGTAATTTAAATTGTTTAATTAATTGTTTATCGCAACTTTCTTATTTAATTGATTAGAATCTAGTTACCTGGTTTCCTCTGCTGTTTCTTGATAAATTCACTTTTTTAAGGTTTTTTTTTTTTTATTTTTTTGCCTTTCCTAAAACTTTTCGATCCATATGCCCATTAAATTACTCTTTTAAAGATAGTAAGAAAATAGTGAAAGAACTGTTGTGCAAAAATCAGGCAACCAGGATTCTAATCCCAATAGGTAAAAAAGAGGACAAGTTTTGGGGAAAGGCCTAAAATGGATGTTTGTCCAATCGATATTCCGTATTTCCCAGTAAGGCACAGAAAGATTTCCCAAATTAAATTTGGGAATCTTACAAAGGCACCAGGAAATGAACCCCAAGGGATAAAAAAAGGAGAAAACCTTAGGAAATTCACAAAGGTGACCTAAAATTTGATTTTGAATTTTTATTGGGCGTAAATCCAAGCGCATGGGTCTTTAGGTGTTACTGTCAATAAGGAAAGACCAGTCTATGACTGAGAATAAAATAAGCATCGCTGTAATGATGCAGTTCATTATAGAATAAAATATAAAAAGTGATATAGAATGAAGAGTAGAGACACAGTTGCTCAGCTGTAGTAGGGATGTATACAGTAGAGGTCTTTATTTCGGGGAGGACCATTTTAGGAAGCCGAAAATATTTTAAAATTGTATCTCCTCTAATATTGTTCTAAAGCCTTTGCTATCAGGACTGGCTTTTTTTTTGGTTGGATGAACAGAACAATCGTTAAAAAAAAAAAAAAAAAAAAAATCAGGGAAGAGTACAATAATGTGCAGGGGATTCCAGAAGAATATAGGGGATAATACCACACTGGATAATGAATTATTAATCGAGAATTTAGCCAAGAAGAGGCAATTTTCATCACTTTCCAAATATGGTAATCCTACTCCTAAGGAATAGCGGATATGTTATGCTGGGAAGAGGGTCAAGTATTTCCTCTCTTCAGCACAGATCTAAATCAAATTATTGTCTAAACCTATAAAGTTATTGTCAAATAAGATTTTAATAAGTTAATAGACGATTGCCCGTCGCTTCACTCCGAAAGCTTCGTATATGTAACGTGATTACAGTTAATGAATGGAAACAACATGATATTTATTCAAAACCACATGACATCAAGTAAACTACAAACAAAAAACAAACAAATATCTTCCTTCCCAGAAGAATACTACGAGTGAATATGAAGTTATAATCATCCACGGAAGAAGGGGGTTTGAGCCCGAAGCCCCCCCCCCCCCCCAAACAAAAAAAAAATATAGAAAAAAACGAGAAGAAAATCATTATTAAAGCACTGACATGTCTGTATCTTATTATTTTGGGAAGTGATCTTTGAAATTTGTTATTAAATAAGCCTTCATCTGAATGGACTTTTTTATAACACCCTTAGGACCTCCCCCCCCCAACCTTAATCCTGGGTACGTCACTGTTTGACTTGTTACATTCCTTAGATTTCTGGTAACTAATATTCATGAAAAATTTAATAACGTCATTTATGAGACAAGCAAAAGGATGAATTTTGGGAATTTCGTTACTGATTATCCCTTGTTCTATTTCAAAGCGTCCTATAGTGTGATGTTTCTATTATTTCCAACCGGGAAAAAAACAAAACAAAAAGAAGCAAAAGAAAAAAAACAACAACAAACAAACAAACAAACAAACAATGCCTTCAATGTGGATTAATGTCCTTTCTAATCCAAAATGAATATCATATCTATTTGCCTAATTTAGTAATATTTTCTTAGGTGATCAGCTTAGCACTTGTTCTGCGTTCAAATGCCGGATATGGTAAATGTTTTTCTCTGTCACTCATCTGTCTCTACGAAGTTAATGAATCTGCTTCCTGATGCAATAAGGGAAATTTCCTTGCATTTTATATCTCCTTTCGACTGTTTATGGTCACCTTTTATTTAAGACCTACTACTACTACTTCTATTTAACTACGTCAACAGTTCCAAGGACTCCTCAAACTCAACTTTGTAATATGCTTCTGTAATACTGTATTTTGAAAAAGTTTTGAAATTTTGTTTTCCTGACTCAGTAATTAACTTACAATAAAGTCGTCATTCGTCTTTACATTTTGAATGCTTAGCAATAATTTCTGGCAATGTATGATTATATACAATGAGACAAACAAATAATAACAATGATAATAAACATTGACTATTTCTCCGCAATCTATATATATAAAAATGAATGTATCTTTCTTTCTTTCTTTCTTTCTTTCTTTGTCTGTCCTTTATACACTCTTAGGCCCTTTGACCTATCTGGACCAAATTTTGCAGAATTACTCTTTAGGACACTGCGGAAAAGATAGGCTACCTTAGAACCCGGACCCACCCCCCAAAAGGAGTTGAAAAGGGGTAAAAACCCTGAAAAACCCAATATCCACCTGGTGGTGAAAATAAGAACTACACAAATATTGTGTAAAGTGAAAAATTCGCTCTCCTATGGGGGGCAGGGACACCACACTTGGGTGGGAGGAAGCCAACACAAAGGCTGAAGTGTCCCACCCCGACCGACACCGGGACCTTATATTTAGGGCCCCTTCTCGGGCCCCCAAGTCAATTGCAAATAAGGAAAAATTCGCTCTCCTATGGGGGGCAGGGACACCCCACTTGGGTGGGGGATGGCGACACATGGGCCTAAGTGTCCCACCCCCGACCGACACCGGGACCTTATATTTAGGGCCCCTTCTCGGGCCCCCCCCAAGTCAATTGCAAAAAAGGGAAAAATTCGCTCTCCTATTTGGGGCAGGGACACCACACTTGAGTGGGAGGAAGCCAACACAAAGGCTGAAGTGTCCCACCCCCGACCGACACCGGGACCTTATATTTAGGGCCCCTTCTCGGGCCCCCCAAGTCAATTACAAATAAGGAAAAATTCGCTTTCCTATGGGAGGCAGGGACACCATATTTGGGTTGGGGGATGCGACATAAGGGCCTAAGTGTCCCACCCCCGATCGACATTGGGACCTTATATTTAGGGCCCCTTCTCGGGGCCCTTAAGTCAATTGGAAAAAGAGAAAAATTCGCTCTCCTATGGGGGACAGGTCCACCACACTTGGGTGGGGATGGCGACACAAGGGCCTAACTGTCCCACCCCCGATCGACACTGGGACCTTACATTTACGGCCCCTTCTCACGAGCCCTTTCTGTCTTTGAGTGGCATTGCAACGCATGCCGGGTACAGCTAGTAACCAAATAAAAATAAAATGGGAACAAGTGCATTTAACCGAATTCCCCCTCGTTCTCTTTACCCAGCTCGAAACAGTGGCAATTTACTAACCCGTACGATTCTCAGTACGGATGTCTTTTATGTATTCCCTTAATATTGGCTCTTTCTTCAACCATTTATTTTGTAAGTCTCAGAAGATGAAATGATGATGGTTATTTCGTCTACTAAACTCTTTAAGACAACCCATCCTAAAAATCATTATTTAAAATTATTGTTACTAATTATTACAGATAGATATTTATTTATTTTTTAAAGTCTATGTAAATATTGTAAACTGAAAGAGGATTTTACAGCGTATTCCAATCTTCATCGGTGATCAACACTAAAGCTTTTCCTGTCGTTAATCAAGAAAGCTTTTGTCAATCTATTCGTCCTCTGATGACTTAATAACTATAATTAATGAACGTCTGCATGTTCTACTTTTAGCAAATAACAAGATATGGTTCTAATTTACCCACTGTTAAGACTGGAAAATAGAAGTTAAGAAGGTAATGAAAAAGGACTGTTGGGAGAATATCTACAAGAAAAAGACATGAGAAATCATAAAAAGAGAAACTGAGAAAAAAAGAAGGACAGGAAAGCAGATTCTACATTTTTCGGATATCGTGGTATGCGAGTTGAAAGCAAAGACTGCGGTGTTTTTTGACCTACAGCCCCTTTACCTATTGATCCATCATATATCAAAATCAATAGGATCTTCCTTATAAGAACTTATTAAAGTTTCTATTTTAACGGTTCTGTAGGTGGAATAACTTTTTGAGTTCATTTGATCACAGATAGAAGGATAACGAAAGGATGATCACGTGCACATCGAGGTAAAATTGCATATTAAAACTTTAACATTCTAACTCTGATTCATAGTAAGGAGTTCAACCGTTACACCAAACTAGAGTATCCTGTGATAGCCACTATACAGGTATAAAAATTTCTACCATATTGAATAAAAACAGTTCTAAATCCCTTGCCACTACTTCTTTACTCAATAATTACAATACTTAGGGATCTCTTGCCGACCTTCCTCAGACATAATCTACTATAAATCCGTTAAATTAAATTTGAATTTCAACTACAATACATAATATCTCACAATAGTAATGTCATTCAATACTTCTTAATTATTCTCAATACAATCTAATCTATATTACTAAAATCTTTTATTTCTCTGTCCGGCGCAATTTCCTGTGAGAATGGAAAATATAAATAATTTTTACATAATAATAATTTTTAAAACGACGGGAATCGAACCTGCAACCTTCTGATCCGAAGTCAGACGTCTTATACATTAGGCCACCGGGACTACAACTCACTCTATTTTGTTTTTTTGACTTATGTGTCCTTCCCATTCGCCCCATTAAATAATGAATGTATTCAACCTGTTTTTTGAATCTCAAGATTGTTTATTTATTTCCGATCCGTCTATTTATTTGTAATTCGAAAATAACAATTAAAACTATAATTGCAGAAACGTTGCAATATTTTAAGTATAATATTCTTACTTAACCAAATCTATGTGATATAGAAAAACAAGCGCGCGTACACGGGAGATGGCCTAGTACAATACAATACACATTATATTCCCAAATTGTTTAGAGTAATACGTTACAATATATACTTTTTAATTGTTGAAAATATGCCTTTATTAAGATTTTGAAGATGGAATATATTATTAGATTACCATTAGATGAGAACATAGTAAACGAACTTGTAGATATAAAAATCCTCCTTATCTTTCGTTAAACTAAATATGTGATTTAGTGTAAAAACAGTTCTACTTCGAAACTGTCAATATATTACAAAATCGCTAAAATTTACTTTTATATCAATTAAATTCCAAAACACTTGGTATGAAAGTGTAACTTGATTTTACTTTATTGAAATAAATATTTATTGTTATAAATTTAAAGTAAAAAAGCTTTAAAAATATTTGAAATCCTTATCATGGATTCATTGGATTAGGCTTGTTGTAAAATGAAGCAGGAAAATCTCGTTGTATTGGCGTGGCAAATGATTGAAACATTTCATCAATATTTTTAAATAATCTTTAACAATAATAGTCATGTGTTTAAGTTACGTTTGTCACGTCTTTCATTTTCTTCCGGTAGCAAATATTTAGACACTGAAGTCAGTTTCTTTTTGCCTTATTGGTATGATTCCCTTACATTTCCTTGACGTAATGTGTGGGAAATCCTACTGTCTATCTAAGGAAATATACTCAGGATGTTCCTCCAGCTGATGGATACAGTTAAAGTATATTTTAAGTAAAAACTACTATTTCTTCATATAAATAAATAAAATAAATAAATAAATAAATAAATAAAAGGATTTTATAGAGACTTCATCTTAATTAAACTTATCTTAATTCCTTTTATTTCAATATCTAATTAAAAAAAAAAAAAATCTATGAAACAAGAATGATTGCAAAACGACAGTTGTGTGCAGAGGTGCGGACAGAACATTGAACTTTTTGGGAATGCTTAATTATTAATTGTCGTGTGTTTGCTTGCATGCGAAAGGCCGAATATGTAAAATGTTCAAATATATTAAAAAAAACAAAAAAAAAAAAACAAAAAACAAAAGTTGTAGTTTGTCATTTTTTAGCTGAATAACTCGCATGCTACAAAATAATAATAATTTATTTTATTTTTTTTTTTTATTCACTTATCTACTTTAGTTACATAGTTCAGTCCCGTTAGGGAATAAAGAAAGTCCCTATCAACGGGTGCTGTGGGTTACATAATTACTTTATTTTTTTTTATTTTTTTCACAATTATTATCTATGTATATAACGTTTTCCATCAAAATGGTACACAGGAATTACTAGAATTTGTTACGTCAAATAATCTACAAACATGTTTTGATGTTTCTTTTTTTTTTTTTTATTTTTTTTTATTGTTATTCAATATTGTCCACAATCCAGCTTTTTACCTGTTTTTTAACAAGTGAAATTTTTTTATAATCTTTATCAATAATAATAATAATAATAATAATAAAATTACCTATATTAATTTAATTAAATATTTAGTTTAATCTCACAAAAGGGCAAGCTTTAATAGAAAATCTGATATGAAAGTAATCCTTGTATTGTATAAGCTTACTTTTCTCTTCAAAATAGAGAAAAACTGTAACGAATGAAGTCATTCAATGGTCGGGGAAAAACTGACATGAGTTATTCAATTCTTTGACGGAAGGATGTGCGATGTTCGAGGCATTTTTTTTATAAAACAAAATTTAAAAGTAGGAAATGAAAGACTTCCGATTTCATTTCTTTTATTTCCTTTCTATAAAACAGTTTTGTAACAATTAAAAAACATTTGTGGACCGAATTTTACGTGTAACAACATCGTTAATGATTAAAAAAGGAAAGGTTACCAACATAAGTTGAACCATTCCTCCCCTACAATTGATTGTATTCTGCTTCCCAGAGACGAAACATTTGTATCGCGAAGCCTGACTCAGGATTTTAAGATTACATACTATTTTCCATGACAAAAGATGCTAATTATAAGCATTTCTTCTAACCCATTTCAAAAAATACGCTACGTGACTCATTTTCTGATCGTATCTATATTCTAGTTGTGTCCTTTTAACAATAAATTGCTATTAAGTTATTATGAATTCTATGTAATGTTAGTTGTTCAATGAATTTTTTTATATTTATTATACAAATAAAAACTCAAAAATAAATAAATAAATAAATAAATAAATAAATAAATAAATAAATAAATAAATAAAAAGAATACTAGTGAAGTAATAAAATTAAAAAAAAAATATATCTAACAAAATTTTATTCTTACTACGACAACAACTATAAACTGAGTCATCAGAAGGCACGTGTCTTTAATACGTGGCCATTTAATTTCATTCCTCAATGACAAAAGATGGCAGAAAATTTAAAGCTTAATCCAAAATTTTACGTGGATTTTAGGCCAATTCATTGGTTACAAAGAGCACTAAGTCCAAGTGTCATTTTTTTTTAGATTTTTATATATGGATGTTACCCATACATTCATATGCATTTTTGTTTCTATGTTTAAAGTGATTGCTTTGCACTATATCATAATTTGTATTTTTTGAGACATGCAAAAAGCAGGAAACTACTAGTTAATAATTTAATACACTTTGGATGTAAACTAACGAACTTTTAACCCATTCTAACTCTATAATTGACTTACTAAGAAGAAAATTAAATAATGTACCGAAACTCAAGGTTAAAAACTATCAACGAAGAATATTGGGTTTAAAATGTTTTGAAGAAAAGAGGAAAATTGATGAAGTCAAAGATAATTTACAACTAAAATTTCGATTTCCAATAGCGCTTACATCTTAATTACATTATTTAGATGAAAATAAATTGATATTTAGTGTAACAACAAACGTAAATGAATTTATTTATTTATTTTTCATTAATTTTTTTTTAAATAATGTATTCATAATCTCTACAGGCCGTTCAGGCGCAGCTTTGTGGTCAAAATGATGGCCTGTCAAGAGGCTGATGTGTCTGAACTTGGTTCGAATCCCGAAACCGGAATGGATGTTTACTTTCTTTCATGTGTTTGTCTCTTTCTTCTTCTCTTTCTCTTTAGGTTCGAACAATGGTTCCCCGATGAAGGTAGTGGAAAATCACCTCAACAAATATGGCAAAAACCCACAAGTTACGGCGTTGGTGACTTGCCATTGGGCCTATCTTGCGACAGAATACACATACACACACACACAAATATCTATCTATCTATCTATCTATCTATCTATATATATATATATATATATATATATATATATATATATATATATATCGAACTCAAAACTGGCCCTTCGAGTTTCGCAGAGCAAAGATTTCAATCAATCTTTTGCAATTTACAACGGACAAGACAAACGCAATAGCTATCGATTTTGGTCGCTATCACAATAGCTCCCAAATGGGTCGCTAAAAAGGAACTACGATTTTTTTCGTATTTATTCAATAAATTTACAGTGGAATTTGAAAAAATTTGAATTTGAAATAAATTTAAATTTATTGAATAGCTAGAAAAATAGCGTACAGCGCTAGCGCTGAGAGTTGAAACTCCCAGAATGCAAAGCAGATTATAGATTGTCCTTTCCTGGCCGTTCGCTAAAATTCAAATAGAAGAG
>JAFIDM010009631.1:69464154-69475403 GCA_023159025.1 Thereuonema tuberculata | reverse complement strand
TTTAAATATTTCGTCCTGAATAATTATTAGTTAATAATTTTGAAATTAATAGAACTCGTTGTATAATAACAGAGTTTAGTATTTTAATTTTTTATTGTCAGAAAAAATTAATTTTATTGAAAATATTTTAAGTTACACCTCAGTAAAACACTTTTATTAAAGGAAATGAAGTTAATGAAAAGGCCTGTATTTTTCAATAATATTTTGGATTATTACGTTGCCTACGGCATCGACGATTGAAACGGGTGAATTTTCTGTTTGAATCGCCGTATTTTCAAACTATATTTAGTTTGAATCAGTTTGAAAATAAGTGTTTTACCTGGCTATAAGTGAGAGTTACTGCTTACAGAGCTATGACTAAACCAAGGGATAACTTGAATTTACTAAATAAATATGCAGTGACAAAGTAATAATTGTTGGATATTTCATTTACGCCATTCGAAAAGAGTACCAACTTTAGGATTTTTTTTCCAAGTCAGGAGCAAAACACCATCTTGATTTTTTTTTTATCAGTTACTACAGACCTTTTTTAGACTTGGGTTAAAATTTCAAATTTTTAAATGTTGTCCCACATGGCCATTTAATTTTTTTCCTAAATGCTTACATGCTTTCGATTACTACAAAACTATTAGTCCTAGACTAATCTCGGAATTTTTGGATTCAGCATAAAAAAATGCATGGGGAAAACAAATTTGGTTCTATTTGATTGATTAGGAGATGAGATATTCAAGAAAATATGTCAAAAAGAAAATACTGAAAAGTGACAATTAGAATAAAAAAGAGACTCAAAAAAAGAAAGAAGCAGTATTTCTATTAGATAGAATACTGAAAACACAATTATAACTCAGAAACCACTGAAAAGTATCATTTGGAATAAAAAAAGAGAGCCAAGAAAGAAAGAAGCACTATTTCTATTAGGTAGAATACTGAAAAATCACTATTTGTAACTCAAAACCCATCACTATTTCTAACTCAAAAACCACTGAAAAGTATCAACAGGAATAAAAAAAAGAGTCAAGAAAGAAAGATGCACTATTTCTATTAGGTAGAATACTGCTCAGAAGTTAGACGTCTTAGCCATTAGACTATGAGGCCTATATTTTAATCTCTATAAAAAATAAAAATAGATCATAGTTATATGATTTACACGCTCGTTCTAAAAGCAGTCATGGATTGAGAAAATATAGACATCAAAAATTAAATAATAAAAAAAAAAACTTTAAAAAAATTTTAGTTTTAGTTTCCTTGATGTAATTTGTGTGTGTATGTGTTTTTTTTAATAAATAAAAAGTTGTTTTCCGTTACATAAGCGAGGCTTCCGGAGCGAAGCGACGGGTAGCCGACTAGTAATAACCTAAAATTGAAGATCTCTCTCTACTTAATATTGCAATGAAGCCAACAACTGGTATTCCAGTTTTTTCCTTGACAATTGGAATGGAAGTGGGTCGATTAGAGTCGACGAAATGCCTGCAACATGTATTGATTGAAGATAAGCCAAGATTTTATAAAAGGAAAAACTATTAATTAAATAACTAAAAAATAAATTAAGTTAAAATAAATTAAATTTCAAACACTATTTTTAAGTTGTATAGTTTTCTACTAGGATCTAGGAAAACAAAAAAAAAAAAAAGACGATTCAGTATTAGGGACAGTGTGAAGGGATGATGTGAAGAGAGTAGTTTGCTGGTATAAATTACATAAGAATGTATGAGCTTCGTTTAGATAAGTGATATCTCACTTTTTCTATAATGAATTGATAGAACGTAGATGGACAAAAGGGATTTGGGTTGTATTTAATCAAATAATATGTGTCTAATTGTATTGGGGAAGTATTCCACTTTAGGCCTTTAAGTGAAGAATTATTCGGGAACTGAACCCTTAGCCGAATGCCTTTAACATAAAACTTGATTTTACTTTTCTAAATTTTATTTAGAAAAGTGATTTTGAAACTACTACATTGGTATTCGTTACAATGTTTTTTGAAACTAAGGATTCATTTCATTTTATTCTGTAACAGACAGAAATAAAAAGTAATTTGTGTGAATTTTGAGAAAATCATTTTTATAATGTGTTTAATTTAGTCTTTACTTTCTTATTCTAATTTCCTCACGAAATCAAGCGTAAATGAATTACGGCTTTGCTTAGTTTTATTAAAAGAAATGAAAACTATTGAAATATTATTGAACTATTTCTTTCCTCAACTGAAGCTTTAATCATTAATTTCTCCGTAAAGATTCTGTGCATAGTGAAAATTAATTAATTTTAAATTAATTAATTAATAAAGTGCGATGCATTAGTGAAGGAGCAAAATTTAGGATTCAAGTTAACATCATCAGTTCTATATTCCTTCAGAAATATGGCCATCTCATTTTATCAACATTTTCACCGGAAATTTGCTTACGTGCATGTTGATACCAATGATGTTTGTCAATTCCCTGAATTCTCTAAAACTTTACTGGAAAAGGAGCGATGCTGACCACGTACAAGGAAAATAAAATAATTATTTGTAAATTGACGAATTCTACTTAATTTTTTTTTACTCCTAATTTTTAACTGAAAACGGTTACTTTTATGATTTCAGGGCGGTACAATCACGTCGATTGATTAGAATTTGAGGAGGCCTTTTATTTTATCACCAATAAACTATTAAATTTATATATTACTATAAAAGAATTATTTGATTTTTTTTTTCAAGCAGACGAAGTTAAAATTATTACAATTCATGTATTATTATTCAACTTAGACATTATTATTCTGCAATTGGAGAAGTGCTGTACAAAAGAAATAATACGTCCATAGTTTTATTTATAATGCTTTTTATGAAAAAAATGTTAATAGCAAATTGTTGAAGGTACGTCATGATTACTTTTACATTTTTATTCAATAATTTTGCTGGATAATTGTTTACATTCAATCTAAAGGATGGGATGAAATGTTAAATCAGTTTTCAGCAATATCTCTGACAATGTAGTCTAGCGATCTGACTATATATTTCTTCTGTGAAGTACAGCGAAGAGTTCAAATAAAAGCATGGAGTAATGTTCGTCAACATAATATAAGAAAAAAAATTATTATTAATAATATTATCTTGTGTCTCAGTTTTGCACACGAAGACATTTAACGAGCAAATTTTCTTATTAGAGGACGTCTCTTGTTAGCCATGTTGTAATGGATACTATTTTTCTTTGCTGACAAGTTAATAAGTACTGCGTTACAAGTTTTCAGAATAGGGAGTTTCGTATTGTATACTGGATGTGAGTTGGTAAAATGCTAATCTTTCATGATTTGTAAAAGTGGTTTAACAGTAGCTCGTTTTAAAGAGATTAATTGTTTAATTATTATTTGTTTTGGTTCCAGATTCTTTAATTTGATTTAATTTCATTTTAGCGACTCCGTACACAAAATGTGAAGGTTTAAGAAGGTTCTGTCTGTCGCTACTTCTACAGCCCAAAGTGTAAGCCGTACAGAGATGAGTGATACCTTATTGGAAAATTATGACTTACACAGATGGGGAAAATAGGAATTCCGGTCTGTGGTTATTTCTTGTCAAAGGAAGCGGCCAAAATGCAACACCATCTGTACAGCCCAAAATATAATCGGGTAGATGTGAGTGTTACTTCATTGGCTCTCTATATGCGTGATGGTTGGCTCTGTATTCTCTTTTCCTTGAGGGCTACTTCCGCCTCCCCTTTTAAAACAGAGGAAGATTAAATCTTATGTATTTCCAACTTGCATGAAAACATTTATGATATATTTCTCAATAAGAGGTATATCTGGGTGGTTTTGCTACTATTATTTTGTTGGTGTTAATTGGGTTGTTAAAATATATCTTGAGATTTCGTTTTCAATAATTTGTTGTGAATTTATAAAAGAAAAAGAGTCAATGACGGAAAAAAAGAACTTCAACGTGATTTATTAGTATTCTCTGCTGAAGTCCAAAATTAGTTTAATTCCATACTGTTAAAGAAATTCATAACTGGTAGGCAAATCTGTCCAACTTTCATTCTCCTGTTTTGTAACTACATCATTTTGTTTAAAGAAAATGTTAAAAATGAATAACATGAAGTATTTATTTATAATTATTTATAAATAAAATGAATTTATATTTATAATTATTTATAATTATTTATGTATATAAATAATGTATATTTATATACATTATTTTTGTATAATATAAATAAAGAAAAATAATGGAATTTCTAAGGTAATTAGAAAATTATTCTATTCTAAGTTATGTGATCTCTGAGAAGAAACTTTCAGGAAGTATTGAAAAAAGATGTTTTCAAATTAATAAACTTAGGAATTGCAGTTAAAAATCAAACACACCGTTTACTGTTTTTATAGAATGTGTAATAAATTAACAGTAGTTTCTACTGAAGAAAACAACGTGAATTCCAACTATTCAAATGTAATAAATAAATCTGATAAAAGAATTCGTCATAAATCTAAGTGTTTTCTGTACATAGGATTCGAAATAAATAACTTTAAACAAAAGGAAAGGAAAATTTACCTTTTGAGTTAAGACAAATGACTAATAGAAATGAAGGAAAAAAACCACAGGAAAATTCTACTAGAATCGCAAAGGAAAGAACTTCAGGTCTTAACACTGTCCCTTTTGCCAGACATCTCATATTCGCCATGTAGCTATAATTCGTGTTTTTCATATCAAAACAAATTCGATAAATGTGAATTGATATAAATACATTCAAAAATGCTAATAATTTTTGAAAATGCGAATAATTTCCGAAAATATTAACAAAATCTAGTAAAATTGCAGTTTTTCTGAATTGTGGAAAGTTTCATTATCTCTTTAATAATTTCTATGAAAAGCTTTCTCTTGAAGTAATGCTATTCTTAGAGGAGTAGGAGCCTTACTTATATGTGCCATCAGACTAATTAAGAAGGATTCATTCTTAATTCACCCTACCCACACAACGAAGTTCTCAATATCTTGAAAAAATAATAAGAAAGAATGGATGAAAGGATCAAGATTGCAAAAAAATCCTACTCAATTTGAGAGCTTTTTTCAACTCATTAAAAAATGTCGCTCTCGGAAAACTCCAACTAAAAATACAGGCCAAAAGAAAAACAAGTCCTGTTGTGGTAGTGTTTGGACAAAAGCAGGTTGTGAAGAAAATTATTCTTGTACAATAACAACGTTATTATTTCATTGTATGTTTTCATATTGATATATCGCGCCATAGGATTATTATCGTGATTTTTTCTTTTTCAGCGCCAAGCCCCTATTTCCAGTTGACCTTGAGAAAACGCTGTATGACGTCAAAATTTCTAAGCTTCCGCAAATGAAGTTCGGACGACACGTGCCTTGTCCGTTTCAATTATTATTATTATTAATATTATTAGGATGATAAGTTGATTTTGTAAAATTTGTAAAATTTATTTAAATGTAATTTTTATTATAATTATTATGTATTATAATAAAATAACAGCACCTAACGGGACTGAATTGTATAAATTTAATAAATGAATAAATAAAATAAAATAAAATAAAATTATTATTATTATTATTATTAAATATTATTTATTATTTAATATCATTTAACATTATTTATTTATTATAATTTTTACTTTTAAAAAACAAAAAATCCGTAGGTTTTGATAATCTCAAAATCAGAGAAATCAAGGATAATAAAGAAATTTTTCCACATATAAATAAGTATGTGCTATTAATGAAAATTATAGATATTAAAAAATATCCTGACAATTTAAACATTTGAAAAATTGTTCCTGTCTACAAAGGAAGTGATATATTAAATTATAAAAACTATAGACTAATTTCAATTCAGCCGATGATAACTAAAATTATCGAAAACTATATTAACCTAAAAATTAATAATATCTAAATAAATTTAAATTCAGAACAATATGCATACCAGAAAAACAAAGGTACGAGTTACTTATTTGAAAACTTCTCAAATAACATAAATAACAACCTAAATAATAATAAATTAATTCTTCTTATATTTATTGACATAAGCAAAGCATTCGATAGCATGACACGAAAATATTATTAAAAAAACTGTACAATGTTGGAATCAGAGGATCACTATACGAAATTATTAAAGACTACTTTAAGAATAGAAAAATCTTTGTTTCAATTGGCAATATTCACAGTGACATGAAAACTATCCAAAATGGAGTCCCTCAAGGTTCACAACTAGACCCTTTGTTTTTCTTACTTTTTATCAATGACATATTTCACGTAATAAAATCATGTTACATACATATTTATATATTATAGATGATATAACGGTCTATTCGAATGGGAACAGTAGGCCTACTACAGAAATAAAAGATAAATTACAAAAAGATTTAATTAGAATACAAAATTGGATGCATGACAACAGACTTCAGATAAATGAAGACAAAACAAAATTAATGCTAATATGTCCAAAAAAAAAAGACTAATAACAGATAAGCCAAATATCCTTATTCACCATCATAACTGTCTTCATAATTCACCAGATAAATGTAAAAGCTGTTCAGAACTAAAGTACACAAAAACAATTAAACATCTGGATTTAATAATAAGTGAAAAATTTGGGCCAACACCAATGACAGTTGTTTAAAACCTATAATTAATCTGCAGAATAAAATTTTAAAGATAATTTTCTTCAAGCAAAATGTAAACGATGAAAGTATAATATTAAAGAAAAAGATTCAATATAGTATACTAAATCCTAAACAAAAATTCATACACAACATACTAATTAAAAACTATAAAAACTTATAAAAACTTTTAAAATCTTTGAGCACAAGAAAGAAGAAAAACAAAAATCCTCATATAATCTAAGAAACAATAAAAATATCCGTCTTCCCTATCCTCTTATATACAATGACTATGGAAAGAGGCATTTTAACTATATAATTGAAAATTTATTCAACAATAAAGATGAATAAGAAATATATATAAAAAATGGCAGCAGATCCAATGTGAAGAAACTATTAAAAAAGTGGCTGATAAAATGTAATTAAAATGAATTTCTGATGTTCAATTGTTTTCATTGTTATTGTAAATCCTGTATATAATATCTGATTTAATTATTTTGTTGACTGTCCAATGTCCTTAATATATATTGTTACTAATTCTTACTGTACTCGACAAAAAAAAGCTAAACATAGGCAACTTTAAGATACATATGCACAAATATATAGAATTAAATCAGAAAATTATTTTAACTTTTAAATTATGTTACTGCCTAATATAAAATTTTAGAAATTATCACTTAGCGGTCTACTTGACAAAAAATCACTTGAAAAACTGTACAGTAATGTAAGTCTTTTAATGTTTTTTAACACTATTCAAAATTAATTAAACAATTATAGTATACCTATATTCAGAACCTGTTGATAGGAATTTGTCAATCCTAACGGGACTGTAACTTTTGTATTTAGAAATCATAATAATAAAAAAAAATATTACACTAATTACCGTATTTTACGGACTATAAGAAGCACTTTTTTCTTCGAAAAATTGCCTTCAAGATTCAGATGCGTCTTATACTCGAAATTAATATAAATATGGTAAAAATGTTATTTTTTGAAAAAAATGCTTAAAAATTAAGGTGCGTCTTATAGTCCGTAAAATACGGTATTCAAAAAATTAAACTTAAAATTTTTGTATCATATCTATATACATGACGTTGTATACTAAAAAAAAACAAAAAAAAAACAATTTTAGTGTCGAATATATTAAATTTTACATGTAAAATAATGCAACTGACTCCCAAAAATGGAGGAAATTTATTTATTAAGATCTTACTTTGAGCATTTACTTGTTAGTTAAATATTGATTATATGAATGTACTTAGGCCCATATCTTGGTGTTGTAATAAATATTCATAATTTTACATCTAGAACCCGTTTCATAGGATCTACATCCTAACGATACTGAATTTGTATTTTCTGAATACAGTGAAACTTGGATAATTCGAAGCTGAAGGGACCAGAGAAAAAGTTCGAATTATCCAAAAATTCGAATTACATATATTCTCTCAAACAGAAGAGATAAATAAAAAAGATTAAATCCACGATCAAAGATTTAACACATAAACTTTATCTAAGAATACTGCTACATTTTTTTTCATTAAATCAAACATTTTTTACTAGCTTAATTATTCATCCCTTTTAAGAAAAAGGTAGATATTTTTAACTGCTTCATTGAATGCAATCTTTGTGTCCTAGCATATGATTCTAACCTCTGGGTTGCCAGGTCCTCTCGTTCTTTTTCTATTTTTTCCATTGCCATTTTTGCTACTCAAGATTTTATCCTTTGTTCCTCAAATATGTCGATAACGTGTTGGATGAAATTCCAAATTTCTTGGCGATTTCCGATTTCTTTTTAAGGCCTTTTTCCACTTCCTTAATCACCGCTACCTTTTCAGCTAACGTTAATGACTTATAAGGAGCTTTAGCTTTTGACAATGGCATAGTAAGAGCATAGAAACAATACTTAAAGCACAAGCACAAAAACTGAAAATGTATATAATCGCATTAAATCATTCACAGGAAGCGCACGTGACTTTAAGACCGAAGAGGTGTGGGAGGGGGGATGGTAACAACAGAGGGTGGACAGAAAAATCCTCGTAAATCCCCACATAGTGATATTCCAACCTCGCTTTTGTTTTCCTTAGAAAGACCGTTCAAATAAATAATATATCTTAGCTGAGAAAAGTCTCAGGAACAATTTTTACCGTAATATTTTAAGGACAATCGTACGAAAAAATCGAATTATCCACGATTTTTTAACATAATTTTAATGCAGAATTCTAGGGACCGAGCAAAAAATTCGAATTATCCAAGTTTCACTGTATATACTGTATATACGATACTGAATTTGTATTTTCTAAATACAGTGAAACTTGGATAATTCGAAGCTGAAGGGATCAGAGAAAAAGTTCGAAATATCCAAAAATTCGAATTACATATATTCTCTCAAACAGAAGAGATAAATAAAAAAGATTAAATATAAATGGATGGCCTTCTCACTTCACGTGTTGCACCAGTCCTGTTAATTACAGGATTGACTTACTTTGGTTGAAATTTGGAAGATTCAGTCATATTTCAGTCATATATATAAATTTATTTTCACAGTTATAATGTGAATTACACCTTTAATTTTGATAAGCAGTTTAGTTTATGCATACGAATACAAAAATGTAAATGTTTTCTCTAGTTTTTTTAATGCTTCATTGTTTGTTCACCTGGAGAAAGGTGGGAGATGTTTAATGTTTGCTGAAGGAGTTACACAAACTTAATAGCAATCTCATTATTCACGAACAGCGAAAGTAGCCTAATGATCTTGACCTTAACATAAAAACGAACACTAGGAAAAATGGAAATGACATACTTGCACAGCTGAGTGCTTCAAAGTCTGCCCTAACACATGAACTCAAGTCACACCACAAAGTCACAAATGACGGTGTTTTTCCAGAAAAAGAGCTGCTTTAAATCAAAAGTAAACACTATAGATGAATTGTGTGATTGACAATGATTCGTAATTCTAAGAAAAGCATGTTTCCTTCCTCATTGCTTCTCTTTCACCTGTGATTAAGAATTGGTTCTTTAAGATGTCATTTTTGGAAGTGTTGCGACTCATTTTTTCTTTTCTCTTTTAATTTTTATTTAAATTCGAATCATAAATAATGTACAGTAATAAAATTAAGTTTATTTTTGATTGATATAAAAAAGATTATAAAATACTTATTGGTCAATAAAAACAGGCTTAAAAAATGTGAAATAAATATTCGTTATTTATAATTTAAGGAATTTGATATCTTATCTTATCGATAAGGTTGCTGCTATGTTTTATTTGGAAAAATTTCATATTTTGTAATTAATCGAGATTTTTTCCTAGGAAATATTGACAATCGGTAAAGTTTTTAAGAATCATTTAATTTAAAATTATTAATACTATTTTATAAAGATTTATTTGTTTTGTATACGTAAGAATATTCTAAGAATATGCCAAAAGAATACTAGGGAAGTAATAGTATTAGTTTCACACGCATTCTTTCCATTAACAGGAAACATTTAACAGGATATGGTTAGTTTGAGAAATACTACATCCTAATAGGACTTTCTTTGGATTCCTAGATTTAATTGCTTTCGTTTGAAACTTTATTATTGTAATAATTTTAACCCCAAATTAAAATATAATTTAACTAATTTTTTTTGTAATTTTAATGTTTGCCAGTCTTATTAGAAATTTAGACCTTTATTATAGGTGCTCATACATTTTGTATTTAGTTAATTAAAAAGAAGAAGAAAAGATAAATAAAGTTAAGAACTTATTAATATTTCTTTGTCAATTACGTAAATTATTATTTGTTTTTTTTAATATAACTGAAATTTTTACAATTTTTTATTTAATAATTTTCCCTATTAAGTTGACTAAATAGTTTATACTTAAGATAATTATCTAGTCTTTGACCATAATTATCATTTAATTTAAATATAGTGAAAAGACTTAGCCAATTTTTTTCTAGTTATTACATTTTTATTATAATTCTCTTTTGCTCTTTTTACATCATAAATATTTTTCAGTATAGTTTTATAAATAAATTTTTCTTTTACAGTTAAGATTTTTATATTTTTTCTGATTTTTTCCTTGTTCTTGATTTTTTTTTACATTAATATGATATTTTCAGAATTAATTTGTTTATGTTTTTGATTTTCTGTTTATTTAAAAAATTACAAAACCGTACTTTAGAACAGAAACAACTAATGATTTAAATATTATTAATTTTTGGTTAAATGGAAATAAATGTTTAATTTTATAAAAGAAATAAATATCTTTATGTAATTTCTTAACCACAAAATTACATAAATATTCCCAAGTTAATTATCAACGAATATATCCAAATATTTTTGTAGATAAACAAAATCTATTTTGCTACATGTACAAATGTTTTTATTTATATTATTTTGTTTTAAATTAATACAATTGTTTTTATATAGTATGCAATATAGATCATTATTTATTACTTTATTTTTATTCTTGATTAATATAACTTTTGTCTTTTTGCAATTTATAATCATATTCTTCTTCTTCTTCGAATTTGGCCGACCCTATGGACCACGTGAAATAACTCATGATTATTTTTCTATTTTCTTTCTTCTCTTCCAGTATTCTTTCATTCTTTCACTATGTTGTTTCCTTCTTTCTTCCGTCCATTTTGATCCCGTCTTCTTCTTTGCCTTTTCTTGAAAACCCTTGAATCCCCTGA
>JAFIDM010009631.1:69446808-69464054 GCA_023159025.1 Thereuonema tuberculata | reverse complement strand
AAGTCCACGAATGTCACATGAATGTCCTTGGATCTCAGTCTCCTGTATCTTATTATGAGTTTCAAATTTAATATCTGTTCTGCACATGATCTTCCCTTCCTGAATCCTCCCTGGTAGTCACCTAATTGTGGATCCAGTTGGGCCTCCAATCTGTTTTGTAAAGCTTTGGAATATAATCATATTATTATTTATATCTTACTTTGTTAAGTTATTTAAATCATTATGAAGAAAATTATATGCGTTTATTTGATTTTTTTCGCTATTAAGTAACAATACGTCAGCACAATACTTCACGCAATTATTTATAGAATTCATATATAGGATAAAGAGCAAGGGTTCTAAGTTAGATCCTTGAGGGATACCAGAATTAATATTATATAGTTTACTAAATGAGTTGATAACTTTTATGCGAAATTTCTTAAAATAAATAAATAAATAAATAAAGAATCAGCTGTAAAAATATATATGAGGTAATTTTTTTTTAATATTATTTTCTGTATTTAAATTAATTAGAAATTACTCAAACAATGCATTAGTAGAAATAACAGTAATAAAGAATTTCTATTAGGACTTCAATTTCATGTTTTTAGGGATTTGTCAAAAAAAAATGTCTGTATTGATATTATTCAGTTATGTATGTAAATGTTTAACCGGCATACGACCTTTTGTCTTACGACGAAGCCTTCACGTGCTTACTTTCAAGTTGCATGGATGGCGGTCGTAGTAGTAAGCATAAGCCAGGCAACGGTCACAAGGCTTGGTCACTAGCGCAATCGACTACGCTGCCAGCGGTGTGAATAGTCAGGGCCGCGCCGAGCGTGGGTGCCAGGGGTGCACGGCACCCGGGCGGCGCGTCTTGGGGGGCAGCGGGCGGCAAATAATTTAGTGTAGAAATACTAATGGAAAGGAAATATATGCAAAATATGTAATTATATACATATATATTTATTTATTTTGTAATGAAAAATATTAAATTTAGGCTAAAATAAATTTAGCTTATTAGGGGCGTCAACTTTTGCCTGGCATCCCGGCGCTAACATACCTTGGCGCGACCCTGTGAATAGTGATCTTAAAAATAACCAATTTGTAATTCTTTACGGATATAACAAACAGCTACAATAATGAAATATATATATATATATATATATATTGTTTATTGCTTAGTTTCTCTTTACTGCGCAAACATATCACACTGTATAACAGTCGCTACCAAGGTAGGACTCGTTTCATCTCCAATCCAAACTTATAGGTTGTTATCTTTGCTTTGGCGCTTATGTGCTGTAGTGAACAGCACACTACTGCTGTATATTGCTGTATATCTAAGTTTGTATATTGAGTATTTCTAATATATATGATTAGAATGACGTTCATTCCTTTCAAGCAAAATTCACTGGTGGAAAACTTCAATGACGTCATTATGACATTACTTGTTTAATGTAGATCTAAAAATTACAATAAATTTTAAATAAAGAAAATTATAGTATTTAAGATTACATTGAATTGTTCTTTTAACAACAGACACTGACTTTTGATATGAAACAATACATTCCCTGACAGAACTCTTATTTTAATTGCAAATTTAATTGTTGTTCAGATAATTTTAAAAGTATACTTATTTATTTAGAAGTTCTAAATAGTAGTTCTATAAAGTACAGATAAAATAGACATTTTATGTGGGTTAGTACCATATTGTACGTTTCTGACGAACAAGCAGGAAGGTTCAGATACGCCAGGAAGTAAAAATTAATCAATGGTCTACTAATTGTTCAGGAAGGCCATCCGGTCATAGAAATTGTTCTCAGTGAAGCTGAAAAATCTCACTCGGAACTGAAACCACTGGGAAAAACCAGTCATAAAAAATTACAGAAGATTTACAACCTAAACAAAACCCAAAAAGCATTTAGTATTTTGGGATCAAATTAGTTAGACAATGACTCGACAGTCTTGTTAATATTAGGACCAGTATAATTAACAGCAACATTAATTTTATTATTATTATAAGGATTATTACACGGTCATTCGATGCGCACTAGTTAAAACGTGGCTGAGTGCTGGGCGCCAGGCATTTGTGAAAATTGGCATTAAATTCCTGAAGTACATGACATTTATAATCCAACTGGTTCCATCCCACTGGTTCAGATCACCACATTAACAAACATAAGAAAGCGGCAAATAAAATTAATATAAACAGTGAATTTCATTTAATTTAAATAATTAGAAAAATACAATAATAATATAAAAACAAAATTAAGAAAGACAATGACAAAGATTTTTGAAATATTGGTGGATAATCGATAATCAGCAGTTTTTAGTACTCGGCATTTCACTATCATAGATCTAGATAAGTGGTGCCTGGATAGAGTTGTATATGGCCTTTGATGTACTTCAGCATTTAAATGTTTCCGATTGCAATTATTAATTTTTAGAAAAAAAGTTATACGGTGAAAAATATATATATATTTTTTAAAATCTAAATCTTTTGAAATATATTTTGAAATATCTAAGTAATCTCAATTAGAAAAATATCTCAAATTGCTTCAAGGGTCCCTAATTTATGTAGCTGTTCACAATAAATTCTAAAAAATTATCTTGATTTCTGTGAAAAACACTGCATTATGACTTTCGAATACTATTTGTTGTTGCCAATTTACAATGCCATTGTCTGAACGAAATAATTCAATTACTCAGCCTGAAATAGAGATTTTCAGAATCACTAAATTTTAATTTTATGAAAATGTCAAATAAGTTGGGTTATGAGTTTTATTAATTTTTTTTTCCGAGAACAATCATTTGCTTTTTGCTTCATGATGTAACTTAAACTGATATATTTTTTTTATCGTTTACCTTACTATAATATAAGCCCAGTCTTAAAAAAACATGTTTTATTTAGATTCAAATTCCACTTTCAAATTCAAAGTCGACCAGATTCATTATTATTACTAGGTTTACGCTGAATGCTCAGCCTTTCCGTCGTGTATTGGGGGACGTGTGAGTAAACATCGATGGACGGTAGGGGATTCAGGGATTGTGAAGACTAAAATAACCATGCTCATATTTTAAATTAATTAAGTAATTAAACATCGTACCAAATTCTAAAGAAAACAGCACAGCAACTGTAAGAATGGAAGAGAAGTAGATCAAAATAAATGTGGCTCTGTATTACATTGGATTGCAAATAAGCAATCAATTTTATGAATATTCATTCAACCATTTTAATGTCTACCAAAAAAAAAAAAAAATTTTCAGCGTAAACCTTAAAGTAGATCAATAAATTTTAAAATTTATTTCTTTTATCCTTAATGATATAATGCTTAGTCATCATTTAACCTTTAATGTAATTTAAGATGTATTTTCTTATTGACAGACCTTACGAACTATTACATACATAGGGGCCGTCCATTAATTACGTGCGGTGTTTTTTCAAAAATTTGGACCCCCCCTCCCCCTTGCTGAGATTTGGTAAGATTTTGCCGGACCCCCCCCTCCCCCTTTTGACCTCACGTAATTAATGGACGACCCCATATGAAAGTAATAAGTGGAATGAGAAGGAAAATTCTTTAGCTTAGCTCATCCTCTTCGCATCAGATCACCTATTTAAAACAACAATCAAAAATCTCATAAATGTTTTTGATCATCATGATTAAACAAGAATTTCCTGAAAGAACTTTAGGCCTACTTTCCTTAAAATTTTGCTTTTTACTTTTCTTTCTTTTAAAAAGCCATGAAAGTAATACAATAGTCTCTCTTCGTGTTTTCTTTTCAATAAGTCTATAATATCTGTTGAATACAGACAGTAGAGGTTTTTCCATTTTCTGAAAAAAAGCAATTAAATCCGCCTTACTTGCTTAAATTATCTGAATCTAATTAATTTTTGATCATATTTAAGTTCGGGCAGACTTTAAGAGGATTAAAAAGCGGATTAATATTCATTGGTAGAAATCCATTGCTTAGGGTCAAATGCTTATGAGAATGTTTGTCACCCTCACTTACATATTTCGCGACAAGGACACACACAGATAAAAATTAAGATAGAAAAATTAGATCGTTTCTTATTCTTAAATACGCCAAATTTCAAGAAGCTAATCCAAGGTTCAAAGGTTATTAGGGTGTCCACTTACACAGACTGATTTTATGAACCTCATTTTCTTAGGAAAGTAGGAAAAGAAAATCTCATGCTTTCTCGAGGTCCGATTTCGATGGGTCTGACTGACTTATTTAACCTTTCCAAAAGTATCCGGCACCCAAAATTTTTGAAAATATCCTAATCTTTACGATGTGTAGGCTTATATGAAAACAGAATTGTAGACAACCAATTGTTCTAGAAGACCTGAAGTATATTTTAGAAAGAAATACTTGTACCATCATGATCATTCACAGTCATTGTTCATGAAAAACTAGATGATGTAACTGTACAGCCATACTCAACTCATCTACAGATAATGTAAGAATATGATAGAAGTGGCCTTGTCTGAATTATCACGTATCCACAGATATCGTGACTTAGCTTCAATTATTCATCAGCAACTGGTATTCCAGTGAAGTCTCCCTTGAAGCACTTGAGAATAATAACTTTAAATTGTTCCTGAATTGACCTCAACATATGTATTAGCCAAAAGATCTGACAATATTCGGGATAAAGTTATTCGGCCAAATTGGCCCATATTTGAGCCTCTACCTTATTCTAGGTCATCTTGGGAGCTGACCCAGCATTTCAGTTATTGCACTTGGTCTGGATCCTACTCAAGCTGACTTCAGTATTTACCTTTCTTCTGATTTTATTTGTAAACAGCTTCCTATACTAAGGGGACCAACCGTCCTCGTTTTTGAAGCTCTGTCCTCCATTGAGAAGTGTCCTCCTAAATGTCCTCCTTTTGTAAATTCTGTCCTCATTTTTGATATTTGAAGTTTAAAACCTATTTTTTTTGGTTGAACAGATAGGTTTATAGGCGTCCTCCTTTTCATTTTAGAAAAAATGGTCACCTTACTGTATCTAGGAAATTGCCTATTCAGACAAGTAATATGCATTTTCTATTCCCATGATTAGGCTGAAGGTATAAAACCAAGGGTCCGAGAGAGAAGAGAAAGAAGAGAAGAAAGATTCTGGAAAAATTCAACTACCACTAGGTACATTCACAACTTGTATATTTTACGCTAAAGTCTTGTTTTACTTTAAAGAAATGGCTAGTCTGCATACAGTATGGATAAATGCAAATCCTTATCATTTGTGCCTTCACAAAAGTTTTATTCTAGCCCTGACAGGAACTGTACTTGATACCAACATAGTAAAGTTGAATAATAATAATAATAATAATAAATAATTAGATATAAGCTCAGCAATCAATGGCTTAGTGAGGATTGAACCTGCAGCTCATTCTCAGGATTTGGAAGCGAGGAGGGGACCAACCACGTATTCATGTCATATTTTTAAATTGGATCGTAAACACACATTATGTCAAAGTTAAAGACGTTATTCTAGCCCCTTCTAGCAAGGGACTTCTGGAGTCAGTTTTAAAGGATGGCAAGAGTGGAGACCAAAATAACTGTGCCTGTGTTTTAATTTGGACCATAAATAAAATAGGTACGAAATTTTATAGAAATCCTTTCAGCCTTTTTAAAGTGACGCGCATACAAACAAACAAATGGAAAAAGAAAAAAAAATGTTCAAGTGGAGATTTTGCAACTCTCAGTCAAACAATAACACTGGTCTAAATCAATTTTGCTGACTTTAAGATAATAACTGATTGTTATTAATTTGAGGGTGCTGAATCCAAAAATCATATCCATTTTGCACAATCTTGTCAGAATTTTTCACAAATGAAGACTTAAATATTTTCCTTGTTGCAGATTCCTGTATTAAAGTAGTGTGTACTGAACTACGAACTTCTAGTTGAAACTTTGTTAACAGCATATCAGAAGATAGGAGTAAATATGAGTGTAAAGATGCATTTTCTGCACAGTCACTTAAATGTCTTTCCCTCAAATCTTGGTGCTCTAAGTGAAGGGCAAGGAGAGCGCTTCCACCAAGATATAAAGACCATGGAACAAAGATATCAAGGCAGGTGGAACACAAACATGATAGCAGATTACTGTTGGTGCTTGCAGCGTGACATCCCAGATTCCAGCTACGCCAGAAAATCAAAGAAGCGAAAGTTCTTTCATAATTAATATACTTTACTTTGTGTGTATTTTTAAAATTAATAATTACCAGTCCCAAGAAACTTATTCACAATTTAACGTTCTTTCAAAAGAAACAACTTTAGTGGTAATAACAGTAACAAATAGCTTATGCTGCTGCAACTCATAAACATTATAAATGTCAGTAATTGTATTTTGTGAAAAATTGTGACGTGATGGACAATTTATGACTGCATATTCGTAATCAGCGACCTCAAATAATATAAAATCAGTTAAAACATCGTAGTCAGCAGAAAAAAAATTCCTATGTAGACTAGTGTAATAAAACAGTTAGAACTGCGATTCTTAGAAAGGATATAGATACTACATATGTATACAAAGAAATCAAAATATAACATTAATAATATGAACAGAATATTCCAAGAAATGATAACAAGATGATTAATTCAGAAATTTGTAATAATCTAATTTGATTAATAGTTGTTATGGTTTAATCTAAATCTTAATCAGCTAATTTTTAATTTTTTTAACACCTGATGTTTTTGGTACAACTGAAGCCAATTTATTTATTTATTTTTTCCAAAATAAGATTTTAGGTTGAGTTCTCTGTAACTATTATTTATATCAGATTAGTTTAAACTATGTGTGCTCTCAGTTTTCCATCGTGCAGTGGAGAGTAAGCATACAGAGTTGGATAGGGGGAATTAAGCATTTATATGAAATGGGAAGGGTGGGGGATGAAGACCAGAATAATATTTTAAATTGAATCACCAATAATTATCAAATTTTAAAGAAATCCGTCTGACAGTTGAAGAGGGGATTTTTGGGGGTCAGTTTTGAAGGAGGGGAGAAACCAAATCAAAAGGGAATGGGACAACTCAACGCGGCCCAAATCACCACCAGGTTTGCAATTTGAACAATGAAATAAAAAAAAAACAGTTCATAGTAACCAGTACCATGCATACAAGGATAGAAGGGTAGACTTAAGATGCGGTACCATGCATATAATTATACGTTCGTCGTTTAATTTCGTTAATGTGAGGATGACTCATCTGTCATAAAGTAAGTGAGAAAAATATTTAAGTTAATATGAGCTCAAGCTGTTGTGCGAAGTGTAGTGTTAGCTGTAGGCTAGATAAGTTGAGGTATGACCCCTCTAGGATGTTTATATGGAATACAGTAGAGCATCGATTATCCGAAGCAATGCTGCACGGGGGGGTGTTCGGATAACTGATATTTCGGATAGCCGATCATTTACGAAAAAATTGTACCAGTGTCATAGGAGCAATAAGAAACACAGAAACAGTGATACATATTAAACACAAAACCTTATATTGTATTTTAAACACTGCTAATTATGGTCCAAGTCACGTTTTGGATAATAATTTACCTTTTTTTAAATCCGTCCTGGGACTTCGTTGCGTTGTTTTAGTCGCTACGCGTTTCGGGAACTATGTCCCATCATCAGACCTATCATACGGGAAGAAATTAAATTTTTAATTTTAATTCGCAAATTAATTTTTTAAATTTTTTATCTACTGAAACGCCTTCGGTTAACCGATGTTTCGGTTGATTGATAATCGGATAATCGATGCTCTACTGTAACTATAAAAATTACCTTATCTGGGTATTGATAAAAATTCAGGATTACCGTGTTCTTAAGTTTTAGCTCTTATTTTTTTTTTATTTAAAAGAACGAAACAAGCAACAGTGGTACGTTGTTCTTAAATTTTATAACAATTTTTAGGAATTGCAGGTAAAGCGGATTACTATTAATTACCTAAATACACATTAAAATTAAATCCTCTGCAAATATTCTTGATAAATCCAATTTTATCTTCGTATATAGTTTTTATTATTTTTTGAAGAAAATGTTAATCTATTTTTTTGTAAATAATCAAATAAAGTGTACTAGTATGCTTATCAGTTGTATTTGTCATAATAACAAATTTATCCCATTGAAACTAAATAAAGTCCTATCACGAGTTTGTAGAATGACATTATTTCGCGGTGAATTGGCCTCGACGAGTTGTACTTGACCCAATTAAAAGTACCTATGTTTTAAGTGAAGCCATAAATATTCTATGTACCAAATTTTATGGAAATCCGTCTAGCTGTTTTAACGTCATGCGTGTTCAAACATAGAAAAAATGTTCAAGTGGAAAACTGAAACTTCTCATTTCACTAATAATATTAATAATTATTGTTTTTATACATTTACATTTATATGCCAATTCAGCAACTGAATAGAAGTTCCTTTGTCAAACTAAATATATATTTTTTTTTTTTAATTTCACTAAATTACGATTACAAAAGATTAAATAAAACCAGTTTGCATTAAATTCGTTATTCTTCAGTGTAAATCAATGTGTCATACTTAAATTTCAGAACACTTTATTTTCCTTTGACTCGTGTAATATTTGGCTTAAAAGGTCGGAAATTAGTTTCCTAATTTGCAGCTTTATTTTATAATAAATAATAATCATTTTAAATTTATTCTAACCAACAACTTACTTGTTCGTTGTTGTTCGTTGTACTATTTAGTAAATAACAAGTGATTTAAAGCAGCAATAAATAGTCTAAAGGAAAAATAATCTTATCTCAATTTTTCCATAGAGGAAACAAAGATTTTTAAAGGTAAGTGTTTGTCCCCTTACTCATATCTAATCACCTGATCCACCAAATACTCTTACTGGTAGAGGTCATGATAATAACAAGACACCACAACATTACTTCCTTATCCATTTGGGTTTGACTACTACTTGAAAGCAAGTAATTTCTCAGAAGGAAATATGGTTTTGTTGCTCTTGAAACTGTATCTGTTTCTATAATAAAACTCTACTTATTATTATGGTACCTTTTATAGCTTAAAAAATTACAAAGGTATGGAAATATAATAAATTAATACCAAATTAAATACCAAATTAAAATCGTAAATAAATATTTTAATTTAATAATTCTTTAAAATTATATTAAATTCGCCTTACATATGCATTATTTTTATAGATTAAATATTTTACAAGAAGGAAGATGATAAGTTTTATTATAGCTTGAACACTCAGAAGAATATGGAGAGAAGAGATTTAAAATACAAATATAAAGGAATATACAATGTATCTGTTTCTGTTGAGAGCGATAAAACCAAGTACAGTAAACTCCCGATTATCCGCGGAACTGGGTGGCGCGGCAACTGCGGATAAGCGAATTCCGCGGATAATCCGAAATAGCATGAAAATCAACACAAAAATGCTTTTAACATGTTTTATTTACATTAAAATGGCAATACATATAGTTACAGTCCATATATTATAAACAATTATTTTATTTTAAATTATTTATGTATTTTTCATTTTTATTATTACGGGAAGGCTATCCCGTAATTTAGTGTAACCTGCCGGCCTAAGCTCCGCCCACAAGGTCGTTCTTTAAATTGTTTGTCTATAATTTTCTTCACTTACTTTGTTAGCCTCTTTTATTGTTTATGTCATTCTATCATTTAATTATTTTTTTAATTCCGTAATTTATTGTACAGCAGAAAAAAAAATGGAAACAGGAGAGGTCCGCGGATAATCCGCAAAGCGGATAAACCGCCCGCGGATAATCGGGAGTTTACTGTAAATGTGTTTCATAAATAATTCGTTCAATTTAAAAGGGACTTAAACAAGTGAAATATAATTTTGTGCTAAAGCATAAATTTAAGACCGACCCAAAATAATAAAAAAAAATTAAAAATAATAATAAAAAAAGGAAGTAGCCATGCCGGTGTGGTCGTGCGATCTCAGGCGTCGGTCTGCCGTGCGGCCTGTGTAACGGTACCCGGGTTCAAATCCCGGTCGAGAGCATGGATGTTTCATCTTTCTTTCTTCTGTGTTTCGTCCGTTTCTCCCCTGGGACTCACTATCTCAGGGTTATTTCTGGACGGGATGTGAATCTCGTCCCCCCTTCTGGAATTTCCTAACCTCATCCTGACGTTGTCAGGTAGGCTAGCCCGTGGTCCATAGTTGGCCAAAGTCGATGAAAGGAAGGAAAAAAAAGGAAGTACTTTAACGTAATGAAAACAAAAAAAAAATAGTTAAAAAAAAAAGTTAGGAAGAGAAAAAAAAAATTAGATATACGGATTTGAACAGATAAACCTCAGGTTATGCGTCGGAGACATTTAGCTATAGTTGACGACTGAAATGAGATGGTTGCATTTCTAACATTTAGGCTAATAGAGGATATCCAATGAAAATAATGTCAAATATCTCGAACATGGGAGGGGGGGGGCGTTGGCCCCTAAAAATACTCATTCCTCCGGTGTTTGGGCCTCTGAACACGATGGTGAAATCCGTTTATCGATCCGATCTTTCGTTCGGGAGTTTTTAGGGGGTACAATGACAACAATGCCAAATATCTCGAACATGGGGGCCTTTAGCCCCTGAAAATACTCCATTCCTACGGTGTTGGGTCTCTGAAGACGATGGTGAAATCCGTTTATCGATCCGACCTTCCGTTCGGGAGTTGTGAGGGGTGGACAGACACGGACGGACGTAGAGGACAAACGCGGTAGCTACCGATTATGATCGCTATCACAATAGCTCCCAAATGGGTCACTAAAAATAAAGTAATATCAAAACATTGCTTTTTTATAACTAAGATATAATTTGCATGCCAACTTACAAGTTTGGATCACGATCCACATACTGTAGTTCTATTAGGACAGTGATAATAAAAGGCTTAAATTCAATAGGCCCCTATATTTAAATTACTGGGTAGATACAATGCATAAAAGAGAAGTGATTCTGCCGTTCAGGCACAGCCTTGTGGTCAAGACGACGGCTTCCCATGAGGCTGATACTTCTGAACCTGAGTTCGAATCCCTGTTTGGTTGTTTCTTTCTTCTTCAGTGTTGTTTCTCTTCATAGGAGGCAAAGTCTGACTGGACAGTTATCCAAAACGACAGCAGCGTTAAATACCCCATCATAGAGAGTAACTTTATGATTAATGATCCGAAAACGGATCTAGGGATCAGTCACAACAATAGAAATTCTTCTTATTCACTCAATGCATCCAACAAATATGAGCACAGAGCTATCGGATCGTAAAATTCACAATCTAAATTTACCTTAGTTCTTCTATGAGATAAGCTTCGTAACACACGTACAATTATCATGCAGATTGTTTCTATTTTACTGCACTAATCTTCTATATTTTGCGAATTCTGAGCTAGAAAATTAGTACATAATTATAATATACAATTTATGATCTCCTTATACTCTGAAATTTTCACTTTAATTCTTTTCAATTTATTTCCACGTCCATTGAGTTTTGTACTACTGTTTATATAATTATACTTCTTCGTTTAATATGCATACTGTTCTTCCAATATGTATTATCTTATTTCCAGTTCCTTTACTTGCCATCGTCCTTTAGCTATCTTCCGCATGCTTTTTCATTATATCACGTATTGCATTCTCTCCAGCAGTTACGAGTTAACTTTTTTTTTTTTGCACACACAAAAATAAATATAATCATCATTAATTATTAATGGATTAAGCTTAAACGCTTAGTTCTTCTACAATATCTCCTCACCCCCCTACATATTTACGGGTCGGCGTTGCGTACTTGTCAACTAGAAACATAATCCAACTTACATATTTACATTTTCAAACCACACTGAGCATTAATCCTGTGATGCCAACTGGTGAAATATCTGCAAAGCTATTTTTCACCAGAAATATTCAGTTTCTTTCAGTGTGCGATTTGTGATTTTACCAGAGACGGGGGATGGCAATAGGTTCACTATTAGAATTAAAATTTTAAATATGTACATCGTGCCTCCCCTGAAAACTGATTTACAGGCAAACAGAAACTTACATGTTACATAGGGATAGGCCTAACAGATTATTAATTTATTAAATAATGATTTCTTAAAATATACTTATTGGTTTAGTTATTTATAAAAAATAACATTCTTTGGTCCTGGAAGTTCTGAAATCAAAATGTAATAAAATATGAGTTGAAGAGACGAGATGAATGTTGTTCCGGCTGGTTATTCTTTGTTCTGACAATGATGACGTTGATTTCGCTGATTCACTAATTAAGTTTAAAATATTTAGGGTTTTAAAGTAATTCAAAATTATATATATAATTATGTGCTTCTAACAATCTATTTATAACAGTGACTATTACTATGAGCTATTGTATAGGTCCTTTTTTTGAGGGATTTCCTCACTCTGGGATGAGATATTATCTCGATATTTCGGCGCGGTGCCTCGGGCCTTTTTCGGGAGATGTATAAATGTCAATCACATAAAGGGCCGAAAAATCGAGATAATATCTCATCCCAGAGTGAGGAAATCCCTAAAAAAATAGGACCTATACAGTATCATGTCTCACTCCTCCTTCAGGACCATACTATGAGATATTCGATTATTCTTAAATCGGACATTTTTTTTATAATTGTAATTCAAATATTTTATTTGAATATTCAATATTACTTTTAAATATTCAAGACAAAGCCTCTTGATGAAAAGACGACAAAGACCTAAATGTAGAAGAAATAAAGACAGACAAATTCCTATCCCAGAAAAATATAAATTTTAATTTTGTTTCAGGGAAAACTAAGATTCTTATCCAACAATAAGAATATTAAATATTTATGTTAATTTAACATATCCAGAGGTTGGGATGGTCCAAGCCAATGGGGAGGATTTCCCCATTCTCCCCTACAAATTACACACTGGTTTCTTTTCTTAATATGATCGGAAAAAATGGATCTGAGCATAAGTCCCTTATGATACGATAGCTCCAGTTAATGTGCCTGCATTTACTTTGATTTGCGTTATCTCTCGCAAGTTTAAGTGCTGCTTGGTTATCATTGAGCTTATCACTTGCTCCTTGTACATATTTAAGTTTATTTAGTTTCATATAACACATTTTTAATAGCCATTAGTTGATTTCGTGCAGTAGCCATTCAAATATACTCGGTCTCTTGTCTTGATTGGGCTGTAACTGCTTCTGCTTCTTGGTATTCCAGCATATTCCAGCGTTTGCCAGAATTATAATTGATCCTGACGTTGATTTTTGCATCATTTTTGTCGTTGAAACACAGTAAGCTTTCAATCGTTCATTTTCCTTTGTGTATACCGACCTTAGTTTCTTGTATCTTTTAAGTGTCTTAAGATTCTCTTGATCATCTTCATATCTTCATTGGTTGGTTGTTGCATTTTCTGAACATGTAATTAACTGCAAAATTTTTGTCCGATCTGAAATACTGCTTGGATAATTCAAACTTCCAAGTAAACTTCTATACCTTAGATGGTCTTCTTCATTTAACAAGGTGTAGGTATTACAAGGTATTGACTTAAACTGAATCACTTTTCTTGCTTAATTCTTCCATTGGTGTACTCATCTCCTTACAGTTTTCCATGGCCTATTTCCTAAATAATTCACTTCTGAAATGTTCTTGTTCAATACAAAGTTCATGTTTTACCTTATTTTACTGAATTTTCATTCCAAGAAATTCGTCCAGATCTTTTATTTCAAATAAATTGTGTAATGTTCTTTGTAACCTTGTTGATTACACTTAAGTTTTCTGAAAATATCAAAATATAGTCTATGGAAATTAATATCATACAGTTGAGACCTTTGTATTGACATTCATAGACACACACACATCTGACGAGATTTTCGAAATTATTTTCGATTAGTTTTGTCCTCAACGTTTCATACCATTGAGGGCCAGTTTGCTTTAATCCATATAAGGTTTCTTTAACGTTAATCCATTATACTTTGGGTTTATCTTGGTCACACCTTCAGGTATTTGAAGATATATATCGTCTTCTAATTCTTCATTATGGTAAGCGGATTGTACGTCACACTGTTCAATAAACCCCGAGTTCTTCTCAACTGCAGCAGTTGAGAATAATAAACGAATGATACTTAAACTTGGAGTAGAATCATGCTTCATGTTGTATTTTTTTTCGTTGAGTATAACTATTTACAACTAATCTTGCTTTGTAATCTTGTTAATGGTTTAATCTTTAAGTTCTCGTTGATACGGTATATGCATTTCTCGTTTCTTCTATTTGATTTGTTTCAAGTTTACCTTGGATGAATATCCTTGCAACACTTCTTTTCACCTATTCCATTCTCGTCTAGCAAAAACGGGTTTGTTGTCTTACTTTTCAACATATTGTTTTCACTTTTAACAATTCCATAGATATGCACACAGAAAAGTAAATATACTCATCATAAATTATTAATGGATTAAAGTAAATACTTAGTTCTTCTACATATTTCTATTTATTATGTCAGACTATAATTAATGTCGGAATTGAGGTTCAAAACAGACTCATTTTTGAAATTACTTATTTGATGACCTAATAGTTTGTATTTTTCTGCTTTTGAAATATTCGTGCATTGGTAGTTTCAGGTCCCTATGAGTCAGTTTCAATAAAAATCAACAGGGAGAACATCTATATCTATCTATCTATCTATCTATCTATCTATCTATCTATCTATCTATCTATCTATCTATCTATCTACATAAACTACATAAAAGTTAAAGTTTGTATGTTTGTCTGTTGTATACAATTTTACACCATTTCCAAAGTTTGTATAGATACTCTCTACCCTGAAAGCAGAATGTTTTTTATCTTTCTGCAACGATTGATGCTAAGACGAAAAACTTTCTGCAGGTGCAGAAAAAAATTAAACTTTTTTTTCGTTTATGTCCCGCAAAAAACGGAATCTCCGAATCGACAATAAAAAAAAAACCAAAAAAAACGGAATCTCCAAAATCTTTCTGCAGCCCCGATATCTTTCTGCAGCCCTCAGTTTCGTTCTGCGACATTGTCGCGCCGTCGCTTGATATTCTGCTTTGGGGCTCTCTACTATCCTGCGGAAAATATAGGCTACCTTGAAACCCGGTTAACCACCCCCAAGGGGGTGAAAAGGGATGAAATCTCTGAAAAGCGCCACTTATGGACCTGGTGGCGACAATGGGAATTACACAAATATCGTTCTGGAACAATTGGGGAGGGTTTGATGTGGTACAGTTGTGGAGAAGGGGAGAACCAGGACTCCCCACCCCCTCCCCGGGCAACGCCAGGTACTTTAAGCTAGTATTTGATAATATTTATCTACTCCTTTAGTTTTAATTTTTAAATAATTTCTGAGTTACCGCAATTCTCATGACAACCCATTTTGACTGATTTTGATGCGGACTTCCTGTTGTCACATATACAGGGTGATTCACGAAGATATGCAGAAACTTCAAGAGCTCATTCTACATGTAAAAGTAAAGAAACAAAGTTATATAAACAAAGGTCCGGAAATGCTTCGGTAGCGAGTTACGGCTAGCGAAAGATTTCGCCCATAATTTAGTACCCTGGGTGAAATGAAGACTTGCTGGAAGTTTGAAGGTAAATTAAGGGACGAAATCAGTGGTTTCATATTGTTGTTGACCTGAAAAATCGAATGAAACATGTCGCAGAACTGTATCTCCCTATGTTTGTAAGCGTATCCCACTTGGAACCTACAAAAGAGGGATCGCGAAACAACCGTTTTTCCGTTTGACGTACAATAACGTTGGTAAAGTAGGTTGGACACACAAAAGTTTACAACAAAATTTGTAGAACATTTATTTCTGAACAAAACGGTGCATATACAGTATACAGAAAGATATTAGATGTTCGATTAAATTAACTGTTATGGAGAACAGTGCAAAGTAAATTGAACTGAAAAACATTATCCTACACCTAATCAATAAAATTACAGTAAATTCTCATAAAAGGTTTCCATCAATCTCATGCATTTTTCTGCACGTTTAACGATTGCTCTTGTTGCTTTTCGTAGTTCAGCAGGGCTGTCCTTTAACTACGTAAATGCTTCATTAATACGGGCAAGTAGCGCCTCACGGGAGTTTACTTTGACCGCGTAAACCTTTTCCGCGTAAACAAGTTCTGCGATATGTTTCATTCGATTATTCAGGTCAACAACCATATGAAACCATTGATTTCGCCCCTTAATTTACCTTCCCAGACTTCCAGCAAGTCTTCATTTCATCCAGGGTACTAAATTATGGGCGAAATCTTTCGCTAGCTGTAACTCGATACCGAAGCATATCCGGACCTATGTTTATATAACTTTGTTTCTTTACTTTTACATGTAGAATGAGCTCCCGAACTTTCTGCATATCTTCGTGAATCACCCTGTATAATAAAATCAATCGAGATCTTCCTGTAACAATCTAGAAAATTTGATCTACATCTAATATTTCAGCTTTAAGGATGTATAGTTTTTGAATAAGCTAAATCACAGTCGGACAGATGGACATGTACATTTCGATTTAATATTCCATTTTAAAACTTGTCTTAACTCTTTCTTTCTCTTAGATGCATATATTGAGGAGCATCACAAAGGCTAGAAGAAATTCATAATAATCTACTCTGCGGATGCTATCTACTGTAAAGATCTGAAGAAAAGAAAAAAAAATCTGATAGTGAATTAACTAATCATTATTATGAATAAACGATAATTATTAAATCAGTTGATTTTTTCGAAATGTGTGGATGTGAATACATTTTTACAATAAACTTCTGAATTAAATATCTTTGTATAATTACAATACAGTGGTTAGTAAATACAAAACTCAATAGCAAATTTCATGCTATTTAGCGATGCTTATTTATTTATTTTTTCAATCGAGGACCATTTAGAAATCTTTAATTGGAATCGACCATGTACTTTTTTAAGAAAGATAATATTAATATATTAGGCCATCCCCCTGTCTCCCCCTGGTAAGTATGAGATAATCCAAGAAGAATCGATTCCAAGAGGTTATGGCAAAAAGTTATATTTTATTCCTTTTTGAATGAACTCATTATTTGATAACGCACGCCATAAAAAAAAATGAACATTAAAATTTAAATTTTAATCTAATAGGCTAAAATTAATGAGTTATTTTCTTTTTTCTCTGGCTCTTCTCTCATTGCGCCACACATACAAATGGAGTGATAAGAAACAATAATTTGATTGTAGTCCCCGTGGTCTAATGGATAAGACGTCTGACTTCGGATTAAAAGGTTGCAGGTTCGATTCCCGTCTAATGGATAAGACGTCTGACT